>LR990156.1:6267500-7517500 GCA_905147285.1 Hypena proboscidalis
ACGGAACCCTTAATAGGCTACTTATCTAAAGCCTGATGAAATACCTCTTGGGCCAATAATTATAGGGCAATTACTCACTAATTACTAATTAACTTTTAAACTATCGCGTTGCATGATTATTATTATAATTTTGACGGGAATTAACGCGAAACATGCATATTATTTACCTTTTGGCTATACGTTTCAGCAACGGGTTACACCGGCCGTTTTCTATAGCGTACTCTACCAACCAAAAGGTAAATAATAGCATGTTTCGCGTTAATTCCCGTCAAAATTATGATAATAATTACTAATTATTGGCACATGAGGTCTGTTATTATCATAATCCTCACTTCTCAAGTGTAGCGACTCAACTGCAATCTTACGCAAATTATGCGCTGTATTCCACTTACCATCAGGTGGAGTATACGCCCATGTAGAAGTTGTGGTATTCAAAAAAAAACAAAAAAAGAAAACTAACTTTAATTACAAAAAATGCCATAATTATATCGTTTTCTCATGGGTGCCATTCAGGAGTCAGGACTGGACTGAATTGCAATGGGACCACACGGGGAGCAACAGCTTTCAAAAAAATCCTTAAAATCGATTCGCCCAGTTGAAAGTTATGAGGTAACAAACTTAAAACAAAAAAAAATCAGATGAATTGAGAACAGCCTCCTTTTTAAAGTCGGCTAAAAATAGATCAATTATTGAAACAGTCTGGGCAAACTGACCACAAATAATGATGGTAAACAATCAACTTAGTTAATGAGGTAGTCATTATAATATGTTACAAACTGCATGTTAGTTTGTTATGGTTCTACCTAAATTATTAATTTTTAAATGTATCCAGGTTATAAGCTTCACGTGTACCAAATTTGAACAAAATTGGTCCATCCGTTTCAACAAAAAGAAGTAATAAACATACAAAATTATAATACAATTTTGAAGGGTTCTTGAACAGGGTGAAACTCACAGATTCTCAGGGAGGGTCCCAATCTCATTAAATAAACTTGAACATTAAGAAATATTCACTCATGTTATCAAGAAATCAGAAATCAGAAATCAAATTATTTATTTCCGTGGGCCCCAAAGAGCGCTTAAACACGTCAAAACAAACATCAAAATACAAAATATATAAAATTAAAATAAAACTTAACTAATTAAATTATAATACTTATTGCATTCAAATGATTTGAATCACTGGCGCGGCGCTAAGATTAACTTTAATTAAACTTAAGAATTTGAATTAAAATTAATCCAAGTACCAGCTATTCCAAGTTAGCAAGCGCAAGTTATTCCAGCCAGAATGTATCAAAGGTATTCTAAAGGATTTCTAGGAAAAAAATACAAGGTTATCCAATTGGACCTTAACATAACAGGTGAAATGTGGGTGTTGTACACCTCTGCCACACCCTTCTGGGTACTATAGGCGTCATGTTATGTTATGTAAATACTCGTATATCAGTGCAGACAATAAATCAACTTTTTAGTAACCTTTTTCACTTTGGCGTGTTGATTCTTATAATGTTATTGTTCTTACGGGGCCCCAGGGGTCCTTTCCTAATTTCGTCCCTTTTTTTTTGTTGTCGAGGGGGGAAATCTTCAACAAGATACCTCGCCGCATGAAAAAAGGGTGCGACAATGTTATGTGAGGTTGCTGGGACTCCGACGACTCACTAAACCCCCCCCCCCCCCGGTGCCCCGGGATGTCTGATAGAACTCTCCGACGCCCCTCTGCATATTGCCATAGCACGTCCCCGGGGCGGCTCTCCCGCCCCGTCTGCTCGCGGTTCGCGACGGCACATGACATTGTGTACTGTCGCTCATCTCTGGATTCGTGTGCTGGCCAGCTAGAACCCTCTCTAGTTTTAGCTGGTCATTTCACACTGCTGGATTGTAAATAACTACAAAATTTGACAAATTTATGTTTCGGATAACGTTTAACAAAAATGGCTATTACGCATCAATACAAAGAAATAAAATTGAAATGTCCGTTTTTAATGTCAGAATAACAATGTTTTTCAAGCTGGTATAACTATACTATAGTTTGACCTTTGCCTAAAACACAGTTTTTTTAATTTTTTATCAGTCTGTCTGTTTGTATCGGCTAATCTTCTAAATGACTAGACTGATTTTAATAATATTTTAGATGCAGGTAAACTGCGGGAGAAACTTTGTTTGTTTGATAGCGCTAATCTCGAAAACTACTGGTCTTTTTTTAGGGTTCCGTAGTACCTACAAGGAACCCTTATAGTTTCGCCATGTCCGTCTGTCTGTCCACGGCATAGCGACGAAACCGTTGGTGCTAGAAAACTGAAATTTTGCATAAACATGTATGTTAACTAAACAAAGAAAGTCGTAGAGTAAAATTTGGAAAAATATTTTTTGATTTTTTTTTTGTGTTTGATAGTCTAACTCTCAATAAAGGTATTTAGATAATTTGCATTACGCTAAACTTCACGGGAACAGAGCAGTAAGGTTGAACGTCGGTCAAACCGCGGTAGCAAACACTTAATACAACAAATTCCACGCGGAGGAAGTCGCGAGCAAAAGTTAGTTTGAAGTAAATATAATATCTTCAAATCATTGTATCATTTGACTTAGACGACTCAGGCGCGACGTGTCGCACTCTCTTGAAAATGTCTAAAAGTATAGTATAGAGGCGAAACCGCGGTCGACTAAATAAACCAACATAACGTGAGTAACACCCGTATTGCATCATTTGAATAACATTTTTTGGTACTATTGAATAATGTAGACATAATAATAACACTATTTACTTAAGTGAATATAACATCACGTCTATTTTCAAAGTCAAATTACATATATTATAATATCACAATACTCACCGTGACACTTAAGACCTTGAATCGAAGAGTGAACAATATATTATATTAGTATGATGCCCTCTTTCCCACATAAAAACATGTCGGTCGTTGCGCCGGACACCCTGTATAGATATCATAGTTCACTACACTGCTACATATCTATCTGTTTTTTCATAAGATAGACGCAATTATACTATCCAATGGTCCCAACGACAAGGCCAAATACACACATCCACTCACACAAGCACGCCCAGCCTCAGAACAAATGTTTGCGAATCACACAAAGATTTGTCCCGTGTGAGGATCGAACCCACAACACCAGTACAGTGGAGAGCGGCGAGGCGATCGCTTAACCACTACACCACACGTGTAGACAATTTCATTTTTCATTTCATTTATTTATTTCAATAACAATTTACATTGTGTCTAAAAAACATATAACTTATATTACACTAATATAAAATTAATAAATAAAAAATGATAATAAATTAATCAAAATGTCGAAAATGATAGTTAAAATTACATTGTATTTATATTACTTATTTACAACAAGTACTGTCCGCCAGGCAATACCACCGAGCCTGGTCGGAGGATCCTCTCTTTGTGGTGGAGGAATATCACACCCTGTTCCTCTACAAGCTCTACCGCCATATATTTTCTAAATATGCAACCCGAGCGTGAATTGCATGAATGACGTCAATCACTAGTTACCTAGCAATTACTTGTAATAAAAATTACTAGTTCTCGAACTGATTAGATTTTGTGGTCAGCTAACCGTGACTCCTTACCTTGAAAACAAGGTCAAAACGTAGCATCACGCCTATATTGCCCAGTAGGCCGTGGCAGAGAAGTATTTCACCAGCCTTGTAAGATAGGCAGTGCCGGATTAGCCATATAGCAAGAGTAGCAAATGCTACGGGCCCCGCGAATTGAAGAGCCCCGCGCTCCAACGCCTGTCTGACCGGGATATAATCCCACCCACACGCCCACCACTGTGACTCCTGTGACGCCAGGATCTACAGCGGTAACCAACTGAAAGGCACCGTGCATGACACACGGGCAATCCCAGGGAGAGTTAAAATTGACTTGGAACCCGCAACGAATTTAATCAGAAGTATATAGTTGAAGTTGGAAAGTATGCCTGTCTGACCGTAAAAATAATTAAATTTAAATAGTAGCGTAAAGTATCTTGCTTGTTAGAACAAATTTGTGTATGTTTTGTAAATACAGACTTGCCCACACTGACCAATAAATGAGCTAGCTTGTAGAGCATGATTTGCTTAAAGAACTAGATATGGAAAACGTTACATCTAAATTTGCCCACATTAAATCAAAAAAAGTTGTTTTATAATTAATTGTTAATACCTAGTTGTGTTTTATTTCATACTTACTACATATAAACTTAAAAACCTAAAGCAGGCCAAAGGCCCCGTAATATATAAAAATTATTCCTCCTCCTTGCTTCGATTTCCTCATTCCTGAGGGTCGTGACCTCTTTTCTGTATCATCATATCACGTGTGATGGTCCGCCATCTGTGCCTGTCTGGGCCTGTGTGTAGAGCGGTGTGGACCGTGGTGTTGAGGCACAGAGTAACGAACAGAGGCTAACCTTTTAAAGAACGTCTAAGATATTTACCTATTTTGCTAGGGTTGGCACTTGGCAGTGTTGGCACAACAGGACAAACCATGTGACTAGTACAATTACTTCACTGGCGGCATAGTGGTGTTTTAACGACGCGGCAGTTTTTTTTATTGTATTACCTGTACCTAATCATAATAAATCAATCGCTAATAATAAGGGTAGATAGGTATTTTTTACATATTTCAACAAGTCAAAAAAGTAATAAAAGTCTTTAAGTATAATCCTCTCAAATTGGTACCTAATGTGATAAGTAGAACCTTTTACAATTTAATTTTAACGTACCTACCTACCTATTAACGTATTAGGTAGAAGAGCGCATGACATTAGAACTGTCATTCTCATACATCTATACAATTATAGGTATAAAAAGATAAGACCCCAGAAATAATATAGGCTACATCGACGTACCACGCGGTTGGAGCCACGCGTAGAAGCTAGTGACTCATACATAAGTAGGAATATATTATTAGCTGTGAATTGTGTCAAGGTTCCATCGCATTACAAACACGGCACAGATTTAAATTTGCTTTAATATTGATGTAGGTGCACTAGGTACCTACCTATGTAATTATGTATGAAGTATCTATCTACCCCACTAATATAAATTGAATAGGTACCTATATAAAAAAAATAGCTACTCTTTTACTATCAATTTACTACTCACCTAGTAGATTCCTTGGGATAGAAAAAAAAAGATATGTTCTTATTTCGACGATTATTGTTCTTACAAACAGTACCTACAGTACATTTTGTATTAATAAATTATAACGCGCGTCGTGCCCTTTAGGACGAGACTTGCGAGTGAGCATACGGGCGTGCGCGCACCGCGGCTGCGCTGGACTACTGTAGACTGCACACTGCACACTCACAGGGTACATTTATGTGAGCTGCGGTAGTGTCCGCGAGCCGCGCCGAGAGCGCGCGAGAGCCCTTCGCTAAGGCACTTACGAGCCGGTAGAAACCGGTTTCGCCTCGTACGTGATAGGGCCGCAAGTGGACACGCACACAGACGTCTTATGCTTGTGTGAGTGGACGTATCTGAGCGCGGTTGTATGAAGCTTAGTCTCTGTTTACTCTGTGGTTGAGGTTAGTGCGGACTTGGTTAGACCAGCGTATCGGGCTACGGCCTCTAGGTCTCTAAAAATTATTAGGACAGATAATAATTGACAGATTTTGCTCATCAGGGACCCGTGGCAAAAATTTTGGATGGGATCCTAGTAAAAATCGTTACGTGAAGCTTACCTACCAGTGATTCAGTACTGGAATGCAAAAATAAAATCGAGAATTCCCCGGACATTGCAAGCTCGTCCGCGTTTTATAATTATTATTTTTAGATGAATGCGTTTTTTTTTTTGTTTTTTAAATTGTGTTGAGTTACTTTTGAGGTCGTGACATCTTGGGACCAGAGGCCTCCTCAGGCCGGGGGCCCGCCGTGGCATTTTGCCACACCTGCCACCCCTATAGTTACGCCACTGGTCATGACGTAAATGTCATGTCTTGAATATCACTTTTGCCCGAACTGGGTATAGAACCCATAGCGAGCGGTCGGCAATTAAACCAGTAGATCTACGAAGCAGTCAAGAAGAAAACTGAAAAGACGTGAAACTTTGCGTGTCGCAGACGCACTGACACGACGCGGTTTAAAGTAAATGAAACGGATAGGGCACGGATGAGACACGAACAACTACACAGGCGCAAGGATGCCACGTGATCAAAATATGCGCGGTTTGTCTGCGCCTTGTCTCATCCGTATGTTTCTGAATAGGGCGCAATCGTCGAAACGTCGTGCCCGTATCTTGTCCGCATCCTTTTTTCTGTTTGTTTTGCGCTTCTATACATGATACATGTATATATTTTTAATGTAAGATAGGCATTCGTTTGACCACGATCTCACCTGATGGTAAGTGATGATGCGGTCTACGGTGCAGCACGCTTACCTATGACATACCTATTAACTCTTGCTTTGAAGAGGCTCAAATTGTATACAGACGTTCTATTCTTTGGAAGTTCGCATAAGAAATGTAGAAGCGAAACGTTTAGTGCGTAATAGTGGTATATCTACAATGAAGCGATGCCTGACGGCCGTTTGTCTGGTAGTCCTAATCTGAAATGGGGACGGAGGAATAAGGTTGTGTAGTTATTTGAAACACTCTATGAAATGTGTCCTTTAGCTAAAGACTGATAGGCTGGCAACCTTGCGAAGGTGCACCAGATTTCGTAGTCAAGTATCCATGAGATAATTTTCGCAGATTATCAAAATAGTTGGGAATTTTATTGTCGAATGGGCGCTACTGATACATGTATACTTATAATATAATAATTAAACTTATTCTTTGGTGGCGGTTATATTTATAAGTTAACAAAATGATATTTGTATATTGTCATGTAAGTGGCTTTTGTGTCTTTTATGAGAATAAATGATTTTAAACCTAGATGATTCTCAGATGATTTGATGATGATTGATATTGTACGAGTGCTGCGTCTCCGACGCGTCCTCGTCCTACGAATTTTGTGTTTGCTCTGTTCTTTATATATGTTTTAAAAATACAAGTAGATATCACTTGAATTGAAGTATTTACTTACCTTGTATAGGAATTGAGAGTCCTTCAAATGTTGAGGCTACAAACCAAAATAGTAGACGTGACCGTCGTCATCTATATCAATATTATACATCTGAATAGTTAGTTTGTTTATTTGTTTGGATAATCTCTGAAACTCAACTGTCTCAATCGTTTAGTGGTTAGCTTATGCGACCGCGACGTCTCGGGTTCGATTTCCGGGTCGGGCAAAGTGATTTTCTGAATTGCAGCTCGGAGTTGGATTTGTGCCCGGTGGATGGCGATGAAAATAGGTGTAATTTTTTTTATTTTTTTTTTTAAAACTTTACTAGTAATTTGCAAATACAAATTACTACTATTCTTGTTAACCCCCTCCAGCTAAGCTTAATTCGCTTGTGTTAGGAGGAAGTTCACGTCCGCTTAAAAACGTAATGTGGGTGCTATACACATCTGCCACAGCCATCTGGTTAATATATATGCGTGATGGTATTCGTTTGACATTCGTTTGAATATCTTTACGTGAAGATTTCAAACAAAATATTTTTTTTCACATTTTATAATTTCACAATTACGATTACTGTATCATAATTGTGTACTTGTTCTTTGTGAACAATAAATCTATCTTTTTTTTTATCTATGACGTAAGTTTCTGTTACAATCGAATTTTTTTATTGAAAACCCAGGTTTTTAATCAAAAACCCAATTCTACCAAAACCTGCGGTACAGTAAGTAATTTCAACATGCACAATGGGCATTCACTATAAAGTGATATCTTCTACAGTTGAAAATTATAACACCGGAAGGATTTTTCAACTGTTTCTTAGTATATTTTCCTAAGCATATACATCATCAATAAAAAGTAGAAATAAGGTACGCGTTCATTCTTTACATTTGTGCTGAATGTAACTTCGCCATGTTGGTTTGTATCCAACTTAAGAACGCTACAAATGGATGAACGTGACGTCGCGAAGTGACGTAATATACAGTTGAGAAATTTAGGGCCTTGTAAGAAGCGACCGTTGCTGGTTGGTTAAAGCGGCTGGCCGGTGTGCAGAAGGTCGCAGGTTCAAACCTTTATATAATAAATCTATAATATTTTGCACGAGAATTAGCGCTACCATGCTATATTTACCATAACAGACTTGTCGTTTTAGTACAGGATTTACTGGCGTGGTTTCTAGGCGATAATTATTGCATAATGTGTATTTCCCTTGTTTATAGAATGAATCTTCATAAACTCAAATTAGGTTTAAATATACTATATTTTCACAATACGAATTACATCATTTACATGAGAACATTGTTGAATTACATAATATAATTTTTACATTCGTCGTCATTAAACAAATTAAAATTCAAAACATTATTGCGTTCTAAAAAGTATTCTTATGTAAGGTTTAACATTAAAATATAATTACTAAAAAGAAATAACATATAATTAATATTATTCATTAAGAATAAAAATAACTAAACCTATAATTCAAATTACTAAAACTATATACACTAATCAAGCAAACCGCTATCTATTCTGGGCATGATGTCGGCCTTTGTCATCGATGCGGAGGATTTTTTTAATGCTGTATAAAGATTTGTAAATATCTTTTTATATTTTTCTTATATATTTATTTATTTAACACTTTATTGTACAAAAGAGATTACACATAAATAAACTAAGACGCATGTGCACGGTTGGCGTAGCGGTTAAAGCGGTCGCCTCGTCGCTTTCAACTACGCTGGTGTTGTGGGTTCGATCCCCACATGGGACAAATCTTTGTGTGATTCGCAAAGATTTGTTCTGACTCTGGGTGTGCTTTGTGTGTGTAAAATATATGTTTGTGAACACCCCCGCGACACAGGGGTAATACCTAGTGCGGGCGTCGTTTAAAAAAGAAAAAAGTATAAACATATTAAAGTCAGAGTATACAAAAGGCGAGCATAACTCAGTGCTTGAGTTCTCTTCCAGCAAACCTAGAGCAATAGAGGAGATGAGGATTAATTCAAAATGTATAGTTGTAAATATTTAAAATGCTAGTTTATTATAATGTAATATTAATAGTTATTATGCAACTGTTCTATAATGAGGGGTATTAAAACACGAGTGTGGGTTTAATAGTATCACATGAGTGTTTTAATACCTAATTATAACAGTTGCATACAAGACTTTATCTACACCCATGATATGAATCCTCTATAAATGTTCTGAAACCATAGGGTATTGTACTGTGTTGTAAGAACTCTATGTAAATTCATAATAATTCGTAATAATTGGTAAGAAATGTCCTTTGCTGCATTTGAAATATCTGGTGGTGTGTTATCAAAGCTTGTATTACTCATTTTTGTAAACAACATAATATTTTTTTTTTCAATACTATTATTGAACAAAAATGGCGGGATACGACGTCAATTCAAAAATTCGAATAAGTTTTTATTTAAATTACGGCGCTTTGGTAGTGAAACGCGCGTGATGACATGTTCTTTTTTGAAATTCATAAAGATGCCACGAGAATGATGCTGTTCGATGTGTAAAAAAGGAGTTGCATAATGAATTTCAGTACAACATTAGTACACCCGTTTGGGTGTTATAATGGTTATTATGACACTGGCTGTTTTAATGTTGGCAATAAGCTAACTGTTTCAAGAACGTTTATAGAGGATTTATAGCATGGGTGTAGATAAATAAATATGTATCCACTTTATTACAGTTGAGAGTGAGAAAATGCTCTCTTTACTCTGCCAATTCCAAGAAACATACTTATAATAGTTAGGTACATACCCCGGCCATATTATCGCAGATATATTCGCGAAAAGCCCCAAACTTATAATGACTTTGACCCCCTCCGACCCCCTGTTATATTATAACTGATAAGTATATCGTATGATTATGTTTATAATTATGCAATTTAATTATTTTTAGTTAATGATAATGATTAACGACAATAGCAACACCAATGAAACCAATTATTGATTTTATTTCACCTTTTTTTTGTTCATTGTTTACCCAGACGGCATTATCTTTTGAAAAACAACTTAAAAATGGTGTAAAATAAGGCATTGTTCATTTGACCTAAAATGTTGACATTGGCTTTTTTCGATAAATTTTTGTTTTCGAAAAAATCCAAATAACCGAAAACTTGTAGATGTATAATTATAAATTATTATTGTTGGGACGAGGCGTTGGGTGTTAACGTCGACCTCCGTGGGTCTATTGTGATTGTAGCCTCAATATAGACTCTCTTTTAGGCCAATAGCCTCCATAAATTGGAGCAGTCGGCCGGTCGGGAGTGATGGCGTCCCAGAATGATGCTTCGTCTATGGATCAGTGGCTCGCAGTCGCAAAAGAGGTGCAGCGGTGTTTCCGGTTCCTCTTTACAGAATCTGCAGTAGTCATCGTCCGCATAGCACAGTACAGACAGTAAGTTATCTTCGAACAAAGGTACATCGCGCCGTTTGTATGTACGCGTAGCGCTTGCCACGCCCCGGGTTCATGTACGTACGCACGCACACTACGCCGCTCGGCAAGTTTCTCGGTCAGCGGTAGTGCGGGCCGTGCCATTACTGTGAGCGGTCGCTGTTTGTTTAAAAAATTAGGTACGGTTACGCGCTGCACTGCAAAATGTCTTCGCGAGTCAATAGATATTATTGTGAAGTTTATGGTTGTTCAAACGACACTATTTCAAACCCAGAATTAACGTTCTTTATGGTACCCTCTGAACACAAAAGGTGAATTAATAAAATACGTATTTGGTAATAACTACTAAATACTTAATAATAATGTAGGTATGTTTTTTAAACGCCGCCGTGTCGTTGCCTCTTTGGTTTATTTATTTCACAAAATGATGTTACATTATGAATATGATGCGCAATTTTGTGATGTGTTATTAAATTATTTTTATTTTAACCGATATTAAAAAGGAAGTTCTCATAGTCTGTATGTATGTTGGTCTGCGATTATCTCGCATTTGGCTGGTTTTAATGTAGTTTTCAGAAGAGAACCTATATGTTAACCTGTATGTACTTATAAGATATTAAGTTAGAGTTTTTGTTTTATTTGTACTGTGTTAATCTTAAGGTAAATTTTAGATTAGTAAACTAGATGATTAAGTATATTGTAGTTATACATCCATTGCATTAGGTTATGTTTACCTGTAATGATGGCTCTGTATTTATGTAAATAAATAAATAGAAATAAAAAAAATAAAAAAATGTTGAGAAAATTCTCGAGGTTTTAGGTATTTTAACCGACTTCAAAAAAAGGAGGTTCTCATTTTAGTTAGCAGGAGTTAGGAGATAGGAGGAGCATAAATAATTAGCATTTAATTTTACAGTTTAGATTTTTTTTCATTTTTCTATGTCTGTTCTAGTACCAGTATGTATGCACACATTGTTTTTACTTCTTTTCCTTTCTGCTTTAAGTGTAAGAGATTGCAACCTTATATACTACGGATAGTTTTATTAATATAATATTGGTCTATTTAACAAAGAATTTAATTTCATAGTATTATTCTCTCCATAACCATTTCTAGTCATTGTATTTTGGTTGGTATAACTTACACCTAACAATTATTGTCAATAAACAAACAAAATTGTATGAATTATTTGAAAAGATGGTGATCATGAGTTTCTCACCAGCTCTTCTCATGATGCAATACGAGCTGTAATTCGCTGTACGAGCCAATACTGCTCGTACAGCGAATTACACTGTAAACAAAAAACAGTCGTTTACGTTAGTCGCTACCAAATAAGTGGAACGCATAAACGTGTGTTTGGTGAACATATATATTGTTTATAAACGTGACTCACAACTACTAAACGTAACAACAATTAACATTAGAAATTAACTATAACTTTACTATTTACAATAAACTATTTAACCTGAAGTGATTTTGGTGTTACTACAAGCTACCTTTTCACAACAATAACTTACATACAATCGGGATAGCGGGGTTACAGTCAACGACGAGATAGCCCCAACACCCATCGGAGCTGGTACTTGGATTGATTTTAATTCAAACCTCAAAGTTGAATTGAAATCAATCTAAGCTCCGGTGATTCAAATCATTTTGTTGCAATTAATATTATAATTTAATTAGCTTAAGTTTTATTTTAATTTCATTTATTTGAACGTTGATGTTTGTTTTGACGTGTTCAAGCACCTTTTAGGGCCCATGGAAATAAATGATTTGGCTTTGACTTGACATAAATAAATGCTTTGTTTTGTAAAAAAAACGTCTTTTTTATAATTAAAAAAATGATTTCTGTACAGGTAATTTAAAATATCAATCTGACAAGTGACAACCCTACGCCTCGAGCAAGTTTAGGTATCGTGCGCTCCTAAACGCCGGGAGTTGGCGTACTTATTAATTTTACTATGCGCATAGCCCATACGGGAAAATAATAGTTTTTATTTGTTTCAGTGATTCTTCTCCTATCAACGACGTTTGTACTCAGCATGATCGGCACTATATTCTTCTGTTTTACGAACACCATCAACAACGCAATTCTATCGGTGAGTATCAATTCAAATTTTAACTAATCAAAGAGTACCTACTTATCAATATGGAGAGGATAAGAAAGCAAATATCTATGCAAATAAGTCTACCAATAGTCTGGGAGAGCGGACGGACTATCTATAATTTGACAACTTGTTTTGTATGAAGTGCAAGAGCGGTGCTTTTCCGTATTCGGGGGACGCCTGTCAATGACTAGTCCATTTGGTTTAATTGTCTAAGATACTTCTTGTCTGCACGTGTGGTGTAGTGATTTAAGCGGTCGCCTCGCCGCTCTCCACTGCACTGGCGTTGTGGGTTCGATCCCCACATGGGACAAATCATTGTGTAATTTGCAAATATTTGTTCTGAGACTGGGTGTGCTTGAGTGAGTGAATGTATGTATTTGGCCTTGTCATTGGGACCATTGGATAGTGTAATTGCTTCTGGCGTTCTATCTAATGTAAAAAATCCAAATTATTTATTTATTTATTCTTAATAAAATACTTATAATCTAGTATTTTGGGTTGTAATGAGGAAGGTGAATATCTCAAATTTTTATCATTACGAGTTTTCCTGAGTTTACGAGAGTTCCTTGAGTATGGCAGAGGTGTACCACACCTACATTTCACCTGTTATGTTAAGGTCCCATGGGATAGGCAGTGAACCTATCGCCATCCACCGGGCAATATTCTAACTCCGTGATGCTATTTTGTAAATATATACTTATTATGTAACTAACACTTAGACCAAGACAAATTTATGTTCATGCACACGAAGATTTGTCTTAAACGGGCATCGAACCCGCGACCTCGGTATCGCAGGCCGCACTACCGACTTCGCTACCCGGTCGTAGTCCGTCCATAATAACCGTAATTCCTCGTTTCCAGAGCATGGTCATCCGCAACGATTCCCTGGCATACTCCATCTGGAAGAGACCGAATGTCCAGCCTCTGATGAAGGTGCATCTCTTTAACTACACCAACTGGGAACAAGTCAAGAATGGATATGAGGAGAAGCTGCATGTGGAAGAAGTGGGGCCTTATGTGTACTCGTAAGTACCTTTTAAACAAATAATTCCTAATATAAGCTGAAAAAAGCGTGGGGCGCTCTGTGCCATATTTTTCGTCTATCGAGCAACCCACGCTTTTTTCAGCTTAAATTAGGAATTATTTTTTTTATTTTTTAGTTCGGTTTATTTATACGAGCGTTTTTTTTTTTAAATTTTATTTTTTTTTTATCGAATTATTGCATTGTCATCGATCTTTGACAGGTGTGCAAAGTTTTAATGATATCTGTCCGTTTAAAGTGGCTCAAAATCGAGTCCAAAGGAGTCGGTTACATACATACATACATACAGGTGAAGCTAATATAAGCGTGTTAGAAACGTAAAAACTTGAGAGGTGTCCAGGGACACCCGGATGGAACGAAGTTCTATAAAATCCTTACTTACCTAACTCCATCAGCAATATCTGGAACTTGTGCAGAAACACTGTCAGGATGTTACTGGTTTGCTTTCTATGAGAGAGAGAGAAGACAGAGAAACACGCGCACGCCGCACGGCTTACAACTATAGCAAAAAGTGTCGTTACAACTTTTGGTCATATTTTTTTCCGTCTAGCCCCTTTCGCAACTCGCGATAAGGAACTTCGTTCCAATAACATTTGACATGTGCTGACATGATCAGAAATTCGTCGGAATGGCCACGCCACGGCCACATTACTCTTTGTTTTATAAAAAAACTAGCGACCCGCCCCGGCTTCGCACGGGTACATGCTGATACTAAATACACTACAGAAAAACTGTGAACGTTGTATATAAAAACACAGCGGCCCACTCCGGATTCGCACGGGTATATAATATATAGCCTATGTAACTCACTGAAAAAATGATTAAAATCGATCCAGTAGTTTGATTTATTCATTACTGCCCGTGGCCCGCACGCGTTAAATTTGGAGTAAAACAATTCCCCCTTTCTATGCATGTATTATACATAAAAACCTTCCTCGTGAATCACTCTATCTATTGGAAAAAACCGCATCCAAATCCGTTGCGTAGTTTTAAAGATTTAAGCGCACATAGGGACAGAAAAGGCGACTTTGTTTTATACTATGTAGTGATATGGCACGTGTATCAATATAGGTTTGCCATTCCTGCACTAGACTATGCCAACGAAGCGTTAGCTATCACTTTTCTGAACGAGTCTGCAATAAAATTGTCTCCACAACATAACATCATGCCTATATTACCCAAGGGAGTAGCAGACGTGTACAACACCCACACTTCACCTGTTGTTATGTTTACGTCCTACACTGGTGTTGTGGGCTCGATCCCCACATGGGACAAATCTTTGTGTGATTCGCAAAGATTTGTTCTGAGACTGGGTGTGCTTGTGTGAGTGAATGTGTATTTGGCCTTGTCATTGGGACCATTGGATAGTGTAATTGCTTCTGGCGTTCTGTCTAATGTAAAAAATCCAAATTATTATTATTATTATTATTGAAATAAGAACAGAGCCCATTCACTCCTTATTGCACATTCAAAGTGCAGTCAGCAGAATAATGGTATTATAAAATAAATATAACAAACAGTACACGAAAAGGTTTATTTAACGATAAAATTGTTGGCGTTACAACAAAATGAATAGTTTTTTTATTAAGTGGATTTTTTTTAGCATGTATTGTCTAACGGTACTTTTTCATTTGTAAAATAATTATGTATGGGCTCGTCGAAAAATATTAAATTAATTTTGTCTTAATAATACACCCCTTCAAAAGAGTGAATCTATAGGTTCTCCAAAACGGAGTGAATTTGCAATTTTAATAAGAGGGCAGAATCTTGAATGGGCTTGGAGCCGTTTTAAATAGATACTCATCGTCATAATACATTGCACACCACAAGTTCATAGTTCACAACAAATAAAACTGTGCTATCTGCCAGTCCGCGTTATCTCGTATGTCATAATATGAGCGCGTGTACAAACGGCTACACATATAACTATCCAGTATAGGATGGTCTCGCATTGTAAGATATTGCAACCTTATAATATAGGTAGAATAGAATATACTTTACAAGCGACCCGCCCCGGCTTCGCACGGGTACCGCGTACCACGGGTACAATGCTGATACTAAATACACTACTGAAAAACTGTGAACGTTGTATATTAAAAACACAGCGGATATCTTCGAAAATATTCATTTAAATCACATGCTGTAAAGAGCAATTTTGATCTAAATGAAATGCACAACGTATCTAATGTATTTCATTGGATAAGAAATGATACTGTATCGTTTAAAATAGCTTGGTAAATAACTCATATTTTTTTCGTAATATGTAAAAGATAAAAATGGTTACTGTGGGTTATCCTTAGGAGATAAACATATGCTGTCGCTGACTTTTTTATTCATCTTTTTAAGGTATACAATTACGTAGTACATAAATTTGATCTATCTCGTAAGGTTTAGCCAGCGTTTGCAATGTAAGCGCAGAAAAATATATTTGTTACGACATCACATTACAAATCTTTAAATTTCTCGGCTTTTCTCTACAATAATATGCATGTATTTTACATAAAAACCTTCCTCTTGAATCACTCTATATATTAAAAAAACCGCATCAAAATCCGTTGCGTAGTTTTAAAGATCTAAGCGTACATAGGGACATACGGACAGAGAAAGCGACTTTGTTTTATACTATGTAGTGAGTGTACACCAAATTTACAGTTTGACAACATTATAGAAACAAACTTAAATTATTTGAAATGCACAATGGGCGGCCTTATCGCTAAAGAGCAATTTCTTACAGGCAACCTTTGGATGTTCAAGAAGATAGTTTGAGTATCAGGCAATATGTTTTGTTGGTGGATTATAAAAACACTGAAGAAATCTTATAGCTAATATTTACAAAACATAGAGATATCCTAATTACAATATTTACACATAATGTCTTACAATATTTAAATACACTATAAACAACATAATTATAGGCTATAATAACATATATAATACACAAATACTGAAATAAATATATAATAATATATAAATATACAATTATATATATAACTATACTATGGACTAATTTATTTACAAGTATTAATTAAATTCCATTACAATATTTAAGTTTATTTTCTCTCCATAACAATTTTTAGCCATAATGTTGTTTTGGTTGCTATAACTTACACATAGAGTTTTTGTCAATAAAACAAACAAATATTGTATGAATTATTTGAAAAGGTGGTGCACATGAGTTTCTCACCAGCTCTTCTCATGATGCAATACCCATCGGAGCTGGTACTTGGATTGATTTTAATTCAAATTTGTAAGTTGATTTGAAGTCAATCTAAGGTGTAAAATCATTTTATATTAATAGCAATAAGTATTATAATTTAATTAGCTAAGTTTTATTTTAATTTTATATTTTTTGTATTTTGATGTTTGTTTATGCCGACTGAAACCAACGACTCCCCGCGATCTTAACAAGATCGTCTGTCCAAAACCGCGCGCTGTGGAAATCCTTTGGTGAGGCCTATGTCCTGCAGTGGACGTCCCTCGGCTGATGATGATGATGTTATATAATATTAAAGTTGAAAAATTTAATTAATAAATAATAGTTTAAAAAACTAAAAAACACGCTTTTAAAGTACTTCTAACTAAAAAGTGAAAAATAATTCCTAATATAAGCTGAAAATGGTAATACTAAAAAAAATACTAGTATTATTGTGAAAAAGCGTGGGTTGCTTTTACTTTTTAGTTAGAAGTACTTTGAAAGCGTGTTTTTTAGTTTTTTAAACTATTTTTTTTTATTAATTTTTTTTTATTTTTTTTTTTTTTAGAATTATTGCATTGTCATCGATTTTTGACAGGTGTGCAAAGTTTGAATGAAATCTGTCCGTTTAAAGTGGGTCAAAATCGAGTCCAAAGGAGTCGGTTACATACATACTTACATACATACATACATACAGGTGAAGCTAATATAAGCGTGTTAAAAAGGCATAGCAAAGCTAAAATTTGCTTTAAAATATTACAAGTAGATGATGATGATGTTTGTTTTGACGTGTTCAAGCGCTCCTTGGGGCCCATGGAAATAAATGATTTGATCTGATTTGATTTGATTGTATAAGCTTTCCGTGCAATGCAAGGCCAGCTTGTACAGGAAATGTACAGCTTGCTGTACTGTAGTACGTAAATATTGTTTACGGTGACTAAACTAACTTCAAATCCTGCCGGTCCCATATCTTTTTCAACTGTTTCTTAGTATAATTTGCTAAGCAAAGCTAAATCACAGTATAAATATGTACAAACAGTACGGAAACTGCCTACAAACGTGCGAAACGGCACGCATACATAAACATGCACACCGACGAGACCCCTAAGCGATTGTCGCGGTGCTCTCAGTAGCGAACTAGCGAGTGCCGCTTAGGGGTCTCGTCGGTGTGCATGTTTATGTGTGCGTGCCGTTTCGCACGTTTGTAGGCAGTTTCCGTACTGTTTGTACATATTTATACTGTGGCTAAATGCTATAAAAATAATCAAATAAATGAGAAATTTAGGGTACTGGTAAGAGGCGACCGTAGCTAGATGGCTAAAGCGACTGCCCGGTGTGCAGTAAGGTCGCAGGTTCAAATCCTGCCGGTCCCATATCTTTTTCAACTATTTCTTAGTATAAACTAACTTAGCTTTTGTTCAGTAAAGATTTTTGTAAATATTAAATTATAATTATAATTAGACGACGGATGGCGGAGCGGGTAGTGTACCTGCCTGCGACGCCGAGGTCGCGGGTTCGATTCCCGCTTAAGACAAATCATTGTGTGCATGAACATGAGGGTTTGTCTTAGTCTGGGTGTTTCTATGTATAATAAGTATGTATTAACAAAAGAAAAATTATATATGTAGTAGTATCAGCTATTCTATTACCCATAGTACAAGCTCTGCTTAGTTTGGGACGAGATGGCGTTGTGTAATTTGTGAGATATTTATTTATTTAACTGACTTGATGGTCTAGTGGTAAGCGTAAGGGTCTCGGGTTCGATACCCGGGTCTGGCAAAGTGTTATTTGTGAACTTTCCATATATATATAATATATTGATGCATTTTAGTGTTTTAGATGATGATTAGTCAATAAAATTTAAATAAAAACGTAATAATATTAAAGCTAAAGCCATATATATACTATTGTATGGAAAACAGCCAACCAATTGTTACCCCTTAAAGAATATAAAAAAAAAACTTTAAATTTGAAGATATTTCTGAGAATTTAGAACTGAACAGATTGGCTTCATTATGTAGCCAGGTAACCAGTGACTGACTCATATGTACTATCAATAAAATAGAACCATGATAAAAAAAAAATATTCACCTTTATTCAATTTTTGTACAGACATTTCAAAACACCTAACTCTAAATTCGCTTGTTTTTATCAACAAATTTCAACCTTATCGACTTTGACAATTTCTAAGGAAAGATTTGTCAAATAGGTCGTAAACAAATAATTACACAATTAACAAAATACAACAGTACACGATAATAATCACATTATGATGATATTTCACCCTAATTATATTCGCACTATTACCATTTGAAGTAAACATAACGGTTCCGGATTCGGGTAAAAACCTGCAACAATAACTAATACATCTACATTATACAGGGTGTAAATGACATCGTGACGGAACCTCTTACCAGTTATACTTAGAAGATAATATTTGTAGTAATATTATTTTTTATTTTTTTTAACTAATATTGTCCCATTGTTGTGTAAATTGGTGATTATTTGAAGAGTGCCTAAACAAATGTATCTCAATAGTGTAATAAATACGTATGATCTGTTTTGCATGCTTTTGGGGTAAGATTATTGTGTACTTTACTATTTTGAAACAACAATGTATTACCATTTCAATAAAAATATTAAGACCCTGGGTGCAAATCGTCGGCAAATTAAAGAAATAAAGCATTTCAAAATGTTTGCACCTACAATTTTAAAATCACGTTCTCGATCACTGGAAAGAGATTTCGCAAGCTTATTTTCATAGATTTTCGATTTTCTCATAACGATTATTTTTCCAAGACCTATTTTCGTATGTGTGGGAATTCCCGATGAAACTTTTTTTGTTTTTATGTGGTAGGCGGATTTGTCACTATGTGATTTACACCCTGTATAACATAACCAATAAAAAATAGTACTTTACTAGACTTTAGTAAATGAAAACACACTGAATGGACTTATTAAATAATAATATGCTTAATAATCAATTAGAGCAGCGATAGCCGAGTGGGAAACCGTAAGACTGCTAAGTCAAAGGTCTCGAGTTCGAACCCACGGCACACACCTAAGCTCTGTCAATAAATCGTTAAGATTCGTCTTTTCGAAGATATGTGTGTATTTATCATATAAATTATCGCTCGCTGACGCTGAAGGAAAACATCATGAGGAAACCTGCATGCCTTAGAGTGTCTAAAAAGTGCTCGCGGGTGTGTGAAGTCTACCAATCCGCGCTTGGCCAGCGTGGTGGACTATGGCCTAACCCTTCTCAATATGAGAAGAGGCCCGAGCCCAGCAGTGGGACTTGTATTTGATACAGGGCTGCTATTATTATTATTATATGTTTAATTTGTACATCAATAAAAAATATTATAACGCCGTCAGAAATAGTTACAGATAATTTTAATTTATCTAAAGAATGACGTCAATTTGTTGACGCAAGATGAATGAAGACTTTGTAAAGTAATCAATGGACCTTTTATATTTTATATTCGTCCGCGTGTAATCGTTACAGCTCCGCTCCCGTCGCGTTTAGCGTAAATAACACTCACAAATGGAATAATATTCGTAGAGTAATCAGTGGAACTTTTATATCTGTGACCCGCGACTTCCGCGAATATAATAGGTGACTTAAACTAATTACAGAGTATCATCACATTCTGCCAATCTAGGCGTGCAAATATTAGTATATAAAATTTTAATTATTAATTATTATAATCATATATCACAATGTCAGCCTCTTCCACATGCAGTTTTTTTCTAATCGAATTCCTTTTTATTTATCATTATAAAATAACAAATATCGCTGTGTAATATCGACCAAATCGAAGGCGCCAACCATTACGCGCCAACCTATCTCTGACAGTTCTGTTTTTTTACTGTCCTCCCAGTCTATGGTCTCGATGACATCGAATAGGGTTTTATGCCTATCCTTAAAGAGGTTGCTAACCGTATATATATACATTTTTGTTTAATTTTATTATCCCTATTAAATTAAGGTTGACTATTTAGTCGTGTATTAGATACGCCCGCTGCTATTATAATAGGTAATGCTTTGTCGACCACGTTTGTCATCTTGACCTGTCGCGAACAGTAAGTAGGTACGAGTATCCACCGAACCTTGTACTTAGCAGAGTGAGAGTACTATATACCTATCTTGTCAGTAAATTGATAACCCGTATCACAAGGTATTACGTACAAAACATGTTGTTATATGAGCTCCATAAATTGATAAAGTATAGATTACTCTATGGGTGGTATATTACATTTTGGGCGGCTAGGATGTTTTTCGTGGGTGAGGCCGTATTTTCATTGAAGCAAGGTCGCGAAACGCTGGCAATGTTGGTGGTTAAGCTTTTGTGAATGACCTTGAAGTTGACATTAAGAAGAAACAATCGGTATAGTATTCTCATACAAAATGAGTATGGTTGTATCTTTTACATTTTTCATCACAATGTTATAATTTTTGCACAGCCAATTTAAAACATCATTATCTATGTTCCTTCGATTTCAAATTAGCTTTAGTCTGCTTATTTTAAAAATTATGTGGAACAGTAAACATCTCTGTTCCTCATACAAATCTCGACATTGTTGCCATAGCAACAAAGTTTTGTTGAAAATCGTCCGACTTGTCAAACAACAAATCCGAGTTATTGCCTCATTCAGTAACAATTGAACATCAACACATATTTTCACACACACATTTATATCATAGGCCGATAGAGACAACAATACCTTTAGTTCTTCTCTTCTTCTTCGTCGTCGTGTCGATGGCTGAGTCAAATTTTATTTTGACTTGCCATCGTGGTGAAAGTATTAGCCAATTCGCTTTGGAGAACTCGCGAATTGCCCAGGGTGCGCCGGACGTAGGGAATCGTTGTGTACGTCACTCTGGGAGGCTCCTTTCATGCACCCCATAAGATGGTCTCGCGTTGTAATGCTTCCCGTGCATGCATTTCCAGTATAAAGCTGGTCCCCAGCTTTATACTGGAAATGTTTAGGTTGATGGGGTGCCGTGTACACGTTTGCAATTATACGTTAAACAAAGTTCATGCTTAGATAACCTAATAATTAACTAGACATAATAAATTATTTAGTCACCGCCTTTAGTATCTAACATAAGATCACTCCTTTATCCCAGAAGGGTTTTTTATGATGGATAGGCACGCGCTTGACCACGATCTCACCTGATGGTAAGTGATGATGCGGTCTACGGTGGAGCATGCTTACCTATGAGATTCCTATTAACTCTTGCTTTGAAGAGATCCAAGTTGTACTCAATGCCGAAACACGCTACTTGACCAAACTGAAAGAAATTATTATGGGACCACTTGGCAGCTATTTCGCGTCGAACAAAAAAAGAATAACGCGAATCGGTCCATTAACCGCGACGTAATCGATGTTACATACATAGAATAAAAACATACCGGCCGAATTGAGAACCTCCTCCTTTTTGGGAAGTCGGTTAAAAATGTCAAGTCAAATATAATAAGACAGTTATTAAAAAACATTTGATCCAGAAATTAAATAAATTGCAATAAAAATAATAATAAGCCCCAATTTCACATGTATTAGATAAACCTTAGTGGTAGAATAAGCACATAACACATAGTGTACCTGCCTGCGACGCCGAGGTCGTGGGTTCGATTCCCACTTAAGATAAATCTTTGTGTGCATGAACATGGGGATTTGTCTTAGTCCCAGACTGTTTCTATGTATAATAAGTATGTATTTACAAAAAAAAGTATATATGTATTAGTATCAGTTATTCTAGTACCCATAGTACAAGCTCTGCTTAGTTTGGGACTAGATGGCGTTGTGTGTAAGATGTGGAATATTTATTTATTTATAAATGAAAGTCAGCTGTGTTATTTTTACAAGTGTAACTTGTGTCACTTTGAAATTCTTTCAGGTTATATTTTATGCGTCGGATTAGATCTATCTGGAACCTTAGTAACCTAAATCTAACAATTTGACAGTTGCTTATCTGCTAGGTATTCTTACACTTGGGGTCTAAACTGAACTGAAAACTGATTGTGATTGTAATTACTCAATTTTAATTATTTTTATTCAATTTATAAGTAGCTTTTTATTTGTCAATTAATTATATGCTTATTTTTGTTATCAATCTGAGGATAATGCAGTGGGCTGCAATATTGTCAACATCCTATACAACTAAACATTGTTATAAATATATATATTGTAGCTGTTTATTATCCCTCAATAAATAAAATAAATAAACATAACTTTGAAATGTGGTTAGTATTATCTTTGCTCTGCACCTAGAAGATGTAAGAGTGATGTTAAAAGTTGTAAATGATTATGATAGCTGTTTGTTTACATAACAATTAAGTTCATAAATAATAATATGTTTATTTCCTATCCTATCTATCTTTTAATGCTTATTTCTGCGAATCGTTAGTAAATAAATACTAATTTGTGTAAAATGTTAATTAAGAAATATGATAAATGTCTATGGTCTGATGATCTATAGTTAGTTAGATTATAATAACCACCACATTATTTATTATTCATTTTAAATATAATTATATATATTTTATTTATTAAATATTTACTTATATTTAAGTATTTGTAGGTATTATGCATACATATATACGCACATATTTTCAATATGTATTCATTAATTGTATTGATTTTATTACCTTTTATTTCAAATCAAAACGCTATATTTTATAACGTCACCTGCCTTGTTAATCTCTGCATCACCCAAAGGTAGACTGACAGAGAATGCCTATGGCATTAAGTCCGCCTTGTATACAAATTCTGTATCTGAAGTATTAAATAAAAAAAAAAATATAGCTAAAGAGTTTGTCTAGTTGAGTTTGTTTGTTTGGTCGCACTAATAAAAATAAAGATAAAGATAAATTTGGATTTTTTACATTAGATAGAACGCCAGAAGCAATTACACTATCCAATGGTCCCAATGACAAGGCCAAATACACACATTCACTCACTCAAGCACACCCAGTCTCAATACAAATATTTGCGAATTACGCAAAGATTTGTCCCATGTGGGATCGAACCCACAACACCAGTGCAGTGGAGAGCGGCGAGGCGACCGCTTAAACCACTACACCACACGTGCAAACTAATCTCTGGAATGCCTGGACAGATTCAGATAATTCGTTTTAAAAGGAATGTCTAATTATTGGGAGCTCAATGCTGGTTCACTGACGTTCATCATAAAGAAAGAAATTATTTTTATTTTCTTACATAACAAAACACATGAAAAAGTAGGTATTATAAAAATTCAATAATTATGTAAGAAAACAGTGTGGGTTGCTCAGCTTTAATGCTGTAGAGTCTTGCATTTCTGCAAAACTCCCACAGTAACCACCACGGTTGACAGCACAAACAGAAAACAGGTACAGTAACAAAAAACTACCTTCATACATACTTAGTTCTGTTTATGATGACGTACACAACGGTTCTCTACGTCCGGCGCACCCTGGGCAATTCGCGAGTTCTCCAAAGCGAATTGGCTAATACTTTCACCACGATGGCAAGTCAAAATAAAATTTGACTCAGCCATCGATACGACGAAGAAGAAGTTCTGTTGATGCATATTTATAGATTTTTAAGCTAGGCATTAATATTTATCATCAATTTATAGAAATCATCATTATCTTTCCAGCCTTTCCCAATTAAACTTTGACGACCTAATGGCGGAATGCGTAGTGTACCTGCCTGCGACGCCGAGGTCGCGGGTTCGATTCCCGCTAAGACAAATCTTTGTGTGCATGAACATGGGGTTTTTAGTTCATTATTAATTATTCGTTTATTAGTAGTTTTTATTAGATGAAATAAATATACAAAATAATAATATAATAATAATGTCACATACTTAGTCTATGACGGGTTCCTAGTTACCTTTGTTTACATTTTGATATGTCATTCTGTAATATAAATTCAATAAAATATGTGTAATATTGTAATATTGATTAGTTTGTCAATATTTAATAAATAATATAATATAGTACATATATTATAACATAGACAAAATGTGTGTCATTCTATTGTTCAATACGATTGATATTGATCAATATTTATTTCATTTTATTTTATTTTATCGATTTATTTCATTTCACGATTTTATTTATAGTCTGTGGTTGTTTGTTACAAACGAGCGGAGCGAGTGATGCTTTGTCTATGGTTACAAACAGTGAACTTCCCTAAAAAGTGTCGCTTGTCAATAAAGTACATTATTTATTATTGTAGTATATTAATCTAACAAAAAAAAACGTAATTCATAGACGTGATCTGTCAAAAAGAAAATAAAGGAATGGTCAAAGTATAAAAAGTATTTCGTTGAGCACAAACGTTCAGGAGCCAACTGCCCCGCCGGCTTTGCACATTGTGCGCGCAGTACTCGATCATTATTTTGATGTGATGTTATTTTAAAACTGCGATATCTCCTAAGACATTTATTTAAATCGAATGCTGTAAAAGGCAATCCAGACTAAGACAAACCCCCATGTTCATGCACACAAAGATTTGTCTTAAGCGGGAATCGAACCTGCGACCTCGGCGTCGCAGGCAGGTACACTACGCATTCCGCCATCCGGTCGTCAAAGTTTAATTGGGAAAAGGCTGGAAAGATAATGATGATTTGTATAGATGATAAATATTAATGCCTTGCTTAAAAATCTATAAATATGCATAAACAGAAGTAAGTAGGTATGAACAAAACTTAAGCATTCATTGAATAGAGATAAGGCTACTTGAGGATGCCCTTTGTAGGGGGGGGAGGGGGATACACGTGTCAGTGTCAAGTATTAGTTTGTGTTTGCATTTTGAATACGATACGCTTAATCTGATGACTTCGATATTATGACTGATGGATGGACTTACTGCCTCCATAGTCTCGTGGTATGCTTGCGAGCTAGGCCTCGGGTTACATTCCCGGATCGGGCAAAGTGTTATTTGTCAGGCAATTCACAATAGCAGCACGGACTTGGAATTGTGCTTGGTGGATGGCGATAGTCTCAGCCCCTATCCCATGGGACCTAAGCATAACAGGTGAAATGTGGGTGTTGTACACCTCTGCCGCACCCTTCTGGGTAATATAGGCGTAAAACTTGTCCAACCCAGGAGTCAAACACCACATCTCAAGATCAGCAAACCCGCTAATAACCAAATATTATACTCTACAAAAGATTTTTATATTTTAAAAAGAATTTAAAATTACACTATATTCAATCTAAGCTCCGGTTCAAATCATTTTATTACAATAAGTATTATAATTTAGTTAGCTAAGTTTTACTTGAAATTTATATTCTGACGTTTGTTTTGACGTGTTCAAGCGACCCTTTGGGCTCATGGAAATAAATGATTTCATTTGATTTGATTATGAAATACGTGAAAACTAAATAATACCCGACTATATACATAAACATCAAATAAAAAATAAAAAAAAACTTATTAAATAAATACGTCCGCATCGATTTAGACCGCGGGTAATGGGCCCAGAAGGCTGGCGGCATTGCCACGTTGTATGGCAATGCTGATCCTTTGACCAAGGTAGAAACCAGCCTTCTGGTCGCGTGAAGAGTTAAAAATTTGTATTATTAGTGTTATCCCAAGCTTAGCAGTTCAACTCTGCTTAGCATGGGATGTATAGATGACCTTTTTTTTTTTGAAGCCTGCACTAGGAATAACTCCTGTGTCGCGGGGGTGTTCACAAACATACAATTCACACACACACAAAGCACACCCAGAGTCAGATCAAATCTTTGCGAATCACACAAAGATTTGTCCCATGTGGGGATCGAACCCACAACACCAGCGTAGTTGAAAGCGGCGAGGCGACCGCTTTAACCGCTACGCCAATCGTGCACTCAACACGTTATAAATAAATCAATAAATAAATATCACACAACTTACACACAACGCCATCTGGTCCCAAACTAGCAGAGCTTGTACTATGGGTACTAGAATAACTGATACTAATACATATATACTTTTCTTTTGTAAATACATACTTATTATACATAGAATCTAAACACCCAGACCAAGACAAACGTCCATATTCATGCATACAAAGATTTGTCTTAAGTGGGAATCGAACCCACGACGCCATCCGGTCGTCTATACCTATAGATGACGTTGTGTGATATGTTTTTTTTTTGCTACAGGCAGCAGTTAGAACGAGTGAATATACAATTTGAAGGCGATAAGCTGACATTCCAGGAGCAGAATCACTTCACGTACTTAGCGAACAAGACCAATGGCGCTCACTTTGATCAAGTTATTGTGCCGAATCTACCTTTAATAGTAAGTTTTTTTTTTTTGTATTGTAAGCTATCACAAATATATTATTGGAACGAAGTTCCTTATCGCGCGTTGCGAAAGGGGGCTAGACGGAAAAAAATGGGACGAAAAGTTGTAACGACACATTTCGTAGCAATTCTCGTAGTGGCGTAATAATTACATGCTACGTTACAGCTACGGTGCTACATCATCAGACACACAGAGTGAGTATTCGGTGAACCACATTAAGATTTTTTTTATAACTTAGAAAAATAAAAATTTCTTTACTAATTAATCGAAAGGAACTTCGTTCCATCCGGGTGTCCCTTGACACCTCAGTAGTTTTTTTTATTACAATCTAGTCCATAAAGGCTAATGAGTAATTACATTTCAACCTAAATTAATATGTAAACATAAATCTAAGAGGCGTCCAATAACACTTATCTTAGTTTTTATTAAGGCGAAGACACTTTGTTCATGTTGTCTTTTGAACTATCACTGTTTTTGTTTGTAATTTTGCACCTAATCACTAACACTAACAAACTCATATGGTTTTGTCCGTTTAATAGTAAGTGATATTTCTGTCATCTTTTTCAGACAATTTTTTTTTTTTTGTTTATTTATTTCAATAACAATTTACATTGTGCAAAGCAAATTTTAGCTTTGCTATGCCTTTTTGTATTTTGACGATGACGGACGCTGGCACAAAAAGAGTTGAGAAATTTCGAGTCTAGCAGCATACGAATCCATTGCTGAAATTGGCAAAACACTTGGGCCGTATACCCAGGGGGTGCAGGTTTGAGTCCTGCTGGATTCTTAATTTTTCAACTTAAAGTTGATTATGATATTATATAAAATTATATTGTGTCTGAAAAACATAACTCACCTATAGGCAATATTACACTGATGAATACAATTATCATAAATAAAAAAATATATATATTTTCTTATACTATGTACACTAGCAATAATTTAATTATATATATATAATACAATGTAAAAGATTTAAGTCAAATAATAAATAATTCAATGTCAAGTAATAATAAATAATATAAAATTAATAAATAAAAAATGATAATAAATCAATAAAAATGTCGAAAATGACAGTTAAATACTACAAAATAGATAAATATTGGGCAAATTGTTTTTTAAATACATTTGACGAACTTTAGATGTTCGCGGGTCTTCTTCTCTGTCGTTTCACTCTTGGCAGAGCGGTCATGTTCACGTTGAGGCGTCCTCATCGGAGGCAGTAGTGGACACAGCTTTCCGCACGATTTTTCGCCATCTCACCCTGTTGGCAGTCTTTCTGGTGCAGTGCAGTCAGATATGCGGTTTCCTACTGCATATTTAATTTGGTCAGTCCAGCGCATGGGTGACCTGCCGCGCGCTCTGGTTCCCTTCACTTTACCCTGAATAACCAGTCGCTCTATGGAGTCTTTTATTCGCGGTTTACTCTATTGTTCGCGGGTAGTTTGTTGTAAAGTTGCGCTTCTTCATATATTAGCATTGTTTTGCCGTAATTCGTTCGAATACGCGGCTCGCTCAAAAAATTGCCCGGCGATTGTGAATGCAGTTGTTAGCAACCTTTTCAAGAAAGAAAAAAAAATATAACATTTAAAAACATAATAAAGAGAACTTCTCTCAAATTATCAGATTGTCTCGTATCAGTGGCGGATTTACAAATTTTTTGCCGCCCTTGCCTCTAGAATTGTCAAGTCCTAGTTTATTTTTACGCTCTATGCTATACCGAATGTAAAGTAACAAAATTTGTTGTAGAGTTCTATCTGTAAAACATCAGAAAACTGTAATGAAATCTTTTTCATTTCTATGAGCAAATTATATACAGTAAAAAAAAATCGGATCCCAAATTTGCCGCCCCAAAAATCTGAAACAAAAAAAAAAAAAAAAAGGCTCCAGCCTACTCAGCCTGCTGGTAAATCCGCCATTGCCTCGTATGTATGATTGTGTGTGTGAGTGTATCTATCTATTCTTTCTTTTACTTTCAGGGAGTACTTGCCAAAGCATTAAGTATGAACCTGGACTTTCTAACGCAAGCCACATTAAACGAGGGTCTGAGATGGGTGAACCACCCGAAGGCATTCGTCAAGCTGCCTGTCCATAGGTAAGGCCCACTTTAATTTATACTTACAAGTATCAAGAATCAAGAACTTTAATCGCATAAAACACGGTTACAAGATTAATTTTTTTTTTGTATCATTTAATTTGTAAGATTGTAAATGTAAATATCCTATTAGATAAAATAAATAAGTTCCTTGCTATAAAAAAAAAGTCTGCAGCATGTTCTGCCCTTTAATAATAATATAATAATAATAATAAAACGTTTATTTCAGATTAAAAATCCATAGTATAACAGTGAGAAATATGTCGAGAGTCAGCAATTATTACCTAAAAATAAATATATCAAAAAATAACAAATAATAGAAATTCATGCATGTCAATAATAAAATTCTAGATAATAAAACCTAAATTAATTCAAACAAACAATATAAATTTAGTCAAGCCCTAATAAAATTGAAATCCATTTATTTTGAATTGGACAGTCTGACCGAGAGGCGATCATTTCGAGGATGCCGTTGCTGTCTCTCAAACGCCTATACATCGAAGCTACTTTCTTTCGTATTATGGCGTGATAGCCATCCGTGTATGCTTCGGCAAACATTAGAGACGCACTGCAGTAGGGAGGTAGCCGCATCAGCATCCTAAAGATGTTATTATATTGAACACGTAAGACACATATTCCCGTACCTAATCCTATGTTACCTTTCCAGGTTTCTCTGGGGGTATGAGGACAACATCATTGATCTGGCGAAACCGTGGCTGAGTCTGCAAGGACAACTCAAATTTGAGCAATTCGGACTTTTGGTTACCGTAAGTCTCTATTTTTTTTATTAACCTGTATTGTCCCATTGTTGGGCAAAGGCCCAAAGACTTCCACTCTTCCCTATCCAAAGCTTTTTCCTTCTAGTTTTCTAGAAAGATGCCCAAGTCATCGCGCCAGCGTTTTCTCGGCTGGCCTCGGCGACGACACCGGTTCTCCGGCATCCATTCTGTCGCGATTCTTGACTGCCTTTCTGGATGCATCCTGCAAACGTGCCCCGCCCAATCCCACATTAGTCTCCATTTAACCTTTCTTTTACCGAGAAAGGACCCGGAGACTGCGGCAAAGCCATTCGGTGACCAGCCTTTGGCCGTGTGCAGTCCGTGCGTGGTATACGCGCTGTCCGCGAATGTTAGCGAAGACAATACATTATTCTATTCTATAATTTTAGTATTTGTGTTGTGTTTCATCAATGCACGGTTGGCGTAGCGGTTAAAGCAGTCGCCTCACGGCTTTCAACTGCGCTGGTGTTGTGGGTTCGATCCCCACATGGGACAAATCTTTGTGTGATCCGCAAAGATTTGTTCTGACTCTGGGTGTGCTTTGTGTGCTACTCATGTATTTACGGACAATAAAAATGAGATTGCAATAATGCCCTCTTTTTCCAGCTCATTCTCAAAAATTCTACCACTATAAACTTATATCCTATCTAATACTATCCTACAAATGAATGAACGTGACGTCACGAAATGACATATCATACAATTGAGAAATTTAGGGCTCTGGTAAGAGGCGACCGTAGCTGGATGGCTAAAGCGGCTGCCCGGTGTGCAGTAAGGTCGCAAGTTCAAATCCTGCCGGTCCCATATCTTTTTCAACTGTATAATTTGCTAAGCATAGCTAAATGCTATAAAAATAATCAATTAGACTTATATAAGCTCTATAATTTACAGAAAAATGGCACAGTCTCCGAACGCTTCACCATCAACACGGGAGCAGTGGACAAAGATAAGATGAACATCATTGAAAAGGTGGACGGACAAGATCACCTCACGTTCTGGGGAACCCCCGATTGTAACAGGTAATACAAGACAAAACATAACATCACGCCTATATTACCCAGAAGGGTGAGGCAGAGGTGTGAAGCACCCACACTTCACCTGTTATGTACACTTATTATACAGTCATAGAAACACCCAGACCAAGACAAACCTCCATGTTCATGCACACAAAGATTTGTTTAGAGCGGGAATCGAACCCGATTCCGGTCAATTTGAATTCAATTCGGTAGGTGCCGAGTATGTAATAAAATCGAGAACATTGCAAGCTCGCTTGCGTTTTATAATTATTATTTTTAGATGAATGCATTTTTTTTTTGTTTTGATAAATTATGTTGAGTTACTTTTGAGGTCGTGGCATCTTGGATCCAGAGGCCTCCTCAGGCCCGTGGTATTTTGCCACTCCTGCCACCCCTATAGTTACGCCACTGGGACAATATTAAATTAATCGAGCGATTCCTCCAAGGATTAGTCCTCAAGATGCTATCTAATTTTCCTTTTGAAATTACGTTAGTTTTGTAAAATGTAACCCATTCAATTTCACTATTTCATTTAATAATTAAAATAACGTTAATAATTGCGCAAATCATGTCGGCCGATAGTAACTCTTATGTGTTTTTTCAACAATGTCGTTCTGATATAAGAGGCGCTTTATATTATCTGTGGTCGATAACCCTTGGCCTCTGATTGCGTTACAATATACTAAGTACATATGGCTACCGAACAACCTATAGATTTCCAGTTTAAGATGGTCTTGCGTTGCATAGCTTGTCCGTGTAACACCAGATCAGCTTGTACTGGGCATGTATAGCTTGAGCGGCCGTGTGTACTATTCGTGTGAATAACTTTCATTGGACATGATTTCGTGGCTCAGATTTCATTAAATACTGTCTGATAATGGCAATATTATCTGATATTATTCAATATTTTATTATTATTTCTTTATTATATATAGATATTGAACATGTTTCTAAATTAATGTTAGTCATATACATGTAATATTTAATTATTATTTTTGAACCCTTGTATTTAAATATATATATTATTTTTATAGCATTTAGCTATGCTTAGCAATAGAAATTCTTATACTAAGAAAAAATTTAAAAACGATATGGGACCGCCAGGATTTGAACCTGCGACCTTATTGCACACCGGGCAGCCGTTTTAGCCATCCAGCTACGGTCGCCTCTTACCTAAATTTTTCAACTGTATGATACGTCATTATTTGTGACGTCACGTTCATCCATTTGTTCCTATTTTAAGTAGGATACAAACCAACATGGCGAAGTTACATTCAGCACAAATGTTGTAACGAATGAACGCGTACGTTATTTTAAATTCTAATTGATTGCTTTTATAGCATTTAGCTATGCTTAGTAAAATTCAAATCCTGCCGGTCCCATATCTTTTTCAACTGTTTCTTAGTAAAATTTGCTAAGCATAGCTAAATTAGCTAAATGCTATAAAAATAATCAATAAAACGAGTAATGTGGGAGCTGTGGCGGTATCCGCACATAACCAGTCACGTGACATATATCGACGAGTGCTGAATCACGATATCGAAATGTTCACAGCAAGTGACAATATATACAACTTCCAATACACTACCGTTGGACAGCTGTCCGCCAGGCAATACCACCGAGCCTGGTCGGAGGATCCTCCCTTTGTGGTGGAGGAACATCACACCCTGTTCCTCTACAGGAGCTATACACCTCTGCGCCCTTTACTGAGTTATATAAGCGTGAAGATATGTTGACAATTGATCTCCTCCCATTCCAGCATAGAAGCTTCCGACGGCTCCATCTTCCCTCCATCACAACTGGATAAGAACAGCACCATCTACGTGTACTACCCAAATCTTTGTAGAAGACTGCCTTTTAAGTACGAAAAGGATGTCGAGGTGAGAATTATATGCAACCCTTCTTTAAAAAGAGTGCAAATAGGTTTATAAAGGGTCGGCAACGCACGCGTGATGCCTCTTGCGTTGCAAGTGTCCATAGGCTACGGTAACTGCTTACCATCAGGCGCGCCGTATGCTTGTTTGCCTCCTCTGACCTCAGTGGAAAAAAAAAAACCCCCTGCACGTCAATTTGGCCAAATCTTCAGGTCCCAGTTCTCCATACCGTGTAATAGCATAGTTGTATGCAGAGAGCATGCATTGAACTTAACTAAAGGTTTTAAATGACGTTACTAATAACGATGCCATATAAGGTGGCGTCCATAAATTACGTGAGGCATTTTTTTTTAATTTTCTAACTCTCCCTCCCCCCCTGGTGAAATGTCGTAAGATTTTATTCAACCCCCTCCCCCATCCTCACAATTTTTTAAATGTGTTTTTCTTACGTAAACGCGTTGGATTGTTATTGTAAAAAGAAAAAAACAAATTTGCTTCGTGCTTTTATTTACGACTAGTTAAGACTAGTAATCAATATTGCTGTTTTTTTTGTTTCAATCAAGTCAAATATCACGTAATTTTTACGTGATATTTGACTCGACCCCCTCCCTCCCTTAAACACCTCACGTAATTTATTGACGCCCCCTAAGCTTTCGCCGCCATCTTGCAAAAGGTGGTTAAGATTTTGGTACATTCGCGATGTTATTATTGTGTACTTACGCGTTAAAGTTAAAGTATTTTTTTTTAATAAAAAAATAAAAAAAGAGTGAGATGGAGATGCGGGACGGAAAAATTTGGCCATCTTCAAGCAAACGGGTAGTATGAGTTTATAACAATTTATTTTTCTTGTCACCAGATATCAGACGGCATCCAGCTCCTGAGGTACCGCATGCCGCTGAACATATTCGATGATCCGAAGAATAACCCCTACAACCAATGTTACTGTGAGATTGACACTGCTACCTGCCCCCCTCGGGGAGTTATTAATGTTACTGAGTGTGCTATGGGTAAGGCAATTTTGATATCTTGATTTTATACGACGTATGTTGCGAACTACTTTATGACCAGAGTCAGAGATTCAAACTGAATTAAAAAATACTAAGATACAGTTGAAAAAAATATGGTACTGGCTGGATTTGAACCTGCGACCTCTGCATACCGGGCAGCCACTTTAAACACCCAGCTGCGGTCCCATTTTTTTTTTATCTGTTTCTTAGAATAATTTGTTGAGCATAGCTTAATGCTATAAAAATAATCAATATGCAATTGAATTAATAAGTATTTTACAAACATCAAGATTGTTTAGAAGCTCCCCCAACCACCCCTAATCCGAAGAAGTGCAAAAGAAAATATGTGTGTACAATTCATTCTCAATGCTTGCCACTTAATATCAGACGAGCACAATCCTTGACTAGGTATATTCAAAAAACTGTTAAATGAGTATTATTTATCATTATCATAATTTATTTAGTAGTGTATATAAAGTATGTATATGTATCTATTGTATATAGTATGTATTTATGTATTGTATGTATTTTTATATTGTGTAGTTAGTGTGTATTTAAGTGCCTATGCATGCACTCAATATTTCATGTTCTATTTAGTATTTTAATTATTTATTTATTTTATTTTAGTCCTTAATCTTGACATAAGCCTTAGCAAAATTAAAAAGAAAAAAAAAAGTAACAACAAATCCAATTCAATAAACTACCGCAAATATCCACTCTATTATGTCCATCCTAAGGTTGCCTGGAAGAGATCGCGTCAAGCGATAAGGCCGTCCTTTGTACGTTATAGTTTTAAGTACCTATTTCTTTGTATGTTTGTTACAAATTTGATGTGCAAATAAAGTTTTCTCTATCTCTATCTATTTTGACGACTGGATGGCGGAGTGGGTAGTGTACCTGCCTGCGACGCCGAGGTCGCGGGTTCGATTCCCGCTTAAGACAAATCTTTGTGTGCATGAACATGGGGGTTTGTCTTAGTCTGGGTGTTTCTATATATAATAAGTATTTATTTACAAAAGAAAAGTATATATATGTATTAGTATCAGTTATTCTAGTACCCATAGTACAAGCTCTGCTTAGTTTGGGACTAGATGGCGTTGTGTGTAAGTTGTGAAATATTTATTTATTTATTTATCTAATGCTTGTTAATCAGGTGCTCCAGCATTGGTTTCCTTCCCCCACTTCTACCTGGGAGACCCGAGCCTGAGAGAATCTATTACTGGCCTGAAGCCAGACCATCTGAAACACGACTCTTATGTGGACCTGCATCCCACCCTTGGCATCGCACTCAGCGGAAAGTCTAGGTGAGCAAACTATTTTTTTAACCGACTTCAAAAAAGCCTGAACCGATTTCAGAAATTCAGTTTTTGTTTAAAAGAATATACTTGTCATGTCGTGGTCCCATTTTCATCTGGTCGCGATCTTTTGATGTGATCCTAGAGAAATCGAGAGCAACCCTCAAATTTTAAAGGCTCCTTTATTGTTTTTCGTATATTACCTAAAGCTGCTCGAATATTTGCATCTAGGTTTCAGCATTTCATGTTGCTAAGTTGATGATGGATGGTACAACACCTCAACGTTTAGGAGTACGGGGATAATTCTTTAAATATAAGCACCTTAAGGCTGATTACGGTATTTTATTCTTTCAAGTTATACACAGATGAGGCGAGACGTTGAATATTACTTCAGTATTTTTTTCTTTTAAGTGCACTTTTTGTGATTTAAGTGGGTTTTTTTAACGGAAAATTATTATTATTCTAAGAAAGCAAACAAGCATACGCCTCGCGTGGTGATTAGCAGTAGGTACCGTAGCCTATAGACATCTGCAACACCAGAGGTATCACTCGTGTATAACTGAGTTGGCCTGGGAACAGGGTGTAATGTTCCTCTACCACAAAGGGAGGATCCTCCGACCAGGCTCGGTGGTATTGGCTGGCGGACAGGTGTCCAACGGTAGCGTATTGGAAGTGGTATATACAGGGTTATTGGGTAAGTCGACCTAGATCCGTTAAGAGGTGGTAGTTCCCATCATTTCTGACTGATCTGACTATGAAACACCCCACCCTAAACCTAACCGTTTTCGAGATATTGGACTTAGAAGGTTTTTTTAAAAAATATCCCGATTTCTTAACTATAGCCTATTTTTTTTGTATCCTATGCCTTTTATTTTTTTTTAATTCTGATTTTTGTGTGCCAGATAAGTTTGTTTATAATTCTCAACCCAAAAAGTGCAAGTATCTGAACCAATGGGATCGTAGTAGACGATTGATACCGTAAAAAAGTAATTAATTTGAAAAAAAAAAATTGTTTCTTTTAGTAATATTTAAAAAAAAATCTATGGCGTTAGTTCTGCAGATGTTTTAAATAATATCTACGTTCCATTAGCTATCCAACAAGGTATCACAAGCTAGGGTCTTATCACAATTCATAGAAAAAAAATCGATAAAAGGCTCCCAGGTAGTAAAAAAAAACAATGGTACTTAAGATTAAACTTCTCTTTTGGGCCAGGAAACGAAATAAAACAATACAAATAATTATTAAACAACATTTATTTAAATTTATAAATCTTGTTCTACATGGCCGCCTCTGTTTCGCACACACACTCTCATTCGGTGTCTTAGTCCGCTTTTAACTACTACAGTCGTTAAGTCTCTTCGAATTTCGTCAGCAGCCTCAATAATCTTCTGTCTTAATATGTCAATAGTTTCAATTGGATTATTCTCATTGTAGACTAATGTCTTCATGTGTCCCCACACATAAAAATCCATGGGAGTCAGGTCAGGACTTCTTGCTGGCCACGGTATGGGTCCACCTCTTCCGATCCACCTATTAGGATACTCGTTGTCTAGCCATTCCCTGACCCCTCTTCTGTAATGTGCAGGGCAACCGTCGTGTTGGAACTTCATGTTTCTAATCAGATTTAGGGGTAAATCCTCTAATAAATTTGGTAACTCTTCTCTTAGAAAATGTTCGTAAAATTCTCCGTTTAAATTATCAGGTAGAAAGAAGGGCCCAATTAATTTGTTTGCTATGATTCCCATCCAGACATTTAAACTAAATCTTCTTTGTGCGGCTTTTGTCCTCTTCTGGTTAGGATTTTTTTGCGCTTTTGGGGCCCAATAATGAGCGTTGTGGTAATTTGTAATTCCATCTTTATCAAATTTTGATTCATCTGTCCACAAGATTTGTTTTAAAAATGCTGGGTCTTCTAAATCTCCATGAAGCATAAATCTACAAAAGTCTAACCTCCTCACTGGATCTCCCTCTTTGATAACATGTACTGGCATATAGTGATAGGGGTAGAGGCCTGCAGTATTCACCGTAAACCACACTTTCCACTGCGAGAGTCCAAGTTCTCGGGCAACAGCATTAGTTGAAGTAGTTGGATCCGCTCTAAACCGTTGAACTATTTGATTATCTTCATCTTCATCATCAACAATGATCCGTGGTCGGCCTAGGTCTGCTCGACGCCTTAAAACAGAGCCAGTCTCTCTGAGTCGCCGGTAAGCGCCGTCAAAGACAGTGACATCCGGTATTCGGCGGCCGGGATAACGTGCAATGTATTCGTCACGAGCTCGTGCAGAAACACCATTGCAGTACCCATAACAAAGTAGAATATCCGCGTATTCCTCGTTCGTGAAGGTTGCCATCTTCAACAGTTCCAATTCAGAAGCACAATTCAAAGTCCAGTTAACAAGCACAGTCACAATTTGTAGGAAACAGTCCAGAAATACAAGCCAAGTCGGGTAAGAAATGAAGAGCACTAAATATCGCATCTACTACGGACGAATCACGGAAGCAGACTAAAACGAAACAATAACAACAAATTGGCCGGGATTATTTTATCTCGCTTGCACCTGGTCAGTTTGTCCCGCTCGCACGCACCACAGCTCCGTGGAAGAACAATAGGACCAAAGAACCCAAATTTGTACTGCTACCTGAGAGCCTTTTATCGATTTTTTTTCTATGAATTGTGATAAGACCCTAGCTTGTGATACCTTGTTGGATAGCTAATGGAACGTAGATATTATTTAAAACATCTGCAGAACTAACGCCATAGATTTTTTTTTAAATATTACTAAAAGAAACAATTTTTTTTTTTCAAATTAATTACTTTTTTACGGTATCAATCGTCTACTACGATCCCATTGGTTCAGATACTTGCACTTTTTGGGTTGAGAATTATAAACAAACTTATCTGGCACACAAAAATCAGAATTAAAAAAAATTAAAAGGCATAGGATACAAAAAAAATAGGCTATAGTTAAGAAATCGGGATATTTTTTAAAAAAACCTTCTAAGTCCAATATCTCGAAAACGGTTAGGTTTAGGGTGGGGTGTTTCATAGTCAGATCAGTCAGAAATGATGGGAACTACCACCTCTTAACGGATCTAGGTCGACTTACCCAATAACCCTGTATGTATACTCTCTGTGAACACTTCGTTATCGCGATTCAGCGCTCTTTGACAGTTGTGACGTGTGTCACTTCTTGATGTTGTCAATGTCATACGTCATTTTATTATGTGCGGAGACCGCCACAGCCGACCTTTTAGTAATCAATTTGCTCTCTTTTTGAAGGACCCAATGCTGTCCCTGAATGTTTTTACCAATACTGACTCGTTGTTTTAGTAGTAAACCTATGCTGCCTTTCAGTGAAAGGTATAAGCTTCGATTGCCGAGTTAAGAAAACAGTTATTTGGGATTTGGTTGTCGGGACAATCTCAATAGCAGCACGGAGTTCTCAGTGTCCGGTGAATGGCGATAGGCTCACCCCCTCTCACATAGGACATATATCTAACGTTAAGCACATGAATATAAGCCATATTATAATTGGTCGACTAACGACCAATGAAAAATATAGACATAAATCTTTCGATCGCTGCTGTGTCTAGAATGTTATGGTCTTATCTCTTTCACTACCCATCTCAATTACAAAATAAGGACCAGAATTTGGACTAAAATAAGTAAGTAATATTTATTATTGATTGCTTTTCCGCAGCCTCCAAATCAACATCCAAGTAAGAAAGAACACCATGTTCTCGGTCCTCGATTTCTTGCCTCAAGATCTGATCCTGCCTGTCGCTTGGATTGAAATGGTAAGCATTCATTTCCTATACACAAAGGCATCAAGCTCATACGGCCTCGTCGGTTTTCGTAATTTAATTTCATAAAGAACTGCATAATAAATGCGTATTCCTTTTTCAAAAAGATGTATAATGCTTTATATATACAAACTCAATGGTGTAAACACAGATGTAATTTAGTATAAATTTCGCTAAGTATTCCAAATTTGGAATACTTAGCGAAATTTCCAAGAAGATGAATGAAATTCAGTACAATATCTTTTCTTGTTTTAACAGATTAAAAATGACTATTGTTATGTTCGCTTTTTGTGGCATAGAATGTCACTTTTTTGAGCAAGTGGTACGAAAACTATGTATTATTATTGAATATGTTATTTTTAATTATATTAGTATAATTTAGTTTTACTTATTCTATTTTAAATATTTACAAGTAATTAACCTTCTTATCAAAAACAACACTATATAATAAACAATCATACAATTATTAAATAAAATAAAATAATTACATTAGGCGTCAAAAAAATCCTCCGCATTGCTGTCCACAGCAGATACCGAGGCCAAAAGGCTGGCAGCATTGCCATGTTGAGTAGCTGCCTTCTGGTAGCGAGAAGCGTCGATTTGGCAATGTATTTATACTTATATTACCTATTTTTAAAATAATGAAGACTCTTTTTCTTCCAGGGTGTCGAAGAGCTTCCAGAAGGTCTCCGAACGCTGGTATACCACGGAACTTATTCCACAGCAGCAGCTCAGCTTGGTCTCACGGTCTTATGCATAGTCACCTTCATAGGAAGCGGCATATGCCTCATGCTCACCTTCGTACGACGGAAACAGCGACCATGCGCAACTGTAAAAGTAAAATTACCAGTCGAAACAGAACTATTAAATAAAAATCAAATTTCATGAAAGAAATAGTTTAGTCAATTTGTGAAAATCAATGTAAATATTAAAGTTGCGTTAAGCTTGTGTACAACAGTAAGGCCTCTTTACCCTACACCGTAATGAGATACCTTACACCGTGAGTTTTTCTGAATTTGTAAGGAGTGGGACAAACAGACGTAGGGCGCGGAAACGTCGGGAACGAGGCGTCCATGCAATATAATCTGTATAAAAGCGTTGTAACTCAAAACGTATAGAAAAGACGGGGCGCAGACAAGACATGGCAGGCAGGGAGGCGCGAGGATTACATTGAAACGTTACACCAACGCACACGTGCTTTTGTTTGTGTCTCGTGCGAGCCCCGTCCTTTCTGTATTTTTGGTATCGAGACGTTTCCTAGTCCCACGCCTTTCCTGTATGTCCCGCCATTTAGATATCTATAAGAAATTTCTGTTTAGAAGAATTTTGTGTAATATAACGTATGTCTACTTATTTATGTGGTAGCGTCAAGCACTTTTGGAAGGGGTGTGTACTAAAGGCAACGACGCCATTTTGAATTGCCACCATATTTAAGAGTTTAATGCTATTCTGTTTTATCTAAGGCTGTTCTAAATTAATTAAAGCCCTTCTTATAAATAACTAGCTTATGTTTGCAGCTCCGCCCGCGTGGTACGTCAATGAAAAGTAGCCTAATTATGTTATTCCTGGGATCTTTAACTATCTTGACATTAAATTTTATCAAAATCGGGACCGCAGATTCTGCCCTTATTGGGTACAAACATACAAAAATAATCTTTCCTCTATAATATTAGCATAGTATACATTAAAATATACGGGGTGGATGCGACATAGCGACAATTATTGAAACCACAGCTTCTATACATGGTAAGTATCAATTTCCACCGGATAAAAATTCTCTGGCGAAAAAAAAAAATCACGTTCTCCGAACAATTTAAACATTGCGATCGTGCAATTTGTTTGGAAGACGTGGATTTTTTTTTTCGCCAGAGAATTTTTTATCTGGTGGAAATGCATACTGGCCATGTATAGAAGCTGTGGTTTCAATAAATGTCGCTATGTCGCATCCACCCTGTATATATATCGCAACTTACACACAACGCCATTTAGTCCCAAACTAAGCGAAACTTGTACTATGGGTACTATAATAACTGATACTAATACAATATATACTTTTATCTACACCCTTGCTATAAATCCTCTATAAACGTTATTGAAACAGTTAGCTTATTGCCAACATTAAAACAGCCAGTGTCATAATAACCATTATAACACCCAAACGGGTGTTATAATGTTGTACTGAAATTCATTATGCAACTCCTTTTTTACTCATCGAACAGCCACATTCTCATGGCATCTTTATGAATTTCAAAAAAAGAACATGTCATGCACGCGCGTTTCACTACCACAGCGCCGTCATTTATACTCTGTCCATTCCTTTATTTTCTTTTTGACAGATTACATTTAGGGATGCCTTCACACGTTACTGATTCGATTTGAAATCATAATCGATGTTGTCTAAGAAGAACTTTCAATCGATTAATTACATCGAAATGGTTTTAGTTCATTATTAATTATTCGTTTATTAGTAGTTTTTATTAGATGAAATTAATATACAAAATAATAATATAATAATAATGTCACATACTTAGTCTATGACGGTTTCCTAGTTACCTTTGTCAAACCTTTGTTTATATTTTGATATGTTATTCCAAGATTTCGACTTAATTTCTTGCAAATAATTATTCATGGAATCTTGATACTATTATTATATTCTTTTTTTATAAAAAATACAGACAATACACAAAAAAAAGTCAAATTATTATTTTTCATAATGATCGATTTATTTCATTTCACGATTTGATTTATAGTCTGTGGTTGTTTGTTACAAACAGTGAACTTCCCTAAAAAGTGTTGCTTGTCAATAAAGTACATTATTATTGTAGTACATTAATCTGACAATAAAAACGGTAATTCATAGGCGTGATCTGTCAAAAAGAAAATAAAGGAATGGACACAGTATAAATAAAAACTTATTCGAATTTTTGAATTGACATCGTATCCCGCCATTTTTGTTGCTGAAGGGTACATTAATGACTCTATAGCCAACAAAATCCACGTGTCGAATCAAATTACAAATTCGATAGAAAATAAAAATAATGAAGTGGTAAATATAAATATACCGAGTACATCAGGATCTGCCAACATTCAGCAAGGTGCAAATATTAAAATACATTTTAATAATTGTACGATCCAAAATGTAAATAATTATTACAATAAATAATTATATTATTACCTATACATAGTTTGTTTGTATTAGATTATCTAATACAAACAAACGTTTAATTAGTGAGTATCTAATTTAGATACTCACTAATTAAACTTTCCATTTATTTACATAGAGTTCTTACAACACTGTACAATAGCCTATGGTTTCAGAACATTTATAGAGGATTCATATCATGGGTGTAGATAAAGTCTTGTATGCAACTGTTATAATTTGGTATTAAAACACTCATGTGATACTATTATAAACCCACACTCGTGTTTTAATACCCCTCATTATAGAACAGTTGCATAAATAACTATTATTTTTATAAAGGTACTTATTATTCCTAAAAACACCCAGACTTAGAGAAACCCCCATGTTCATGCACACAAAGATTTGACTTAAACGGGTATCGAACCCGCAACCTCGGCGTCGCAGGCAGGTACACTACCCTCTCCGCCATGCGGTCGTCCTCATTAAAACGGATAGAGCAACCAGTGTATATTGAAATACGAGGAAAATTCAATAAATTGTAGGTAATGAAGGTAGTTTTTTTATTACACTATCCAACGGACATACAGTTAAAAGAACATTATCAATTGGTCGATGTACGACCAATCGATAATATACCTAGTCAACAATGTTATCCCTCTTAATCTCATTACATTTGTGGCAAGAGTAAAAGGTCAGAAGCTTTGAAATCGATCATCGATTAAATGCTTTTTATTTCATACTAGTTTGTATAAAATAAATTTAAAACAAACAAAAGGAATCTGTAATTAATTTAAAAATATGCTCGGTATGTTATCAATCCACATAAAAATAAACTGATAGATAGTTTAGGTACAACTTTCATAATTATTCACTTTTCAAACCTTCTCTGGACTTCCACAAATAATTCAAGACCAAAATTAGCCAAATCGGTCCTTGAGTTTTAGCAAGACTAACGAACAACAATTCATCCTTACTAATATTATAAAGGCGAAAGTTTGTATGTATGGATGGATGTTTGTTACTCTTTCACGCCAAAACTACCGGGTCGATTTCGATGAAATTTTGCACACATGTAGCTTATAGTCTGGATTAACATATAGGCTACTTTTAATTGACATACCACGCGGGCGGAGCCGCGGGCGGAAGCTTGTTTTGATATAATTTTGAAATAAAGATTTTGGATATTCATGTTCTAACCTAGTTAGCCAGTTAATTTGATTTTATTATCTATTATTTAATACAAAAACCAACGAACTTATAAAAGATAGGCAAATAGCATTTAAAAATCTTTTTGTTAAGGCCTCACAATTTTGATGAAGAGCAATTGCGATGTTATTTAATTTGTTTTAATTTTAAGTTATTTTTGTTTCCTTTTTTATATAGAAGTATTTTCAGTAGATCTGATTACATGACATTTTATTACTATCTCTTACGATTTTGTAGCAACATACAACCCGGGAAATAACGAAAAATTGCTAAGCTAGGTATGTATCATACAATTTGATTAGGAAATCATTTTGAAAATTCATTTGAGGTTTTGGCTATTCATGATGGAATTTTGTATCTCAAAGAATTAGAATCCTTTTTTAATATAGAATGTTATATAATATATATGAATTTCGCAAGTTTTTTCTAAAAATCTAACTCATTTCGGAGAATTTTTAGATGACTTAGGATTGTAGTTTTAAGTAGATTATACTAATTTAAAGGGATAAGTATATTATTAATAGATAAATGATTTATTTATACGAAATATTGTACATTTTATATTTTAAATAGGGAACGTATACTTAGTACAAAACTACGAAAGAAAATATTTTTAAGGTTTACAATTAAGTAGAATAAACGATTAAAAAAACACATTATTTGTAAGGTTATCCGCACAACCAGAATAGCGTCAATATTTCGCGGATTGACTAGATTTTTTATGCATTTACTAGTCAAAGCATAATATTGTAAATTTGGCGTGTGTGCGGGTCGCCTAAAAAGATCTAAAACTTTGTCTGCTGCACTACAGATTATTCTTAAGGCAAAGGTTTCCAACCAATGACTTGGCTAGTGGCTACATTAAAAAAATAAATAGAATATCAAATTAACTTTTGAACTACAGCGTTGCGTGATTGCAATGTTGTCAGAAATTTAACGCGATGAGTTATAATCAGGGCTCGGCATTAGGTAGAGTTTTTTATGTACCTACTTGCATCGAAATATTGATATTAATGTGGACCTTCCCGGGATTTCTAATGGACAATCCCGTGTGGCCAACAATATTACGAATAAATAATAATAAAATCAGAGATAGACAAATAAAACAAAGATAATTGACATAATTTTTTTATTAGTTTACATTAATTCACAATACTTACAAATTGTTGATAGTCTGTAGTAAATTCTCATACGCATATTTCGCCTTTTTTATAAATACGAGCAAATACTTTTGCTTCTAGCCTAGACTCGTGAGGTTTTTCTTATTCAAACGGCCCATCAGAATCATTTTCCTTGTCCGATTCATTACCAGTAAGATTTGAAGTGTTCGCTACCGACATTACTGTATAATTTTTGTGAGAATTAAAATATTTAGTCGCGCGTGCAGTAGTTTAAATTGTGTAAACAAGTAAATAACTTTTTATTTAAAATCGGATTTGAGGCATATCCACTTTATTCTTTCGCTGTATGAAATCAGTGTAAGTACATGAAAAACTCTACCTAATTCCGACCTCTGGTTATAATTTAGCATTCATATAGATATATCTTCAGAGCCTTTTCCAATTTGAATGACGTCGGCTTCAGCTCGGATTTAGCTGAATATCAGTATTTTACGTGGAGTGACTGCCATCAAACCTCCATAACCCAGTACTTGGTAATACGATACTCATTTTTAAACTAGTTCTCAGACTTTCTGTCCTCTGACCACCCGTACCGACTGCCATATATCTTCAATTGGCAACCGAGACCGACGATTTAACGTGCTTTTCGAGGCACGAAAGAAAACTCTTTATGTTGAGACGGTCACCCATCCACGGCCGACCACAGTTAGCATTACTTCACCTCCAAGATCGACCGGTTCGCGCGGCTTTGACTAAGCCACGAACTCCTTTGCCATTTATCTATGTTTCGCCAAAACAGGTTACACCGACCGTGGTCTTAAGCACGCTCGATCAGCAACTGACTAGCGGGGCCTGGTGTTGATCGATGTCGATCGCTCGTCGATCGATGATTTTGATCAGCGATTGGTCGACGTCGATTCGTTGGTGTAGGTAATAAAACATTTAACAAGCCTATATTATCAATAATTTAATTTCATATTTTGAATATGAGCAATTTGAATAAAATGTTTATTAAAAACATATTTTATGGTTTCGGAAATCCTTGTTTTAACGATATTTTTGTAAATGTTTATAAGTTCAATAAATTATATTTTTACAAATTTGAATTAAACTTGGCTGCAGTAGTTAGTTTTATTTTATGTATACGCTGTTAAAAAACATAAGCTATTTATATCCTATAGCCGAGGAAAGTAGGTAATAATTTACTTTATTATTATTATTGAGAAAACGGGTTACTCACGTTACTTTAGCCGGGATATGCCGACTAGTTTCGAATTGATGAGTGTGCGAGACGTCGCGAGGAGGCGACGACATGCGATTAATAGCCCAGTTGATGAATCTACGTACTAGATTTAAAACTAGTCGGCATATCCCGGCTAAAGTAACGTGAGTAACCCGTATTCTCAATAATAATGTCTTCACCTCACGTCGGTTTTAATAATATTAATTTACTTTTATGTCCAAAATTACTTCACTTGTTATGTATTTTATGGAATTTTCTAATATTTCTTCGGCTATAAGATAATGTAAACATAGTTGTTTATTTTAGGAGACTCGAATCTCTCAATTTGATATGTTGTACATTTTATATTACTAGTAGAAGCTACATCCGATATATGTCGCCATCAGAATGTATATATCTTATCTATTTTGCCACGATTACCTCTTGCTAGCGTGGCCCAGATACCGCAACGGCTTTTTACATGTAAATATTACTCATTTGCTTTGAGTTGTCAAGATTTTCTGGCCCCGCTTCCATAACTCACTTCTTGTAAAGTCAAAACAGTCTAGGTTAGGGAGCGGTCAAGTATAATGCAATTTGTTAATAAAAACATTGCATCATTGTTATTTGCATTGTTAATAAAAAAAAGTCGAGCAGAGAGCAAATCTCTACTTTGCTTCGAGCGAGAATGAAAACTCGAAGCAAAATCAATTTTTGCTGCTTTTAACAATGAACGACTTTTCTAACTGCTAAGGTGACAATGATATTTCTTCCAATATTAGTGATTATTTTGTAAAACCAGTATAGGAAGATAGTACAAACATTGAACATTTTATAGTGTATAGAATTTGTCATCATTGAACACGTTTAGAACATATTTTTAATATTAAAATAACACCGTGAGAGACTCACAAATTATTAAAAACTTCTTTTATTTTCCCAACCTTTCCTATAAATAAATAATAGTTTAAAAAACTAAAAAAACACGCTTTTAAAGTACTTCTAACTAAAAAGTGAAAAATAATTCCTAATATAAGCTGAAAAAAGCTTGTTTTTTAGTTTTTTTTAACTATTATTTATTTTTACATTTTAGTTTGGTTTATTTATAAGAGCGTTTTTTTTTGCCTGCGGCCTTCTGCATACCTTGTACTTAAGATATATTACTTAAAATATTTATCTACACCCATGCTATAAATCCTCTATAAACGTTTTTGAAACTGTTAGCTTATTGCCAACATTATAACAGCCAGTGTCATAATAACCATTATAACACCCAAACGGGTGTACTAATGTTGTACTGAAATTCTTTATGCAACTCCTTTTTTACTCATCGAACAGCCACATTCTCATGGCATCTTTATGAATTTCAAAAAAAGAACATGTCATGCACGCGCGTTTCACTACCACAGCGCTGTAATTTAAATAAAAACTTATTCGAATTTTTGAATTGACGTCGTATCCCGCCATTTTTGTTCAATAATAGTATTGAAAAAAAAAAATTATTTTGTTGTTTACAAGAATGAGATAAATAATTATTATAATAAATAATTATATTATTACCTATACATCGTTTGTTTGTATTAGATACTCACTAATTAAACTTTCCATGAATTTACATAGAGTTCTTACAACACTGTACAATACCCTATGGTTTCAGAACATTTATAGAGGATTCATATCATGGGTGTAGATAAAGTCTTGTATGCAACTGTTATAATTAGGTATTAAAACACTCATGTGATACTATTATCACACTCGGCTTCGCCTCGTGTGATAAACCCACACTCGTGTTTTAATACCCCTCATTATAGAACAGTTGCATAAATAACTATTATGTATTTAAAGCCAAAAAACTAAATGAAATAATATAAAATTTTAAGATATAAACATAAAGATACATTACAACCAGACACACAGACATAAAGATTAAAATGTAAACTTTTTTAATTTAGTGCGATCTACTACCTACCCTGTATAAAAGAAACAGTAGTTGTATGTGTGTACAAATATATAACAAGTTACCAAAATATATAAGAGAATTGCCCTTTCATAAATATATAGCACAGTTAAAAAAATGGTTAATCGAACATTGCTTTTACACAATAGCCGAATTTATGTCATTCGATTCTAATGAATAATGTAAAGAGTGAATCTATTTGTTAGTACTTTACCTATATTTTAACATAATTATACATATCTATTTTTTCAATTAAGTTAGTGTTTACTATAACTTTAATATAATATAAGTACTTAGATATAACATTGTATATTTTGCATACCGATTATCCGGTGAAACATGTGTATTATTATCTATTAAATTGTACCATCTTTTTGTCACCATGTTTTAGGCAAATAAACGTTTCTTTCTTTCTTTCTTTCTTCTTTAAAGCCCGGTGGGTTAAAGCGACTGTCCAGTGAGCAAAAGATCGCAGGTTCAAATCCTGCCGGTCCCATAATTTTTCAACTGTTTTTTAATATAATTTGCTAAGTATAGCTAAATGCTATAAAAATAATTAATAAAAAATAATAAGACTGCCTGTCCACTAAAGCGGCACAAGGCTTTTTAGGCCGAGCATTTTTTATAATCTAACGGATATAACTGGTACTTAGATTGATTTCAATTTAAACCTAAACAGTTCGATTAAAATTGATCTAAGCTTCGGTAATTCAAATCCAATGGCGTAACTATAGGGTGGCAAGGGTGGCAAAATGCCACGGGCCCCCGGACCTAGGGGGCCCCCGGGCCTAAGATGCCACGACCTCGAAAATAACTGAACACAATTTATCAGAAAAAAAAATAGATTTAAACGCATTCATGTATAAATAATAATTATAAAATGCATCCATTGGTTGCTTTTTTTTACGGTACTAAAGTAGCGCGGGCGAGCTTGCAATTGCCAGTAAATCGCGTAAGATATATTTTCTTCCTAAAAATCTGGCATTCTATGGTGAAAAATTTGTGCATTCCAGTACTGAATCATTTGTAAGCGCCTTCAACGTAATGATTTTTACTAGGGCCCACCCAATATTTTTGCCACGGGCCCCCGGTGGTAGGTATAGTTACGCCACTGTTAAAATCATATTATTTTGATTATTGTTATTTGCTCTGTAATTATGATGTTTGTTGACGTGTTCAAGCGCCCCTTGGGGTTGTATGAAAATAAATTATTTGACTACTTAGCTGAATATTTTTTTTAAATTCCGTCTTCACAATGGCGGCGGCGCATCCCCGTCTCTTGTTTTTCTTTGCCAGGCGTAGTCGCGAGTTTCAATGGTTTCAATAAACACAATTTTGTTTTAATTTCAATCATTTATTTACAGATATAAATATCATATAATCATATATTATATTTATATCTGGTGTTTAGGCCTGAAACTGAGTTAAGCGGGCGCCCGCCACGGGCAGCCGTCGCGTGTCAACGCGCGTGGATACGTGGGCAGGCTCCGTTGGAACGCGACGGTGCCCGTCGCGTGTTCCCGTCGCGGAGGCCGGATTATTTTATGGACAATTTTAACGGAGTGCATGTATAGTCGTGTCGATGGAGAGCTTAATGTATTATTACATAGCACAACGACGACGACTAGCAAAAAAGAAACGACAGCCAATAAGCCCGATTATTGAATCTAGGTTGCTGTGCGGGCCCCGCGCGTGCCCCCGCGACGGCTACTTTCGTCCGGAGGCATGCCCCGTTGCGCGGGTGCGGGGCGCGCTTCCCCGTGACGGACGCCCGCGCAGTTCCCCGTGACGCATCACTTTTGTATGAAACCGCGCGGGCGTCCGCTTAACTCAGTTTCGGGCCTTAGGTTGGTACACACATTCAATCAATCAAATAAATGTATATCTATTCTAAAGAAAATATTAACACAAAGAAATGGAAGTTTCCCGCCAGGAAATAATTAATTTTATTATAAAAGAGTCACAGAAAATATGTTATATAATATTCAAAAAGTTTTACTATAATTCTAATTGCATCAAATTTGTAACAAACAAACAAAGAAATAGGTACTTAATATAAGCTTCACGGTAGATATTCCACTAACACGCACTAAGCGTTTCGCCTCTAATGCGAACTGCCAAAGAATGGAACGCCTTGCCCGAGTCTGTGTTTCCGCATGAGTACAACTTGTATCTCTTCAAAGCAAGAGTTAATAGGTATCTCATAGGTAAGCGTGCTCCACCGTAGACCGCATCATCACTTACCATCAGGTGAGATCGTGGTCAAACGCGTGCCTATACACCATAAAAAAAACAAAAAAAAATGGCAACCGCGACGCCGGCTTATAACGTGCTCTCCGGGGCACAGAAGAAAACTTACTATGTTAAGGATGGCCATTCAATGACGACCGGATGGCGGAGTGGGTAGTGTACCTGCCTGCGACGCCGAGGTCGTGGGTTTGATTCCCACTTAAGACAAATCTTTGTGTGCATGAACATGGAGTTTGTCTTAGTGTGGGTGTTTCTATGTATAATAAGAATATATTTACTAAAGAAAAGTATATATGTATTAGTATCAGTTATTCTAGTAGCCATAGTACAATCTCTGCTTATATTGGGACTAGATGGCGTTGTGAGTTGTGAAATATTTATAAAAAAAAAAAAAAAAAATAGCCTCCTATTTTTTAAAATCAATATGATTCCGTAAATGTTCATTCAAGAAGTTCTCATCAGTAAACAGCCCATTGCACACATTACATTTATGTAAATATTTTTCAGTGTGCATCCTCACATGTCGATTGAGTAGACACTTAGATCTAAAAGACTTTAAGCAGACATGGCATCTATGTATTGTCAATTGAGTGATGTCGGTTTCCAGTTTTAGATGCTCTGTTAGTTTTTTTGCATCGCTGAAAACGTTTTTACACTGATTGCATAAAATTTCATCGTGGGTGATAGCGCTTGACACTTTGACCAGTTCTTCCTGACTGGTGTGAGACTCGTTTGACACTGTGTGGTTTCGGGGTGATTTTCGGATTTTTTTAGCATCTATTTCGTGTTTGACATTTTTGTTTTTTAGTGCGGGTTTTGGATCTATCGGTTTTTCATTGTCCAAGCTACTGTCAATATCCTCGGTTTCGAGTTTCCGTTTTCGCTTCTTTTTCTTATCTGTGAATTAAAAATAATGTTTGTTACTGTTTTGACTGTCTATAGTCATAGGCCTAAGAGATTGCTTCGATTTAAAGGTGGGGCCCCGAGGCAACAATGGTGTGGGGGCTCTTAATCAGGGCCGTAAACGGTATGGAGAGGAGGGGGAAGAACACACAGTTTTAGCTCCAATTTGAGCTAAATTATAATTGGCGACCGGATGGCGTAGTGGGTAGTGTACCTGCCTGCGACGCCGTGGTCGCGGGTTCGATTCCCGCTTAAGACAAATCTTTGTGTGCATGAACATGAGGGTTTGTCTTAGTATGGGTGTTTCTATGTATAAATGTATGTATTTACAAAAGAAAAGTATATATGTATTAGTATCAGTTATTCTAGTACCCATATTACAAGCTCTGCTTAGTTTGGGACTAGATGGCGTTGTGTGAGTTGTAAAATATAAAAAAAAAAAAAAATCCACAGGTGTTAGATAAACCTTATTGGCATGATAAGCATATAACACACATAAATGAAAGTGACAGCTGCATTTTTTTTCATAAATAAATAAAATAAGTAAATATTACACAACTTACACACAACGCCATCTAGTTCCAAACCCAGCAGAGCTTGTACTATATATACTTTTCTTTTGTAAATACATACTTATTATACATAGAAACACCCAGACTAAGACAAACCCCCATGTTCATGCACACAAAGATTTGTCTTCAGTGGGAATCGAACCCACGACCTCAGCGTCGCAGGCAGGTACACTACCCACTCCGCCATCTGGTCGTCAGTTTCATAGATAGCAAAATATACGATACGTTATCAAAATATAGGTAAACTTAAATACAACACAACAATAACAACTTCATCCATAATTACAAAAACAAAACCCTCGTAATAATTGCACAGTTTGGTTCTATTATATCTGTTTTATTATTATGTGTAGTTTAAGAGATTTTCATTATTGTATCTTAGTATTTAGTTTCTAATTTATTGCATGCCACAAGGTTAAATACAGTGTTCCTCAAATGTATTCATGTGAACTTAACTTCACATGTATTTGCAACAAAATAAATGAATTATGAATTACGAATAATTTATTTTTATTATTTTATTATCACTCATTTATTCCTTTTTCTCATTTTTAGGGTTCCGTAGTACCTACAAGGAACCCTTATAGTTTCGCCATGTCCGTCTGTCTGTCCACGGCATAGCGACGAAACCGTTGGTGCTAGAAAACTGAAATTTTGCATGAACATGTATGTTAACTAAACAAAGAAAGTCGTAGAATAAAATTTGGAAAAATATTTTTTTTTCAGGTAGCTCCCCTACATGTAAAGTAGGGATGTTTTTTTTTTTTGTCGCCTACCCCATAGTGTGGGGTATTGTTAGATAGGCCTTTTAAAAACGTTTAGGGGTTGCTAAGACAGTTTTTTGATTTAGAGATCCGTTTGCGAGATAATTAACTTTAAAGAGCAAATTTTTGTTCGAGTAGGGCGTCCCCTCCCCCCTCTGAAAGCTAAACTACTGGATCCCAAAATCTGAAAAAAATTGTGTCGGTAGTACATGTAATGAACTTTAAAGGAAAACTATAGCGGATAAGTTCACTTCATTAGTTCAAGAGGAATAGGGGTCCGAAATGTCAGATGCAGTTACTCAGAATATTTCGTTCAAAATTCTTGAAACATAAATAAACATACATAATACATATATAAAATCACGTCTTTATCCCACGGGGGTAGGCAGAGACGATGGAACGCCATGTGCTTCGCTCCTTACATACTTCTTTCGCTTCCTCAACATTCATACATCTCGTCATACGTGCTAGCTGGTTTCGTGTACTACAAACATTTCCTTTCTGAAGGACGCCATTTAGTTAAAAAGTAAAATTAAAAATATTTTTTACGGAACCCTACTGCGCGTGGCCCGACACGCACTTGGCCGGTTTTATGTTTTTACATGTTTTAAAGTACATTTAAAAATATAAAACTATGAAATTCTACATTTTTAAATATAAAGTACAAAAAAATATCTTAAAATATAAAAAATAGTACCCCACCGGCAAAGTGATTTACTTTTGGCCCCAGCGGAGACTAAAAAGTACGACACGCTAAAAGACAGACTACTACAAGTTTTTGAAGAATCAGAGACTCGCCAGTTCCAGAAACTACTTGGCGAAATGGAGCTAGGAAATCAAAAGCCATCACAACTCTTGACGCGAATGAGGGATTTGGCACGTGCAAAAATGCCAGACTCGACCCTGCAAATTATGTGGAACAGTCACCTGCCGGCGGCAGTTCAGGCGGTACTGGCGGTCACAGAAATCAAAGAGTTGGACAATCTGGCGATGGTAGCTGACAAGGTGATGGAGGCGACCCGTCCAGCAGAAGTGGCGGCGGTGACGTCAAACCCCACCCCCAGGGACACCAGCGTGACGACGGATTTAGCAGCGGCAGTAGAAAAACTTAGCCTCGAAGTTGCAGAGCTACGACGTGGTAGGCAATATCAACGTCGTAACGGAAATATACAATCAAGTTCACACTCTAGAAATGTAAGTAGAAGTCGGAAGGATCCTAATTGGCTGTGTTATTATCACTATAAATTTAGATCCAAATCTACTAAGTGTGTAGAGCCGTGTAATTGGAAAACTTCAAAGGACAATGCGAAGCCGACGGAAAACTAGCGGCGGTACAGCCTGTGGCGGAGGTTTGTATCAATAACTATAATCGCCTATGTGTGTTAGATAGTAATAGTAGACTTAAGTTTTTGATTGACACGGGTGCAAATGTTTCGGTAATTCCGGTTGCTAAAATTAATTCTAAAAAACTCGAAAGCGATAGTTACACGTTGTATGCGGCTAATGGTAGCGAGATACAAACTTACGGTGTACGTAATTTAGTTTTAAATCTTGGTTTAAGAAGAGCTTTCCGATGGACCTTCATTGTTGCGGCTGTTAAACAACCGATAATAGGGGCAGATTTTTTAACCCATTATAAGTTGTTAGTTGATTTAAGCGCGCGAAAGTTAATTGATCAAGTTACTCGTTTAAATGTTATCGCTTCAGTTGTGTGCCATGACGTATGTGAGTCATTAGTTCAAACATTAATAAATGATAATGTATGGCATAAATTACTATCAAAATACCCAGACATTACCAGACCAATATCGTTCAAAGAAGTTCCTAAACATTCGGTGTGCCATTATATTGAAACCTCAGGACCACCGGTATACGCTAAGGCAAGGCCACTACCACCGGATAGATTTAAAAAAGTTAAGGCTGAATTTCAGAATATGTTAGAATTAGGAATTTGTCGACCCTCCAAAAGCCCTTGGGCGAGCCCGCTTCACGTGGTACCCAAGAAAAATGGAGATATTAGACCGTGTGGGGATTATAGGCGGCTTAATGCAATAACAAAGCCGGATCGTTATCCCATTCCACGAATAAATGATTTTAAATATTTAATTGCAGGTAATAAGACTGTATTCAGTAAATTAGATTTAAATAGAGCATATCATTTTATACCTATAGCCCTTGAAGATATCGAAAAAACTGCAATAATTACTCCTTTCGGATTATTCGAATTCCCACGTATGACTTTCGGTTTGCGGAACGCAGCGCAATCGTTCCAGAGATTTATGGATACGGTAGTTCTTAATGGTTTTGATTTCGTATATAATTATATTGACGATTTGTGCATAGCATCGGAATCAGAAGAAATTCATAAAAAGCATTTAAATGCGGTATTTCAAAGGTTTAACGAATTTGGTGTCACAATTAACATTTCCAAATGTGTGTTTGGAGTATCAAAATTAAACTTTTTAGGTTACGAGGTGTCAACAGACGGTATTCGTCCACTCGATGATAAGGTACAAGCAATTGTAAATTTTCCGAAACCTGAAAATATCGAACAATTGCGTCGTTTTCTCGGTATGGTCAATTTCTATCGTTCGCATATACCTAATGCAGTGGATAGTCAGGCAGAGTTAAATAGTTATCTGCATAATAGCAAAAAGCGGGACAAAACCGTGATAAAATGGACTGATAAGGCCATCGAGGCATTCGAGAAATGTAAGGTGAGCTTAAAAAGCGCCGTTACATTGTCGTATCCAATGTCTGATGCTAATTTATCTTTGATGTGTGATGCTTCAAATACTAGTGTAGGCGCGGTTTTACAGCAACAAATAGATACCAATTGGAAACCACTTGGATATTTTTCTAAAAAATTATCACCTACAGAAATGAAATACTCTACTTATGATCGTGAATTATTGGCTATATATATGGCAATAAGACATTTTAAACATTTAGTGGAAGGTCGGGCATTAACGATATTCACAGATCATAAACCTATCGTATACGCATTCAGTAAAGTAAATAGCGATAAAGAAAGTCCTAGACGTATTCGTCAACTTTCCTACATAAGCGAATTCAGTACTGACATTCGGTATATCAGCGGTGATCAAAACGTAGTAGCAGACGCTTTATCTCGGATAGAGACAGTAAGTTGTCCCACGATACTAGATTATGCGGCATTAGCAGAAACCCAATCTAGTGACGTATACTTACGAGAGGCATTGCAAGTAACAGATAGTAATTTACAGTTTAAGCAATTTTACTTACCAGGTTGTGATAAACAAGTATATTGTGAATTTGTATTAAATGTACTAAACAGATGGTTAAACAAAAGTTCTTTTGGCCGAATATGGATAGAGATGTTACCAAATGGGCTAGAACTTGTCCTATTTGTCAGAAAGTAAAAATCAATAGACATACTGTTTCTGGTGTAGGTAGTTTTGAACGGGCTGAACGTTTTCAGCACCTACACATTGACATAGTCGGACCTTTAACGATATCGCCTGATGGTTATAGATATTGCGTAACTCTTATAGATCGTACAACGGGTTGGCCAGAGGCCGTTCCTGTTAAAAATATTACAGCGGAGACCGTGGCTAGAGTCGTTTTTGAGTGCTGGATCTCACGTTTTGGATGCCCTTCAAAGCTAACAAGCGACCAGGGTAGACAATTTGAAAGTGATATGTTTAAAAACCTTATGAAATATTTAGGTATACATAAAATACGCACAAGTCCGTATAATCCAAAAAGCAACGGCGTCATTGAGCGTTGGCATAGAGCACTAAAAGTATCCCTTATGGCACGTTTACAAGATGGCAAGTCTTGGGTGGACGAGCTTCCGATAGCATTATTAGGACTGCGTGCAGCTATCAGAAGTGATAGCGGAGTAAGCGCAGCGGAATTGACCTACGGTAAAACGATTCGATTGCCGGGTGATTTTTATGATGAAAGTAAAATATGCATGTCGGACTCTGAATATTTACAGGTACTTAGAGATTCTATAAATAAATTGAAACCACGACCACCATGTCATAGTAATTCGCGTTCGCTATTTATATCCAACGATCTTAATACGTGTAAAAGTGTGTTCGTTAGAATTGATTTAATGCGTAAGTGCCTTCAACCACCATATGACGGTCCATACAATGTCGTAAAAAGACAAGGAAAGACTTTCACTATCAAGGTAGGCGATAAAGAAAAGTGTATTTCCATAGACAGGCTGAAACCTGCCTATGTAATTGATAGCGATTGTAAAAACTCTACCGACAATAGTTTTAATTTAGATTGTAACTTGAACGATAAGCAAAGCGCAGCGACAAAAGTTAGTCATAACAAAACAACGCGTTTTGGCCGACTAATCAAAACACCATTGAGATTCGTAGAATAAACAACATAAGTAGCGTTTGACACAAAGGAATTATTATAACACTTTTAGTTATAAACACTTTTATTGTTTTGTTTAAATATACTTTTGTGTAAGCTATTCATAGGTTTCGAAATGTTTATTGTTTATTTTAAATATACTTTTGTATAAGCTAATCATAGGTTAAGACATTTTTACTGTTTATTTATATAATAAAAACTTATGTGTACTTTTTTTGAGAACAACGCTTTCGTTGAGTAGCAGTTTGTTTAGCTCTCACAAAGCGCTTGAGATTAATCAGGCGGCAACCGCATTTATCTACAAGTAAAGTGTTTTAAGAAAATATGTTAGCTTAACCCTTTAATTACTTATAAAATATTTGTTAGTTTTTTTTGTTTAAAAAAAGGGGGGAATGGTGTAGGTACAGTGTATATTTTATTATGTTAACATAAACCTAGCTACCGGTTGTTAGGGCTCTAGAGAGAGAGGAACCTCCTCACAATGCGTGCCGTGTCGAGTAGCACCGCCTTCTGCATCAGACCCTTGATCCAGCCACCCAACGCGAGTCTCTTAAGATGTTTATCGAGACTCTTTGCTATCAGTCCGTTTACGGATACAACTATAGGTACAATAATAGCCGAGTCCACCTCCCACATGTCGACAATCTCATGAGCCAAGTCCAAATATTTCGTCTCGTCATGCGGGATGGTGATATCGACAATGATTGCAAGGCGTTCAGATCGGTCCACCACCACAATATCAGGTCTATTAGCTATAACAGTTCTGTCTGTGATGATGGATCGATCCCAGTATAAAATGACATGGCCATTTTCAAGGACTGGCTCAGGAACATACCTGTAGTACGGCACCTCAGTATCTACAAGTCTGAATTTCAGGGCAAGTTTTTGATGGATAATCCTGGCTGCGCTACAAGGTTATGCCTGTGCAAGTACTCGCCGTTAGCAAGACGAGGACAACCAGAGATAATATGTCTGAGGGACTGGCCTGGACGGTATATAAATAATAAATAAATAAATATTTCACAACTCATACACAACGCCATCTAGTCCCAAACTAAGCAGAGCTTGTACTATGGGTACTAGAATAACTGATACTAATACATAGATACTTTTCTTTTGTAAATACATACATATTATACATAGAAACACCCAGACTAAGACAAACCCCCATGTTCATGCACACAAAGATTTGTCTTAAGTGGGAATCGAACCCACGACCTCGGCGTCGCAGGCAGGAACACTACCCACTCCGCCATCCGGTCGTCAATCGGTCGTATATTATTTTATTATTATTATATGTTAAAAACTTACTTATAGCATCATCACATCTTTTCAAATCCTGAACTGCTTTTAGGGACACGTCATCGGAATCGTTCATACGATCTGAATTATCTTCTGAATCCAGATTTTCAACATCCATGTCATCATTCTGTTTGTTACTTACATCTAAAAATAAATGTAATCAAAATTACAGGCTACATCTTATATTTTGTTCCATATCTCGAAATCATTTGAACTGAATTTGATAAAACTTAGTGGCGGGACAAACACAAAGTCGCAAGACGAGGACGCATCGGACACGCGGCGTATAGAAGCGTTCGGGAAGCAAAACAATCAGGAAAGATAGGGCGCGGACAACACAGGGCACGACGTTTTGACGACTGCGCCCTTTTCGAAAACAAAACATACAGAACCGACAATTTTTTTTTTATTGAAGCGGGATTCGAACTTGTGACTGTAGGATTCTAGCCTATCGCTTTACCAATCGACCATCCAAATCCACGAATCTTTTGACTATATGCATCGTCTTTCCGAACGCCTCGCCTCATCTATTGTACCTACATATAAGTAGGTAGCAACCGACATGACTGATGTTACAATCAATACAAAAATGCTGTATCTATGAACACGATCGGTTTTTAACCGACTTCCCAAAAAGGAAGAGGTTGTCAATTCGGCCGGTATGTTTTTTTTCTTTGTATGTACATCGATTACGTCGCGGTTAATGGACCGATTCGCGTGATTCTTTTTTTGTTCAACGCGAAATAGCTGCCAGGTGGTCCCATAAAAACTTCTAACTGTTTGGTCTAGTAGTTTTTATTTTATAAGCATTATTAGTAATTGAAGTCGGTATTTTTATTGGAAAATTATATTATTCAATTTTTAATTGATTTATATACAGCATTTAGCCATGCTTAGCAATGTAATACTAAGAACTGTCAAATTTATTTTTTGAGTAAAAGTAGTTTTTAACCGACTTCAAAAAAAAAAGAGGTTCTGTATTCGATCCGTATGTATGTATGTATGTCACCTTTTTATGTTCGCGATTTTCTCGGAAACTACTGATCCGATTTGAATGCAGTTTTCGGTATTTTAATCCTTGTGTTTCAAGGAAGGTTTTAGTATATAATTTATCAGAATCTGATGAAGATCTTTGGAGACAGGCAACGGAACTCTTCAAAAACGAATAGCTAATGAACCACGTTTTGTGCAATCGTGTATCTATGTATTGTTTTCACCACTACATAACATAACATCATGCCTGTGTATGCTTTGAAGGGTAAGCAGAGACAGCCTACTTACCTACCCTTAAAGTACCGAAAGCTCTGCTTAGGTTTGGACGGGGCTTACGTTTCAGCACATTTGTTATTATCGTAGTGATAACTTATGATCATGAAGATCTCAGAAAGAATTTTTTGATTATTTTGATTGTTTCTATTGTGTTTCATGCGTAATGATGCCTTAGTATTTCTTCCTAACCCCATCGTTAAATCTAAAAAACTAAGACACTAAAAAGCTTGAAATAAAAAAATAAAATAAAAAAAACAAATAAAAAAAAATAAAATAAAAAAAACTAATTAAAAAAAAGAATATTCTATTCGCTAAACTTTGCTTACCTTTATATTAATTTGTTTAAAACAATAAACCCAAATAATTATGTAATACCAATTAATTATATTTTTTTGAAGTCGGCGCCAAATTACAAAATCAAATACCAATTCAATTGGTATTTGATTTTGTGATTTTTTCAACAATTATTTCGGTAAATACGGTTTTAATTGGTATTTGTTAGACGCGGGTTCAAATCCCGCTTCAAGTCAACATTGTTTCAACTGTTTTTAGTATTAGATGCGCGGGGCATAACTTTGAGCAAGTGACGCCAGTGTGCCCGTGCTGTTGTTCGTGTCGCGTCCGAGCCCCGTCCGTCCTTTCTATATACTTTAACCATGATGCATCCACGACACGTCCTAGTCCCACGTCTTTGCTGTATGCCGCCTCGGTGAAATATATATCCCACAACATACACACAACGCCATCTAGTCCCAAACTAAGCAGAGCTTGTACTATGGGTAGTAGAATAACTAATATAAATACATATATTGTAACTTGTAGTTTTCTTTTGTAAAAGCATACTTATTATACCTACATAGAAACACCCAGACCAAGACAATCTTCCTTGTTCGTGCACACAAAGATTTGTCTTTAGCAGGTACACTACCCACCCCGCTATCCGATCGTCGGTAAAGGATGAAAATCCTATTTATTTATTTAATTAATTTTAAAACTTTTTGCACTTAAAATATAGTACAACGGCGGACTTAATGCCATAGGCATTTTCTACCAGTCAACCCTAAGGTGATGCAGAAAGCACAAAGGTAGGTTTGCATAGGAAATTAAGAGTTAAAAAAAAGTTATGTGCTGAAAATTTGAATACATACATAGAGTAATATTTATAGTATATATAGTTATATAATTTACTTACTCTTGTCCTCATTCATAGGTTGTTCCAATCTTTCCGAGGCTTTCTTTATTATATTTGATATGAAATCGTCATCTAAATCTATGACGTCATCCTCAGATTTACATTCTGAAACTAATAAAAACTATTTATTGGTGGTAAAGCTCTTGTGAACAAGCTTGAGTGAAGCCAAATAGAACTGCTGTGTTCCAGTTTGGGTGTGAGATTTGACCTGAAAAATTGCTGGCTAAGGAGCTAACTGTCCGCTGGCCGGTATCAAACACATCCTAGTAGTCTTTGCATTTCACTACGTGTCTGAAACGTGGACGTGGAAGCCCGGCGTGAAAGCTAATAGATGCATTCGCAATGTGGTACTGGCGAAGAATGGTTTGGTTGGTTTGGTTTTCCTGGGTGGTATCCGCACTTAGTCCTCCTATGGGACCGTTGTACGTGAAAGGTTTCCCCGTTTACTCCAGCCAGCCTAAATTGGTCCAGAAGCAAAGCAGACTCCAAAGAATATTAGGCTTTTCATGGACAGAATGCCACACTCATGCATCAATTCTCGAAGATGCTTCCAGAGATTAATAAAAATAAATAATAAAATAAATATTTCACAACTCACACACAACGCCATCTAGTCCCAAACTAAGCAGAGCTTGTACTATGGGTACTAGAATAACTGATACTAATACATATATACTTTTCTTTTGTAAATACATACATATTATACATAGAAACACCCCGACTAAGACAAACCCCTATGTTCATGCACACAAAGATTTGTCTTAAGTGGGAATCGAACCGACGACCTCGGCGTCGCAGGCAGGTACACTACCCACTCCGCCATCCTGTCGTCAGATTACTGACTTTCTTTGGACACATTGCCCCCGCCAGGACAACCTCGAGAAGCTAATCATAGTGGGAAGCACTGAAGGAAAGGGCAGTAGAGGCAGAGACCTTATCACCTTACATGGTAGACAGATGCCATACGAGACACCACAGGTGCCAATATCCAGAGGGCAATACGGCTAGCCCAAAACAGAGTAACGTATAAAAGTATGGTTTAGAGCAGCGCTTCTGGAGGTCACAACTTACAGCCTTGAGATACAGAAAAAGGAGAAGTATTTTTTATATAGAAAGTCACACAAGTGCGTATTGCATATTGGAAATGTCTGACCTTTGTGATGCGTGCCGGTACTCTTGCTTGTACTTGTGTTGGTTATCTGATCGCTGCCAATACATTGGATGTTGAATGGAAAAATAATGCTGATATGCGTCTGATGTGCGTGATATTGACCAGTGGACGCATAGCTATAGGCATCTTTTTTTTAAGTTTCATAAATGTATGTTTGTAGTTCCTTCACACTTTGTGTAGAATCTGGTCAAATTGTATGGTATAGGATTCTTTAAATTTCAGCCACACGTGAGTGGAGTATCGTTGGAACCTAGCGTTTATGAAGAAGATTGAGCTCTGAACAACTTACCTTTTATTGTTTCCTTATTTTCTTCAATTTTAGTAACAATTGGGATATTTTTCGTAGGTGTAATAGTTTTTTCTGTCTGTTTTTTCACAGGAGCGTTAGGTTTTGTCGAGATCTGATTTTGTAATGGTGTTTGAGTGTTTACAGTGTTTTGTTTTTTTGGTGGTGTATTTGTATTTTCTGTGTTTTGTTTTTTCACAGGCGTTTTTTCTAAAATTGATTGTTTCACAGGAGTTTTCACTTGAGGTTTTCCTGGGCTTTTTTTAATGCAATCCATGTGTACCGTTGGAGATATCACATACTTCTTTGCAGTTGGAAGTTGTGTTAATTTTGGTTGAGCCTGAAATTCATTGAAAATCAATGTAATGATAGCCTTTGTTGATGAATAGAGATAAAGATAAATAATTATAAATTTGGATTTTTTACACAAGAATGAACGCCAGAAGCAATTACACTATCCAATGGTCCCAATGACAAGGCCAAATACACACATTCACTCACACAAGCACACCTAGTCTCAGAACAAATCTTTGCGAATCACATACAAAGATTTGTTCCATGTGGGGATGGAACCCACAACAACAGTGCAGTGGAGAGTGGCGAGGCAACCGTTTACACCACTACACCACATGTGTAGACAAATGAAGACTGTAGTTCTTACTGGTTAGCATATGCGCTTCTCAGCCTAAGCTCTTGGGTCCAATTCCAAGGACATCATTTATTTATTTAATTTACACTCAGCTGCTCACTGTGCTTACAGTTGCCTAATTCGCACAGTGCGCCACACAAGTAGATGAAAAATAACAAACATAAACAAACAAATTTACTAAATTTGGTACAGAACAAGTCTACTAGTAATTACCGGTCAGACCACTCAGGAGCGAAATTGCCTGATTAGTAGGTGCAAATTAGGCAGTACTGGTTCGTACTGTAGGTACCGCCAACAGGCGACGCGAACACAGTCGCGTGTACTGTTCCGGCACCGACAAGGCACAACGTGATAAGGCACAAGAGTTATCAATTTTATTGTTTAAGTAGCTGACCCGGCGAACTTCGTACCGCCTTAGCGTAAATTTGATGCACTACTTCATTTTGTATAGCTGACCTATCTTATGTATGCGTACCTATTCAATTTGAACTGGAATCTATAATATCCCCCATATAAAAATTCATACTTTTTTTTTTTTTTTGCCGTAACAACCTTGTTCAGAGTATTAGAAAACTACAAAAAAAATATCAGCCAAATCGGTCAAGCCGTTTTCATGCTAAGTCGTGACAACGGAAAACGGGTTTCATTTTTATATAATATAGATAACATGTAATAATGTACCATTATCGAACATTTCCTTCTCCTTTACCATGTTAATATAGGCATGTTTTATGGTTATATATAATTCTGAACTCACCTCAGGGCAGTTTATAACCTGCTGGAAGAATTGCTCGCTCCTCAATGCGTTAGCTCTCAGTTGATGACAATTGTACAGCAAACCGCAGCATATGTAACATACTAGTTTGGGTCTGCTGTCTGTTGTGACAAACTGTAATCAATTAATTATAAATAAATATTACACTTTCTTCATTACACAACCTTCACACAACATCATCTAGTCCCAAACTAATTAATATGGTCAGAAAATAATTGCTATGAATACATATATACTTGTAATATTTTAAAGCAAATTTTAGCTTTGCTATGCCTTTTTGTATTTTATATAATATTAAAGTTGAAAAATTAAGAATCCAGCAGGACTTGAACCTGCACCCCCTGGGTGGTATACGCCCCAAGTGCTTTGCCAATTCAGCTATGGATTTGTAAGCTGCTGGAATGCCTGGAATCCATAAATCATCTGTCGACAGTAACAGTGTTGATCTTACTTCAAACTTACTGTATGTGAATAAGTGACTTATCACTTCGCATAGATGGCGCTAAAACCAAGTAAGGTTCGTCTAGTTATGGCTGGCACAAAAGAGTTGAGAAATTTCGAGTCCAGCAGCATACAAATCCATAGCTGAATTGGCACTTGGGCGTATACCCAGGGGGTGCAGGTTTGAGTCCTGCTGGATACTTAATTTTTCAACTTTAATTTATAAGTATGTATTGCCAAAATAAAAGTATATATGTATTAAAATACATATACAGGGTGTCCCATATTTAATGGATAATCCTTTACCTGCAGATTGGGGGCATCACGCCTGATAGGAAAATGCAAAATTTGTAGAAAAAAAGTATCACGGATTTTTAAATATCGAACATTTTCGATTTTTTCACAAATTAGCCACTTTCGTCCACTCTTCTTGATGCCATGTTCGTAAATCTTAGAACTTTTCAAGTCTGTTTTTGGAATTCAATTCTTGAATAGATGTACTATCAAATTTACTATCTCATTATTGTACAATTATTTCATTTAAAAAACTACAAAGATAAATAAAAAAAAAATTACATGACATTTTTTTTTACAAAAAGTTTGAACCCTGGTGGTGTAAAAAAAATGTATGGAGACCTGTGTGCCCATCACGGAAAAAATATGCCAGTTTCATTGTGATTCTAAAATAGTATAAAATATTTTAATTTTTTTTTATTTAAAAAAATAATGTGAGAAATTATGACCAGGGTCCGATTTTTTTTAAATCACTTTTTACCAAAATGATATCCTAGTTGATAATATAGTTACTTAAGCGTATTAAACTAAATTAAATAATTACGAACAAGCATAACTTTTACAAAAAACAGTATTTGGAACGATTGACAGCGATTATAAATCTTATAATACCTATCTATGAAATTTTATTTATTAAATTACTATAATATTCTTCCTTTAATTTCTAATCTAATGTACTTCATTCTTTATTATTTATATCTTTAATTTAATTAATTATGTATATGTTACTAATGTTATAAAATGTATTATTTTTGACGTTATTTTGTGACATATTATAATTATAAGAAAATGTAAAAAACTGACATGTAACATTGAGTTATCAATAAAGAATTGTATTGTATTGAATTGTATTGTATCGATTAAAATCAAAATACTGAAAGTAATTAAACAATATTTTTTTTTAATTTTGCTCATCACTTCTCTCTGGTTACGAAAAGAAAAAAGCTGACACTCAAATGTGTTCTGTAAAAAGGCGCGCAAAATTTCGAAATTTGCGGATGTGAAATTTTCAGTTTTCTCAAAAAGATTTTATGATATTGTGCTGTGACTTCAGACTTGTTTTTTGCTACTTAAATTTGGACTTATCAACATCGGAAAAGGAAGAATATTATAGTAATTTAATAAATAAAATTTCATACATAGGTATTATAAGATTTATAAGCGCTGTCAATCGTTCCAAATACTGTTTTTTGTAAAAGTTATGCTTGTTCGTAATTATTTAATTTAGTTTAATACGCTTAAGTAACTATATTATCAACTAGGATATCATTTTGGTAGAAAGTGATTTAAAAAAAATCGGACCCTGGTCATAATTTCTCACATTATTTTTTTAAATAAAAAAAAAAAAAAATATTTTATACTATTTTAGAATCACAATGAAACTGGCATATTTTTTCCGTGATAGGCACACAGGTCTCCATACATTTTTTTTACACCACCAGGGTTCAAACTTTTTGTAAAAAAAAATGTCATGTAATTTTTTTTTTTATTTATCTTTGTAGTTTTTTAAATGAAATAATTGTACAATAATGAGATAGTAAATTTGATAGTACATCTATTCAAGAATTGAATTCCAAAAACAGACTTGAAAAATTCTAAGATTTACGAACATGGCATCAAGAAGAGTGGACGAAAGTGGCTAATTTGTAAAAAAATCGAAAATGTTCGATATTTAAAAATCCGTGATACTTTTTTTCTACAAATTTTGCATTTTCCTATCAGGCGTGATGCCCCCAATCTGCAGGTAAAGGATTATCCATTAAATATGGGACACCCTGTATATACTTTTATTTTGGAAATACATACTTATTAGACACAAAAATACCCAGACCAAGACAAAGCTACATGCACACAAAGATTTGTGTTGAGCGGGAATCAAACCCGCAACCTCTCTGTAGTCAACAACACAACCTAGCAATCTAAAGTACAAATAAAAAAGATTCAAGTGTCTACTGATTGAATGGAATTTAAAATGAATTCTATTCAAGCATTGTTCGCATATGGCAGTTTACAAGTTTCCAGTTGTACTGAAGTGAACGGGCTGGATTCAGAAGTACAGTGGGCCAAGCAATTAGGTATGCAGGGCAAAAACTTCTACGCCATAGTGCAAACTGACTGCAATAGATATGCATATGTGAATTACATATTTAATAAGTGTAATATATCTACTATTTTGATATGTAACTCACTTATCCATAACTGGTGTAGTAAGTCTTTACTATGACTTAGAAGTTTTTGCCCTGCATAGCTAACTCGTTGGCCCACTGTACACTGCCAAGCCAGTAACCATTACATCGGGTTCAGTGACAGTTTAAATTCTTCTAATTTCAAAACAGCGTTGGCATCAATCGCTGGACTGAAATAGCTAATCTAAGGCGATTGTAGTATATTAGCTATTATACTACTTAAGTAACATAAAGATAAACGTACCGGCAACTCAGTCAGCTTTTCAAATACTTTGTGAATTTTTTTATTCACTATTAATCTCATTTGAGTATCGCTTGCCAAACATACTCTACAAACTTCTAACTTTGCCATGGTTTTAAGAATAAATAAATGCTGTTTATGAACTAATAATTCCTTCAAAGCAATAATTATTAGGGATTCGTGGAATAAACAAGAAAATTCAGTTATTTTAAGTCAAAATAAGCGAATTATTTTAAGGGCCACTATGAAAACAAAATAATCTATCGAAATTGACACTATTGATATTAATGACAATTGTAAGAATCATGTTTTTTTTTTTTTTTGTATGGCTTGGTTACAAGACCTAGAATTGTGTGTGATGTGATTGCAGTGTTGCCAGATGACTGAGCAGATCGCACGCTAGAGGAAATTCGGAAATTTTGCGTAACTTTGGTAGTTTTTAAAAAGATTACCCAAATTATAAAGCAATTTTGAGTAAATAACTATTTCAGTTTAATATTAGTAGTATGATAATTAAATGTTGGTAATTATGCCACTATGTGAAAAAGTTTTTAATACATGTATAGTTACTAACATTAATTTAGTAACATGTTAAATATCTATATAATAATAAAGAAATAATAATAAAATTTTGAATAATATCAGATAATATTGCCATACATTGTTTTTTTCTACTTTACTTATTTGTTGATATGGTTGAGTTAAGTAAGTGTGTTTGTGTCTGTATGTGGCGTTATAACACGCATCGATTCTTATGACTTGTTTTGTGTATATTCGGTAGTTCTAAGGGCATTCGCTGCGTTAAGCGGACGCACGGTGCGTGCGGCCGCTTCGCGTGCTTGTTTCATGTCATTTGATGTAGCAGCGCTGCCTGCGCTGCGTGAGGCGGGTAGCCGTCGCACGCGGGGCGGGTGACGGGACGCGCGGCGCGGGCGACGAAGTACGCGCCGCGTGTATAATATGTGCGACGGAGCACGCGAGCGGAGCTGTTTCTACAAAATCAATCAACGCCGCTACGTTATCCGTATCGCACGCGCCGTGCTTGTACAGTCTGAATGAGTGTTATTGATACAGAACGTGTTATTTTGGCAGTACGATGTCGTCCCGTTTTATGGAATATGTCTAATGACTTAAACAAAAATAGGGATGCACGTCAAGCTGCATGGCTTGGAATTTGTAAGGAGTATACCTACGCGATCGAAATTATACTGGCGGCGCTGCGATAGACGGGCGACCGTCGCGGGCGCCCGCGACAGAGCAAGCGGGCGCACGGCGCGGACGTCCGCGGCGGGCATCCGCGACGGACACCCGCTTAACGCAGCGAATGCCCTAATACGCAAGCTATTCTTTATTATTTATAAGGAAAAATCTAGAAAAAAATAAAATCCCATTTTAGTTTATGAGTATTATGTAAGCCATGCTTCCTGCGACCCTAACATGTGGACATAATTATTATGAACGATATTTGAATGATATCATTCAATTCTAACAAACGTTTTAAGAAATAGAGCGATTTTATTGGCTGTGAAAGTTTTTTAAAGGTCAGAAGAAAAGAGACAAGACTACTTTAGTTGCCGCTCGTATAGAGTATATTAAATAATCATTGGTCTTCTGAATTAAATTTCATTCGGTAATCAAGTGTGATTTTTTTTCAACTGAAATAGGTTGTTAAGATATTTAGTAGGTTTTTAAATAGGGCGGGTAATAAATAAAACAAGACATTTTCCAACTACGTGATTATATTATAATTCATTGGCCAGGTGGTTAGTAGTTTGATCTTGAAATCTTTAGGCTCGATCCTGAGTTGGTAATGACAGATGGCGATGGGCTTCCCCTAATTACATCTGACCTAAACTGGTGAAATGTGCAGCCTTGTATACATACATAATTACACAATATTTCTCACTCGGCATGGGCTTCTTTTCATGAGAATTTGGCCATAGTCAAGCACGCTGGCCAAGTGCGGGTTGATAGATTTCACACCCTCAAATATTTAATAAAACTCTCAGCTCCGCAGGATTCCTAAGGGTCGACAAACACCAAAAGCGCGTCGAAACGCAGCGAATCGAAGCGCAGTTTCAGTGTCATATGAATTTTAACTTTATTTTAATTACTATAATACTTATTATCGCATGAGAAACTCAAACGAGTCGCGCGGATGCCCGCGGCGCCGCGGAAATTCCGGCGAATTCCATAGTAGTAGTAGCGTAGAGTTTCTTATGCGATAATAAGTATTATAGTGATGAAAATAAAGTTAAAATTCATATGACACTGAAAGTGCGCTTCGCTTCGACGAGCTTTTAGTGTGTGTCGACCCTAACGATGTTTTTCATGATAAATAGTATAAATACACACATATATAATTTGGAAAAACTAATCTAACGATAGTGGTTTCGAATTCGAGACTTTTGACGTGTCTCCCACTCGAATATTGCTGTTTTGCCTCTGCCATATTCTTCTGAGATTACTGTCTTCTGTGCTTCTCAAGGTGTAAACGTTTATGAGCCTGCAACTTGTTCTTTGCATTGAACGTTTTACTACATTTATCGCATTTAAAAACTTCGGGATCAGTGTGGATCCGCATATGTTTAATTAAACCACTATTTTTTGCAAAACGTTTTTTGCAAATAAAACATTCGAACGGTAGCACTTTCGGGTGACTTTTTCTTATATGGACTACTAACCCACCCAATCTTGGGAAACTTTCTTTACATACATGACAATCAAATTTAATTGCAGGCTCTGTCAGGCCTGTTTCTGTAGTACTTGTAGAAGTAGTACTAGTAAATTCATTGACCGCTTCAGCTGTAGGTTTTTCAATATCATTTGTATTGGAATGTAGACTTTTATTATGATCCTGTAAAGATTCCGTTGAAATAAATGACATACTACAAAGATCACATTTTAGATTTGGATCATTAAGGCAATGCGTATCTGAAGTAGCAATCCCAAGTTCAACACCAGCTTCAGATGTTGGTTTTTCAATATCATTTTGTTTGTCATGTAACCGTTTATTATGATCCCGTAAAGATGCAGTTGAAATGAATGCTATATTACATGTATCGCATTTTAGATCTGGATCATTATGGCCATACATATGCTGAGTTAACTCATTCCTTTTAGCGAAACGCTTTTTACAAGTTTTACATTCTAATGGGAGCACCTTGGGATGATCTTGTTTAATATGTTTCACTAGCTCGCGCATTCTTGGCAAACTTTTATCACATACATGGCATTTAAAATCTTGTTGACGTTCACATGTATGACTTTGGAAAATTTCCATTGTATTGAATGTTTTACGACATATATCACATTTGACGCAGGAATCAACAATATGGGTACGCGAATGAATAGTTAGCTCAACACTTCTTGAGAAACGATTCTTACAAATATTACATCCGAATGGTAGCTCTTTCGGATGTCTTTTTCTTATATGGACTGCTAGTCCACCCATTTTTGGAAAACTTTCTTCACATACAAGACATTTAAAGTTATTTTCAGGCTCATTTGTTTCAGTAGTATAAGATCGTATATTCCTGCTTAAATTATCATTAGTTTCATTTTGAGTAGTACTTCTAAGTTCTTCGCCAGCAATAGCTGTTGGATTTTTAATATCATTAGTTTGAATCACTTTTATTTTATTGACTAGATTCGATTTATGTTTTTTGGCATTGATTTTCTTATTTAAAACTAAGGAGGTATATTTATTGTTTATTATTGTCCGGATATTTTTGGGTTGTTCAGGCTTGAATTCCTCAGGACGTATAATAATATCGCCATCTGAAAAAAAAAAATCAATTAAACTGCGTTTTTATTTTACCTTTTACCAGAGATGTACGAGTAGGTAAAGATGTGTTTGTAAAAACCAATGCGACTGGCAACAAAGCGCTGAGGATAGGTAAATGCAGCAAATATATTGGCTGTTAACAAATAAAAACGCTGAAAACATTTTAAGACTCGTAAGGGGAGGAGCCATGTTATATTCTATTAATGACTTTAGCCGACTCACTAACATCTGTAATGTTTCAGTGGCGGCATAAGCACAGAATAAGTAACAACAGAAGATTCACTTCTAATTGATTACTTTTATGGCATTTAGCTATGCTTAGCAAATTATACCAAGAAACAGTTGAAAAAGATATGGGACCGGCAGGATTTGAACCTGTGACTTTACTGCACACCGTAATCCTGCCGGTCCCATATCTTTTTCAACTGTTTCTTGGTATAGAAGATTCACTGCCAACAAAAGTCAAGTTTAGGTATACAAATATAACTACACCTCGCCTCAGGTACCCACCTGCACGCAAAATTGAAACTTATAACCGCGTGCGAACCGTGAATGTTCTTTCTTTCTTTCTTTCATGACCGATGGGAAAGCGTAAGGTTGCTATTTGAATTAAACACCGCGGTGCGTCGGCACTTTACGTACGCGACGAGCCGAGCGCCAGCCCAATGCCATACCCCTTCCCGAAAGCGCCGGCGAAACATTCCTGAACTGAGGACTTTAACACCCCTGGCATACCGGCTAAAGAGGGCGGACAAGCACCGAGGGTGACACAAAGGTAAATTTAATTGTTTTTTTTTATGATGGATAGGCACGTGTTTAACCACGATCACATCTGACGGTATGATGATGATGCGGTCTACGGTGGAGCACGCTTACCTATGAGATACCTATTAACTCTTGCTTTGAAGAGATCCAAGTTGTACTCATGCGGAAAATCAGACTCGGGCAAGGCGTTCCATTCTTTGGCAGTTCGCATAAGAAATGTTGAGGCGAAATGCTTAGTGCGTATTGGTGGAATATCTACCGTGAAGCGGTGCCTGAGTGCCGTTTGTCTGGTAGTCCGATGGTGAAACGGGGATTGAGGGATAAGGTTATGTAGTTCTCAAAGCTCTTCTTAACAATAAAACCAACAACAAACTAATCATAGAATGTCACGATGCCCTAGAAAAAATTGGCTTCAGGAATCAGGTAACCCTGCAATGGATCAAAGGGCACAGTGGATCTCTTGGTAACGACATTGCAGACGAACTAGCGAGAAGGGGATCAGATACGACAGTACAAGGCCCGCAACCTCTTCTTCCAATCCCCTTCACGCAATACCGGACCTGGATCCGCCAAAGATCGATAGAGACCCAAAACCAACGATGGTCAGAGATCGCTGAGTGTCGGCAAGCCAAACTTGCAATACCGCAAGCGAATCATCGACTCACTAAAAACCTCCTAAGACTAAACAGAACAAATCTAAAAATAATGATAGAATAACGGGTCACTGTCCCTTGAACAAACACCTATACACCATAAAAATCACTGACAGTCCTCTCTGTCGAGGATGTCTTGACGCCGAAGAAACGGTCTCCCACGTAGTCCTGGAATGTAGGGCCGTTGCTTCTCAACGGGAACAAATCCTCGGAACAATGAGGTCACTCCGCGAAGCCTGTGAAGTCCCCAGGAAACTTCTGTGCTTCTGGGCGGAGTTAGGCTGGCTATGTTAGCCAGGACTCTCCACGCACAATGGACCAAATGAGAGTCTAAGTGCGGAAAAATGAGTCCACTTTCCTTTCCTTTCCTTTCCTTAGTTCCTCGGCACACTCTCCGAAATATATCCTACCTTGAATATCTCAAATTTAAAGTACATACAAAGATGAACGCGCGGGAGATACTGATAAATGCCCCGGGCGCCATCGCGTCAGTTTAAAATTCACACAAGTATCACAAATAACGTTTCTCACCTGTGCGCGAAGTTTTGTTTTCTTCTAAAACTTGCGGCGAAATAAATTGCGATTGCAACACGCTTTCCATCTCACCATCTTGGATTTCTGCTCCGCCATCTTGGATTTTTTCTGTGCCGCCATTTTGTTTTATTTCTGTCAAGCAATCTTGGATTTTTACGTCAGTTGAGCTAGAAGTAGTGAGCTGCATTTCAGGGATGGACTGGGTATACATTGGGAATGGCGATTGCCAATCGGGCCCCCCCTGTGCAGAGTTTTGCGGGGTTTGCTGGTGGAATATAACCTTTGTTCCCTCAGCACTGAGTCTAGGTTCCTTTGACGGAAGCCATATAGGATCTTGCACGACTAGATTTGAGTTATAGTTGGTATTTGGCACGTTTTGGGGTATAGTTTTAATTTGAGAGGTCCACGGCTGTATGGAAATAAGCGCTGGTAGTATGCGGTTATAATAAATTATTTTTGGTGGTTCTGTGAATACTGCGGGCTTCTTCTTTGGTGGACGGTCTGCAAATAAGTAAAAATACATACATGACGCCTGTTATATTTCATTCATCATTCACCAGATCATTTACCAGACAAAATTCTAAATCCTTGGGAAGCGTTCAAGTATGACGTAACGCAATTTTTGAAGATTGTTGCCTATACTCACCTAACATTTCATCGGATCTTTTTAAATCAGCTCTCATTATTTTCAAAGGGATATTATTTGTATGTATGATTTGTGTGGCTGGATGTATGATATTTTCCTTAATATTTGGCTCTTCCTTTATTTCTGAAAAAAAATATTTAGCATTAAAATACGACATAGTCTATCAAGCATTTATTTTCGAGCTTTTTTAAGTACCCTCAGTAGGTATTTTGGGTGTGCTTGAGTGAGTGAATGAGTGAATTTGTGTATTTGGTCTTGTCATTGGGACCATTGGATAGTGTAATTGCTTCTGGCTAATGTAAAAAAAAAAAGAAAGGTAGTCAAAAAAAAGAATACAAAGTAATAGGGCAGCATTGAGTCATTTGTATGGCAACAAAATTATACAGGGTTTTTGGTAATTCGACGTACTCTGTGTAAAATGCAGTAGTTTTTAAGATATTTTTTTAGGTTTTTGTGGAAGTATAACTTTAAAGCATACAGTAAACGGCCTTAAGGTGCCTATATTTAAAGAATCATGCCCGTACTCTTAAACGTTTAGGAATTGTATCTTCCAGCATCAGCTCAGCAACATGAAATGCTGACTGTTAGATTCAAATATCCGAGTAGATTTAGGTTACGTACGAAGAACAATATAGAAGCCTTTAAAATTTGCCAACGATTTCTTTAGGATCCCATCATCAGATCGTGACCTGATGGAAATTAGATAACATGACAAGTATCTTTTTCAGACAAAAGGAATTTCTCAAATCGGTCAAAGCGTGTTCCATTAATAGGGGAAACCATACAAAAAAGGGATACAATCCAATTGAGAACCACCTCCTTATTTTAAGTCGGTTAATAATAAAAAATATATAAAATGAGAGAACAATAAATCAGTACCTTTGGGTTAAATTATCGTATAAGTTTTTATAAATAAATAATATTATACTAATTTGACGACGACCTAGATGCCTACAACAACAACTGGTGGGAAACTGCAGGAGAAAGAGAGGAGTGGAAACGTTTGGGGGAGGCCTTTGCCCAGCAGTGGGACAGCACAGGCTAATAAAAAAATAAAAAAAAAATTAAAGAAAAATGTTATAAAATTTTTAAACTACAAATGTTAAGTAAAAATAATAATTATAATTTAGTAATTATTAAATTGAATTAAATTTAAAATATTGGATATCGTGAACTAATCGTGGAGTTTTGTTTAAATGTAACATGATTACTTTGACAATGTTGTCAGCAAACAAAATTAGTTTTATTTTCTAGACTGTTTGGTAAAGCTGTAAACAAGTTTCTTCACGATGTTCTCCTTCGCCGTTGTACAGTGGGCCAACGAGTAAGGTACGCAGGGCAAAAACTGCTCAGTCATATTAAATACTTACTGCAGTTATGAATAACTGAGTTACATAAATCTAAATAGTGCTAATATAAATATATATATAATGTATCTAATAATGTAATGTATATATGTAATATGTTAAAGCAAATTATAGCTTTGCTATGCCTTTTTGTATTTTATATAATATTTAAGTTAAAAAAATTATAATCTTGCCGGATTCGAACCTGCATCCCCCGGGATAACGCCCCTGGTGCTTTGCCAATTCAGCCATGTATTTGTATTCTGCTAGACTCGAAATTTATCAACTCTTTTTGTGCCAGCGTCATAGGTAAATATTATTTTTTCTATTTTATTTATTACCTATACATATTTTTAACGAGATATAATCCCATCCACACGCCCACCACTGTGACTCCTGTGACGCCAGGATCTACAGCGGTAACCAACTGAAAGGCACCGTGCATGACACACGGGCAATCCCAGGGAGAGTTAAAATTGTCTTGGAACCCGCAATGAATTTAATCAGAAGGATATAGTTGGAGTTGGAAAGTATGTATAAATATATATACATATTATACCTTAGCTAGACATACTTTGGCAAAGCACTTGGGGAGTATACCCAGGGGGTACAGGTTTAAATCCTGCTGGCTTCTTAATTTGCAACTTTAATGTTACAGTGCATATATACTTATTAAATATGTTATTCACAATGTATATCTATGGCATTCAGTTTTCACTACGCCGTAGAAGTTTTTTCCTGCATACCTAAACGCTTGGCCCACTGTACATACATAAAATTCTGATATTCAGCTGAATACGGTAATTAGAAAAAGGTTCAGAGAATAAATGACTTACCAATTTCTTCTTCAATATTTTCTATTATTAGTCTATCAGTTATTGATCTTTCCGTCTCTGTTACTCCTATATCAGTCTGTTCTTCCATCTCCTTCTTTATTGCGTTTGTTTCACGATGATATTCGTCACTATCAATTATTTCTATATTGTCTACACTGATTTTTGACATGTCGCTGTTTATTTCCAAAACACTTTCAAGTGGTACTTCTGAAATATTTATATTTGATAATGAAAATAGTTATTTAGGTTCAAAAAAACAATGACACAAGTTTTCAGCTTTTGTTGAAAATAAGGTTGTAAGTAGAGTATACCTGAAGTTCGCCTTGGCTTTAACATTTCATTTTTATCTAAAGCTGGAGTCCCTGGCTCAGGGTTTAAGTCATCCCACCCCTCTCCAGAAGTACTTATGACTGCTACAAGTGCCTTTCCAAATCTTCCTTTAGGAATATTCTGCTGATTTTGAGGTATCTGAAATAATTATGATAAAAGATATAAGTTGGTTTCCATATTAATAGCTGACTTTTGCAGTCTAAGCGGACAGTTAAGCAGACAGGGGTGCATGAAAGGAGCCTCCCCGAGTGACGTACACAACGATTCCCTACGTCCGCCGCACCCTGGGCAATTCGCGAGTTCTCCAAAGCGAATTGGCTAATCCTTTCACCACGATGGCAAGTCAAAATAAAATTTGACTCAGCCATCGACACGACGAAGAAGAAGAAGCAGACAGTTGTAATGATAAGGCTGTCTTCTTCTTCGTCGTGATAAGGGTGTAAGACAGTCATATATATAAATGAATGAATATTACAACATACAAACAACGCCATCTAGTCAAAAACTAAGCAGTATTGCTTATGGCAATTTCTTTCACACAACCTGGCTTAAAAAAACATAGGATAATATTCTTAAGCAGTGCTGGATTAGCCATATACCAAGAGTAGCAAATGCTTCGGACCCCGCGAATTGGAGAGCCCCGCGCTCCAACGCCTGTCTGACCGTAAAAATAATTAAATTTAAATAGTAGCGTAAAATATCTTGCTTGTAAAAACAAATTTGCGTATGTTTTGTTAATACAGAGTTGCCCATACTGACCGATATAAATAAGCCAGCTTGTAGAACATGATTTACTTAAAGAACTAGATATGAAAAACGTTTTATCTAAATTTGCCCACATTAAATCAAAAACAGTCGTTTTAGAATTAATTGTTAATAGTTATGTTTTATTTAATACCATAAACTTTAAAACCTAAAGCAGGCCAAAGGCCCATAATACGTATATAGAAATTATTAAAGGGCCCCCTGACAGTTTTTGCTACAGGCCCCGCGCTGGCGTAATCCGGCTCTGTTCTTAAGTCTATGTACCACTTGGTACGATTATATATTATTAAAACCGATGTGAGGTGAAGACATTATTATTGGGATAACGGTTTACTCACGATTAATCACCCAGTTGATGAATCTACGTAATAGATTCGAAACTAGTCAGCATATCCCAGCTAAAATAACGTGAGTAACCCGTTATCTCAATAATGATTTTATATACATAATAATGAATACATAATATATTTACCATTCCTTTGATTATCTGGTCCAACAAGACCTCGCTCTGAATACTGTTTAGTCTTAGCTGGTAACTATGTTGTAACCTGATGCAGCACACATAACAAACCACGACTGGTTTTATATTGTTTGTCATTAACTGTAAAAAATTAAAAAAATGTTGTTTTAGTTTCCTATAACTTGCACATAGAATTATTGTCAATAAAAAAACTAAAAAACACGCTTCTAAAGTACTTCTAACTAAAAAGTGAAAAATAATTCCTAATATAAGCTGAAAAAAGCGTGGGTTGCTCGATAGACGAAAAATATAACACAGAGCGCCCCACGCTTTTTCTTTAAAAGCGTGTTTTTTAGTTTTTTTAAACTATTATTTATTTTCTACTTTTTAGTTTGGTTTATTCATAAGAGCGTTTTTTTTTCAATTTTTTTTTATTCTTTTTTATCGAATTATTGCAAAATTTTAATGAAATCTGTACGTTTAAAGTGGGTCGAAATCGAGTCCAAATGAGTCGGTTACATACATACATACATACAGGTGAAGCTAATATAAGCGTTCTTTTTTATCGAATTATTGCAAAATTTTAATTAAATCTGTACGTTTAAAGTGGGTCAAAATCGAGTCCAAAGGAGTTGGTTACATACATACATACATACAGGTGAAGCTACTATAAGCGTGTTAAAAAAACAAACAAATATTGTATGAATTTTTTTAAAAGATGGTGCATGTGGGTTTCTCACTAGATCTTCTCATGATGCAAGTAAAGTGGAACTTGTAAGGCTCACTTTTTACTAGCAATATAATGCAATTTTAAACTAATTAGTCAATAATTAATATTTGCAGGTTGTAAACCTTTTTGCAATCACTATTAGAATGTAATTCAGTAATTGGACCTAGTCTTGTCTTATAACCCTTTCCTACTGGTGGGCATATTTTCAATTTTATGAGTGTTATTTATATTGTTTGGTTATTTCGGCTCTAGTCAGGTTAATTATTAAAAAAAGTAAATTATAATAATTATAATTATTAAAAAAAGTACCCACACAATTGTGTTGATCAGGAATAATCCCCATGATTGTGACTTTTTAATAATTAGTTGTATTAATTTAAAAAAAGTCTGGCTTTATCAACTTTATATTATATTACACAGGAATTTTATAAAGTTCAGTCTAATTCTAAATAAACCAAAAAATGTATTGGCAATGTATGAAATTTCTTAGATACAATTCAACAATAATGGAAAATTATTCTAAGTAACGGTTGAAAAAATTATCGGACCGGCAGGATTCGAACCTGCAACCTCTGCACACCATTACCTGCAACCTCTGCACACCTTTACGTCATTATGTGATGTCACATTCATCATTCACATCTATCTTAAGTGAGATACAAACTGTTATGTATTAGGTGGGTACTTGTCAAATCTTCTTGACACAATAAGATATAATAAGTAGTAGGTAGATGTTTTCTTCAGGTTGACTTTTGTACATGCTACATAGCACAATAAAAGAAATTACTGAATTATGGTGTTTTAATGGACATAATACAAAGCATCATGGCAAGGTTACATTCAGCAAAAATGTTGTAAAGAATGAACGCATACATGTAGTAAATACTTGTGCCGGGGATCGGTTTAAATGAAATCCTGGGTGTTGATATAACGTAATCACTTTAATATTCATTGGCTCGATACAGCGTGCATCCTATGGCGTCCTATTTCTAATAAATCCATGCTTCGTCTGTCTCACTCATTCATTCCTTCACACTCACTCATCATTCAATCACGTTTCATTCTACTCAACTTACATTCCTACATACATTATTTCAACTTCTAATTGATTATTTTTATAGAATATAGCTGTGCTTGGGAAATTATACTAAGAAATAATATAACAGTTGAAAAAATAAATAATAATAATAAATAATAAATATCTCACAACTTACACACAACGCCATCTAGTCCCAAACTAAGCAGAGCTTGTAATATGGGTACTAGAATAACTGATACTAATACATATATACTTTTCTTTTGTAAATACATACTTATGATACATAGAAACACCCAGACTAAGACAAACCCCCATGTTCATGCACACAAAGATTTGTCTTAAGCGGCAATCGAACCCGCGACCTCGGCGTCGCAGGCAGGTGCACTACCCACTCCGCCATCCGGTCGTCAAAATAATGGGATCGGTAGAATTCTGACCTGTGACCTCTACACATCTGGCAGCCCTTTTAACCACTAATCTATGATCTTTTCTTATTCCTGATCTACACAATTGTATATCTAATCTAACCTTTAATGCCAAGAATCCTTTGTTATGTAAGTACAAAATATACTATTTGAAAAAAACAAAGCCCACACTAAGAATAACTCCTGTCGTGTGAGTGTTCACAAACATAAATTTCACACATACAGAGCATACCCAGAGTCAAAACAAATCTTTGCGAATCACACAAAGATTTGTACTGTGTAGGGATCGAACCCACAACACCAGCACAGTTGAAAGCGGCGAGGCAACCATTCACTTATGTGATGGCAATGAATGGTCAAAAAATGCAGACATCCTCCAGAGACGGACGAATTGTAAAGTGTTCTAGTATTTTCTATTTATATTCTACTAATTACATTTACTATCTTATAGTATTGATTGGAAAGGCGAGCGTGGCGCAATGGATAAGGCATTGGTCTTGCGATCGAGAGGTCGTGGGTTTGAATCCTGGCTATGACACCACCATAGAGGGGGTTAACAAGAATACTGGTAATTTGTATTTGCAAATTACTAGTAAACTTTAAAAAAAAAAAAAAGGTATAGGTAATTAAGTGTTTTGTGGTATAATAATGATTAATCATTGCAGTCATGTTTAAATCATATCAAATCATTTATTTTGCAAGAATGTAGTACAAATACAGGTGTTAGTAATTAAACAATAGTTAAATACATTTTACCATAACAATGGCGTGCAAAAAAAATAAAATATAAGGAGTCATGCAGTAGAAATTATTAGTTTATATAGTTTATAAATATTAGTTTTTTTTATGGTGGATAGGCACGCATTTGACCACAATCTCACTTAATGGTAAGTGATGATGCAGTCTAGAGAGGAGTATGCGTTGCTATGAGACTGCATGCAATAAAGACAGTAATACTTGAATACTTGAGATACCTATTTACTTGTGCTTTGAAGAAATACAGATTGTACTCATGGGGACACACTGACTCGCTGATATCACTTGTCACCTGAGGTTCCAGCTGAAAATCAATGTTGCCTAATTTTCTGACAACATTGTGTTGAGCTGTGGCCTTTAGGCACCATCATAGCATAGCAAGTCTGAGACATGAACTCAGTTGCAACTTTTATATGTAGTATAAAGGCACTGTATTATCATAATTTTTATTTTTTTTTATTTTTTACGTCCTAAATTCGATTTTTTATATTGATATTAATTTTTAATAATAATTTGATGGTGTTCTAATAAATAATTTTTAATTTTTTACTTTACTTACTCAGACAAGGCGTTCAATTCTTTGGCAGATCGTTTAGGGAATGATAAAGAGAGAAGAAGAGACCTATACTGTACTCATGCGGAGACACAGGGGTGCAAAAAGACAGTATAATGAACAAAATATCAATTATAAAGGGCGTTACATGCTATATATAGAGTTAATAAAAGTATTTAAAAGGTTTTTTACCTGTACATCAGTCAGCTTTTCGAATATTTGTTGGAGGTAAGTATTGGCTATCATACGCAAAGGAAGATCGTCGGCTAAACACAGTCTACACACATTTAATCTCGACATGATTAAGTACTACGTATTTTAATAATTCATTAACAATAATTAATTACATATAAATCACAAGTTATTCATGGAAAATAAATAAAATAATAAATAATTTAATAAACAGTCTTTTACAAAGCGGCGTTGCTTTTCACACACTGGGTTGCTAGCTTTAATTTCTGAATTTGCCCTGAAATAATACTCCCTTTTATTTTATTTAATCTCAATGTTTCCCTTATTTCCTATAAACTTTTTAAAAATATCATCTAGATTCTAGTGGAATAAAAAAGTTAATAAAACTTATTTAACAATTTCTTATACTTTTTTTATTTCTTAATCTGAATTTATTATTTATGTGGTCACGCTACGCTATTCAGTCATTTAATTTTCGTCATAAAAATCATTTATAGATCTATCCAAAATATGAACCAAAATTGTATTACCAAATCAATATTCTTTAAGAATATTTTGCCGTTAAATAGGTTAAAATGAAATACTGGGCAACCCTTCGGCACACCTTGCACAGATTATAAAATTTTAGAATTAATCAATAAATTTGATTTGTAGTTTGAGAAACAAACTGAAAGACATGACGTCTTTCAGTTTGATCATGGTCAATTAAAATTGATAAATGGAAAAACTAGGTTTCACACATGTTTTGGGTTATTTATTACTCAATAGACCAGGGTCCCTTTAACCCTTTATTTGCCTACCAGACAAATATAGAGTTACGATAATGAACCTAATGACCATCCATACGATTCATATCAGTACCGGAGGACGAAAGACCAACCGGCGACTTTGTATATTCGTACTTTAGAAGAATATTCTTTGCACCATTCTTGTCCCTATGAATACCTTTACGACATACACTGCAGTATACGTAACGGTGAGGAGACTTTGATACAAGTAAAGTATTCTTCGCACCAGATTCATAACAATAACTACAATTTTTTGTAGTGAAAGCTTCGTTGATTACAAATACTGTCAAGTTCTTCCGCTGTTTTGCAATCTTGAGCACTTCATTATGCCTAAACTTTCTGTGACCTTTGAAGGTTCCCTTGTTCATGAAATTGAACCCAGCACCGTACACCACCAGAGTATCAGGCGCTTCACCGAAATATTCATCTACGAATTTATTCAACGTCTTTTGCTCGTTTATATACTTGTCAAACTTTAGACGTTGTAATCTTCTCTGCTCGTACACCCTCTGTTTCTCTTCGAACCATTTCAATTGAAATCGAGTGTATGCTTTAACGTTACAAGATTTTGGAGTCAAAATAGAGTAAAAATAATAATTTACGGGCGATCTGAGGTCGGGAAAAGGAGGAGGGGGGGGGTTTTAAGGGCAAAAACGGTATTTCTCGATTTCCGGCAAAACTAAAAGTCCTATGGAAAAAGTCGAATGGCAAAGTTGTTAGTAATAAAAAGATCTAAAACTTTTGTATAAATTTACACTTTTTTCATATAACCTCAAAATTTATGTGAAAATTCAAAAAACCAAGTTTTTGGTTTTTTATTTTTATCTTTTACAAACAATTATTTTTTTCACGAAATTTGGTAAAAACTTACCTGACCTGACTACCAGAACGTTTCCTGGATGGGTGACAAAGTAGTTCGTCGTAGTTCGTTTGATGGTAGTGCGGCTCCTGAAAGGGACGAATTTAAATAATAAATAAAATATTTATTTTCTCTTTCACAAATTGGTAAAAAAAAAGGAATGTTGTACAAACAGAGACTGGTGTCTGATTTAGGATAGACCTGTGGTTCAGGTCACCAGGTATTACTACCAGATTTGTCTTATTGATTGATTGATTTATATTATCGCGATTCAGCGCTCTTTGACGTGTGTGTCACTACTTGAAGTTGTCAATGTCATCCGTCATGTATTATGTGCGGATACCGCCACATATCTTTTATCTTTAAAGGATGGTGGGACCATGGGTGGAGGTGGCTTGTTAGACCTTTTAGTTGAATTGTCTATGGAATTATCAGATCAGGTTCCACATGATAATCATCGCCATCTATCGGGCATAATTTACCTACATCTTACCAATAAGAATTTAACAGGATTACTTTTTCTTGAACAGTACGAAGTTAAGGCTAATAATAAAAAAAACAATATTGTTTTAACATTTTGTATATAACACATAGAAAGAAATAGCTTTATCTAGGTATCATATTATATATTTGGCCACTAAAAAAAACTGCACGAACAAAACTATTCACTGTCGTTTATTTTAAGACTTTCATTATACCATGTGGTACGCCGACAATAAAATAGCATAATAATATATTATTATGATAATCTGGGACCTAGATTAACTTAAAAGAAACCGGAAACACTGCCATTATCTTTGATTGTCAAGGATCCGAAGAAATTCAAAACAAGAATAGTAATTCTTGTTGCGTGCCAAATTGTACTAATACAACGGTTACTGTACCGAAAAAGTTATTTGTCACTCTTCCTTACGCCATGAAAATTTCTGTGTATTGTTCTCATTCTGATGTAAAACCTTTTAAATGTGCTATGTGATAAATCCTTTAGGGAAAAATTACGTTAAATAGACTTAAACGCCTTCACACTTAATTCTTATTATCAAAAATCCTTCTACCTTGGAGGAACCTACATATTTGAGGAAACAAAACGAATGACTATTAAACAACTTTATACATTATTTTAATATTTGTGTTCTAATTAGGAAAATTATAGATAAATCCATCCATACTAATTTAAAATTTACCAAAATTTCTCAAATTTCTAAACGTAGCCTTCGTCGACCAAGTTTACTTGTTTTGCCTAAAATACGCACTAATTACGCTAAAAAGACCTATGAAGGAGCACAACTTTTTAACAATCTACCCGCTGATATAAGGGCTTGTACACATAACCAGGCCACCGCCACTCGGCCGTACCTACAGCGATAAATGCCTACAAATTCGCGAGGCGCCGGCGCCACTTCGAGTCTTCGACTGCGCGTACCCCGCGATCAGATGTGTGTTGTCTACCAAATTATTTACTTTTTAAATTTTACTGTACTATTTTCTTTTTTTTTGTTAACTGTACTATCTTCAAATTTCCTACAATTACGAGTTTCTAATCGCAGACTACTAATTAGGTATTATTATCTGTGTTTATCTTGTAAATTAAATAAAAACAGTGCCTACTTCAAAACTTATTTTTATTTCAATGAGTATCTTTCTACTTGAGTTGACTAAAGGTTTGTTTTCATTATTTTATTACAAATGAGACTGTAAAATTCGTTTTAGTATCTACCTAATTGACTGAGTAATCAATCATACGCACAGTGGCGTAACTATACCATCTGGGGCCCGTGGCAAATTCTTTTGATGGGGCCCTAATCAGTACAAATCGTCACGTTGTACTCAGTTAAATTTTAATACTTCGAGTTTTTCAGCGTACTCAATTAGACGTTGTATATGTCCCACTTATGTCCATAGGCCTCCTCTCTTATGCGAGAGGGAATGGTCTGTAGTCCCCATGCTAGCCCAATGCGTATTGGAGACTTCCTATTCATCTATATTAGTTTTGAATATGATCGTCACAGGAATTATAAGAAATAACATTAACACATTAATGCAGTGCATACTTCAGGAAAGCTGCTGGACATAAAATGATTTTTATTATTAGTAAATCAACAAGGTCTCTAATACACGAAATTTTTTCTATTTCGCCTCTGAAGGTGGATCGAAAACTGAGAGTTTCTTTGGCAAATGATTCAGATATATGTTTTTTATATATCTCAATAAATTCAAGAGCTTTTTTTATTGAGCAGTGTCATTTAAAACTTTTGAAGTGGAAGGCTGCAAAACACTGAAATTTCAAACTATGTCATTTATTGGCAGGAAACGGGATAACAGTTGTATTTGCTCCCATTTTTAAATTTTTAAATTCATGTTGATACGTTTCCAATTCTTCTAGACAAACTTTAAAACGTTTTAAGGCATTTGAAAGGTCGGTGGCTTTAGACTGAAGTGCTTTAGAGCTTGAGTAAGTAGGATCTTGCAATGGAAAACCAATAACTTAATAAAATTGTAGTTTTCGATCTTCTTTTTGAGTGAAACATCTTCATTTCTTTGATTTGATTAGCAATTTAACAGAATTGTTTTCGTTAGCACTTTTTGGACTTCAACAAACCGAACTTTTAAAGCAAAAACGGCATCATAACGCCGTGCCCAGTAGGATTTAATGTTTTTAATGTTACTGAAGTTGAAGACTCACTTTCTTTATTATATATAAAACTTGATAAAATATTACATCTTTTGATGTTATGCCCAAAAGAAATATAAATTTGTTGAACTATTTAAAAAAAATGCATTTCAATAACCTCCTCATTCCTCCGCATCATTAAGTTCTGGATTTAAATTATAAGCAGTATAGTAAACATATTATACGGCATTAGGCTCAACATCTTTTATGAGTTTTTGTCCTCGACACTTATAGGAATATTTTTGTCATTTATGGATTTAATAATTCATCAGAATAAGATCAAGGAGCCTAGAAAGTACATGACGCTAAAAAAATTTTTTTTTTGAAAATATTTCTGAGCTCGCGACCTCTTGGGCCGGGGCCCTCTTGGGTCGGGGGCCCGTGGCATTTTGCCAGCCCTGCCACCCTATTGTTACGCCACTGCATACGCATCAAACGTAAGATAGAATAGGTGGTCAAATAGGTAGATAGATAGACGTAGAAAAGACGATAGTACAAAAAGTCAAACTCCCGCCTGAAACATCTGTATTTACGGCAGAATGTTTCGGGTTGTTGAAAGCCATTGAGTACCTATGTTATACTTATGAAATTAAAAAAAACTATAATATTTTCCGACTCCCAAAGCGCACTTATTGCTTTGGAGAAATTTCCGTTTAGAAAGCCTAAAACCCAATTATAAATATCATCAGAGACAAACTTTTAACTTGCTCATATGATGACTTTCGAGTTATGTTTACGTGGGTACCTGCCCACAAGGGCATAATCGGTAATGAAAGAGCGGATAAAGCTGCTAAAGATGCCATAACCTGTGGTGATTTAACTGATTATAAAGTATGGTGCCATGATTTAGGAAAACAACCTGAAAAATGGTTATTTAATACCTGGAATGAGCGTTGGGCAGATGAGGGTGTCGTCACTGGAAGGCGCTTATTCCATCTCTCACCAGAGGTGCCTCTAAAACCGTGGTTTAGTAGAGTAAATTGTAACAAAAAAGTCATAACCATCATAATCCGTATGAGACTAGGACATACAAGTGCCCGCTCTCACCTGGCAAGATTCAACATAGTTGGTGACAAAAGATGCGATTGCGGCTATGAGGTCCAAGACTTAGAACATATATTTTTTGCGTGCCCGCTTCATGACCGTGCCTTTTTTTGGAATGCTCTAATTGAGCAAAAAGTTCCACTTCCTACCAGTATATTATGTTTACTGTATCAACCTGTCCTGTCCTATTTTATAATATATTTGATATTTTTATTTCTGTAAATAATATTAAAATATAATATTGTTTATATTTATACACCTATTCCAACTTCTTTCCTATAATAATATTTAATGTAATATAATAATACTTTTGAAAAAAAACAGAACCTATAAATAATAATGTATGTACTTATCTGATCCGTTATCCAAATGCCGTAATCCTTTCCCTAATATTATCCTTTTGTTGAATCCTACTAGTTTCCCAAAATTTTTTTACTATGCTATGACACGTCTGGCTAAAAGTTACAACAAATAGCCATAAAAAAAAAAAAATCGTTTGATTATCGTTTAGTAGACATGGGCAAAACAGTACCCCGTACTGTAATGGAACATGTCACATCACACTGGCCGAAGTTCCATCACCCGCAACCATGTCTCAGTACGCGTAACATTACTCGAATGAAATGGACATGAAATGGTATGTTATAAAATAAAGTAATGTCGGCTTGAGGATTGGAGTAACTTTATAAATTCATTACGTACTTAGAGAAATACAAAATTTAATATTATTAGTCATTCATTTAATCCATTTTCTCATTTTTTATATGTTTAAATATAAATTATAAAAGTAAAGTAGGTACATTTAAAAATATAAAAGTATAAAATTCTACATTTTTAAATATATGTACTAAAAAAATATTTAAAAATATAAAAAATAGTACCCCACCGGTATCGGATACAGGGACCAAACTACCGATGGTTAGGGTTCCAGAGAGAGGAACCTCCTCACAATGCGTGCCGTGTCCAGTAGTACCGCCTTCTGCATCAGACCCTTGATCCAGCCACCCAACGCGAGTCTCTTTAGATGTTTGTCGATTGATTTGATTCTTATTATTAGTTATTTTTATGTGTACAAAATAAGAGTATGGTAGTAATACCTATTAATAACTATATTAACCGTAAGATGTACCTTTTTCATGTGTATCTAAACTTCCGATTGAGTTTGAAGACATTGCTAGTACCTTCGAGCAATGTTGACATTTGGCCCTTGTTGTTATATTTACACTATTACACAATAAAAAAGTCATTAAGATTCGCCACTAACAACAACAAACAACTAAAATAATAACAACAAAATAAAAAAAACTTACTTGTGCTGTTTTGTTCGCGACATTTGCAATGTTTACAAGTAATAACAGGTATCTACTTGCACGTGTTTCATTTGACGATGCTAATAAAAATGACCCCTATGGCGTACATAATAAGTTTCAATATCCAAAGCTATAAATCTATCTCGCTTGTTCATACTATTCATTCAATGACTCTGTTTCGCATCGTTCCATGACTCGATGTTTACCGAACATGCCCGAATACGCGTACCGAGACATGGTGCCATGGTGCAATGGTTAAAACTCTCGCGTGATGTGTACTGTAGCATGTCGCAGCCGCGTAGCGCTACCCGAGTTTCATTACACGCATTACTTACCCTACCCAACTCTATCGTTTAGCGCCAAGGAGTGTGAAATTTTATATCATAATGTTGTTTTAGAAGTTGATAAAGCTAAAAAAGGTGAGTCCTATTTTAAGTGTGTCTAGATTCCGCCTGCGAGTTTAATTAAGTAATAAATAGTTGTTGTAGGTTATCGGTGTCCCAAATTTCATAATTTTATCATTTATTACAGTCATCATTTAATTTTAGTTTGTAATAATAATAGACAGAGACAAGGGAACAAAATATGCTACGATTCCTACATACCTCTTTTGCCAATTAAGTCTTATGCTGGGTCCAGTCCACACCGAGCCAACGAACGACCAACGAAGGCTAGGGATGTGATAAAGTTATTCGCATCACCTATATACATTACGTTTCATTCGATTTGAATTTGTGTGTAGCTTATGTTTGAATGTGTATTGGACCAAGTAAACGATGAAGACTGACGGGACTCGCGAATAATCCACTCGAAATGGCATCAATAGTTAAAAATAAGTAATTGCCACTTGATTATTAACTTATGTAAGTTATTAATAATCGAATAAACACTAATCGATATATGTCAAGCGAATAATTTTGTAACATCCTTAGCCGTTCGTTGGCCTTCGTTGGTCAGGTGTGGACCCAGCATGAGGCAAGCATTTCGTTGCTGGTCACAAACAAACCTAACTTACTTCAATCTTGAAACTTGAGTATACGGTTGGCTTAGTGGTCGCCGGCATAGGTTGTTCGCGCAGTCGGTATGTAATACTGTTGTAAGAGCTAAGTCCCCAGTGTGTCGCACCCTAGAAACGCTCAACATCCTCCTGAGTAATCCAATATAAGCAATCCTGAATGTGATGTGTTTGTGGAGGAATGGAAGGTAATTTTACAAGTATGTCTGATGTTATGTGAGAGTATGTATGAGAGGCAAAGTACGGTAGTATATTAATGTTTGTTTTAATTTTAAATTTTAGTAATTATTTTTCGTTTCATTTGTTTCCATTTTGTTACTTTTATACAATATTTATATTTTTTGATAACATAATGTCCTAAACCATTATAATTAACTATAAAATAAATAAATCATGAGGGTGAAACTGGCCCTACTTATAGATATTATTATCCTCTTTGCAGAAACATCATGGATAAGCTAATATGTAGAATGTGTTTGTCAAATGGTGTCCCATTACGAGATATAGTGAACACACACATTCAAGATACTTATGAAGCTCTTACAAAAATTACTGTAAGTATTTATTTTATAAATCATTGCAAAAAACTCAAGTGGCTTCCGATTCGCTCTCGTCAGAATACACATATTCTTACTTTCCTTTATACCATCTTGTTTAACCCAACAACGCCTGTTTATCTTAAACAGTGCTTCAAGTTTGTACATGACACGCACACAAAGTACTTACTTGAGATCATTCGCACAACACCGATTTATATATAGTTAATCTTTTACTGTCGAAGCTGTGCGCCTATGGACTCAATTTTAAAAAAAAATGTTGAATGAACACTATCTTTCCTTATAGTATTATGTATTATATGTTTGTAAGTAGGTATAATAATATATATTATAACATATTTATATATCTTATATATATCTATTATATAATATGTAATTTATTGATATAATATATTATATAATAATTCTTGTTAAATATAAAATGCAAATAATTTCTTATTTTCTTTATTTTCTCTTTGTTTTATGTCCATCCTAAGGTTGCGTGGAAGAAATCCGCCCTTTGTGCATTTTTTCTGTTACATTTCTTTTTGTTATCTGTTAAGTTTTTCATGTGAAATTATGTACAGTGGGCCAACGAGTTAGCTATGCAGGGCAAAAACTTTTAAGTCATAGTAAAGACTTACTACACCAGTTATTAATAAGTGAGTTACATATCTAAATAGTGGGTATCTTACATTTTTTAATATGTAATTCACCCATGCATATCTATTGCAGTAAGTTTTCACTATGGCATAGAAGTTTTTACCCTGCATACCTAATTGCTTGGCCCACTGTACAAATAAAGTAACTATATATCTATCTAAATTCACATAAAATTTGTAAACTTTTTCTACTTATTTTAAGTGAGTTTATACTAACTTGGTATTATTTAAGTTTTTTAGTTTAGATTAATACTTTATTGTACACATAAATTACATTAATAAAATTACAAAAATGTGGTGATGACTAAAGGTGAACTTAACTCAAAAATGACTTTTCTGCCAGCAAACCTTTGAGGGCTGGAGAAAAAAGAGACTTGTAACATGTAAGAGTGAAGTGTACACAATAAAAAGATATTTACACAACATACTTAAACAGTACTTACAATACAACTAAATTATATGATATATATTCAATTATGAAAGGAGCCTCCTTGAGTGACGTACACAACGATTCCCTACGTCCGGCGCACGCTGGGCAATTTGCGAGTTCTCCAAAGCGAATTGGCTAATCCTTTCACCATGATGGCAAGTCAAAAAAAAATTTGACTCAGCGGTTGACAAGACGAAGAAGAAGAATACAATTAATATTATTTCAGTTGAAAAAGAATGTTTATTCCTTCGCATTTATTTGGTGTTGCAATAACTTACACTTACCTGAAATATTGTCAAAAAAAAACAAAATTATATGATTTATTATTTGAAAAGATTGTGCATATGATTTCTCAATGATGCATCATTACCTATCGGAGCTGGTACTTAGATTTATTTTGTGATCCTAAACAGTTTGCTTAATTTTATTTAAGTTTTGGTTATTCTAATCGTATTATTTTGATTAGTAGAGTGCTCTGTAGTATCGTAATGTTTGTTAACGTGTTCAAGCGCCCCTTGGTGTTTATGAAAATAAATTATTTGACTTTGACTCAGCGGAAAAACATCACCCTGCTTATATTCCTCAGGCTAATGCTGGTCCTCCTAGAGTCCTGGCTTCACTTATCATTTTATTTTAAATCAATGACTTAAATTGTAAATTTCAGCTTGTAACAGAAGACAGCAGACCAACACAAGCATGTTACATATGTTACGCAATGCTGTGTAACAGTTACAGTCTGAAGATGAGCTGTCAGAGCAGCGAGGAGCGTCTCAATCGAGTGCTGAGCAGTGCAGCGGTGAGTGGAACATTCTCAAATGTCGTTCGTTGTTTTTGTCAAGCAATTTAGCGGAGCTTGACCGCAACCGCTATACCGCGCCCTAGGAACGAGCGGCGAAGCGGGGGACGGGTAAGAGCACGAGTGCACACGAGATTGATATTGTCGGACGGATCTTACGATATCATTTGACAGTTTTAAGGTTGTACTGTTGTTTAATGCCTAAAATTATTTGGCCTCGCCCTCCTTTGAACCCACTACCACGAAAAGCTCTAGCACGCTTCAAGCGGCGATACCGCCCCCTTTAGGAACCTATGGTCTAATTAATCATTTTGTTTTAAGACCCTAAGATATGGCTGAGTGACTTAACAAGTCCAACTCTATGCTGATATTGAGAATTTCCTGTGGAAAAATAAATAAATAAATATTACACAACTCACACATAGCTTGTAATATGGGTACTAGAATAACTGATAATAATACATATACTTTTCTTTTGTAAATACATACATCTAAGACAAACTCCCATATTCATGCACACAAAGATTTGTCTTAAGTGGGAATCGAACCCACGACCTCGGCTTTGCAAGCAGGTACACTACCCACTCCGCCATCCGGTCGTCACATAGTTTGCATGATCTGAGATTCTAACCCGAGACTGCGGTGAGAGGCTGCATACGTTTTCCATAAGGCCAACAAGGCAATTTGAAATGTATTTAATTTTAAACAATTTATTCACTACACATTATCTTACATTAAGAAAAAATAAAAACAGTTTACAGAAAATATAAATAGTACACAGAAAATGTGGGGCAAGGGATCTAGCTCAGTATTTGCTGCGCGCAATGCACAGCACTGATTTTCAGCTAGTCCCTTCCAAGAAATTACAACACAGTAGATAAACGCTTACAAGAAAATATAAACAAAGAAATATTACAACCAAACATACAAAAAAATAAATATAAAATTAAAAATTAACGAAAATTGGTATACAGATACAAAGCAAAAGGAGAACCAGATATTATAACTGAATTATTTATTAAAAAAGAATTGAAAATTGAGGTCAGCACCCATAAAACCTGCACAACTCCAACTAAAGCAATTTATTTATTTATTCATTTCATCTTTCTAATCATTTACTAATTTAAAATGAAATAGTTAAAGAAAGAAAGAAAGAAAAAGCAATTATTTGGACTCATAAAGGAGTACACTGGTAAAAATAAGGCATGCAAAAGAAAACTTAAACAAAATAAAACATTAAAATAAGAATTAGCACATAGGTATGGTAAACACGTGGAACACTCCCGTATGAGACCAAAAAGGTGGCTATCTCAGCAATTGCTGCAGTTTAGAATACTACAGCGCTGATTTTCAGATAGCACCTATGTAATTAATGACTTATTAATGAGTTCAAGTTAAACTATTATTCGCGTTCGTGGCCAGCAAAACCATGTCAAAAGAGGCAAGGCTGGTTGTTCACAATGACGTAATAGTCCCAATTCTTATGTATGGAACAACATTATTCTGGCCGGTGCCCGCAAGTTAAAAATATTTACAACGCCATCTATTGAATTTTTACTTAAACTCACTTCTAACTGAAAACCCCTAAATTCCCCTTCTTGGGAGTAAAATTTAGAAAAACCCTGGTACAGAAATTCATTTATTTTTATTCAAGTTTAACTATACGAAATGTCATGCTTGTAACTTTAAAAATGACGGATTTCCATACAATCATCCCTCATTTTACCCCTCTTCAAAATGGAATTGCCAAAGATCCCTTCTTATTGCACCCCTACGCCATTTAAGGAACCTTCATAGAAAATTTCAAGTTCCTAGCCCTAGTGGTTTAGGCCCTGCGTTGATGAATCAGTCAGTCGTACAATTATATAAGTATATAGTATAGATAAATATACAGAGGCGTGATTTTATGTATGATGTAAATTATTATTTTTTAAATTACAGCTGTCTTCTGAACATCTAAAACCCAGTACAAAAAAGCTTGAAATGACACAAATAAGTTATATAACATGTTCCGAAGCCTGTGAGAATATGGAGACATATATAAAAGAAGAAGTATTTAATAATACTGAAATTAAACAGGAATTGATACATGAAGATATTGAAGGTATGATTTTTACTATTATCCTATCACATTGTGGTAAGTGTAAGGCTGACTGTCCATCGAAGCAGGGCAAGCTGCGGAGCGGAGAAATAAATAAATTTTAACCCATAGGACTGTGTTAAATGGCCATGCTGCTCCAGTGATTCTATCCAATTGGTTAATTTTTTCTGTTTCACAACACAGGCAACCCAAGTGACCTCTCACCACAAGATCTTGGGTTTGATTCCCGGGTCGTTATTTGTGCCGGGTCGAGCCACAAATTAAATTAAATTAAAACCAAGCATTACGTGTACTATTAAAATTGAAAAGTTAAGAATCCAGCAGGACTCGATTGCACCCCCTGGGTATTTTATTTTCATACACACCAAGGTGCGCTTGAACACGTTAACAAACAATATAGTTACAGATAAAAAAAAATTCTAACGAATTAAATAAATTAAAATTTGATTTGAATTACCGAAACTTAGATCAGTTTTAATCGAACTGTTTAGTAGTATCAAGTACCAGCGCCGATGTGTATTGCATCATTGAGAAGAGCTGGTGAGAAACTCATGTGCACCATCTTATCAAATAATAAATCATACAATTTTGTTTGTTTTTAGAATATATATAATATTTATAGGTCTACAGAGCACAATTCCTTTTTGTTTTTTTTTTATACTACTACAGCAAAGGAACGTGTAGTCCACCTGATGGTAAGTGGAGTACAGCCCAAGGACATCAACAATCCACAAAAGCAGATTGTAGATGCGTCGCTGCAGCTGAGGACTACGGTGTTATGCCTCATGTGCCAGTCATTTCAGGGCCTGATCTCACCACCAAACCGGAACACAGTAATGGAAGCACTACTATTTGGTGGCAGGTTAAAGGTGAGACGGTGGTGCTGCCGCCCTCGAGCTCGTTCACAAGAGCTCTACCACCAGTGAAATCAGTCCTTATAATATACTAGCTGACCCGGCGAACTTCGCACCGCCTTAGCGTAAATTTGATGCACTACTTTATTTTGTATAGCTGACCTATCTTATGTATGCGTACCTATTCAATTTGAACTGGAATCTATAATATCCTCCATATAAAAATCAATACCTATTTCCCTGGTCTCGTCATACCTGAGAAGGACTTTACTAATTTTATTAAATAAAAAACAAAATATATATTTTCACAGCTCGCGATTATGTCTGTGGTGTCATAGATCACCGCAGAGTTTTTTGTTTTAGATTGAATGACGTTGACATTCGTAACGCGCTTTTTTTTAAATATGCAAAATTAAATGTATATTTTCAATCTTTCTGAGAGATTTTCTTAATATTTTTTTCCGTAAGAACCTTGTACAGAGTATTAGAAAACTACAAAAAAAAAAAACAGCCAAATCGGTCAAGCCGTTTTCATGCTATGTCGTGACAACGGAAAACGGGTTTCATTTTTAAATATTTTTTTCCGTAAGAACCTTGTACAGAGTATTAGAAAACTACAAAAAAAAATCAGCCAAATCGGTCAAGCCGTTTTCATGCTATGTCGTGACAACGGAAAACGGGTTTCATTTTCTTAATATTTTTTTCCGTAAGAACCTTGTACAGAGTATTAGAAAACTACAAAAAAAAAAATCAGCCAAATCGGTCAAGCCGTTTTCATGCTATGCCGTGACAACGGAAAACGGGTTTCATTTTCTTAATATTTTTTTCCGTAAGAACCTTGTACAGAATATTAGAAAACTACAAAAAGAAAATCAGCCAAATCGGTCAAGCCGTTTTCATGCTATGCAGTGACAACGGAAAACGGGTTTCATTTTTATATATATAGATTATAAGGAAGCGTGCTCCACTGTAGACCGCATCATCACTTACCATCAGGTGAGATCGTGGTTAAACGCGTGTTCAAAATAAAAAAAACGCTAACTTCTTCTTTTCGTGTCAATAACTATAGTAAAATGTTTAAATGTTTTTTCTTCTATCCATATGGTTTTAGACCAATAGGATGCGACTAGGACGCCTGGCCTGCATAAGGGCTTTTATGGTACAAAGGGTGGGAAGTAATGGGCAGGATAACAGATGGGCCATATTTTGGGTGGGCGATCCACATTCGCAAATAGTGTCGGATGTGTTTGTGAATCCCCACTTCGCCAGGTTTTCTTTGCAGCGACCAACTTGGGTCCGAAGACGGTTTAGAGACTGCCAGATCGGCTACTGCAATTCGTTCCAGGTGGCAGATGTTCGACCGGGTCTAGAAAATCGGGATTCGCCTCTCAGTTTAGCGGGGTTTTGGTCCGTTGAGCTCGTCTCTCTAAGGAAGCTTTTGCAGCTTTTGAGGCGGGCTGGAGGTATTATATGGCCGTGGAGCGGATGACAACTATCACTCTCTTGCTTCCATTTTTCTGTAGAGCAGGAATTTAGGCTGTAATAACTTTAACCACAAAATAAACGAGCTAATATTATTCTTTATAATTTTCAGAGACAGAAATGTATCCTTTAGAACACCATAATATAAAACTAGAAGAAAATAATGATATAAATGACATGACTGATGCCTCTTCTGAATTAATGAAGTATAAACAAGAAATGACTATTGAAGAAGAGATCATTCAACACGGAAATAGTAAGTTAACATTTTCTAAAAGCACAACCACCAGTGCTTGCTTTCTTTTGGATCGAATTGGCGTGTCTGATTGGTCGAGAAAACTACAAATGTAAATAAATAAATATTTCACAACTCACACACAACGCCACCTAGTCCCAAACTAAACAGAGCTTGTAATATAGGTACTAGAATAACTGATACTAATACATATATACTTTTCTTTTGTAAATACATACTTATTATACATAGAAACACCCAGACTAAGACAAACCCCCATGTTCATGCACACAAAGATTTGTCTTAAATGGGAATCGAACCCGCGACCTCGGCGTCGCAGGCAGGTACACAGCCAGGCCGCCATCCGGTCGTCAAATCTTTGCGAATCACACAAAAATTTGTCCCATGTGGGATCGAACCCACAACACCAGTACAGTGGAGAGCGGCGAGGCGACCGCTTAAACCACTACACCACACGTACAGACATTATTTATCATTCTCTGAAAGCACAGCCACCAGAGGTCGCTCTTTCTTTTTGATCAAATGGGCGAGTCTAATTGGTCAGGAAGACTACAAATTATACTAAGTTAACTTGACGTATCATTCAGTTGAGAAATTTATGGTTCTGGTAAGAGGCGACCGTAGCTGGATGGCTACAGCGGCTGCCCGGTGTGCAGTAAGGTCGCAGGTTCAAATCCTGTCGGTCCCATATCTTCCTCAACTGTTTCTTAGTATAATTTGCTAAGCATAGCTAAATGCTATAAAAATAATCAATTAGAAGACTACAAATGTCAAACTACAATCTTAAATGTGGGTCGTAGTTTTTTCGACGGATAATCAAGTTTTCCTCACTGTTTATGCCTTGAGTCTAACATACAGATGCTAAGCTTTTAAGAGCGAGCAAAATGTTTACCTATTTTTGTAGGGTTGACCCAGAAGAATTAATTGCAATTGCGTAATAGTACAATCACAAAAAATATTAGTCATGTTTTATTTTTGTACCACAGTCCGACTGATCTACACTTTCTTTTAAAACAAATTAAAACGACGCATACTGCAAGCCCTGCGCTTGTGCACTAGCCGAGCCGGTATAAACCAGTTTCGAACGTGACAGAGCGCTAGTGCACACGCGTACAGACGCGACAAGCTTGTAGTGGTGTATTATTATTATTGTTGGGACGAGGCTTTGAGTTTTCGCGTGGACCTCCGTGGGTCTATTGTGATTAGAGCCTCATTATAGACTCTACCTAAGGCCAAAAGTCTCCATAAATTGGAGCAGTAGGCGTGAGTGACTTGACATCATCCAGATCCAAGACATGGCGTCTCAGAATGATGCTTCGTCTATTGATCAGTGGCTCGCAGTCGCAGCGGTGTTTCCGGTTTTTACAGAATCTGCAGTAGCCATCGCCCGCATAGTATACGGGATTAGTGCCTATTTAGCTTGCAGTGTCCTGTAGTGTAGTGGTGTACTTATCAGAGTGAGATTGTATTAAGCTTAGCCTCCGTATAAGTGGTGGTCTCATGTGGTAAGGGAGCAGCCCTGTCATGTTATTTCAAGGATAGGGGCTGAGTCAGAATACTGCTTAAATATCTTTACTCGGTTTAAGCTATATTTTATTATCCTACAAAGAAATGACGGTTGACATTTCAAATCTTTCAAATATGTTTACTCCCTATCATAGAAATCTTAATAACTAGTCAATAGAAATGCTATCGAATATCTTTTAACACTGGGACGCATGTCGCCGGTTTTCAAATACCACTTTTTGTATTCCTGCAAACAAAATTATTCTTTTTGGCGATGACATTAAGACGACAATTCCTCAACTCGCACTTGTGTTCGATTAGACAAATGCGCTTGTATTCCTGCAAACAAAATTATTCTTTTTGCGATGACATTAAGACGACAATTCCTCAACTCGCACTTGTGTTTGACTTGACAGATGCGCGGCGACAAGGTCACGCGTCTTTGACATTTCTATTGCCTTATTATTAAGATTTCTATGCTCCCTATACATGTTATAGAGCCTAAAATAAGAGGTAAAATGTTTATATACACCTCTGCCAAGGTCTTCTAAGTTTGTGTAATGTTTATTATGTTTTTTGTTTAGGTAAGAATATGGAGCCAAAAAGAAGGTACAAGAAAAAAAATAGTGAAGATGCGAAGCCGAAAAAGAAATCTCAAGAAAATACAATATTTATACTTAAAAAATATAATATGGCTGACTCTTTAAATAATAGTCCAGATAAAAGGTACACATGTGATATATGTAACAAAAGATATGTCAACAAGAGCAACCTAATGGATCACCAAGTTACTCACACTGGTGAATTGCCATTTCAATGTGATGAGTGCAAGAAACGTTTTCATTGCAAAACAAATTTACGTGCACATATACTTATACATATCGGTAAGAAATCATTCAAGTGCGAAGTATGTGAAAAAACTTTCTTACGGCCAAGTAATTTAAAACGACACAAACAAGTGCATTTGGAATACAGGGATTCAACATATCAGTGTGATGTATGCAACAAAGGTTTTCATATGAAGCACTTATTAAGTAAACATCAACTATCTCATGGCGCAAGGCCTTTTAAATGTAACGTTTGCAATAAAGGCTTTAATTTAGGGAGCACCTTGAATAGGCATATGCGGCTACACACAGGCGAAAAACCTTATCAATGTGATGTTTGCAAAAAAACTTTCCGATCTTCATGTAATTTATTACTTCATAGCCGTACACACACAGGGGAAAAACCATATAAATGTAATTTATGTACTAAATGTTTTTCAAGTAAAAGTGCGTTGAATGTTCATATCAAAAGACATAACGGTGTTAGACCATTCAGTTGTAATATATGCCATAGAGGTTTTACCGAAAGGAAAGATTTAAGAAAACATATAATTACTCACTCTAAAGTCAAACCTTCCGAGTGTGTTGTTTGCAAAAAATGATTCTCTGCTAAAACAAGTTGGAATAAACATGTTAATACTGCATGCTATAGGCTGACCGTTTAAAGTTGATCTAATAGGCTACCTACTAACCTACAAACTATTATACTCACAAGCGAAAATGAGCGTGGAAGATGCTGCAAACTAGCCGATCGCAATAATGATATCGTGCCGGCAGTATCTCAAGACGCAACAACATCAACACCAAAGAAGCTGGACCAAGTTACAGCTACACAGACATTCCAGATATGATCCACGCGCATTACATCAACAGTGAGCAGCAATCAAGTCACAGCCAGCCAGCACCCTGGGATTACAAGGACACACCACACGCATGCAGCAACACGCATGCCTGGTCTACCCTTCTCCCACATTTACGGCACTACGCATCGCACCGGTTCATCTAAGCAGAGCTACTCTCTCACCGCCGTGCAGTAGCAGCCTCACGCAACGCACTGCCTCATTGAGGACACGCAACATCACCCCAACTCACTGGGGAATCTCACCGCAACACCGCACGCCTCGACTCACTGAGGTATCAGCCGCACACAGTCTCGACTCACTGAAGACTCGGCAGCATTCAGTTCCGACTCACTGGAACTCTCAAGCCTTCCACTGGAAGCAGCAAATACTGGCAACTGGCATTGTGGACAACTGACTCACAGCAAATAAACTATCGACCGTAGCCACGGTCTCAGCGGGGGAGTAGTGTAGCGACCATATCCGCTTGCGCTACCCGCTAGTACCTACACTCAGGTACCACCGCAATCACGCCACTAACATGCGCGTCAACCCGGCACCGTTGACGTCACAACGAACGCCGATACCTGCGCACGCAATATTGTACTTGCGTAGGCCCGCGCACCGATGACGCGCATACTCAGCGAGTTGACGTCAGAGCGAAGACCAGTACCTCCGCACGCCCTATGGGTCTTGCGTAGGCCGATGCAGCGATGACGCACGCCCGCGAAGTCCTTATAAACGACTGCGAGAAGATAACCAGAACACAACGCATTTCGCTCGCATCGCGCTAACTCGTATTACTTGACTTCCATATTTATATTGCCTTTTGTAAATAAAGTTTATTTTTAATTAAAATCATTTTTCGTGCAACAAATATTGTTCTGATTTATTACTACACATCTACTTGCTCTTTCGCCGGCCTAGTAGCTACCTACACTGGTATAAGATAGGAGTCCGACTAGGATTCCTACACTGGTGACCCTGACGAAGGATCACTACACTTTGATTGATCCTAATAAAATGAGCTTAGCTTTGCTGGTTTGAGTTTTATTTATAAATTCAATTATTAATATGTATACTACGTATTTTAAATTATAGTTGTTTGCTTATTTATGCGCTCAGTTTTTGGTACGTACTTAGTTTACTTAAAACAAAGACCGGCGTACACAAAGTTTTAAACAAAGAAAGTAGTTGGCTATTGTTTCTTATCGTAAGAAGATTAACAAAACACGCCGACGCACTTTCTCCGACAAGGGATTCAAAACTTAAAACATGCCATTTATGGTAAAAATCCAATGACGATAATTGCCATCAAAGCGCATCGGCATGTTTTATGGGTCGTTTTACTTCTTAGAATTATAGCAGGGCCCCGCCACTCGGCCGTACCTACAGCGATAAATGCCTACAAATTCGCATGGCGCCGGCTCCATTCGACCACATTCGACTGTAGGGTTGGTACGGTGTCGTGTGTTTTGTGGAAGTTTTAATATTATTATAATGAGTACTAAATAAGTTTAAAATAAGAGAGAATGTCTGGTTTAAAGCATTGCTTATTTGATGGATGTGTGTCAAGACAAAAGGACGAGGGATTGTCATTTTTTTCATTACCTGCAGATGAGAAAATGTAAGTTCAAATTTATTTTAAAACTATGAGACTATAAACCTTCACATTCTTCATATTACTAACATTAATTAGTTACTTTGTTGATACTTACTAATAATATGGACTCATGTCTGAATTATTTAAGGAAATTGTTTTTTATAATTACGAGAGCAACTTGAAAATGTGACTTTTTGTTTGTTGAGATATTTTAACGATTATGGTGTCAAATGAAAGGCCTAGGTCTAAAACTATTTTATCCGTTTGAATCATATAAATGGGTCAACGCGTTAGGAGATTAGAAGAATTAAGAATAGTAAAAATGTAAACAAACCAGAATTTTTGATGTTTTTGTGCCACAACTTTTTAATTAATGCACAAAATGTAAAATATTGTTATTGTAAGTAAATAAGAATAGTTTACCCATGTGAAAAGAAAAATTTTATAGGGGTTATATGATAAAAAGAATTTAATTAGGTTCCCTTTTCCCCTTTACAAATGAGAGACTGTAAAATTCGTTTTAGTATCTACCTAATTGACTGAGTAATCAATCATACGCATCAAACGTAAGATAGAATGAAGGTCAAATAGGTAGATAGATAGACGATGAATATTATAGTAGTAGGTAGCAACGCATCGGCGAGCCGACAACCCTAGCGACATAGGTATCGCGTCACTCAGCGCCAGACAGCGACAGAGCTACGCGTTAGAAGAGAGCGGCAATACTTAGGTGAATATCTCGTTAGGTACTGAGCGCTTATGCGAGCTGAATTGAACTTTGTTGCTTAGTAGCAAGAGTCTCTATTTCTATGAATTGTTACGGGAAGTGGCGCTTCTGTACTTGTACTTAATATTCTGTGATTATAGGCTGATTGTTATCACCTTTTTAAACCCTGTCGGAAAAGGATTAAAATTATTTATGGCATTCCATTGTTTATAAAAGCTTTGTTCTACTGAGGTTATTATGAAATAGGATTTTGGGTTATATAGTTTTGCATCCAAAAAAATGTTTTAAGCTCATTCGGTATCTGTCTGCGCTTTCGGCCTGACCTATATCGAATACTCTCTCCCCTGCTCTGTGTTACGTTTGTGTGTGATTGACGACTATTGGCTTTCCTACTAGACTCTGATTGTCTTACGTTTGGAACCGTGTTGTTTTCTCGATACATTGTGACCTGTGCATTTTCAACTGGACTTGATTGTTGCCTGCGATTAAAAATGGCGAATATCCCTGCTGATGAAGTGGAGAAAACTTTGAGGGAAATGTTCGGAGAACCCGATAACGAACAGCCAGGCTGTTCGACGAGTTCCGTCCCATATCCTTCGACAAGTTCCAGCTACCCTGCTGAGGAACTTGAACAAATTTTACGATTGGCTGACGAGGCAAATGACTCGATGAACGAGTCATATTATAATAATTTCTTGAACTTGATTTTATGAACATTAATCTTTTTTGCCATACTTCTAAAATAATCCATAAGAATATAATTAGTACGATCATTTGGGAGTTTTGCCTGGAAAGTTTTGCCGAGAGTTACGAAAATTTAGTGATCTATAGATTATTATATGCTCTTTTCGAACTTCAACTTTGCCCGCCCGCACCATTTGGGCAGAAAGGCATCTAATTTCAGTTCTTTTACGATAATTCCTTCCCGACTCATTTTACGATGAAATTATCTGTTTCAAAATTAAAGAAGAAAGAGTTTCCTACAATTCATGTCCAACATCTTGTTTCTTCAAGTCTATAGTTTCGGCTTACCAGCGCCGCAAAGTGTAATTTTCCAGGCGTTATTGCTGAACTATTTTTGCCACACTACATTGAGATAGAACAAGCATCGAGATTTATTTAATGTGTTAACCCAAGAAGACATATAAAGTTATTCACATATAATTAGAAAATTGATTGCAATTTTGTATAAAAGTATGACAGTAGTTACACTAAAACTATTGTCTTGACGAGACAAGTTATTTGACATGAATTATGGGAAACTCTCGTTTTATAATTTGTAGAAGATAATTTTATCGTAAAATTTGTCCGGAAAATTTGTCAAATCGTTCGATCAAATCGTCAGAAGCTGAAATCAGACACCATTTTGCAAAGACACCAAGTGGCAAAGTTGTGATCCGAAACTAAAAAGCACATCTAAATCTGTAAAATCACCAGCTTTTGAAGGGCCAACAGACTTAAATGTAATATTTTCTTTAGAGAACCTCAGAGTAGCAGTAGTGGCAGCGACGATGAGTCCGAAGAAGATTTGGAAGCTTCTGATGAAGAAGGGGACGAAGAGTGGACTCTACATCGTCGCGCACCTCGTCCTCCAGCATTTACTGAACGGGAGGTGGTACGGGTAGAAGAATCAATTTCGACTCCAATGGAATTCTTCCAATTATTGTTTTCAATCGAAATATTGACGTCAATAGTAGACTCTACTAATGACTGTGCGCATCAAATTTTAAATGGGACAACTGCTCCCCAAGCCAGGATCCATAGATGGAAACCTCTAACTGTGGAAAGCCTTATGACATTTTTAGGCATATTATTTCATATGGGCCATATAAAAGTTAATAGATATTCGGAGTATTGGAGAAAGCATTACTTGTTTAATTTATTCCCAAGCAAGTTTATGTCAAAAAATACATTCTTATTAATTTTTAGATGTCTTCGGTTTGGCCAGCATAATTTGGACTCACTAATTGCTTATTTTAATCGCAGAATGGCGGATTTATATATCCCTGGCGAGGAATTATCAATTGACGAATCGTTAATTCTAAGCCGGGGACGTAGTGGAATCCGCCAATATATTAAAGGTAAGCGGCACAAATATGGCATAAAACTCTATATGCTGGCCACACCGAGTGGCCTTTCCCTCAAAATCCACGTCTACAGAGGCAAGCATGACCAAGAAGTTGGAGGGAAAGGTCACACAGAAAAGGTGGTGGCAAAGCTCGTGGAAAGTTATTTAGGCTCAGGTCGGCATGTGTACATGGACAATTATTATAATAGTGTTGGGCTCTCAGAGTACATGTTACGTAACGGAATGAATGTTACAGGCACTCTGAGAGTCAAACGCAAAGGCAACCCAACAGTGATTACGACCAATAAACTGCATAAAGGTGGTAGCATTTTTAGGTATAACAAAAAGGGGGTTTGTGTTTGCAAGTGGCGTGACCAACGGGACGTCTTGACCATCAGCACCGCTCATTCACCAGAACTCAAAATAGTCACCAACAGACGAGGCCAACGATTATTGAAGCCCGAGATCGTTTTAAAATACAATGAGTATATGAGTGGTGTTGATAGGCAAGACCAAATGTTATCGTACTACACTTGCGAACACAAGTCAATGCGTTGGTACAAGAAAGTAGGCATTCACATCTTCCAAATGATGATGCTGAATGCCTACTACTTGTACCAAATTAAAACTAAAAACCATATGGATTTTTATAAATTTAGAGAAAAGGTAATAATAAATTTGCTGCCACCACCTGCAGAAAATGGCATTGAACAGGCAAATGGGTCCATCCATTCATTTGCCTGTTCACTTACCCAGGGACAGCAACAGAAATACAAAAAGAAGGGACACCACAAAAAAAAACCGGCCAAGTGCGTGTCAGACTCGCGCACCGAGGGTTCCGTACAAACCTGTAGGTATATAAGTAAAAGTTATGGTATTTTTATTGCTAACTAAAAATTTAAGATTTTCGGAATTTTTCCTATATGTGTACTTTATAACGTTGCTTCATGCCAAATTTCAAGATTCCAGGTCGTCTGGAAGTATCCTTTAGGTTTTGATTCCCTTGCGAGTAGTTGCGAGTTTCAAAATATGCGGCTTTAATTGCTGTATCTTTTGATTGCGTTGACGTAGAAGTTTGATTTTGTTACAGCTTAAAGATATTATAGACTTGAGTATTTGTTAAGAATTTCAATATAATACCACTACGCGTTCATGAGTAAAGGGGTAATAAGTTTAAAATTATTAAAAATATTTTTATTATATGATGTAACTAAAAATTTATGCTTTTCGCAATTTTTCCTTTATCTGTGTTATAAGACGTTGCTTCGTACCAAATTTCAAGATTCTGAGTTCACGGGAAGTACCCTGTAGGTTTTGATTCCCTTGCGAGTGTCGAAAATTTGCGGCATAAACGGGAGTATCTTTTGATCGCGTTGACTTAGAAGTTTGATTTTTTCACAGCTCCAAGAGACCATAGACTTGAGTATTTAATATGAATTTCAGCTTGATACCTCCACGCGTTCCTGAGAAAAAAGGTCTTGACAGACAGACAGACAGACAGACAGACGGACAACAAAGTGATCCTATAAGGGTTCCGTTTTTACCTTTTGAGGTACGGAACCCTAAAAAGGGTGAACACCCTTTGTTTTTGTCCCACTTGCCACAACCAACCCGGCTTGTGCCTAGAATGCTTCAGAGCATTTCATAGGTACTAAGTTAGATTAGTTTAAGTTAAGTTTTATTTTTAAGTTAAATTTATATTATAAAAATAAATGACTGAAAGGACTTACGTAGTTTTATTTATAAAATGCTTTTTAATCCTTTCTTGATAAAAAATGGTACAGAGATAGTAAAAGACCTCACTGGACGGCCCAGGCGGGCAGAGCCGCAGCCAGAAGCTAGTAATATTACCCCGCAAAATTGGTTTTGAGATAGAATGTCGGCACAACTCACTTTTTGTCTTTGCCAAAAAGAGAATTGTGACAACAGCCAATAGAGTACGCCGCGCGATCTGACCTTATAAATCTTTATTATATATCTGAATTGTGATAAAATTCTATGATTCTATTGGAACCTAATTTCTTGACAGTTCTAGAGTTAGAAGGGAAAATGTGGTCTTATTTACATTTTCACATCCGTCAAAAAAATTGGAGAAAGCTTTACCCAAGTCGCACGAGCAAAAAAAGACCAATAATACATTTTATTTTTTATTATGAAATAATAAGTTCATTCAATTAAGGGAGCTCTATACAAGTCCAATTTACATTACAGGTCTTGTCAAACTCCGCAGCTCAGCAACCAAGAAGTTTGACAAGACCTATAGGTAGGAGCTCGCATAGAGCTCCCTTAATTGAGGCCACGAGGGCGGCGGGCCTCGCTATCTGCAACCGCCTCGCGCCAGCGGGATTGCAGCGCCGCCACTTCCTCCGGAGGAAGCTTCTGCCGGCGACCCTCTTTGAGCTCTGGCAGGTTCAGGAGGCCGTAGAGGCGCCTCTGCAGCGCGCGTCTCTGCGCTTCCTGTTGGCGCTCCATCTGCGTCTCTGTTCTGTAAAATATAATGTTAAAGTAAAAAAAACCGGTGGAAATGATCACTGACCTTGAATAGAATCTGAAGTTTCAATATCACGCAGGTCGCATCAAACCTATATGTATTGTAAACATCTATTGATGAAGTACCCTGTGCCCCTGTGGTATATCATTTTATCAAGGTTAGCAACGTATCATGCGGGCGCAACTAGTTGTACCTATAACTCGTAAGGATTTAACACCCTGGAACTAGGTAGGTATACCAATCATAACAATTTGCTTATTACTATTTTTTTTATTAGTTGATGCGACAACTAAAACTTACTAGCAATAAAATAAGCAATGTAGGTATCTAGTTATCAAACATTAGGTACTTACTCATTTGGGCGTAGAAGTGGCTGTGTCCTGAAAAAAAAAACTTTATAACGACCAACTTTCCAGCTATACTGGTATAGGAAATAAAATCAAAGATCTTAGCGGTTTTGAAGTGTGCTGTAGATGGCTGTTCGACCAATCGATGAGCTATCGAATCGTACTGGGGCGTGGCGTGGCAAATACCGACCCGCAACATTTCATTGGAGCAATTGCAGCTAACTCCAAATTATCAAGATCTCGATTTTATCTTGATTAAATGACAAAAAAAATAAGTACAGTCAGCGACACATCAACCTATACATTTGCGACACATCAACCTATACATCTCTAGTGTAAGCTGGTCTCGCAATTCACGGAATGTCCATACAACGCTAGACCATCTTATACTGGATATGTATAGGTGATGTGTCACAAATGTATAGGCTGATGTGTGGTTGACTGTACATTATTATTGTGTAACCTAATTCTAAGATACCGACGGTTCTGAAGTTCGCTGCAGATGGCTGCTCGACCAATGACAAGCACTGTATTCGAGCGTATCCAATATCGACCCGTGACATTTTATCAGCGGCGAAATTCAGAACCGTCAAGATCTTTGAATTTGGGTATACTCGCTAAGGGCCTGGGCCCTAGGTAGTCTAGATACACTAAGGGGGTGTGGCGAGTATAGCGTGTCTATCTGTAGGCTAAAAACGGGAAAGCATTAAAAAAACACACCAAGGCCAGGCCTTACCATGTGCAAAACAAAGTCACGATAATATTTTTAAGAAACGTCGTAGGTATGCAAGCATATTTTACTACAAATAATCTGAAAATACCTAATTGAACACATGTAATAATAAATCTTTATGTAGATAGGTAGTTACTTACTCTTCGTAGGCTTCCTCGGCTACGGCGCTATCACCAGCCCTGCCCCAGCAATCAGCCATGCTAAAATTAAAGAACAATACTTATACCATGCAAAAACTTCATTATTTAGTAGATTACAGGCCACACACAGCATTATTTGGATAGTAGGTATGTGCCCAAAGCAACCCCATGTTAATAAAACACATCACAAAACAATAAATAAATTCCAACACTGTAAGCATTCATTACTTGGTAGGTATGCCCAAAGCCCCACCATGCTAATAAAACACATCAAACAGCACAAAAATTAATTCCATCACTTTCGTAGTAGGTACCTGTGCTGACATGTTATTATTCTTCACATAAGGGCGTAGTCTTTGCATTGAACATGAACTTATCGGCGATACCATTATGGTTATAATTATTACCTGTGGAAAATATTAAAATTCATTTAATATTCTAAACGAAGATAGTTTTCATATTACAAGGTCAGAATAAAAGCAGATGTTTACCTGCTTATAATGCCCCCCATTTTTTCAGATTTTAATCTGTAAACAATAAATAAACATACATGTTATTAGCAGCAATACCCACTGACTTTAAATTGCAAGTAAACCCGAAGGCAATGTGAAATGTATCCACTTACCAATTTAACTGAATAATTAATCACACAACACAATAAGTTGCACACGCACCAAATCCAAAAGTTTTTGGAAGTTTGATAACATAACATTTTAAGTGTAGCCATCTTCAATGTTTTTTTCCCTAGATACGTAGATACAGTACCCAAAGTCACTAGACACTTCACCAATGCTGGTTGCTTGGATGAATTTTATTTTTCGCCTGAGTGACTGAAAATTCAATCTTTTGCTTTTCCGCTTGTTTTCAAAGACTGATTTTAAAAGTAACCATAACCATACTTTTTAATAAAATTTATTGAAATATATGCATATTTCAATAAATTTTAGTAAAAAGTAAAAAATAATAATATTTTCAAGCAAAAGTCGCCACAATAGTATTCTAAATATTTTTTTTGTTCATAGGGACAAAAAAAATATTTAGAATACTATTGTGGCGACTTTTGCTTGAAAATAATATTTTTTTACTATTGGGCAAAAGTCACCCGATCTGGCGAAAGGTCGTTAAAATTGGCAACACTGAACAGTTTCCATTTTCGAATGTATTTCTGTAGTTCGTTCAACAAATGTTTCGTAAGTTTCTACACTTTTAAGTTTTCTAATCATCTTATCTAAATACCAATAGGCTTATAATTTTTATTTATTTATATTCATTGTAAAATTGTTATATATATGTCGACAAAATAAGTAGGACAATAAATAAACAATTATTTGAAACCGCATGAGTTCAGACCTGAATCCGGTTTTCAATCCCTCTCTCTCTCTTTCATATAATGTTTGAACGGGATAGACAGATCGGAAATGTTCGTTCAATTGTAATGAATGAAGCGTCTGCCTGCCAATAATTACCGACGAGCGACGCAGTGAATCCTTTGTCGGCAAATAATGATTTCAATTTAATAGTTCATAATTAGTAACACAATAATAAAGACAGGTCTCCTGCTACTTGAAAATAACGTATCTTACAAAGTATTTTCGACAGGCAATTAGATTCAGATAGAATCGAGTATTTATTTACTTAATAAATAATTACAATTTATTGTCTTCTGTGGGCCAAAAACCTGGCAAAAGATTTTATATACATACTTTACTATCCCGGCAAATTGCTAAATCGTAACAAGGTTCCATCTATTTGAGATTAGACATTAAAATTTAATAGCAACTTCAATAATGAATTCACGTCGAACGATTGCAAAGAGCGACATCTAGTGACTGAGTCTGTCAATCTTAGTTCAAATAAAGCTCAACAGATAACGGTAATAACAAGTTTTGTTTATTTCTTTACCACGTAAAAAGTTCTCAGTTGTATGACGTTTATAGATACTTACCAATTTGAATACTTACTGGAATTAAAACATTTTATAAAAATGCAATTATCATATATTTTCGACAACCCTAAGGCGTAATTGGATTTAGAACTCGCTAGTCGGGTTCTGGGCATGATAACAAGTTAACTATAACTATGTATAGCGATGACTCGGGAGCCGGGTTGTCGGCACACGAACGAATTATTGTACGACCCATACGGTGGGTTCTGGGCATTGAAAGTGTGTTTAATTATGTTCTATTTTGTGTCTTATTTTTTGGTGTGCAATAAAGCTTATTCTATCTATCTATCTACCCAAGGAACACTAGGGGTGGTGAACGACTGGTTTTGGATTTTACACCACGCACTACATTGTTTAATAAAAACTGTTACGCAATGTGTATTAAAATCTTTAATAAATTACCTACAACCATAAAAGAATTGCCTCTATCACAATTTAAAAAAACTATAAAGAAGTGGCTACTACAAAAATTAATATATTCAATTAATGATTTTATCACTGGCATTTATGAAATATGATGATTATTGATTACATATTTCAATAAAGGTTAAAACATAAAACGTGAATTTTTAAAAAAAATATATTTCTAACACTATTAAGTAACTTAAAGAAAATAACTTATTTCAGAATCACAGACACTTATATATAAGTATATATTAATAATATGATATGTACTATACATTATGAGTTACTTATGTACTAAACTAAAAATATACATGAATGTCTTAAAATATATATTATGTTAATTTTCTTTGACCATCCAGTTTTACTAATAAATAATGGATGGTATTTAAAAGTGCTTCAATTTATTCCCATATAATTTAACTAATTTTGCCTTTGTTCCACCAAATATACTGAATGTGCACCAAAATATGTTCACTAACATATTTCATAGTGAGCACCTATTTAAGAACTGTTGCAAGTTTGTAAAAATAGTACTACACCTATTTTAAAAACAGATTGATTCTAGTTGATTGTGTTATGGTCGCAGTTCTAACCTAACCTACCTATATAACTATAGCTTTTATTTTGTGTAACAATCAGGAATATTTGGTGCACGAGAATTATTTTTCGTGGAAGATTAAAATAATTATTGTTACAATAGAATATTTGCAGCGCACTAGAATAAAAAAGTGTTATATCTTGGTGATAATTTGGAATTTGTTTGGTGTAACATATTTTGTTGGCCGAGTAGTTTAATTATAGCAAAATAATGAAACGGGTTTAAGAATAATATTTTAGAAATGCGTACATAGGTGTACCTTTAGATTTTTGGTGAACACAAAAATATTATCCATAAATAATTATAAATGTAAAAGTCCGTCAGGATGTACAGTGGGCCAAACAATAAGGTTTGCAGTCGGCAAATTTCTACTGAAGACGGACTACACCAGGATATGTGAGTTACATATCTACATATTTACAGCCTAAGCAGCGATAGCCGAGTGGGAGACCGTAGGACTGCGAAGTCAAAGGTCTCGGGTTCGAACCCACGGCACACATCTCACAAATCGTTAAGGTTCGTCTTTTCGAAGATATGTTTGCATTTGGCATAAAATAAAATAAAATAAATAAATTTGGATAGTTAACATTGGATAGAACGCCAGAAGCAATTACACTATCCAATGGTCCCGATGACAAGGCCGAATACACACATTCACTCACACAAGCACACCCAGTCTCAGAACAAATCTTTGCGAATCACACAAAGATTTGTTCCATGTGGGGATCGAACCCACAACACCTGTGCAGTGGAGAGCGGCGAGGCGACCGCTTAAACCACTGCACCACACGTGCAGACATATACATTATCGTTCGCTAACGGTGAAGGAAAACATCGTGAGGAAACCTGCATGCCTGAGAGTACCTAAAAAGTACTCAAGCGTGTGTGAAGTCTACCAATCCGCACTTGGCCAGCGTGGTGGACTATGGCCTAACCCTTCTCATCATGAGAAGAGGCCCGAGCCCAGCAGTGGGACATGATACAGGGCTGCTATTTTAAGTATGTTACTCACACATGCTTAACTAGTGTAGCCAGTCTTCACTGTGACGTGGATATTTTGCCCTGCATACAGTGGCGTAACTATACCATCGGGGGCCCGTGGCAAAAATATTGGGTGGGCCCTAGTAAAAATCATTACGTTGAAGGCGCTTATCAATGATTCAGTACTAGAATGCACACATTTTCACCTTAGAATGCCAAATTTTTATGAAGAAAAATTATCTTACGCGATTTACTGGAAATTGCAAGCTCGCCCGCGCTATTTTAGTACAGTGAAATAAAAGCAACCAATGGATGCGTTTTATAATTATTATTTTTAGATGAATGCGTTTAAATCTAGTTTTTTTCTGATAGTTATTTTCGAGGTCGTGGCATCTTGGGCACGGGGCCCTCCAAGGGCCGGGGGCCCGTGGCATTTTGCCACCCCTGCCACCCCACAGTTACGCCACTGCCTGCATATCTAATTGATTGGTCCTCTGTGAATGCTAAGTACTTGCTCTAATCCGCGTCTAATGATCTTCTATATTCATAAATTGATCTTGTTATATCATTTTTTTATACTATGTGGGTCACAATAAGCTGGTTCCACATACTCTGACCGTTGGCTATTCACATACGGCGAGTTTGGGAACACGTTAGAGTAAGTACCATCTTTGTTTCTTTCTCCTTTTGGTAAAACCTTGGCATACATTTCACCCACGGTTGCGTACTCAGACGGAGACTGTGTAGGTGGAATACGCCCGGTCCTCGGTAAATCTAATTCAGCGTAAGTCGGATCGGGCGATGAGACATTGCCTCTTTGGTTCTTTGGAATAGGTCGAGCGTAAGTGTCTTCGATTCCAATAGGTACGGAGTAAATTATGTCGTCGTTTTTCGGCTGGAAGTCGGCCGGATTCCGGTACGGCTGTTCTTCGGCAGTCCACTGTTTCGGATAAGGAGGTATGGGGGTGGTTTCACTGTGGCCAAAATTCTCGTAGTTGCTGCTTGGTTCCTGCTGTAATGTGCAAAACGTAAAATATAAGAACGATAAAGGTGTGGGCGTGTTATCTTAATATTGGTCTGTCACAACCCTTTTACTCCGAAACGCGTAAGGCTACCAGACTTGAAATTGATATCAAATACGTAGATTAACGGTTCTTTTAAGCTGTAAAGAACTTGAGATTTAAAATTTACACTTCGAAAAGATAATTGCAATCAACTTTAACAAATGTATGGAAAAGCAAAAAACTAAATACCTTAAGGGTATTGCCCGTCCATCTAGAATCATGAAATTTGGCATCAGACAAGGTCTTATAGCACGACTCTAGCGAAAATTTGAAAATCATTATTTTATTAAGAAACAGTTGATAAAATTATAGGATTTGACGCTTTAACCAATTAGCTACGATCGTCTTTTGTCAAAATCCTTAATTTCTCAACTGTATATTACGTCTTTCCTGACGTCACGTTCATGCATTTGTTCCGATCTTAAGTAGGATAATCGCATAATTTTTTCAACTGTTCCTTTGTATAGTTTGCGAAGCATAGCTAAATGCTATAAAAATAATCAATAAGTTAATCATTATTTGTTCATATACCAAAGTTGCTAATTCGAAGCTCTGTTAACTTGATTACATTTCTATTCATCAGGTTTATCTAATGAGCCACGGTTTTATCACAAATTATTAACTACTATTTATCCAATTTTCGCCCATGTTATGAACACTAGGCTTTTTACCGTAAATTTTCTTTATCTTTCGGCGATATTTTTTTTTTGACTTGTGTGCAATGATATTTTTTGACTATGACTTTATTCTACATTTCATTTTTTATTTTTTTAATTAATTTTATATTTTTTTTTTTTTAATAAACAAAAATATAATAACCTAACTTATGTACTAAAAGCCTATTCTAAGAGACCGCAGCCAGTGGGCAACGTTCCCAAAATGCTGGCAGCATTGCCACGCTGGATGGCAATGCTTATCCGCTGTCCAAAATAAAGGCCAGCATTTCGGGAACGTGTGGCCTCAAAAATGCGAGACGTTATTTCTATAAATACAAAGTGAGCGCCCGGCCCCCACGTCCCAAGCGTCTCTACCCCAAAAGGCACAAACATATAGCCACTGTCAAGGAGACTATATTTGCGCCTCTTGAGGTCCTCCGCAAATTCCTTAATGTAAAATCAATTATTTCATTACTCTATAATCTTATACAATGAACAATCACTATCTTATATCTACCTATTTTGTATGTCGTGATGACAAAGCATATCGCTCTAAAAAATTTTAAGACCATTATTGTATGTACCTATGTTTGACAAATAAAATATTCTGATTCTGATTCTGAATATGATTATGATTTGAATATTAAAAATGAAGAAGCGAGCGGGATGGGACAATTCAGTTATCTTAAATTAAACGGGTAGTATTAATATGTGCTTACCGGTTGGGTTCTTTTCTTCATCCTATAAAATACTATTATGATGATGACCAGCACGAGGCAGGCTCCGACTACTGCTATGGCAATCATCAAGAATAAGTCTTCAGGCCCTTTATCTAATAGAAAATATATTTACAAGTATTACATTTAAAATTAATTATTTCACCATTACACAGACAAACGGCGCTTTAGCATCATTTCATGGTAGATAGCTCACATACGCACAAATCATTTCGCTACAACATGCCTCATGCGAACTGCCAAAGCGTCCTATCCTAAGAAAGAAGCCGTGACCGCCGTTCGGCCTTTTTAGTTTTTTACATATTTGAATTCTACTCGCCTTAACACATAATAGAATGATAGAATCCTAGTAACTATACAAGGTGAATTTTTCAAGTGGGCCTTTGCTTCAGGGCTAAATCCGAAAGTATAAGGAATATCAAAAAGTGTTCAAAGGAGTCGCGAGCTCGATTTTGATGAAAACAAAAACTGCATCATTGGATTTTAGAAAAAGTAACAATCCTAGCCATGATTCGAACCCAATGATTTTGAAAAAAAAACACATCCATCTCATAGCAGGCAAAAGGGTTTTAGTCAAAATAAAACCATAAACATGGCAATCTATGATTTTTTTCAAGTAATCATGACAAGTAATAGTAGAACACCTGTATGTTCTATCTACATGGATATGACTCAGGCGTTTGACTACGTGGACCACGATATACTCCTAACGAAGCTCAGTGCATATGGCATTAGAGGAAACATGTTAAAACTACTCGAATCTTATATGAAAAATAGCATGCAATATACTGAAAAGGCGAATCAATAACCTCACTACAATTGAAGAAGTAGGTATACCTCTCTACGCAAAGAATAGCGTGCTACGGTGTACCGCAGGGTAGCGTATTAGGACCTCTTTTCTTCATTTTATACATAAATGACCTACCTAGTGCGACTAATAATCCTATAGCTTTATTTGCTACTACTAGGTACTATAACCATAAAGTGTAAAGATATAAAAACCTATGAAATGGATATTAATAACTCACTGAGTACCGTCATGAAATGGTTAGATAGAAATAATTTACGGGCTAACTTGAAAAAAACTGAGCTTATGCATTTTAGTCAACGGACAACAAAAATAAGACAACTAAACGTTCTTTTTGATAGCGAAAAAATAGAGGCAGTTCATACCTCAAAATTTCTTGGCCTCATTATTGACAAAAAACTAACCTGGAAACAGCATGTAGAACAATTATGTAAAAGAATAAGTAAGTCCGTTTATGCGTAACATAAACTTGCCCAAATAGTGAATACTAGCACTCTTATAACTGCATACCATGGCTTGGTGGCGTCGGTCATCAGATATGGTATAATTTTCTGGGGAAATTCGACCGATAAAGAGATGATCTTCAAGGCTCAGTAACGCTGCCTGCGAGCGATGTTTGGCTTAAAGCCTGTCGAAAGTTGTGTACATTTCTTTAAGAAATATAATATTCTGACATTGTCGTCACTTTATATTTATGAAGAAGCAATATTTGTAAAAACAAATCCTCATCTGTTTACTCTAGCAACAGAAGCATCCAATCGATCTCAGTGAGATAGAAAATAGGCTCTGTATGGTAAAAACTAACACGACACTGATGCACAAAAGTATTTTTCACATGGCATCTGTGATTTTCAATAAATTGCCAAAGATAGTAAAGGATTTGAATTTAAATATGTTTAAGACTCATCTCAAAATCGTGAAAAGTGTTATTATAATCTATATGAATTTTTGGCCGACAAATTATAATAATTATTATTTTTGCCTATTGTTATTACTATTATTGAATTTAATTGCCGATTGCCCTATGTAATTATATTATTGACATTTATTAATTATTATTATTTATTTTTTTTAATTTTGATCATTTATTAATTTAGTTATATAATTCCTTGACATTTTTATTTTTATATTACTTTTGCCTGTTTGACATTCTGCATGTTCAATAATACTCCAAAAGAATATTGTATACCACTATGGTAGGACATAGCTCACTCCAATGTATCATTTTTTAAGACCTTTATGTTACCTATTATCCACGAATAAATGAATTTGAATTAATATTATTACACCACTCAATAGCGTTGTTAATAAGAATCGATTTCTGGGAAGTAATGATATACGGGGAACTTAAGGAAAGAGCGATTTTTAACAAAATATTTTTTTATTTAAACTACTTCCTACCTTAGCTCAGTAAATGTTCGAAATGATAGCCATCGTTTTCAATACACAGCCGGATTCGTCGTCTCAAGGATTTTATTGCGTTCAACAACACAATATTACTTATTCCGTTAAGAATATTTTCTAACTTTCGTTTTAAGTCATCAATAAAATTGTATCATAACATGTGTCTTTGTAGATTTCGTTTTTCACATATCCCCAAAGAAAATAATCCGGGGGGGTAAGATCTGGTGACCTTGCTGGCCACGACACAGGACCATATTATGTTCCAATAAAGTTTTCGCCAAATTGCAGAGCCAGCATTTCTCTCATTAAGCGGCTATTATGGGCTGGGGCTCCATCTTGTTGAAAGAATAATTGGTTTGTCAGGGCTAAAGGCAAATTATCCAACTCTTCAAACTGTTCATTTAAAATTTCGACATATTTAAACGAGGTCAATGTTCCATCACAAAAATTTTGAAATAAAAAACCTTGTCCTTCAAAATACCGCACCAACAATCCGTAATGGATTTGTATGTGACCAGAAATGTTCATTTTTTCGGTTATATATACATTCAGTTATTCGAAAAATTCGTCTCATCCGAGAACATGATCATGTTTAAAAAATGAATATCATTGTTAATTTGCTGATCTAACCAGTTGCAAAATTCAAGACGTCTTAAGTTATCGCCTGGATGTAACTGCACAATGCGTCCGGAACGGTAACATTTGTAATTGTATTTTTTTAGAACTTTACATATATATATGGTAACTTGAGATACTTGAATGTTTTCAGCTTCATTGCGGGTGGAATCAGTGGGAAATGACTCAAAATAGGTTAAAAAAGCAATTTCTAAATCTTCATTACAAATACGTGGCTTTATTAGTTTAGTTTTGATATAACTACCTCCTTGTTTAAGGTTGTTTACTATTTTTCTAAAATGCTTTATAGTAGGGAGATCGCGATGAGGATATTTATTTCGGTACCATAGGGTGGCACTCCTCCCATTGATAAAATAGGCCTCCATCAAATCAAATCGTTCATCATTTGTTAAATCCATCTGCAACACGTAGTCCGAGTAACTATTGCTTTTCGACAAAATACGAAAAAGACTCTTTGTAGTATTTTGTACAAAATGACTGTCGTACAAGATTTAAATTAATGATGCCAATTCGCTTTACATTCTAATTTCAAATGTTTATTTTTTTACTGTGGCCCATAACCACAGTTTAAGAATACAGCCATATAACCACAAACAGATAATCGAAATTTGAAATTAGAACATAATGCAGTGAAGATACACCGTTCTACAGGCCTGGGGGTGTATTTATAAAAATATGATAATCGCTTAGATTATCGCTTCAATCAAGGCCGATAAGAAACATTTTATTAAAATTTAACATTTTCCATAAGTTTTCCGTATATTATTACTTTCCAGAAATCAATCCTTATTAACAACACTATCGGATGGTTTAATAATACAGGTTGTGTTTTATTTTTCAAAATCAATGGGTTCGATACCTGCCTAGGATTGTTGAATTTTCAAAAATCTAATGATGCAGTTTTTGTTTTCGTCAAAATCGGGCTCGCGACTCCTTTGAGTATTTTTCGATATTCCTTATAGATTCGGATTTGGCCCTGAAGGCCCACTTGAAAAAATTGTGGCGGTATCCGCACATAATAAATGTCACGTGACCGCGAGTGCTGAATCGCGATATCGAAATGTTCACAGCAAGTGACTATATATACCACTTCCAATACGATACCGTCGGACAGCTGTCCGCCAGGCAATACCACTGAGCCTGGTTGGAGGATCCTCCCTTTGTGGTGGAGGAACTTCACACCCTGTTCCTCTACATTGGTGACCCCGACGTGATCAAAACACGCAGCATCACCCCCACTCACTGGAGAATCTCACCGCTCCACCGCGCACCTCGACTCACTGAGGAATTAGCGGCACACAGTCTCGACTCATTTGTAGACTCAGCGGAATTCAGTTCCGACTCACTGAAACTCTCATCGACCTCCGGTCTTGGAGGGGAGTGATGTGGCGGTATCCGCACATAATAAATGTCACGTGACCGCGAGTGCTGAATCGCGATATCGAAATGTTCACAGCAAGTGACTATATATACCACTTCCAATACGATACCGTCGGACAGCTGTCCGCCAGGCAATACCACTGAGCCTGGTTGGAGGATCCTCCCTTTGTGGTGGAGGAACTTCACACCCTGTTCCTCTACAAAATCATTCTGTATAGTAGTTAAGCCTTTCAAACAGACAGATAATACAAAATCGAATGGCCTGTAAAATTGCGATTTGTGGATTACGTATAATATGTTTTCAGACACAGATTTTACTCATGCCGAAATACAGACTCGGGCAGAGCATTCCACTCTTGACGCCCTATCCAGAGTGGAACGCCTAGCCCGAGTCTGTATTTCGCCATGAGTACAATCTGGGTCTCTTCAGAGCAAGACCCTTCAGGTTTTAATAGGCGTGATGATTAAAAACTTACGGGTTGAAGCTTCTGTTGTTCCAGAATAATTTGTGTCCGTTGCTGAAACAGTAAGAATTCTTGTTGAAACCGGCTAAGTGCGTGTTGGACCCAGTGGCGGCGTAAGAGGGAAGTGAAGGGGGACGGAATATCCCTAATACAAAGAAAAATGTGATTCTCATACTGCGCCGCCACTGGTCGGGCCACGCGCTATGTAGAATTCCGTAGCCGTTACAATATAGTCAACATACGGACATCAAAGAGGTTTGCTATACCTTTATTGAATAAGCAACAAACCTTATTCAAGTCAGTGGTTTAAGTTTTTGGAACGAAGTTCCTTATCGCGCGTTGCGAAAGGGGGCTAGACGGAAAAAATTGTAACGACACATTTCGTAGCAATTCTCGTAGCGGCGTAATATTACATGCTACGTTACAGCTACGGTGCTACATCATCAGATACACAAATCTGTCTCTTTAGCGCTTATAGAAAAAAAAGATAAAATAAACTAAAAAAAAAACTAAAAAGAAAAAAAAATTGTTAATAATAAAAAAATATACCTATTATAACTTAAAAAAAGATTTTTTTATAACTTAGAAAAATAAAAATTTCTTTACTAATTAATCGAAAGGAACTTCGTTCCATCCGGGTGTCCCTTGACAGCTCAGTAGTTTTTTTTTTTTTTTTTAATTAAGGTGCTGCGCGTCTGAAACGGCATAATTCCACTTTTAAAAATAATTCTAAAGTCGCGTATCTTTTAGGTGTGCGTATTGAATGCGCGTTGACTAGGGCCTGTAGCGGTGGCGTTCGGTGGCGTGCGACCACAGTGACGTGCGAGTCAAACGTAGTGATTATATTCTCTTTGTGCGAGTCGTTACTGAGCTTTGACGGCTGTCAAGTGCTAAGTCGGGCGTATAGCGCGACAGGCCTGAGCGAGATTGCACGAGTAATTTTCAAACATTCCTATCCGTGAAGCTATTCGGTCATGTAGCTCGGCGTTTGCGCGGTTTAGGCGGTAAGTACTGAAGTTTTTTATCCTTGTCCATGGATTGCCATGCGCTACAAGGACTTTACGGGGGTGCATGAAATGAGCCTCCCCGAATGACGTATACATGTACACAACGATTCTCTACGTCCGGCGCTCCCTGGGCAATTCGCGAGTTTTCCAAAGCGAATTGGCTAATCCTTTCACCACGATGGCAAGTCAAATAAACTTTGACTCAGCCATCGACACGACGAAGAAGACGCCACTGTTCCCTAGTCATCGTATTCACTGTGGACGCACACATAGTTACACTGGTTTGCACGCTCAACGACATTAAGGCACGGGCCCACCGCAATGCACGGAGCGGCTACGCAGTGTAGCTTCGCTGTGTAAGAAAATGTATGCGGTTGTGTCCACTGCAACCCGCGTAGAGGCGACGCATGAATTGACGTCATTGATACATGCGTGCCTAGCTGCGTGAATAGGCGGCTTACATAGCTCAACGCTGTCGACGTGGGTCTACGTTTCCACTAGAGTACACGAATTCGACCCACGACTATGTACAGCTCACTTATCGCAACGCAGTTACAGCACGTGCGTAGCCTCTCCATGCGCCGTGCGACGTTATACATAGTCGTGGATCATATTCGTGTAGTCCAGTGGAAACGTAGACACACGTTGTCAAACAAATTAATACACGCAGCTATAAGTTGCACCGCGTGCTCGTGCACAGCATGCGCCGCGGTGGGCCTGGCCGTTTAAGTTCTATCACCACGTAAGTCATACCTTGATTCTTATTGGACGAACCGCGACGCATCTTTCAATTGTTTAGCGTATGCCATCAAAGTTACAAAACCGACAAAAATGACTAACTAAATAGGCAAATTGTTTATTTATCGACATAACTTCGCGGGCAAAGCAGCGAAGGGTTTTTTTTTCTTATCTTGCAATCAATCATTCAGACTAGAAGCAGATGGGGTGTGTGCTGTTTAGCGTGTAAGGCACTGCTCCCAGCAGAGAAAGCCCCTTCCTGGTATTGTCTTTTTCTTTTTCAATTTGTTCTGGTCAAAACTGACCCGTCGATTTTTGTGTCATCGTATTGATGCGGACGGATAATAAATTTTTGTCTATGATAAATTAGCTTACTAGTGTCAGAGGAATCAGGTGTCGATGGAGGCGGAGTAATTTTGGCATTGATATGTACTTCCATACGAATGTTTTTCAAAGACTTTTTCTCCCTGTTTTTTAAAGAACATTCATATATTTTTCCTTCGTCGTTGGAGTTAAGCCGAATTGTATAATTCTGCACACCATTAGGATCTGAAATTGATAATAATATAATTTATTTTTTAGGAAACTAGGTATAATTTTAATGTAAGTACAACTCAAAGTAAATAAACCTTCCGCTCTTTGAGTATAATAAAGTTTTCAAAACACCAGCACGAAAAAGATCGTTTGCTTGCCTGAATTCAGTGAGTAAAAACCGTTTTTACTCACTAGTGAGGCAAAGTGATTCAAATTTCGAAATACAAAATCCTTCCAATGAATAGGCGCTGAAAAAAAACAAAGCAGCCATCATGTAGGTTAGTAATAAACATTGACATCAATTTTATTAAATAACTACATACGATACGTTTTAATTATTTTAAATTATATAAATACGCACTTATTTTGTTTTTTAATGGTTTTATATTCGTGATTGACCATTAAATTAATTAAACTCAGGTACTTAATATTAGACTTTATAAATAAATGTTACGGAATGAATTTCCGAACGCACGAATTAAAAAAAAAAGTCTTTGTCTGTGTCAGTCATCGCGGGCAGCTATAAAAATTCTTTTCAGTTTATGTTTAATTGTTTACTGCAACTTTTTAACAAAAAAAATGTGAATCCAGTGATGAAGAACTTTGTGGAACTCCAAAAGAGTTGCGACAACTTGCTTCTAACACAGAAGTTTGCTTTTTTACCAGAAAAATCACGTGAAAAGTATTTGAAAGCGTACGACATATTTAATTAGTAGCGACTTACAATAGAGGTCCTAAAACGCATTATGAATTGGTATTACTGTCGTTTTTCATGGCATTATTCCAGGTTAAGCAATTGAGTACGAGTTTATTTACATCTTAAAATTTTCTCACTGGAAGAGGTGAAAAGTTTTGTATGTAACGCGTTTGAAAAATTTAATTGCCAGTTCGTGACCTCTTAAAATCTTTTGCTTGCGAAGTAGTCTTTATTAGAATCACTCGCTACGCTCGTGATTCAATTTAAGACTGATTCTCAAGCTCAAGATTTAAAATTGGCACTCACAACAGAAATATAAACTTTTTCTCACTTGTACCATAAATAACTATTAATAAAGTATTTAAAAAACTTTGAAGGCACAAATGTTTTATTTTAATTTTATCTATGACTATATGCCCCGCGCGGTTTCACCCGCGTCAAACGTTATTCTGGCCGGTGCCCGCAAGTTCAAAAATATTAACAACGCCATCTATTGATTTTTTGCGTCAACTTGCTTCTTACTGAAAACCCTAAATTCCCCCTCTTGGGAATTCAATTTAGAAAAACCCCGGTAGAGAAATTCATTTATTTTTATTCAAGTTTATCTATACGAAATTTCATGCTTGTAACTTCAAAAATGACGGACTTCAATACAATCTTACGTCCCACTTTTCACCCTGTTAGAGGCCAAATTTCCTAAAATACCTTCTTTGTGCGCGCCTGCGTCAGCTTTGTACAAATTTTCAAGTACCTAGGCCTAGTGGTTTAGGCCCTGCAATGATGAATCAGGTAGCCAGGCGTACAATTATAGAAGTATAGATTTAAAAAAAAAATAGTTTAAAAAAAAGCTTTTTACTTCTAACTAAAAAGTGAAAAATAATTCCTAATACCTATAATCTGAAAAAGCGTGGGTTGCTCGATAGACGAAAAATATGGCACAGAGCGTCCCACGCTACATACATACTATAGCGTGCCTACAACGGCCCTTTTTTTTTTTTTTTTTTCGTGGGGAAATGCATTTACGCATACTACCCCACCCCGGGGAAGGGAAGAGTGGTTATGTGGGACTCGCCCGTGCCTAAAGATGGTAAACGGCACGGGAATACCCACTAAAACCCCACGGTGCTCCCGCACTCGCCTTGATGGGGGGGTCATGGGAATCTGGCACAGCCTTTACATCCACAACCCCCCCGGCGATGCCCGCCGAAGCAGGCCCCTCATGGCCCCCAAAATGTGGGGGGACCGGCGCCGAGGACCGCGTGCAAAGCCATCGGACATTCCCCATGTCCGACGGCCTGGTCCTCTCGCGGCGAGACAGGTGGTCAGTCCCGCCGCCCACCACGCCGCAGTTCAACGGCTGCGGCCCCGCCGGGACCGCGGAAGGTAGGGAAAGTGGCAACGAAACACCAACAGTCCTCTCCCGCCGCGGCCCCGTAAACCACCGGGCCACAGTGCCAGCTTGCGCCGACACCGCAGCCCGGCTCTCGCCCGCCTAGGCAGGCCCCTCATGGCCCCCAAAATGTGGGGGGACCGGCACCGAGGACCGCGTGCAAAGCCGTCAGACACTTTCGTATCTGACGGCCTGGCCCTCCGCGGTGAGACAGATGTTCGTCCCACCGCCCACCACGCCGCAGTACTAACGGCTGCGGCCCCGCCGGGACCGCGGAAGGTAGGGAAAGCGGCAACGAAACACCGACAGTCCTCTCCCGCCGCGGCCCCGCAACTCCTCGGCCGCAGTGCCGACTACCTCACGCCAGCACTGCAGGCCCACCTGTTGCAGAGCCCCTCCATAAGGGCCCTGCAACATGGGCTGCTCCCACATGGGCTTCGCGTCCAAAGCCCGAAGAGCAGCCCCCCTCTGGGGTCCACTTGGCTTCGCCGTGGCGTGGAGGGCGCCACGGGTACTAAGCCCCACCGCGACGACAACGCGGTACACCCGTTGGTGGGGGCCTACAACGGCCCTCAGTTAACGTTACCGTACCTCCTCAGCCATCCCAGCCGAGTCGGCGTTCGGCTCGCATACTCGCAGCGCGGGGCACGGCGCCTACGCCGCGCGCCTCTACCTATAAAATCCGCGACGAGAGCCCAACCGGCATACATGTGCGCACGCGACCGCTCGCTGACTCGGCCGCGATCGACATAATTTTGTAATAAAAAGAAAACTGTTTGTAATTACCCGTGCTCGGTTCAATTGTTAATTATATAAAAGTAAAAGTGCAAACTGAGTTTTCATTCCGCTTACACACCACCCCTATAATACATACATACATACATACAGTTGAAGCTAATATAAGCGTGTTAATATACCTGTGACATTAAAATTGTTGGTAACAGATGTTTCAGATGAATCCCCTCCAAATAAATCTCCATCTTTAAAGCATTTCAGTGATAGTTGCTCTCCTTCGTCGAATTCATAATATATCCGCTCTTCAATTTTTTCACCTCCAATACTGTATAACGTCATTACAAAAATATTGGTATTATTTAAGATTTCCATTGTGAGGCCGCTATCTGTAAATAAATTGCATATAAATAATAACAGTCCTGCTATAATACATGTCCCACTGCTGGGCTCGGGCCTCTTCTCATGATGAGAAGGGCTAGGCCATAGTCCACCACGCTGGCCAAGTGCGGATTGGTTGACTTTACACGACCACAGGTACTTTTTTTTTAACTTAGGCATGCAGGTTTTCTCACGATGTTTTCCTTCACCGTTTAGTGAGCGGTAATTAACATGATAAATACACACATATCTTCGAAAAGACGAATCTTAACCGAGTAGGCCTCCGGGCCCAAGATGCCACAACCTTGAAAGTAACTGATAGCAATTAAAAAATATATATTTAAACGACAATGATTAAACGATTGGAATAGACAAGGTAACAAAGAAAATCGCAAAAAAAACATTTTTTTTTTAATCTGGAATTCTAAGGTGAAAAATGATTGAATTCAATTCAATTCATTTATTTCGTAAAACATAGGTTACAAGGATGTTACTTACAGTGTTGCAAAAGTTCTTCTATGATTAGACGAATGGCATACGAAAATTTAAACAATAATGTTAGTTCGACAGGCATTCAAATCAATTTAAGATAACAATGTTATATTTTAAAAAGAGCTTAACAAATAAATGAATTGTACTAAATGCATGTCAAATAAGTAATAAAATGTCGATGATAAAATGTCATTGATTATATTCCGGTTCTGAATATCTGGTAAGCAGCTTCAACGTAACAATTTTTACTAGGGCCCCAATCAATATTTCTGCCACGGACCCCCGATGGTATAGTTACGCCACTGCTATAGTGTTTTATTTTTACTAGGGCCCCATTCAAAATTTCTGCCACGGGCCCCCGATGGTATAGTTACGCCACTGCTATAGTCACTAGTTTTATCAGATGTTTGGAGCCAGTGGTTAGATTTTAGAGGGCCTCTAAAATTGAAGATGATCATCTCTATCGACTAGGGTAAACCCTTGTTACTTAATGCGCCGTTAAAAAAGTACTCACTATTAAACGTATCCCTCATCGTTGAAATATTTGCTGATACTGTCTTTTCCGCCCGACGTATTTCAAAAACACAAGAATCACTTTCTGGATTTGTTAATGGTTCTTTAGGTGTCGTAAATTTGTCTGAAATTATAAAAGAAATATATCAACATACATGAGGCCTGGCCATAGAAATCTTAATAACTAGTCAATAGAAATGCTATCGACTATCTTTTAACACTGGGACGCATGTCGCCGTTTTTCAAATACCACTTTTTGTATTCCTGCAAACAAAATTATTCTTTTTGGTGATGACATTAAGACGACAATTCCTCAACTCGCACTTGTGTTCGATTAGACTCATGCGCTTGTATTCCTGCAAACAAAATTATTCTTTTTGCGATGACATTAAGACGACAATTCCTCAACTCGCACTTGTGTTTGACTAGACAGATGCGCGGCGAGAAGGTCACGCGTCTTTGACATTTCTATTACCTTATTATTAAGATTTCTATGGGCCTGGCCGTTGAAGCAGGCCAGCAAGCCGGAGCTGAAACCACCTGCTCCTCGCCACGACACTGCAGCATACGCGGGCTTAAATGAGGGCTTTCGTGTAAGAATTTGCCGCTAAGGCATAGAGTATACTAATATATTGGGGAATAGAGAGCCTGCATCCGTATAATGTTGACACCCCCCAAAATTGAATGGTGGCGCTATCTGATAACAAATCCGCAGAACTAATCTCTGTATGTGTGCGTACACACCCACATACCTATATTGTATTTACGTGTATAGCTATATTTTTATATTTGGGATTTTTTTTTTCAAATTGAGCGCCTATGGTTTCTTCGGCATTGTACCCCCCTGCGCTAAGGGTGCTTGTGTAGCGTAAGGTCTCCAAAATGTCAAATCTCACTGTTTACTAGCTGACCAGAGAGCATGCATTTAACTAGAGACAACTATAGGTTTGACGGCGCTAGATGATATTGCGCCTATTTGATTCCTAGAATCAGAGTGAACCGTCACTCTATTCTCTATGCGGAACGTCATTTTTGGGACGATGGTACAGCCGTCAACTTGAAAAGTGACAAAAGAAAACGGCTCCTGTACCACGTCCACAGACATAATCTTTATTTTATCTTATGTTATTTACGTTTCCAAGTGATTACTTTTGTGAGAGTGACCTAGTTGTTTCGTTATTTCATTAATATACAAGATTGTTGGTCATTATAAATTGTCTCTTTGGTTTTCATTCCGATAAATTGTTATAAAATGGAGGATGATGTCGTTAATTATGATGAAGGCCGTCCCTGCCATCCTGAGTTTATAAGTTTTAAATCAAATTATTCCCATTGCGCAAGCAGAGCTGCGCGTTTTGACAGTTATTACCCAGCCCGGGGAAAAGCATCTATGACATTTGACGGTCCGATTTATGCAAGAGTATTACCGTAATCTTGACATCTATTATGGGTCATACTCAGAAAAAGTGTATATTTTAAATTTGCAACTAAACTGATAAGTAACGAAACTGAGAATTTCCGTCACGAAACTGATGTCATAAGGTATGGTGCACATGGATTGGACAAATAAAACACGTGATTATATTTGGCTTATAATCAGTCTTATTCTCAAAACTAATAATAATTTGCATAAAATTAAATAGCTATCAGCTGCCTGCGGCTTCGTTATACCTACCCTACCTATCCTACTTACCCTACCTACACTACCTACAAAAAACAAAAACTCCTTGTCTTGACATTTACACTCAAAATAAAACAGGAATCACACAAATCGATCAAGTCGTTCTCAAGTTATGCGCGTAAACATTTCGGGGATTCATTTAAAGAAAAAGATTGTTTGCTGGAGCTAATATTCAATTCCTTTTGCAAATAAAAATAATACATGCATATTTCCTATAGTTACGGTCTTTTTGACTGTGTGAACTAAGCATACAATTTTTCAGATTCGTAACGTAACGCAATTTAACGAAAATGAGAATAAAATCTGAGAAATTATAACCTCTTAAAATATTTTTACGTAAACCACGTGTTTATCTCGCAAGCACTAGGCGTATTCGTTATAATACAAAAAATATGAAAAGATCATCATGAAGTAAACAAAAATATAGTAAACTTACCTCAATAATAGCCGTTTATCACCCTGAGGTATTTATTGTAAATATTTACTTGATACACGTCTCAACTTGACGACTGCGGCGAAAACATAATGGCTACCGTGACAGTGATTTTGACGTAAGTATTATTGTTGTCAGAATAGGAAAAACAAAATATACCACTTTAAATAATTGCGTTTCAAACTTTACTACGTGTTACTAACCCTGAGTAACGAAATAAGTCGAAATATCATAATTTTGGTACAAAATTAGTTTAATTAAAATATTTTTTTATAACTGATTTAGTAATAAAATTGCTCCTATTTTGGTTACCTGATTCATCAAGAATAATATAGCCACAATCAATGTTAACTAAAGCAATAAATACTCGTAACAATTTATCTCTGAAAATTTGTAATGGTCATTGGGACACTCAAAAAATGTATGATGATATTTTATAACAATGTTTTGACATTCAAAAAATATACTACTCTTATAACAAAAAAATATATTTAAATACCAGAAAAATCATCATATTAATAGATTAACATAACAAAAAGAGAGGGGAAATTGAAAAATATCATAATATTAGATATTGACTTCAATATAAAGTAGCGGGACAAGAAAAGATACCAAATGTACACTTTTTCTGAGTATGACCCTTATCCCTGCGGTTGATATGTCATTGAGTTTATATATCCAGTTCTTTAGCGCGTTCTGAAGAGAAGCTTATTTCGAGCGACAGAGAAAGCACTTGTGCATAATGCTGTGTACGTTACGCCAGCAAGAAAGTGTCACCTAGAGTGATATGAGTAGAACGTATAATTAGTGCGCAATCTGCTGTAAATGTGCGCCGCATAAAAAATTTGTGCGTCTTGTAGTTTTGAAAAAAAAACGTAAAAACGATTCCTGCTGGAGTAACGTTGTTCTAGCAAGAAAATTCTAGACGAATCATCGGAGATATAAAATACATCCATGGGCAGAGAGCTTATATTTGTGCAAATTTGTGCGCCATAAATATAATTTGTGCGTCTTCAGGTTTTCGAGATATTGCGTTTCCCGCTGGAGTAACGTTTTGCGAATTCGTGTATCTCAAAGACCATTATATGTGCGCCTGTAGAATGAACATACACGAATAGCTCTTAATTTGTGCATATTTGTGACATAATTAGATGCCAGATAATATTTATAATTTTCAAGTAATCGCGCTTTATTGAAAACTTAAAAAAATATTGTAGCGCCTAAATGAGAAGACGTATAAACTCGCTAAAAACTGTATTCGTTCCATCTTGACGTTTATAATTACCATAAAAAGTTTCAAAACAGAACCTACAAGCGCTAATGAATAATATTACTAAAAGTCAAAACGACGGCATCATAACTTTGACGCCATCAAACAAGAAACTGGCTCAACCTAAGATGTGTAAATGTAAACCAAAAATTAGTGCATTTATCAAATAATATATAGTAAAAATATCCAGCTTCAACTGTTTCGTATTAAGTAAATATTAAGACTAAACCAAAACAGTTATTCGGCGCAGGTTATCCGACCAAATTCGAATGACTACAAAAAAGCGACGGATTCATACGTATCGATGACCACCTTTATTAAACGTATTACACGTAAACTGTGTTCGTACAGTCACGCTCAAATGTTCGTTGGGAATTATTATTACAATGACCTGATGAATATGCACAAATTAAGAGCTATTCGTGTATGTTCATTCTGCAGGCGCACATATAATGGTCTTTGAGATACACGAATTCGCAAAACGTTACTCCAGCGGGAAACGCAATATCTCGAAAACCTGAAGACGCACAAATTATATTTATGGCGCACAAATTTGCACAAATATAAGCTCTCTGCCCATGTATGTATTTTATATCTCCGATGATTCGTCTAGAATTTTCTTGCTAGAACAGCGTTACTCCAGCAGGAATCGTTTTTACGTTTTTTTTTCAAAACTACAAGACGCACAAATTTTTTATGCGGCGCACATTTACAGCAGATTGCGCACTAATTATACGTTCTACTCATATCACTCTAGGTGACACTTTCTTGCTGGCGTAACGTACACCATAATGCTGGGTCCACACCGAGCCAACGAACGACCAACGAAGGCTAGGGATGTGATAAAGTTATTCGCATCACCTATATACATTACGTTTCATTCGATTTGAATTTGTGTGTAGCTTATGTTTGAATGTGTATTGGACCAAGTAAACGATGAAGACTGACGGGACTCGCGAATAATCCACTCGAAATGGCATCAATAGTTAAAAATAAGTAATTGCCACTTGATTATTAACTTATGTAAGTTATTAATAATCGAATAAACACTAATCGATATATGTCAAGCGAATAATTTTGTAACATCCTTAGCCGTTCGTTGGCCTTCGTTGGTCAGGTGTGGACCCAGCATTAGTCGCGTATGGACTATGGTAGCAAGGGAGATGGACGTACGAATGTCCTTAGGGCAATTCTCTGAACTGCGATTTAACAGGTTTTTCATCAGGGAATTTATGTTAATAATAAATATCTCACAATTTAAACACAACGCCATCTTGTCCCAAACTAAGCATAGCTTGTACTATGGGTACTAGAATAACTGATAGTCTGATACAATATATATACTTTTCTTTTGTAAATACATACTTATGATACATACACACCCAGACTAAGACAAACACCTATGTACATGTTTCACACAAGGATTTGTCTTAATCGGGAATCGAACCCGCGACCTTGGCGTCGCAGGCAGGTACACTACCACTCCGCCACCCGTCATGTTAGATAATTATATTATTTTAATTAATTTATTGTACACCAATATTAACAAAGAAGTTTATTAGGTATGTAAACAAATGCACTTAAAAATTAAGTTGCACAATGGGCAGCCTTATCGCTGTATAGCGATAAGGCCGCCCATTTCTTACAGGCAACCTTAGGATGGACTAGTAAGTAATGAGCAAAGTTATGGGCAGTTATTGGTGCGTTAATAAAAGAAAAAAAGAAAAATAAAGTAAAATGAAACGTCATGATAATGACAATGGAGATTATAAAATATTAATAACTAGCTGATCCGGCGAACTTCGTACCGCCTTAGCGTAAATTTGATGCCTTTGATTACTGAGTTTGATGCACTACTTTATTTTGTATTGCTGACCTATCTTATCGGTCAAGCCGTTTTCATGCTATGTCGTGACAACGGAAAACGGGTTTCATTTTCTTAATATTTTTTTCCGTAAGAACCTTGTACAGAGTATTAGAAAACTACAAAATAAAAAATCTGCCAAATTGGTCGAGCCGTTTTCATGCTATGTCGTGACAACGGAAAACGGGTTTCATTTTTATATAGCTACTAGCTGACCCGGCGAACTTCGTACCGCTTTAGCGTAAATTTGATGCACTACTTTATTTTGTATAGCTGACCTATCTTATGTATGCGTACCTATTTAATTTGAACTGGAATCTATAATATCCCCCATATAAAAATGCATACTTTTTTTTTTTTTTTTTTTTTTGCCGTAACAACCTTGTACAGAGTATTAGAAAACTACAAAAAAAAATTAACCAAATCGGTCAAGCCGTTTTCATGCCAAGTCGTGACAACGGAAAACGGATTTCATTTTTATATAATATATAGATACAGAAATACTTAATGTATCACTTGGTAATAAAGTTTTATTGTTTTTATACTTATTACTTTCACAGGACCTTACTCTACAGTGGTACCACCTAGTAACACAAAAAAACGATAGCCCTCATTACTGCGTGGAATTGGCTTCGAGCAAGTCATCTCTGTCACGAAATTTTGTAGCACAATATGCTTGCCTTTTATGACAAGATTAAAATACAATATTAAAACATGAACGTGACGTCACGAAATGACGTAACATACAGTTGAGAAATTTAGGGTAGGCAAGAGGCGACCGTAGCTGATTGATCGACTGCCCGGTGTGCAGAAGGTCGCAGGTTCAAATCCTGCCGGTCCCAAAACTTTTCAACTGTTTCTTATGGTAGGGGAGCCCAGCCCATTAGTATAATTTGCTAAGCATAGCTAAATACTATGAAAATAATCAATTAGAAATATTAAAAAAGATACCAAGTTACCGTAAGCGTAAAATATTTTATCAAAAGCAAAACGTTATTTTTTAAATAGCCCAAAATAGCTCGGTACAATAATACAATGATACTACGATGAATTAATTATATTATTATGTCAAATAACGCATTTAGCAAAAAGATGTCGTCAATAGTTATCAGTAAAATGAAATTCTAACAAAGCAAAAACAGTAATGTGATCGGTTCCCATAAAATACAAAAAAAAACATTTCCGAACAGTAACTTCACTGTTCGGACTCACTTCATTTCCGAACAATGTGTTATTGACTTCTTTATAACATTTATCTTTACAATTTTTTTTATTAGTTTAATTTAATTTTGCCAAATTTTACTCTCCGTATGTGAAATCTTACGTTTATTTCCAAAACACGTTCCGTCAAGATCCAATTCTTCCTCTTCTCCATCGTTATTTATAAACTCTGCATAAAAAGGTACATTTCTAAATCTTTTATAGTTTACTTGGTTTTCATTCTGCATGACCTTTCCTGGAAGACCGTTGATATTGATACTGCAAACTTCTGTAATGAAATAAATTGTTACAGCTTCTCAAAAAATAGTAGAAAATAATGGGGGCGACACTGTGCCGGTTAATGGCAACAAAATAACAATCCACCGAACAGCGCAGCCCTATTCAAAATCTTCGAAATCGTGAACGAAAAATATCCGTAATTCAATAATTTCTGGATGTGAAAATGCAAAATATGTGACGTGTCAATACTGACGTATAATACTGTATCTCATGTTAATTTTATGTTTTTTTAGCATTTAGCCTATAGATAGATACAAAAAATGTATTATATTAGAGCCATAGCAGGTGTAGCCCCTTATGTAAGTTGTAGGAGTGGTCTACAACTTACATAAGGGGCTACACCACCACCTTTAGAAATTTTAAGGTTTTCACTTTAGTTTCTTTATATATTTTGGAAACTAGTATGTTTGTTAGATGCAACCCACATTACTAAAGTTACAGAAGATAGTAGATATGGGTGAATTTCAACAATCGATTTTTTTGTGTCGGATTTTTTTAATTTCAATGCTATCTATATATTTTAAGTGACAAATGAAACTTTAGCCTATTTTATAACATGGTGTGTGAGTGTAGATGATGTAGGATGAAAATGTTTGAGTCACTGGCGCTACCCCATAACTTAATTCCATACATCCACACTGGTTTGAGTATGCTTTTGGAGATCAAAACCACCGATAGTTTGGAGTTACATTCCATCAACCAGTACCTACAAGTTTTTGTAGCGGATATTTAGATCTCTTTTACATTTTGTGTGCGTTTTCCAGGTCAATCGGCGGTCCAGATGCATCCCGAGATATCGAACACAATTATTGTGGGGAAGAGGGTTACTACCAAGCTTGACTAGTGGGTGACTGATAGATATGTCGCTTTATTTTTCATGTTTCCCCATATAAAAACATGAAAAAACGTGTCTAAATACCTCTCGTGCTTGTATGCTTGGCTGCCTGGACGGGACAGATGTTAAAAAAATAATAATAACAAATCAATATCTCACTACATTCAAACAACGCCATCTAGTCCCAAACTAACTAGAGCTTGTATTATGGGTACTAGAATAACTGATACTAATACATATATACTTTTCTTTTGTAAATAAATACTTATTATATATAGAAACACCCAGACCAAGACAAACCTCCATGTTTATGCACACCATGTTTATGTCTTATAATAATAATAATAATCTTTATTTACTAATAAATGCAGATACAAAGCCACTTAATTACCTAAATAACATAAAATGTAGTGTTGGTACGTTCGGTCGCTTGTGGTATTCAAAACGAATCTTTCGCTTCTATGCTAGGACTTAACCTGTGTTACAGGAGCAAAAGAGACGCCACAAGCAGCCACAAGCGAATTATATCATTAGTACATTTCATTTCATGTGAAAAGTATAGTGGGCACCTTTAGTTCCTGAAATAGGCAAGCCTGTTTATTCAGGAAACTAGGTAAACAATCGTACGCCTTAGATATCGGTCTTAATAGTAAAAACAACATAAATTTATTCAAGGTAAAAAAAATCGACTGCATGTGTGAAAACGAATGAAATGCGTGTGATGTATCTATTTGTGCGATACCGAGTTAATGTGTTTGAAGTGTGTGAGTACGGAGTGTTGTGGATGTAAAGAGGGGGATATGTGTGTGAGTACGGAGTGTTGTGGATGTAAAGAGAGGGATATACTTATATACTGTAGTGCTATAAAGAGATAGGTAGAAAATAGGAAGCAAATTTATTTATGTTAAGGTATCTAGGAGGGACTTGTCTTGAGCGGGCATCGAACCCGTGACCTCGGCGTCGCAGACAGGTGCACTATTACCCACTCCGCCATCCAGTTGTTAAAAAATCGTAACATGAATGTGAGATACTCTTTGAATGACCATTAGGTACTTACCATTTTCTCCTGTGCTCGAAAGAAATTTAATTGCCACAGAAGACATAGTTTCTTTTTTTTTGTTCTCGCAAAAACATTTGATCGTTTTCTTGTCATGCTCTCTCTTTAACTTTGTACGGAATCCAGTTCGTATGTTTTTAGTTGACGATGACATGGGCGAATTATAGAAATTGTCTGAAAGAATAAATTCAAAATTCAAATTCAAATCATTTATTCCCAGGAGGCGCTTGAACACGTCAAAATATTACAAACAAATGATATAAAAATAAATTATAAGTAAAACTAAATTATACGAATTACAATGATTTGAATAACCGGGGCTTGCTTAGATTAATTTTAATCCAACTGTTTAGAATCAGATTAAAATCAAACTAAGATTTTTTTTATTCTGTAGCTAAATTGATCAATTGGGTGAATTGCACAAGCAAAAAAATACACGGCAAACCTGAGAATGGTAGTGCAATGTGCTAATTTTTTATTTTATATATTTTCTCAAAAAAGTAAGTACTTCTCTACCTTGGCAAAAAAAATCATTGATTTCTACCCAATAATATACCAAAAAATAAATTACAAAGTGTCATTTTATCATCTCGGTGTCCTGTTCCGAACCCAATTCCGCTCATAAATATATTCATAACATGGATTTAAATTGGTTGTTTTATCATTAAATTATAATATATTCGATCAAATAAAACCATTTTTGTTTGTTTATCTTCTTTCTCATGGATTTGACAGGCAGTCAACTTTTGTCTGGAAAAAAGTTATCATTTCAGGGGAGAGTAAGTTTTGGTAGAATAGCCACGTCAACATTGCGTTTTTATTCCCTTCTCTCCTTTACTCACTTCGGATCAGGCCGGCTTATGCTCTAGGCGCGAACGCACTAGTCCCAACGTCTTGTGGTTTCCCGCCACAAAAGTAAGTTTATCATTTCAGTGATATGGGGACAAAAGTAGGATCATTTCGGTGGCTGTTATAACTCGAGCTAGATTTCTTTAATTTGTTTCAAAATTGTGTATTTAATTTCGCCATAAGTACTGATTTGCTTGAGTAGTGTTCATATTGTTTTGAAATTTTTATCACACAGTAAGAAACGGTGCGCAGTTTATCATTTCAGTGGTAATTTTCATCACTTCGGTAGACACTTTTCATTTCAGTGGAATAAAAAATGTATCCTTAAATATTTATGTAAGTTTTGATGATATTTGATATCTACTCACACACAATGTTATAAAATAGGCTTAAGTTTCATTTTTCACTTAAAATATATAGATAGCATTGCAATTATAAAAGTCCACCGAAATGACAAAAAAAATCGCTTGTTGAAATTTACCCAATTGTGAATGTAATAAATTAGAGCTAGAGGTTGCCTCTGTTGTCTCATGAATTAATTTAAATGATTGCAAATTTCAGAATTAATATGAGAATAAAAAATGTCAATATCATTAATATGAAGAATGTCAGAAGTATCCTCAATAGAGGCTAAGTTATAATTCATGATTATTCAAATAATTATTAGATAATTGCATGTCATTAGTCTGCTCAATAGAAGCAGATCTGTTAGTAGCCAAGTTCTTGGCTGTAATGTCAATAAAATAGGATAGCGAAATTGCTATCTGTCGCTTAAAACTAGCAGAAAGGTAATAGTTACCTTTAGTCATATAACAAAACAGTTAGTATCTATCAAATGAATACTATCATTATATGTACTTATAGTGTGTAGTACATTGTTCAACTTATATCTAAGATTATTTTCCGCATCTGACAGGCTCCTAGAGTAGGGGAATGTGAACAAAATTATACTACTAACTTTAGCTTAGAGATAATAAATTATCAAAATAATTAACTAAATCCTTTTTGCTAACATTACCCCACTAAAATAATAAGATTTCTATGATTACTGAAGTTATAACTTAAAATTCTTTTCATAATAAAATCATATGTTGCAGATGGTAAGCAATGGTTAACAACTGATTGTCCCTTAACAAGAGAATTCAGTTTTGAGCCCATATGTTTTCCAATACCATAATTAAACACATGTTACATCAATTGATGCACCTAATGACTGCTCTGTCCTAACACTAGTATGAGAGCCATCACACAAGTGCTTACTATTGTCATAGCAAACTAAGGGAGCACTCACTGGCTGTGGTGAACTATAGAGCAAGCGCACTGACATGAATGGTTGTTAACAAGTGAATTAAAGCGCTCTGTGCTGTCATTACTTAATTTGAAGAGATCATCCATGGCCTTTGAATACTCTTTAATCTCTTTAAGTGATAAATCATATTTAATTTGAGTTGACTTTAATGATTCTTTTAAATTATTAATTCTCAATTGTAAGGCCTGTGTGTCAGCTTCATACATGGTCCGGCTATTTTCTAATTTTAATGTACTGAATTCTAAATCAGCAAATAATTCTACCTTTTCTTTACAAAATTTGGCACATTTGGATACTAATTTCTGATTTTTAATCATCTTCTGTGTTTTTCTAATATACCTGTTAATGTTTACATATTTTTCAGTTTATTCCTGCTACAATTTATCAGACTGATTTTGTTTTAGAGTTTCAGTTAGTTCAATATTTTATTTATACACTATTATTGCTTATTAGTAATAAAAGGACTTATATTAAATACAGAAAAGATTAAAAGAAACAACTAAATTTACAATAAAAATAAATAAAAAAATATATACACATAGAATATAAATATATAATATATATATAGTCATAGAATTCCTCGCTTAAATTTTCGCTTATTATTTATAGATATTTCTAAGCGGTTAATCGACGCTTTACGAGATGGCTGGCTTTACTTGGTTCAAAGAGTCAGCGTTGCCATTCAACGTGGCAATGCCGTCAGCCTTCTGAACACGTTTCCTGCAAGGAGATGCGACGATGCAGGGGATTTTATATGACACCGTACCTAAAAATTTGTTCTTCTGTATGGGCCATGTTTTCCCATACCCCACTTCTACATACCTCACCTCTTATTATCCCCTTTTGACAGTTTGGATTAGTCCGTGTTCATTTTCAAATGAAACTCTAATCAAATCATCATTTATTTGCTTGAATTAGGGTACAAAGATAGTTCTTGCAATGTATAATAATGGTTCAAGACATATTTCACCTATAGTACAGGTATGCAAATGTTTCATAACTTATTTTATATTATATTTGCTAACAATTTATGACTTATTTTATGTATACTATTACTATTATATTATATATTATTTTTATACTATTACTATTATAACAAAGAAAGCTAATGTTACACAAAGGATTTATCAATTTACAAGAATTGCCCATAATGGCAAAAACGACAGGCGCTTTTCTTAAAAAAGTCTTTAATGGAATAAAAACTTTCCTTTATCATCCAGTCCTGCAAAGCATGACAGAATTTCGTTCGTGGCAGTTCCGTTATATCCCTGGGCAGTGCCGGAATAGCCTTATTAACAAGTGTAGCAAATGCTACGGGCCCCGCGAATTTGGAGGCCCCGCGCTCCAACGTCTGTCTGACCGCAAAAATAATTAAATTTAACTAGTGTAAAATATCTTGCTTGTATGAACAGATTTGTGTATGTCTTGTAATTACAGACTTTCCCATACTGACTGATATAAAAGAGCCAGCTTGTAGAGCATGATTTGCTTAAAGAAGTGGATATTGAAATGTTATATCTAAATTGGCCAATATTAAATCAAGAAAAGTTTAATTTTAAAAGATTGTTAATAGTTTTGTTTTATTAAATACCATAAACTTTATAACCTAAAGCAGTCCAAAGGCCCCATATATAAATGTTATTGAAGGGCCCCCTAACAGATTTTGCTACAGGCAGCGCTGGCTTAGTCCGGCACTGTCCCTGGGAAAACTATTAAAAATGAGTGGTGCCATATTTGACATGTTAGGAGCTTGTAAGTTATGTAGGGGAGGTGATACGGGAAAAAAAAGCCATCTTAAACAAACGGATGGTAAATGAGACCGACATAATTATTATTTTTAAGCGACTTTAAAAAGGGGGAGGTTCGCAATTTAATTGTATTTCTTTATGTTTGTTCCCCGATTACTCGAAGACGCCTGGACCGATTGAAAACGAGGGCCGCCCTCAAATTTTAAAGGCTTCTATATTGTTCGTATAATAGCTAAAGGTACTCGGATATTTGCATCTAGCAGTCAGCATTTCATGTTGCTATGCTATGCTGGAAGGTAGAACTCCTCAACGGTTAAGAGTACGGGGATAATTCTTTGATTATAGGCACCTTAAGGCCGTTTACTGTATTCTTTAGGTTATGTACAGATCAAGCAAAACGTTGAATATAACTTATGCATTTTATTTCGTTGTTCTATTTGCTATTAAGATTTTATGACATTTTATAAGAATTGTATTAATAAAAATGTTAACGTTGTACACGGGCTTTTGTTTGCTTTTGTTTGCGCTTAAAGCCGCGTAACTTTTGATGGGTCATTCCCAGCTTTCCAATCAATCGGAAAGCTGGAGGTAATTAATAATTCGCAGGAGGTAAGGGTTTGTCCAATGTAACTCAACGCGTAAAAAAATAAAATTTCTTGATAAATAATTTATAGAAGCGATAGCTGAATGGGAGACCGTAGGACTACGCACACACCTCTGTCACGAAATCGTTAAGATTCATCTTTTCGAAGATATTTATTTATTTATTGTGGTACAAGAAACAAACAGTATTATAATTAAGAACAGTTACCAAAACATACATAATTAACACTGTCACCAACAAAGTTTCTAATAATAAAATAACACTCGACGGCTTCATTAATCGCACAGATAAATAATAAATATTACAATTTTAATAATTTGAGAAAAAAACATATAAATATATAAAATATTTGTATTTATATTCGCTTATACCTAATATAAGATTTAACACACTTAATAGAACATTTAATAGAATAAAAGTAACCCAAATAAATCGGAGTTATTCCGCATTGGAAAATAGTTGTAAAATAAACTTATTTAATTTTTCATGAAAAATATCAATATTGTTAAATTTATTATTGTAACAGCTACACGCTCGTATTATGAAATTTAAATATATGTGTCATCTAAATTATCGCTCGCTAACGGTGAAGAAAACATCGTGAGGAAACCTACATGCCTGAGAGTGCATAAAAACTACTCGAGGGTGTGTGAAGTCTACCAATCCGCACTTGGCCAGCATGGTGAACTATGACCTAACCCTTCTCATCATGAGAAGAAGCCCGAGCCCAGCAGTTAGACCTGTATTAGATACAGGGCTGCTATTATTATTATTAATAATACATTATTTATTTACAATACTTACCCATTAATGTATCGAATTTTGTATAATCAATCTTTATGGAAATACACACGTCAGTATCCGGCGAATAACAAGAAATATCAACCATGTCGCCTACGACGTAATGGTATTCGGCAGAGTAATGACCAGCATCATTGTCTTTAAGCGTATATGGCAACACCTTGTAGTTTGCTAAAACACTTGGAGGATTCGCTGTAATAGATGAAGAAACATTGTTATAATTATGTTAGAAACATACCCGTAACTGACTTTTGTCACGAAGTCAAAACAAGTGATAAACATTAAAACCAAGCGTTCATCGTCACGTAGCTAGAACAGCGGATTAGCGTCAATTCACACTGGTTTCACAGCGGTGAGGCGCGCAGTTTCAGTAGCGTGTAATTTTAAACTTGATCTTTATTAATATTCATAGTATATAATGCAGAACAGTATTGTGTCGTGTCATGTTGCGTCGTTCCGTACTAAATGACACGTTACTGCGCGCCACGCACGACACGTAAGTGTGTTTATAAGGCGCGGGCCCACCGCGGTGCACGGAGAGGCTACGCATGAATTGACGTCATTGATACATGCGTGGCTAGCTCGAATAGGCGGTGACATAGCTCAACGCTGTCGAAGTGGGTCTACAATTCCACTGGAGTACACGAATACGACCCACGACTATGTAGGTACAGCTCACTTATCGCAGCGCAGTTTCCAGTGGATTGCAGTGGCACGTGCGTAGCCTCTCCATGCGCCGTACGACGCTATACATAGTCGTGAGTCATATTCGTGTACTCCAGCGAAAACGTAGACCCACGTTTTGAAACAAATTAATACACGCAGCTAATATGCGCCGCGTGCCCGTGCACAGCATGCGTCGCGTGCCGTCACCTTTAAGGTGCGGGCCCACCGGGGCGCTTACTGTGCACGGGCACGCGACGCATTTTAGCTGCGTGTATTAATTTCTTTAACAACGTGGGTCTACGTTTCCACTGGAGTACACGAATATGACCCACGTATAGCGTCGCTCGGCGCATGGAGAAGCTACGCACGTGCCACTGTAAACCACTGAAAACTGCGCTGCGACAAGAGAGCTGTACATGGTTGTGTACTCCAGTGGAGACGTAGACCCACGTCGACAGCGTTGAGCTATGTCACTGCCTATTCGAGCAAGCCACGCATGTATCAATGACGTCACTTCATGCGTAGCCTCTCCGTGGGTTGCAGTGGACAGAACCGCATACATTTTCTTACAAAGCGAAGCTTAATACACGTGCGTAGCGTGCCTCTCCGTGCACCGCTGTGGGACCGCGCCTTAATGGTGTATTTTCTATCTGCGGTTATGTAGCCGATTATACAAAATCAGTTCAATATGAAAATGGTGTATTTATTCGGAAAGTTTTTCCTGAATCGTATCTCTTGCGTATATTGCAATGTTTTCCTCATTTAAGTGGTTATAACCATTTAATTTTAAGCAGCGATAGCTTAGTGGGAGACAGTAGGACTGCGAAGTCAACGGTTTGAACCCACGGCACACACCTCTGTCAATAAATCGTTAAGATTCGTCATTTCGAAGATATGTGTATATTTATCATATTAATTATCGCTCGCTTACGGTAAAGAAACCATCGCGAGGAAACCTGCATGCGTGAGAGTGCCTTAAAAGTACTCGAGGTTGTGTGAAGTCTACCAATCCGCACTTTGCCAGCGTGGTGGACTATGGCCTAACCCTTCTCATCATGAGGAGAGGCCCGAGCCCAGTAGTGGGACATGTATTAGATACAGGGCGGCTATTATTTATATTTTTAACTATTTAAGTAACAGGTTTTTCAATACTCCTAGTTGAACTTCATAAACTCTGGTTTATACTTAACTATTGGGGGTGCATGAAAGGAGCCTCCCCGAGTGACGTACACAACAATTCCCTACGTCCGGCGCACCCTGGGCAATTCGCGAGTTCTTAAAAGCGAATTGGCTAATCCATTCACCACGATGGCAAGTCAGAACCTTGACCATCTTACTGACTGTCCAAAATGCCCTACTACCAGCACAAGAAAGGCGCTCAAGAACGCCGATGAGAGCGACATAACAGTGGCCACTTATTGGACCAATAAAATTTGACTCAGCCTTTTACGAAATTTATACATACATTAAAAAAATGGTTAATAGAAAAGTGTTTTTATTCAGTCGCTGAATTCTTTTCACATGAAGATAAATAATAATTATTGTTTTATATTATAAGGTGTAAATAATAATAAGATATGTATAATGTTTCTAGTTTGTAATTTTATTTTTCATATTGTGTGTAAGTACCTACATGACATGTGTTAAATAATAATGTCTATAGGTTAAGTATATTTTAAAATATTTTTGCATACCGTCCTTACGGTGAGACATGCTGTACTCTAGACTAATTTAACACCCTGTATATACCATGTTTTAAGCAAATAAATATTTCTATTTCTATTTCTATTTCTATTTCTATTTCGAAACGACGAAGAAGACTTAACTATTTAAAGAAAATTGAGGTGTCCTTTTTAATGTAAAAATAACATTGATTTTCCAGTTAACGGCTTTTAAAAACAACAACGACCGATTTTTAAAAAAAATTGCAGATAACTGACTACAGGGCGCGTAACATAAGCTACTTTTTATTGATGTAACTACCACGCTGACGAAACCGAGAAAAAAGTTAGTTTGTAACCGTGAATCTCGGCAACTACTATCGGATTTGAATAACCCTGTTTGTGTTTAATAGTCTTAATATCATAGAAATCTTAATAACTAGTCAATAGAAATGCTATCGACTATCTTTTAACACTGGGACGCATGTCGCCGGTTTTCAAATACCACTTTTTGTATTCCTGCAAACAAAATTATTCTTTTTGGCGATGACATTAAGACGACAATTCCTCAACTCGCACTTATGTTCGATTAGACAAATGCGCTTGTATTCCTGCAAACAAAATTATTCTTTTTGCGATGACATTAAGACGACAATTCCTCAACTCGCACTTGTGTTTGACTTGACAGATGCGCGGCGACAAGGTCACGCGTCTTTGACATTTCTATAGCCTTATTATTAAGATTTCTATGCTTAATATTCATCAAAGGTTTTTGATATTAAACATTACGCTGAACGCCATGGAAGCGGGGCAGTTACGTTTAACGTGGGTCAAAGCGCAGGAGCAGAGCTACTACTTTAATTCTATTATATATAAAACTTATTCAAATAGCGCTTTACAGCACAACGCTGAGCGACATCCCGTTTTCGCGGTGACACTCGGGACAGCTGACTGATGTGACAGGCAATCGCTGAAGAAAAATCCGCTTATTCTTTTTATTTTCTAATTTTTGTTTTTTTGATAATTTGTTTTTGCTAAGTTAGATTTAGATACTAGGTACTATTTTTTGTTATGTTCTTTTTTATTTTTTATTTTATTTTTTATTTTATTTTTTTTTTCTTTGATTGTTTGTTTGTTTTTGTTTTCAACTGTGTTGTCCAGAGTGTGTCTGTGAAATAAATGTTTTTTCTTTCTTTCTTTCTTTCTTTTCAAATATTGGCAAATTATTTCCCACTTGACATTACTGTAATATTTTTTTATAATCAAAGATTTTTTTATTATTTCTTTATTGGCAACTCTAATCAGTACCAATCTCTATAAAAAAACCCCCATTTCCCCCCATTTTATAAAAACAAGGAGTTTTTTTTCGAAATCTATAAAAACCTGTTACCTAAAAACCGTGACAAAATTTCAATTTTATTGAAAAAAAAATGTCCATTTGATTAATGGTTAATATAACGATATTCTACGCGGACGAAGTCACCGGCAGAAGCTAGTACTAAATATGGACATTTCATGGTTTTTTTTCTATGTTCATGCTATGGAAGCGTCGACCAATGCATTTGATGTTTATAGAGAAAATAAGAGCGCACCACTTTTTCTTTTTCTTTTTTTATCGGCGGTGAAAATAGTTGACCGGATACCACACCGTTACGGGGGTACGGTGTGGTTATGTGGGGCCCTCACCTACTAAAAAACCGCCGTGTGCCATCGAGCCGCTCGTCGGTGGCCGCCGGAACCGCGAATACGACATCAGCGACCACCGCAGCTATTCCTCCCCCTTTCGGGCGACGGGCATCCATGTATTCATGGCACCGATCAGTCCTTCTTTGAGAAGGCAACTCCTGGCACATGACAGAGTCACCCCGTCTCTGTGATCAGGCGTGTAGAAGACTAAACCCCTATCACTCAACACCACTTGGTGGTAGTGTGGAAGAAGTCAACTCAGCTCACTTGGTAGGACTGCAGGCACCCAGTAGCCCACAGTCCCACCAAGCCCACCCTTTCCCCACCACTGTGCCCTCTGCTGATCAGAGGGACGCGCGGTGGGCCGCCATGTCAGAAAAAAGATAGACATTAATCGGACTTCCAACTTTATAAACCTAATTTTCGGGAAAATTAGTAAGTAGTTAATAAGTTACAGGCAAAATGTAAATAATATTCATGCTAATACTATTTGGGTGTAGTCACTATCAATCAAACAGTGTGTAACGTTATCACGACTAAAAAGCTGCGCTGATATTGATGGCAATTCGAATAAAAAATAGTTCTACTTACTAGCACAATCGTGTAAACAGAATTTATAAAACAGAAACAATATTATAATTTTGCTCGACATTTCGACACTGATATAATAACTTATATACTAATACTTAATCATGACATGAATAATAGGGAAGGTAATGATGGTATATATCACGAAGTAACGATGAAGCGTCTCGATACAATTTTACCAAAGTGATCGAATAAAATCGAGGCGTACTATGTTTTGATTGAAATTAATGAGAAACTATATTAATTTGCTGTCCGCAAAATAATAAATGTGTCAGTAAAATAGTAGATTTGACGAATTACGTATTTTATGTACAAAAAAATAGATAGATCTGTCAGCAAAATAATAAATCAGCATAATAGTAGATCTATCAGCAAAAATCTGATTTTAACAAAATGTTAGGTACGAGCAATATCATCCGGACCGAATTAGATTTTATCGAGTGATTCGATTCGAATTTCGATTATTTGTCCGAATCAACAAGTGGAATCGAGTTATATTTTGTTAGTGGTCCCATTCCTAATCATATAATACATTGTATGAAATTCATGACACTAATAATGAGTAACTACAATATAATAATATAAAGGGGAAAATTATAAGTTATCCTCATTGAAACGCACATAAGTACAATGATTATTATGTAAATCTAAACAATATTTATTATTTCTAAAGTACATAGGTACCTACTGCCAAAAAGGAGGAGTTTCTATATTTGACGCGTATATATATTTTTTTTATGTCTGTTCAGCGATTTTTACGTCATTTGTTACCTATTAAAAAAAATTAAATACATAAATTATAAAAATAAAATAACTTGCGAAATGGTCTGCATCATCAGATCCAAACTTGGTGGCCATAGGGCCACCAAGTTTGGATCTGATGATGGAATCCCCTAGAAATCGAGGGCAATTCTTAAATTTTATAGGTCATATTTGTATATTTTCTAAGCAAATGCTGGAAGGTACAAATCCTAAACGGTTAGGAGTACGGGGATAATTCTTTAAATAATGACACGTTCAGACCGTTTTCTCTATTCTTTTGAGTTATATTCAGATGAGGCGAGTCGTTGAGTATTGCTTAAGTAAGTATAAGATTTTAAGAGCAACAAAATAATCTACGTAACTATAAGTCGTTTTTTGTACACGTCCTTCTAACTGCTGGTTCTAACTGTTAAACAAGAATGAATCATGGTGGAGATAATTCACTAAGAAGAGATTTTTATTTTTATTTTCACCAAAAAACCAACTTCGAAGTCGGTGATTCACAAATTGTGATTGAAAAAAAATGATCAGCACAGACTTCTGGAATGCTTTCTGGGGTATCGCTGTTTACCAGCGCTTTGCGGCGTCTCGCAGCAATGGCAGCGCTGTAAAGCATAACGCTGAGCGATATCCCGATTCCTGCACGGATACTCGTGACGCATGTAATTTTGACTTTGAATTTTTTTTGAAATTTGAATTTTTAATTCTTCACTTAATTTCTGTAGTTTTTTGCATTTATTTTTATGTGTGTTTAGTTTTAAGATCTGTGCTGGAATTAAATTATTTTCTTTCTTTCTTTTTACAAGGTTTTCTTAGTTATTTTATAATAAGAACTACCTAGCAGTTGACCGTGGCGACGGCGGAATACTTATATTAGCCACGGTTATACCCGCATAAATCTAAAAAATTCAAACAGTTCATGCAAGTTGTAAAATATGATTATTTTGACAAAACCTCTGTTGTCGCTAACTTAGCCATTTTGTCGGAGGTTCAGTATTCTATCCGTAAGTTTAGTTTTGTTATTCGAAGATCCATTTTTTAGGAGAAAATTGTAATTTGAACATGCTCTTATTTTTTGTTAAATTGGATATTTTTTTGTTTATGTTTTGGGTTTTTTGTCGGTTATTCATTATAACGCTGGTTAATTAGAATAATAGTCGGCCACAGATCGCTGGAGATTAATTTGTTTTTCGGAACCATTATTATTTCCCTATGCAAAGTCTGTGGCAGAAATACTTAAAGATACCGCTCCGCTACCTTCACTCATGCAATTTATGGACACCTAAATAATAAACAAAATAAAAATCGTTAATTAACTCTCGCCATCGACAGCGAGCTCATTCTCACACACTCAAACAAAATAATATCGTCGCGCACAGTGCGGTTCGCGAGGAATTTTCTCCCACGCAAGATAAAGTTGTGGAATGAGCTCCCTGCCAAGGTTTTTCCAGGAGAATACAGCATGGGGTTCTTTAAAAAGAGTGCAAATAGGTTTTTAAAGGATCGGCAACGCACGCGTGATGCCTCTGGCGTGGCAAGTGTCCATAGGCTACGGTAACTGCTTACCATCAGGCGGGCCGTATGCTTGTTTGCCACCTCAGTGGAATAAAAAAAAAAAGACACAGAGTTTGAACTGAAATTAAATGTTAGGACAAGATTTGGTCACTCTGGAGGGCGGTGTCCGTCCCCCACCAGCCAGGTGTCCCACGTTGTCGCCTCGGTTTGGCTTAGAAGCCGTGGAATGGTCACCCACGGCGAAGCTATGTAGGGCCTGCTCCTCAGGATTATAAGGGGAAGCCCATGTGAAAGCGGCCCCCTGGTTATGGTGTCTTCCGTGGGGAGGCACCGCAACCAAGCCGGCTGGGCAGTCGTGGGGCCGCAACGGGAGAGGAGTTACGGTATTACGGAGCACCGTTCGCTGCCTTCGCCGTTAGTACCATAGTAAAAATATTAGTACTGAGGCGTGGTGGGACCGCAGGGGAAGAGAATTATCGCTATGACAATGCGCCGCTCTCGCTATTCTCATCGACTGATGTGTGGTAGGCGGCGGTACCACCCATATATCTTGCCGTAATGAGGATCGGGTCGACAGGCCGTTGGCACGGCACACTGTTTTTTTTTTTTTTTTTTTAACTGTATGTCTCAGTGGGCCGTGAACCGGAGGGGGTAAGCAATGACCGTTCGCGGCGGGTTCGTGGCAGTGTGCGCAATTGTGTCACGCCATTATGTGGGAGAAGGACATCGTGGTGGTTTTAGCAGATTTGCCGGCTTCGACGGGGAGTCTGGCATATCCTCTTAAGTGCCCCTACACTGAGAGGTATGCATTTCTTTCTCACCAGCTCTTCTCATGATGCAATACCCATCGGAGCTGTTACTTGGATTGATTTTAATTCAAAGCATTTTTTGTATTTTGATGTTTGTTTTGACGTGTTCAAGCGCCCCTTGGGCCCATGGAAATAAATGATTTGATTTGATTTGATTTATTGCATTTCGCCACTCTAAAAAAAGGGCGTTGTCCGTCCAATGGCCGAAAAGCCAGTCAACTTCAAAACCGCCAAGATCCTTGACTTTATCTATAGTTTTTGCTTGAAAACGTACTCACTTAATGCTCTAACTTGGACTGCTATTGAACAGTAGGCGGCGCGGTAAGAGTGGCCGTTATATTTCACAATTGGTGTTGAAGCAGCTGCCGGCACATCTTCAAGAGCTAAAATCGTGCAATTCCAAATCCCCTCCATTTCTTTTGTAACTTTTGGAATCTAAAATAAAAACATACATAACATTATACCTATAACCCAGAAGGTACAGCAGGGGTGTTTTCACCCACCCTTCACCTGTTGTGTTTAGGTACCATGTGTTAGAGAATGAGCCTATCGCCACTTACCGAATACAGTGCGGATTTCATTTTTAGCACAGGGCTATTTATTTTGCAGCTGTTCAAAACGTAACAGGTGAAATGTGGGTTTACTGGGTGTTTAAAAATCTCTGCCACTTACACTTACACACAAACCCTCCGATACTTTAGCAGCTGACGATCAGTATACTTATAATTAAAAAAATAATAGTTTAAAAACTAAAAAACACGCTTTATATAGAAAATAGAAAATAAATTTTAATAATTTTGAATTAAGAATAGTGTAAAAAATTCTAATATATATAAATAAATAATAGTGTAAATAAGAAAAAAATAATTTCAAAAAAAAAAGCGTTGGGTGCTTTTTAAGATATTATCGAAATGTTATTTCTTCTTCTATATTTTATATTTATAAGATTTGTTTACGAATTATTGCATTGTCATCGGTCTTTGACAGGTGTGCAAAATTTGAATGAAATCTGAACGTTTAAAGTGGGTCAAAATAGCGTCCAAAGGAGTCGGTTACATACAAACAAACGAACATACAAACAATCAAACATACAAGTGAAGCTAATATAAAGCGTGTAATAAGATTCAATTATTCTATCTCAATGTCAGCCGGCGCACGATGACTTTTTCTTTGCATCGTTATCTACACGACTGCCTATGACAGTGTTTTAGACAATGATAGGTAGGTATAGTATTTGAAAATGAGCTGCTTTTTTATGTGACTTTCAATATGTATAATAATTGTTATATTTTATTAATTTCATTTGAAAAGATGGTGCACATGAGTTTCTCACCTCTCATAATGCAATACCCTTGGAGCTGGTACTTAGATTGATTTTAACCTGATTCTAAACAGTTGGATTGAAATTAATCTAAGCCCCGGTTATTCAAATCATTGTAATTAGTATAATTTAGTTTTACTTATAATTTATTTTTATATCATTTTTTTGTAATATTTTAACGTGTTCAAGCGCCTCCTGGGGCCTATGAAAATAAATGATTTGAATTTGAATTTAGCCTAAAAACAGAACTTACAAAATTTACACTTACTATGGCTGGGTTTTTAATGTCACCAATTGGATCCGGTAGAAATATTTTAATTGGATCATTACGCGCTGAACACCTGCAAAAATATAGTTATTAATTCACTAGCTGTTGCCGGCGACTTCGCCCTGGTAATCCTCATATTATTATAAAATGATGTAGATAATTCTATATTTTTATATATTTTAACAAAAACGACACCCACACTAGGAATAATTCCTGTGTCGCGGGGGTGTTCATAAACATACATTTCACACACAAAGACAAATCTTTACGAATCACACAAAGATTTGTCCCGTGTGGGGGATCGTATCCACAACTCACCAGCGTAGTTAATAGCGGCGTGGCGACTGCTTTAATCACTACGCCATCGCCAACTGTGCACCCGGATTTAATGGAATAAACCCCAGTTTTTGCAACAATGTCATTGCTGCTCTGTTCCTATTAGTCGTAGAGCGATGTTATAGCTTCCATAAATGGGTAAACTAACTACGATTTGTCCCATGTGGGGATCGAACCCACAACACCAGTGCAGTGGAGAGCGGCGAGGCGACCGCTTAAACTACTAAACTACTTCATCCAGATTTTTTTTTTAATTCCTAGCAGTAATTAAAACTTATTCTAAGCCCGTAGTGCCTGACATTAGCGTGTACAAACAAACAAACATGTTCTTCAGATTTGTGATAGAAAATTAAAGACATTTTTAATAGAAAAATGTTTTTATTCTATTGACGAATATTTTAAATGTAAAATTGTAATTGAAACATCTTAAGTTATTTTAACAGTATAATAATGAACTATTATTTGTTTAGATTTAAGATTTATAAAACTGTGTTTTATGTTATTTTTTCTAAATGTTACTGTGTGTTGTGACTCCCACTGAGATTAAAGATTAAAAGATTATTTATTTTGTTCCAACATGTGTAGGTTTTTGGTGTTACATTGTGGTTTATGTTTCAACATGCTTTGTCCTTTGTAAAGGACATACAAAATTATTAATTCATTGCGTTGAGTTATCTAATTATGCAACGCCTGAAAAGGGCTACTAAGTTATCAAGATCTGTATTCTAATATTTAAGACCTAACTGTACACTTAGTAAGCAAATAAAGACTTTTGACTTATGACTTTTGAATAATATATTTTGGGCATAGTATGTATTATTTGGGATTCTTCTGTCAGGAAATTCTTAGTAGCAGTACTTAAGTATTAAGCCTATCGCATGGGACATAAACATGAGAAACATGAGAGTATTCTGTACACCCTATTGGGTAATATATGCGTGATGCTCTGTGTCTTATTAGTTAGACTATATAGTAGGTATACTTACTCAATGCGCCTTATTATTTTTGAGTAATCTATAGTTATTCTAACTGGCTCTCCTTTAATAAGGGTTGTTTTGTATGTTTCTAGATTATCCATTACTTGTTCACAATATATTCCAACTCTTGTGGCTTTTATGGTTAATTTTAAGTCTACAGCATCTGAAAATAAAGTGGAACAACACGCCTTGCAACTTAGTAGTGCTGATGACACCAAACTTCTTAATCTTCAGTTTTCTTAAACCCTCTCTCTCGCTCGTACATTTTTGTAGGGGACAGAAAGCTCGAAAACTGAAGATTAACACAGAAATACCCTTGTGTGTCGTGGAGCAATCGGTAGGATACATTTTATTTAGGTAAAAACACACTATTGTCGTATTGTGGCGTTCAATACAAAATGCATAGAAATACTATACCTAGAAACCGAGAACACGCATGAAAAGTGAAGCTCTCTCGTTTTTTTTTTATTTTTTTTACTTACTCGAAGACGTCTGGACCAATTTGCGATTTTTTTTTTGTCTGAAAGAGAATAGGTACTTGTTATGAGGCCCCATTTTCACCAGGGCACGACCTGATGATGGGATCCTAGAGAAAACGAGGGCAACCTTCAAATTTAAAGGCTTTTACATTGTTTTTCGTCAGCGTAGCAGTCAGCATTTTATGTTATTGAGCTGATGCTGGAAGGTACAACTCCTCAATTATTTAAATATGGGCACCGTAAGGCCGTTTACTGTATTCTTTCAAGACACACAGACGACCGGATGGCGAAGTGGGTAGTGTACCTACCTGCCTGCGACGCCGAGGTCGTGGGTTCGATTCCCACTTAAGACAAATCTTTGTGTGCATGAACATGGGAGTTTGTCTTAGTCTGGGTGTTTCTATGTATAATATGTATGTATTTACAAAAGAAAAGTACCTATATATTATGTATTAGTATCAGTTATTCTAGTACCCATATAACAAGCTCAGCTTAGTTTGAGACTAGATGGCGTTGTGTGTGAGTTGTGAAATATTATATTAAATGAGGCGGGACGTTGAATATTATTTAAGTATTTCTTACTTTCCAGTGCTTATTTTGTAATTGAAGTCGGTTCATTTATGTAAAATTATTTGTAATCGGTTCAAAAACCCCAATCGTGTAAACTAAACCATTTACGTCAAACGAAATTGAAACAATAATAATTATTTGTTCTAAATGATTCATTTACTAAGGAAAATTCTATTTAAGGACAAAATGTGGTGATGACGTTTACATTAATCTTTATTGACAATACTGGCATTACAAACAATGTACCCTATGCTCCGTGGGGTCCAGGAGGAAAGGCATGGGTGGCATGGGGGGTCATGTGGATTTTAATTTGAACCTAAACGGTTCGATTAAAATTGATCAAGCTTCGGTGATTCAAATCATATAATTTTATAAATAATGAGACATGGACATTAACGGTTGCACTAGTCCACGAATTTAAAGTCGCGCAGCGGGCTATGGAGCGAGCTATGCTCGGCGTTTCTTTGTAGGATAAAATTCGTAATAAGGCCATCCGACAAAGAACTAAAGTAACCGACATAGCTCGCAAAATAAGCTCGCTGAAGTGGCAATGGGCTGGTCACGTCTGTTAAGTACCTATATCTTTGTAACATACGTTACAAATTTGATGTGCAAATAAAGTTTTCTCTATCTATCTATAGAGATAGATAGAGAAAACTTTATTTTATTTTAAAAATCAATAATATATATACTTATACATAGATAGCTATGTATAAGTATATATATTATTTATTTTTATATAGCTTTTAATTTATTTTCTCAAATTCATGACTATACAGGGTGGATGCGACATAGCGACATTTATTGAAACCTCAGCTTCTAATACATGGCCAGTATGCATTTCCACCGGATAAAAAATTCTCTGGCGAAAAAAAAAAATCCACGTCTGCCAAACAAATTGCACGATCGCAATGTTCAAATTGTTCGGAGAACGTGATTTTTTTTTTTTTCGCCAGAGAATTTTTATCCGGTGGAAATTGATACTTACCATGTATAGAAGCTGTGGTTTCAATAAATGTCGCTATGTCGCATCCACCCCGTATAGTTCATACACGTGTTTAAAACTGCACCTACTATCTACATCTCTGCATCACCCAAAGGTTGACTGGTAGAGAATACTTTTAGTATTAAGTCCGCCTTTGTACATTTTAGTGCATAAAGTTTAAATAAATGAATTAAATAAATAATAGTTTAAAAAAACTAAAAACTTTTTTTCACAATAATACTATTTTTTGTTCATTACCATTTTCAGCTTATTAGGAATTATTTTTCACTTTTTAGTTAGAAGTACTTTAAAAGCGTGTTTTTTATTTTCTTTAAACTATTATTTATTTTCAACTTTTTAGTTTGGTTTATTTATAAGAGGGTTTTTTTTTTACTTTTTTATCGAATTATTGCATTGTCATCGATCTTTGACAGGTGTGCAAAATTTTAATGAAATCTGTCCGTTTAAAGTAGGTCAAAATCGAGTCCACAGGAGTCGGTTACATACATACATACATTTAAAAAAGAACTTACCTCCCAAAACGCACTTCACATAAGTAATAAAAATAATATACAAGAAATATAATAAAATGAGACGACACATCTTCCCTCATTTCTTAATAAAATTGGCTCAATAGTCAATTACTATAGGTACATTACACTCATACACTTCAATACAAATAAATAAAATTGTAGTGTCCGTTTTAATGTCAAAACAACATTTTTTCAAGCTGGTATAGTTGTTTGTACGACACCTGGTAGCGCGCTCTAAATAGCCATGCGGGGATAATATATTAAATAAATAAATATTATAAAATATAATGTAATATAGCTATGCTTAGCAAATTATACTAAGAAACAGTTGAAAAAGATATGGGAATCCTACTTAAGATAGGAACAAATCAACAAATGGATGAACGTGACTTCACGAAATGACGTATCATACAGTTGAGAAATTTAGGGTTCTGGTAAACGGGATATAATCCCACCCACACGCCCACCACTGTGACTCCTGTGACGCCAGGATCTACAGCGGTAACCAACTGATAGGCACCGTGCATGACACACGGCCAATCCCAGGGAGAGTTACAATTGTCTTGGAACCCGCAACGAATTTAATCAGAAGTATATAGTTGGAGTTGGAAAGTATGTATCTTTACTTCCCTCCAGAGCAAAGCGGGAGACTGAGCAATGCCAAATATAGACAAAGTGTCTATATGGAAAGAGTGTAGACACCACGGACAGTGACAAAACTATGGGGCCTAAATTTGATTGCTATAATAGGTATGGCAGAGATAGCTAAATGCTAAATGGCTAAATGCACGGAAATTTATTCTGTTCGATACGAGATCCTCATAGTATACCACTAAAGATAGGTTGTGGGGTTCTGGTAAGAGGCGACCGTAGCTGGATGGCTAAAGCGGCTGCCCGGTGTGCAGTAAGGTCGCAGGTTCAAATCCTGCCGGTCCTATATCTTTTTCAACTGTTTCTTAGTATAACCAATACCTTTGCCTAAAATACTTAGTTTTAAAATGTTTGTCTGTGTAACGGCTAATCTGCCGAACGGCTGCACCGATTTTAATAAAGTTTAAGATGCAACTAACTACAAGACGCGTAACATAAGCTACTTTTTATCGATGTGTTTACCACGCAGACGAATCCGTGGGCGAAAGTAGTTTGTTTGTTTGATAGCGCTAATCTCGAGAACTGCTAGTCGAATCATTATAATTAGGTATTTGGTGTTTGATAGTCTAGCTCTCAACCAATGTCTTAGGATATTTAACACTACGCTAAACTTCACGGGAGCGGAGCATTAAGGTTGAACGCGGGTCAAAGCGCGGGAGCAGCTACTACCTAATACAACAAATTCCACGCGGACGAAGTCACAGGTAAAAGCTAGTCTATAATAATATTATAAAGGTGAAAAGTTTGTTAGGTTGCTCGCGCTTATTTCAGAAACTACAAAACTGGTCCTACTAGATATTTTTAATAGAACGCCAGAAGCAATTACACTATCCAATGGTCCCAATGACAAGGCCAAATACACACATTCACTCACTCAAGCACACCCAGTCTCTGAACGAATTATTGCGAATTACACAAAGATTTGTCCCATGTGGGGATCGAACCCACAACACCAGTGCATTGGAGAGCGACGAGGCCACCGCTTAAACCACTACACCACACGTGCAGACAATAGAATAATATTGATTTTGTTAAATATGTCATTTATAAAGAGGCTATTTGCTATAATAGCATCATTAACTAATAGAATATATGAAATATGTTGCGAAAACGCCAAACAGGGTGGTTAAAAACGAATTCCACGCGAACGAAGTCGCAGGCAACAGCTAGTATTATTATTATCATTTGTGGTCTGAAGCTAGCTGTGAATAGGTTTAAATTTAATTAATTAAATATCTATTTATATGTATAAATGCATAATAACAAGCAAACAGGATTCTTCCCGTTAGCTTGTTATTATGCAACGCTGATACGGCTGACTTCTGTCAGCCGTATCAGCGAACCATAGAATAACTACCTAGAAACTTGAATTTATATATTACTAGCGACCCGCCCCGGCTTCGCACGGGTACAATGCTGATACTAATTACACTACAGAAAAACTGTGAACGTTGTATATAAACACAGCGGCCCGCTCCGGATTCACGCGGGTATAAAATAATAATATATTATAGCCTATGTCACTCACTGAAAAAATAATTAAAATCGATCCAGTAGTTTTGATTTATTCATTACTACCCGTGGCCCGCACGCGTTAAATTAGGAGTAAAACAATTCCCCTTTCCCTATACCATGAAGATTTCCTGCTATCTTTGGAATATTCATACACAACATTTTTACTTATTTACTTTTTACATTTCTCAGCTCTATTTTTATCCCGAAGCTGACTGAGTCGAGCACAACATTTTTACTTATTTACTTTTTACATTTCTCAGCTCTATTTTTATCCCGAAGCTGACTGAGTCGAGCCTCTCTATTGACGATTCTCTGTCCCTCTGAACAGGCTCGCTCCCGCGCCGCTCCGACCGGCCGATACCGCCGCAAACTCTACGTCCCGCATTTTTAAATCTGTAATATCTTCGAAAATATTCATTTAAATCACATGCTGTAAAGGGCAATTTTGATCTACATGAAATGCACAACGTATCTAATGTATTTAATTGGATAAGTAATGATACTGTATCGTTTAAAATAGCTTGGTAAATAACCCATATTTTTTTTGTAATATGTAAAAGATAAAAATGGTTACTGTGGGTTATCTTTAGGAGATAAACATATGCTGTCGCGGACTTTTTTATTCATCTTTTCAAGATATACAATTCCGTAGTATATAAATTTTATAAATCTCGTAAGGTTTAGCCAGCGTTTGCAATGTAAGCGCAGAAAAATATGTTTGTTACGACATCACATTACAAATCTTTAAATTTCTCGGCTTTTTTCTACTATAATATGCATGTATTATATATAAAAACCTTCCTCTTGAATCACTCTATTCATTAAAAAAAACCGCATCAAAATCCGTTGCGTAGTTTTAAAGATTTAAGCGCACATAGGGATATAGGGACAGAAAAGGCGACTTTGTTTTATACTATGTAGTGATACATAAAAACCTTCCTCTTGAATCACTCTATTCATTAAAAAAACCGCATCAAAATCCGTTGCGTAGTTTTAAAGATTTAAGCGCACATAGGGACAGAAAAGGCGACTTTGTTTTATACTATGTAGTGATAGTGATACATAAAAACCTTCCTCTTGAATCACTCTATTCATTAAAAAAAACCGCATCAAAATCCGTTGCGTAGTTTTAAAGATTTAAGTGCACATAGGGACAGAAAAGGCGACTTTGTTTTATACTAGGTATGTAGTGACTTACTGGTGGTAGAGCTCTTGTGAATGAGCTCGAGGGCGGCAGCACCACAGTCTCACCTTTAACCTGCCGCCAAATAGTAGTGCTTCCATTACTGTGCCGGTTTGGTGGCGAGATCAGGCCCTGAAATTACTGCCACATGAATCATAACACCGTAGTCCTCAGCTGCAGCGACGCATCTATAATCTGCTTTTGTGGATTGTTGATGTCCATGGGCTGTACTCCACTTACCATCAGGTGGACTACACGTTCGTTTGCTGTGGGCGTAGTATTAAAAAAAAAAGTTTTTATTCAAACTAATATCTATGTACCTATAAGAGTTCTGCCGACTAGTCGGCATAAGAATAAACGCCAATTATCATGTACCTATTAGAAATACTTCCATTACTTTTGCCGCTTTGAAAAATATTGCTTAATACGAAATATAACAAGACTTAAATTAAACCGTATCTAATAATTGGACTTGCCGAGTAGTAGGCCACTTTTGCAGCCACCGACTATTCGGCCTATCCCTAGTATAATAGCAGCCCTAATCCATGTCTCACTGCTGGGCTCGGGCCTCTCATGATTAAAGGGTTAGGCCATAGCCCACCACGTTATCCAAGAGCGGATTGGAAGACTTCACAAACCCTTGAGCACTTGTTAGTTAGTTTTTAAAAATTCAACACCTCTCTTGTGAATGAGCTCGGGGGCGGCAGCACCACCGTCTCACCTTTAACCTGCCGCCAAATAGTAGTGCTTGCATTACTGTGTTCCGGTTTGGTGGTGAGATCAGGCCCTGAAATTACTGGCACATGAGGCAAAACACCGTAGTCCTCAGCTGCAGCGACGCATCTATAAACTGCTTTTGTGGATTGTTGATGTCCATGGCCTGTACTTCACTTACCATCAGGTGGACTACACGTTCGTTCGGCGTAGAATAAAAAAAAATAAAAAAAAAACTTATTTTAGGCAGTCAAATATTGATATGCATCTGCATCCGTTTTTAAAACGCGAGGTTATGACAATGTTAGTATGTAAATAAAACAAGTCGTCCTTTTTTAACGTATATTAAAGTTAGACACTCTCCTGCACGGGAGGCTCGTAGCCTTCCGGACGTTCTGATTTGTCTCCGGCCTCTCCACGCTTGCCGCCGCCGCCCTCTCCGTGCAGTTCCATCAGCTTGGAGATCTCGAAACGCGGCCTCTTCAGTACTTTCACCTGGAAACACAATTACATGTTACTTGGGGTATTTTAGGGGGGTACAATAGGTTAGGGGAGTGCATTTCTCAGAAATAATATCAAAAGGGAACATGAGTTTTCATCAGATATGTGTCATTGCGAGCTAGGTGTCTCATCATGGTAATTTTCAAAGCGCTTTTAGGCCCTACAATGTAATGCTGAAGGTTTATGGCATTACTTTTTAACCAACTTCAACAAAAAGGTATTTATACTAAGAAACAGTTGAAAAACATATGGGACCGGCAGGATTTGAACCTGCGACCTTACTGCACACCGGGCAGCCGCTCTTAGCCATCCAGCTACGGTCGCCTCTTACCGGCACCGTTGGCTAAGAGCGGCTGCCCGGTGTGCAGTAAGGTCGCAGGTTCAAATCCTGCCGGTCCCATATCTTTTTCAACTGTTTCTTAGTATAATTTGCTAAGCATAGCTAAATGCTATAAAAATAATCAAAGTTAAAAAGGTATTTGTCTGAACGAGTATACTTGTCATGTGTTTTATAATCAGTTCACGATCGGATAATGGGACCCTAGAGAAATCGAGGGCTACCCTTAAAGTTTAAAGGCTGGGCTTCTATATAGTATATTACCTAAAGCTACTTGGATATTTGCATCTAGCAGTCAGTATCCCATATAGCTGATCCAATACTGGAAAACTCCTCAACAGTAGTAGTATGGAGATAACTCTTGAAATATAGGCATCTTACAGTACAGGATATACACCAATGAAGCGAGACATTGTATATTTTTATGTATTTCTTACTTTATATTGCATTTTTGTAATAGTCAGTTTTTTTGGTAAAATTATTATAGCCTCTATACAGAATTTAACAAAGTCTTTAATAGATATTTTAGATAGATCCAAAACAATGTTTTTAAAATGTTCAAGTAAAATAAAAAATTTGGACGTTTTGAAGTTGCAGATGGCTGTTTGAGCAGTCGACGAGCACTAAACTCGAGCGTGGTAAATACCGACCCGTGACATTTTACATTTGCGGCTAACTACAAAAGCACCAGGTTTTTTGATTTTTCTATAAATTTTTAGCTGAGTATAAACAATCTACCATCATGAAATCATACAGATTGTTTAGGTAATTATTAACTGTATACTTATTGTAGATAACCATCACATGGTTAGTTACATTCCATTATCTTGCGCCAAGTTGATAATAAACTTATTAATATCTATAAATTTATATTTATATTGAAAAATGCTACACAAAAATTCAAATTCTTACCAAAAATAACACTAACTTATAATCAATAAATAAAGAATAATAATAATCGCGACCAGAAAGCGCGGGTTTTCACTTCACCCAGCGAATAAGCATTGCCATTCAACGTGGCAATGCTGCCAGCCTTTTGGCCACGGTATCTACTGTGGACAGCGATGTGGACGAATTTTTTGACGCCTCATGTAATAATTATTTTATTTTATTTATTGATTGTATGTTATATGCCAGATAAATATATTGGGCATCGGAAAGCCATCGGCATAAATTGTTAGCGCGACCGCCATGTCACACTGTCGCCAGAGCTGAGTCCCCAGTGTGCCGCACAATTGAGGTACTTAACGCCCTCTTGGTCACCAGTCCTGATTGTGAATTGTTTGCGGATGAATGGACGAAGATTATTCGAGAATGTTTGATGTTTTGCGAGATGATGTATACTAGAGTCTACAATATTTGTTTGTTAATTAATTGATTTAGTTTATTCATGAATTATTTATCTTTTTAAAGTTTTTAAGTTCATTTATTTTTATTTTTGTTTTTGTTTTTATTTTGTACTGTTATCACGAATTTATTGAATGTAATTAAGTTAATTCTATGTTAACTGATGTAATTGGTATCATACCGTGTTAATTAACTATAAACAATAAATAAAAAAATTATATTGTTTTTTTTGGTAAGAAGTTGAATTTTTATGTTGCATTTTTCAATATAAATATAAATTAATAGACATAATAAAATATCTGCAATGTTCCCTTTCGTTTTTATTAATTGGAAAATTACTGTCCAGCAATAAAAACGAAAGATACACTCCAGGAATCTGTCAAGAATGTGATGAAGAAATGTTTGCTTACCTTCCTAATACAGACATCCCTGAGTGGGTAGATGCCGTGGCACGCCTTCTCGATATCCTTGGCAATGGAGTCGGGGATCAGCTTGTTGACCACCTCGCGGAGTTCCGAGTTGGTGACGTCACGGGTAATGATTTCGCACATCTTTTTCCTGATGGCGCGAACCTGTGATGTTATTGCTTTAGTATTTTTTAAAGGAGGTAAGTGTGTTAAGTAATGGGTGAATTCTCAGAACAATATCAAAAGGGAACATAAGTTTTCATCAGATGTGTGTCATTGCGAGCTAGGTGTGTCATCATGATAATAATGAGGTTATAAAAGACTGCCTCGATGGTCTAGTAGTGGTTAGCGTATGCGCCTTTTACAGCAAGGTTTCGGGTTCGATTTTCTGGTCGGTAGTATAATTTAGTAGTCGATTAGTATAATTTAGTATTATTTATGATTTATTTTTATATCATTTTTTGTAATGTTTTGACGTGTTCAAGCGCCTCCTGGGGCCTATGAAAATAAATGATTTGAATTTGAATTTGGGCAAAGCGCTATTTGTCGTACTTTCCGTCAGGAAATTCACAATAGCGGCACAGATATAGAATTGTGCCCGGTGGATGGCGATAGGCTCACAGCCTGTGAAGTGTGGGTGTTGTTCACCTCTGCCACACCCTTCTGGGTAAAGTAGGCGTGATGTTATGTTATGTTATGAAGGTCATAAACCTTGATAGATTTTGAAGGGCATAATGCCTGAGTACAATATATTAGGAATGTCCAAAAACAATTGTGCTTTTGGACAAAATCTATGGAAAAAACAACATTAAGGATGTGGCACATGTGTTTACCACATTTCACCTGTTATGTTCAGGTCCATGTGATGGGAGTGAGCCTATTACCACCCACCAGGCACAATTCCAACTGTGCTGCTATTGCTTATTTCCTGGTGGAATCATCAAACCCAAGACAACGCGGTTAGAAGTCGCCAACTGAACTCACTACATGATCTAAAACAACTAGATCTTCATGGCAGCTGCTTGGTCTTATGTATTACAGACAATAGTAATTTTTCATTATGCTAAATCCATTTATTTACATACCTGGGTGTGCTGAGCATAGCAGGTCTTACGCTGGCTCAGGGAGTCCTTGTTGGTGAACCCGATGCAGAACACTCGCAGCAAGTATCCGTCTGTAGTCTTAACGTCAATGTTGGCTTCAACCAAAGTCTGCCATTTCTTAACCATCCATCTGGAAAACAAATTCTAGTTAGAAACATTTTTAAGTTAGAAACATATAGGCAATAAATTGAACTGGGACTATCAATCTTTAGGGGCCAGTTTTTTTTTTTGTTTTTTTTTTTTTTTTTTTCTGTGTTGCGGGGGTGTTCACAAACATACATTTCACACACACAAAGCACACCCAGAGTCAGAACAAATCTTTGCGAATCACACAAAGATTTGTCCCATGTGGGGATCGAACCCACGACACCAGCGCAGTTGAAAGCGGCGAGGCGACTGCTTTAACCGCTACGCCAACCGTGCACTCAAGTTTCGGAGGATCTGGATAGTTCTTAGCTTATTTACTCTCCTTTAGGCCAATAGCCTCCAAAAATTGGAGCAGTAGGCCGATCGGGAGTGAGTTGCCATCCGGATCCAAGATATGGCAGCCCAGGATGATGCTTCGTCTATGGATCAGTGGCAAAGAGGTGCAGCGTTTATTCCGGTTCTTTTTTACAGAATCTGCAGTAGCTTATATAGTAAGTCATATAAGACAAGAACGTGTGATGTAGTGGTTGAAGCAGTCACCTCGCCCCTCTCCACTTCACTGGTGTTGTCGGAGCAATCTCTCAAATCTTTGTGTGATTCGCAAAGATTTGTTTTGAGACTAGGGTGTTGTTGTGTGAGTGAATGTGTGTATTTAGCCTTGTCATTGGGACCATTGGATAGTGTAATTGCTTCTGGCGTTCCATCTAATGTAAAAAGATCCTATCCAAAATAACTGTATCTAATTTAGTGACAAGTTACAAATGAAAAAAACAGCCACTTTAATTTATGTGTGTTGTATGCTTATCCTGCCCACTTGTGAAATTGGGGTTTAGCCTCAAGACCCATAGACAGCAGAGTAACATATTTTTTTTTAAACGATGAGTTTCCTTTTGTGTGCCTCCAGCATAGATAAGAATGACTACCAAATATGAAATTGGATCATTGTAAGGTAGGGAGAATTAAAAAAAAGTTATTAAAAAAAAGTTACATCATAGTATAAAGCAATTCTTTTGGATATTTTGTTTATGATGATGGTAGAAATAATCCCCTGTCATTGGAAGACACTTAACATGGTTCCAACCTAATTATGAATAAGATATATACTTTGGTAGTCACAGAACACTTTATACTTTGGTGGTTGTTTTTACCTATGTTAGAGACACACACAGCAAAATTTACAACTTCTATAAAATGACGTAAATTTGTTTGTAGCAACGACACAAGGTACCAAGGTGCAAGAGCACAGAGGCGCTTTTATGCGGCAGCATTTACTATCTGCAGACTGTAACGATATGAAGACCATATGGTATACCTTCATATAGCTGGACTGCAGTAATTCTAAATGATTAATAATATTTGTAATATTTTGAAGCAAATTTTAGCTTTGCTATGCCTTTTTGTATTTTATATAATATTAAAGTTGAAAAATTATGAATCCAGCAGGACTCGAACCTGTACCCAATTTAACTATGGATTTGTATATCGAATCTAGCAGCACACGAATCCATAGCTGAATTGGCAAGGGACTTGTGGCGTATACCCAGGAGGTGCAGGTTCGAGTCCTGCTGGATTCATAATTTTTTCAACTTTAATATTATATAGATTAATAATATCTTCACATAACATTACCTAATTAACACATATATGTGTGGCAGAGATATATAACATCTATAATTATATTTAGGTCCATGTGAAAGAGGGTGAGCCTATCGCCATCCACCAGTCTCATTTGCAAGGCTGTGCTGCTCAAAAATTCCACAATCCCTGGGAATCAAACCCGAAATCTTGCAGTGAGAGGCCGCAAATACTAATCACTGCATCAGCAAGGTTCTACAAAATAAATAATGCAATATCTACAAACCTGAGCTTGTCAGTGGTGAGGTCCATACCGTGGAAGTTGCACAGGACATTGCGGCCCTGGACATCCTCGGCGATCAGGCGGAACTTGCGGAAAGACCTAAAGATCAAACATTAAACATAAGATGGTGACAAGAAAAACCTGACATGATTAGAATTTTCTGATCTGAACACTTTTTGCCTGACATAGAAATCGAACCCAAGACTATGCTTACTAGTACTGTAAACCAACGGGGCATTATCTGAAATGTAAGCTTTTTTATTTAAATTAGTCTTTAGTTTTAGGCTAGTTAATTACAAAGACTGAAGGCCACAGCACACTACTTTAAGATGCCCTGATCAGCGATTTTGCGAGTATCGATGCTGCAGCGCAACTTTACAACTTTCTACGTTCAGACCACATAGCTAACAGAGTCAACCTTATTCTCTACGGCATATTTTGACAGTAAAATCACATAGTCTTATTTATTATATTATTATTAAGCAATTGACAAGCAAGGTCAACTCCAAATCATTGTTTATGTTGTGTTGAAATACAAATAGAAAACAATTTCAGACTTAATTCATGATGAGATTCATAAAATAAAGCGGTAAAGCGCAGTGTTATATATAAGGTTTGGTTAATAATAAAAACATAATTTTCTATACTTATTTGAGAATCCATCTGGTGAAATCGTTACGATTGGACTACCAGGGGTTTATCCAGATCTGGCGAAATTGGTCTTTGAAGAAATTTGTTTGTAGCAACGACACAAGGTACCAAGGTGCAAGAGCACAGAGGCGCTTTTGTGCGGCAGCATATACTATCTGCAGACTGTAACGATATGAAGACCATATGGTATACCTTCATATAGCTGGACTGCAGTAAGGCTATTTTTTTACATAAACATAAGATTACCCAGAAAGGTGAGGCAGAGGTGTAGAGCACCCACATTTCACCTGTTATGTAAAATCCCAATTTTTTTTTTTTTTTTTTTCTGTTTTTAATAGTCAATTGCCATCAGTCCTTTGTATATTTGGATGGATAAACACTTGACCAACCCGGGAATCGAACTCAAGTTCTCACAACACTTGTTGTTAGTCACGTCAGTTGTTATTCCTCAAGGTTAAGTTAGAATCTAGTCCGAAGTAAGCAAGTAAGTAATAATAAGTATGCTTACCTTTCGGCATCAGTGTCAGCTTGAAGATCGGCCAGCGAGACTTCAAAAACGCGGCCCTTCAGTCCTTCCGATGCAATTTTAGTACCCTTAAATGAAAAACAATCACATTTCAGTATATATTCTAGAGAAAATGGTCTTTATTTAAGTTTTTTTGTACTTTTTCAGTGGTAAATCAAAAGGGAACAAATGTTTTCATCAGATGTTTATCATTGCGAGCTAGGTGGATCATCATGATAGTGTTATACTAAGAAAAAGTTGAAACAATTTTGGGACTGCCAGGATTTCAACCTGCAACCTTCTACTGCACACCGGGCAGCCGCTTTACGGTCGCGTGTTGCCAGGACCTGTATGTTACGTCATTTCGTGACGCCACAGCCATTCATCTATCATTAGTAGATGATAGGATTAGTTTTTAAATGCCTTTCAACAGCCAATTTTTCATCCTATTAGCACTGGTAGCCCTATGTTGTGCGTGTATTATAATTCAATTGGGTTAGCATAATTGCAACTAATCAACGATACTGATAATTTTTTTTATTTGTACTGTCTCAAATTCTAAGCCTTATTTAGATGAAAATTGGTATGGAGATAGGTCAAAACCCCAGGATTGACATGGGCTTGGCATGACAAAGTACCACGGAAGCGAAGCCGCGTGCAAAAAATAACACGCGTGTGACCATCAAATACACATTTCTAACCTCAAATAAGTAAGCGAAATGGCAGCACTCTTTTAAACATGGAGTCAAGTTCTCGGTATTTGGATTGAAATAAATATCTAAATGACCTTGCCATGTTATCAAGGTAAATTCATTGAGGAGCAAACAAATAAAGCAATATTCTTTAAGAGCACTAGGACTCCACATTAACACATAAAATACCACTATATTAACAAAGTCCATGTGGATTTATTCAGGATGAAATAAAGGCATGTTTTCAGATATTTAGCCGTGTAAAAGTAGTATTGACAATAACAGCATGATTATTACAGAAATTCTGAAAATTTAATTCTTAAGTGTAAGTATCAAAGAAATTTACCTGGGTACGGTTGACAAGGGTGGTGCCAACTTGTCTCTTGGTGAACATAGACGGTGCCTTAACATCGTACCAGTCTTTGCGGGTGAAAGGATCCACACTGAAAGATGCAGCAAAAGTTTAACATAACCTCAAACTTCTTAAAACTTACCACATTATAGATCAAGGATAAAACATATCCTACAATTAAACAGCATGCAATTTTCACGCTACCAAAGAGTCCGAAACACGTTTAACTAGCAAAGCACTGATAAAATTTAAACTGTTCCCGAAAACATACTGACACGAGACATGACTTATATCCGAAGATATTAACGACATCACAAATTATCTGACTTCTCTTGAAGGTTTAACACAGAGATTAATACTTTGGGTAGTGTATTTGTATTTTATTGGCGACTTACATCTTCTTCTTAACACCCTTTTTACCGCCTTTCGAGAGGCCTTTATTTTTACCGACCGCCATGTTCACAATCAAACTTTAGAAAGACTTTATTTTGTTTATGGATGCCGCTAGCGATGTCAAATTGGGATGAGCGTCCATAGCCAATATAGAGTAAATACACATTTTAATCGATTATGATACATATTGCATTTTAGTCGATTAGAAAATGTACTGATTAACAAAGCATAAATAAACGAACCATTTGTTTTGTATATTTGTAAAATAGATGAAATCATAATTAAATACACCAAATTTAAAATTAACATTAATATAAACATGCTCTTTCATGATTATTAATGTCTATAACGTAAAATTTCAAGACAAAACTTAATGGAACAGCTTACGGGTAATATGCGGCAAAAATGCTGGGCATCGATTTCTGCGACACACTGAAAATACTTTGCAAAGTAATGTATTTATTTAAGATCAATAAAGATTTGCGCTGGCTTCCCCTTTTTGCAGCGTTGCATTGCCTGCTTGTTTTTATTCACATAAGTTTTATTAGCAAATTTAATCGATTTAGTAGAGTTTACACCACAAAGAAGCCTCTGATTTCAGTAACTAAATTATTTCGTTGCCGCTAACCACTTTTTGAATAACTTCGATACAGAGATAATAGACGTCAAGATGTAACATGTAATGTATGAGGTAATGTACGGTAATACTTTGGCAACATTTGAACTGTCAAACTTCATTTAAACATTTTCCCCAATGACTATTTTTCTATATTTAGTTGATTATAATTTATAATTATTAATTTATAAATAACTATTATTTAGGTTTCTCTGTCTACGTTGTCCCCAGACCGATGCAAAGTCAAAACCTCAGATGAAATACCTAAAACTCATACATTTGTAAACATTAAATAAATCATTAAATCTTAATAAATATCCCATACATCAAAAATGATTTTTTGCCTTTTTGATAAATAAATAGTATCAAAGCTCTTGTTAATGAGTCCGACTCGCTCTTGGGCGGTTTTTATACTACAATCTTAATATTTTTATAATCTTTATTTATTTTATTTATTTATTTATTTATTTATCGTACACTCAACTACCATGACAGGAAATTCCCAATGCGATAGTTTATGACATAAGACAAAATATAATAAAAACATCAATGAAATTAGATTAAATTAACATAACATACACATAATACACATAATTTACGAAATCTTAAACCTCTTTTTTATTTATTAAGGACCAGTTTCTGAGGTGCCGGATAGGTCTTATCCGACTAATAATATTTAATCTGACCAAATTCAAAGAACACTATTTATATAATATACAACAAATTCGCTGAATATAGAACAGAAGTACCCAAAATTTGCTCTAACACTCATATTCAAACTCATCATGCGAGTTGGGTAACTGGGTTGGGAATATTTTAAAGTTTAGATAAAATAATATAATGACATATTTTTATAAGAAAAGATCCTGAACTTTGATAATAACATATGACCTAACGTACCAAGTTGATAGATAGCTTGGTAAATCAAATTTTAGTCGTTGTTTTATAATTATTCATGACATCTTAATAAAGCGGGACAAATGTGATAACACAAAAATACGTGTTTATTTACCTATAGAATAAAATCAAAATCACAGGTACAGGTAAAAGCATTGACTTAAATACTATTTTAAATAACCAAATCACCAAGCACAAAATGTCTTCGACATTATTTGACGGCATCTTCATTAATAAATTGCTGTTCTATGAACAGTTCAATGTTACCCAAAATCATTTGAACTTTTTTTGAAGTCCGAACTTTATCTGATGTAACCAATATTAATCTTTGATTACCCTATAACGATTTCAAATTAATAATATAATAACTACATTTTAGTTAATTACTGTATACAATTATTTTTTGTATATTTAAACAATTACAAATCAAAGAAAAACACTGCCAAAATTAATACCTTGGAATATATAGGAGTTATTTATTAAATTAATGTTTTGTTAGCTACAAAATATATCGACAAAACGTTTTACACATCTACGATAAAGAAATATTAGTAATTTTTCATCAAATAAATTAATAAGTCATTTTCACAAGTATGTTTAAAGTTAAAGGGCAATTCTAAGTTAACAGTTGAGCCTAAAAAGAGAACGTATTTGCCAAGAGACACGTCCAAAGAAAGATATTATATAATTTTTGTTTAAGAATTCATTAAACCATTGTCTACTTCGGCCAAATTTTAAGTCTAAGCTATCCGATCATTCTTAACGTATCCTATTATATAATGTATGTGCACGAACGAAAGTATGTGAACATGTATAGACGTGTGTGTTTTACTCTTTCAATCTTTCACGCAATACCGCATCGATTTTGATGAAATTTTGCAAATACGTAACTTATAGCCCGGATTAACAAATATACTACTTTCATCATATTATTACCACGCGGGTGGATCCGCGGGCTGAAGTTCGTGAACGTTTGATAATTTATTATTTAGATCACAAGGAACTTATATTTATACGAGATTACATGTTTAAAGAGAAGGAAGAACAGCTTTTGGTGTTAACCGACTTTATTTGCTGATGGTACATGTTATTCCATAAGACATGGGGGCCGTGTCACCCACGTCCGTAGGAGGTTACCCTAAATTGCGAATCCCTACACGTGGTCCCCGGGTGGTGCCAATCAGGTGACAATGGTGGTAGGCTTCGGCCGCGGCTTATGACCACCCACCGATCTAAGCCGTGTCGCCAAGCGGCCTAGCCGTGTTCCGGCACGAAGGTCGGTGTTGCCACAAGAGAGGATGGGTCGAATTGGTTGCTTGTAGCCTGCGATGCCGGTCTGGCGTACGCTGTTTTCCCCACACTGGGCTGCTAGTCGAGGAGGGTAGCGGGATCCGAGGCACGGTTCACCGCTGGCCGACCGCAGTTAGTAGGGGGCCCAAGTACCAAACTAGCTCCTTGGGAAAGGCTGCCCCGCCAACTAGCGAAAAATCCCGGGTTGCGCCATAGTGCCGGTTGGCGACCGGATGAGAGGGCCCTATGGACAACTTCGGGGGGGCTCGGGCGTCCCCGCAGTCTCCAGCCTAGTATGCCACTGGTGTGGCCTCGCAGTGTACGTCTCAAGGGTAAGCAGCTCATAGCCCAAATTCACTGCCGTCCTCCTTACTACCTACTCTTCAAAATTATGGCAGTAAAAAACAGAAACAAGAGACACGTTAAACAGCGGCTGCACTCCCTCTCATTAAAAGTGCACCTCTCCAATATCCGAGGATTGCACTCAAATCTCAACGCAGTCCATCACCATCTCGAGACTGAAAAACCTGCTCTCTTGTTTCTCTCGGAGACGCAGATAAAGTGTCCGACTGACGTGGCGTACCTTTCGTACCCAGGGTACTCCCTGGAGCACAATTTTAAGCCCCGTGCTGGTGTGTGCGTGTACGCCCGTGACGACATTTGCTGTCTGCGTCTCCGATGCTATGAAGATCCCAACCTTTCCATCCTATGGGTACTGGTAGACACAGGCATAGAGAAGATTCTCTATGCCTGTGTTTATCGGTCGCACAGCGGAGATCGGGAGACAACCAGGCTCTCAGAGTACCTAAGTGAGGCGGCGGAAGCCGCTCAACATAAATACCCGACTGCTCAACTGGTGTTGCTGGGGGACTTTAATGCCCACCACCAGGAGTGGCTGTTCCCGTACCAGCACACTGACCATGCTGGGAGAGAGATGCGCAAACTTGCTTTGGCTTTAAACCTCACTCAGCTGGTTCAAGGAGCAACAAGGGTTCCAGATGTTGACGGCCAAACAGCCAATTGCCTGGACCTTCTGCTGACTACCGACCCAGATCACTATGCAGTGTCAGTGTCAGCACCTTTAGGCAGTTCTGACCACTGTCTAGTGAAATCTGTGTCGGTATATTCTCCACCCGACCCTAGTCTGAAAGGCACTAGGCGGATATGGCGATATAAGTCGGCAGACTGGGATGGGATGCGCTCATTCTTTGCATCCTATCCGTGGTTGCCCATTTGCTTCTCTTCGGGTGATCCCTCAGCATGCGCGGATGCTATAACAGATGTGCTGCACCAAGGTATGGAATATTTTATTCCTTATGCCGATGTAAGCACATCTAGCAAAGCACAGCCTTGGTTTGGAGCTGAGTGCAGACGTGCTGAAGCACGGAAACACGAGGCCTTCCTTGCCTGGGCTGATGCTCGAAACCGCAAAGCTAGTGACATACCGGATAAGAAGAGAGCCTATAACAGGGCAACCAAGTCCAGCAAAACCGCTCTACGGAAGGCTCGGTTTGACCGTATTCGCAGCATTGGGAACAAACTTGCGACACACCCAACAGGGAGTAAAGCGTTTTGGTCCCTAGCGAAATCGGTCGAATCGAACTTCTGCCGCCCCTCACTACCTCCACTGCTGAAACCTGATGGGTCACTTGCCCACACTGCTGAAGAGAAAGCGAATTTATTCGCTTCCATCTTCGCAGAGTCTTCGCGTCTAGATGCTACTGGCGCTATACCCCCTCGTCTACTAGTTTGCGAGACTTCTATGTCGGACATACGCATACGTCAGACAGAGGTTCGTAGGGTGTTGCGAAATCTAGACGTGAACAAAGCAAGTGGTCCCGACGGTATTCCAGCCATAGTTCTGAAAACCTGTGCACCTGAACTGTCTCCCATATTGACGCGCCTCTTTCGCCTCTCCTTGGCTTCTGGACAAGTGCCGAAATCCTGGAAGCTTGCTAACGTGCAACCAGTGCCGAAAAAGGGTAGCCGTGCCGACCCTGCCAACTATAGACCGATTTCGGTCACTTCCATACTCTGTAAGAGTATGGAACGTGTACTCAACAGCAGACTCCTAGCATACCTAGAAGCGAACGACCTCCTCAGTGACCGGCAGTATGGGTTCCGCCGAGGCCGTTCTACTGGTGACCTTCTAGCGTATGCCACGCACATCTGGAGTGAAGCCGTCGAGAAGAATGGTGAGGCCTTGGCAGTCTCTCTCGATATCTCGAAGGCTTTTGACAGGGTCTGGCACGAGGCCCTTATTAGCAAGCTACCGTCCTTCGGTCTACCCACTAGTCTCTGTGATTGGGTATCAGACTTCCTGAGGAACCGATCGATTCGGGTTGTCATTAATGGCAGCTCGTCCGATCAAATGGCGATCAATGCCGGAGTCCCTCAGGGGTCCGTGCTCTCAGCAACGCTTTTCCTGCTTCACATCAACGACCTACTAATACCAGGTACGTTTGGTTACGCAGACGACACAACGGTTGTTGAAAGCTATATACCCAACCCACGAGCTAGTGGTGTACAAATCCAGTCGCACAGGAAGGCAATGGTCGAACGCATGAACGTGTCTCTGAAGGCAGTCTCCGATTGGGGTGACGCCAACTTAGTCACGTTCAATGCTAGTAAGACTCAGGCGTGTCTTATCTCCGCAAAACGGAGTCAATTCATCCTGACTCCTACTTTCCGAAATGTATCCCTTCCAATAACTGATCGTCTTGAGCTCCTCGGTATCTCGCTGACCTCGAAGCTCAATTTCGGCTCACACATTGAGTCGAAAGCTCAGCTAGCCGCCAAAAAGCTGGGCATCCTCAACAAGGTGAGGCAATATTTTACACCAAGGCAGTTGCTCGACCTCTATAAAGCGCAAGTCCGGTCGTGTGTGGAGTACTGTTCTCATCTGTGGGATGGTTCAGCCAAGTACCAGCTTGAGGCACTCGAGTCAGTCGAGAGGAGAGCCAAGAGAACCATCTGCGACAACGATCTGACGGAGGCTCGACTACAAAGTCTAGAGCACCGTCGCAAGGTTGCCAGCCTATCGGTCTTTTATAGGATACATTTCGGAGAGTGTGCCGAGGAACTTCACAACCTAATCCCTCCGTCCCCGTTTCACCATCGGACTACCAGACAAACGGCACTCAGGCACCGCTTCACGGTAGACATTCCACTAATACGCACTAAGCGTTTCGCTTCTACATTTCTTATGCGAACTGCCAAAGAATGGAACGCCCTGCCCGAGTCTGTGTTTCCGCATGAGTACAATCTGGATCTTTTCAAAGCAAGAGTTAATAGGTATCTTATAGGTAAGCGTGCTCCACCGTAGACCGCATCTTCACTTACCATCAGGTGAGATCGTGGTCAAACGCGTGCCTATCCACCATAAAAAAAAAAAAAAAAAAAAAAAAAAAAACATCTTATTTTTTTACGATCTCTACCGGACTGCCAGACTTGTGCTCTCAGCTTGCGCTAAATACTAATGTCAATGTCATTGTCAAATCAAATTATATAAAACGTCAAACTGAAGCAAATGTCAGTCAGTCAATTTAACAATTTAGCAAATGCCATCAAGTGCGTTCCGCTAATTTTATTTTATTGAACGGCATTTCTTAATTTATTCGATATTTTTGGATCGAGCCATCTTGTTTTTTGCCAATTACCATTAATAATAGTGTGCATTGTGATATTAAGCTAATGTTATGCGTATAACAGTTTTATAAGTGCTTGTTAAAATGGGTGCTCACGTATCCAGAGATGATTTTGAGTGGGTTTACACAGAAGAACCTCATGCTAGCCGCCGGCAAATAATCTTAGGTATGTAATTATGTCATGTGTATATATAGGAGCATCACATTAGGAATTAGGAAGCGCCTGATCGTAAACTGCACGTACTTAAACGGTCAACTAGTTTAAGCCGACTAGAAAAACGCCTTCGATCAATGTTCAATTGAAACAAAAAAAAAACATCTCGTGACTTTGGTTTCACTTTTTAATTAGTAAATTTAATGTATTATCTCTAATAAGCGGGAAATTTTACCGAAATTATTAATTTATAAATATAAATTATGTTGCTATGCCGTGCCGCCTTCATTTGTAATTGCATTTATTTATTTATACTAATCGGGATCATAAATATTGTGCTGTTAAATAGGACTTGATGTCACGATGCTACTCATTGGCTATTAAGTTTTAAATGTTTATTATTTGTGATATAATAGTAAAACTTTTTGCATATGAAAATTCTAAAGTTCTAACTTTTTATCACAATATTCAACTCGACCTTGAGTTATCTATGGCCATGACAAAAAACAAATATTTAACCCTTTAATTGACAATGTTTAGTATAATATACCTACAATCATATTTATCCACACGATAATGAACCTTGAATTAACATTAATTATGTTGTTTTTTTTTTTTTTATGCAAACCTTTTTTTTTTAAACTTTAATCATTTAATTCACACAAAAAAAAAAACAGACTCATAAAGACTGACAAAACAATTGGCGGTATCGCCCTTCATATGTTTTGTGACTAAAATAGTCTATAGGTTTTATTAGTATAAACACTTGTATAGAAATGGTTTGTCCATCTTGTGGTAAAAACGATCATCAGCGCTCATCGAGTGCAAAGTGTCTAAATCGAAAACGTCGTATAAGAGAAACTGGACTTTCCGATGATCAAGAGGTCTCCGTCTATTGTGTCAAGAAGGGTCTCACATCGGTACTGTGCCCGCTGAGTGATCGAAAAGATGCATTACTCGCAACTATACGCGATGATGTCAGAGAACTATCCAGACTAACTATAGAGTTATCATATTTAATCAACTATTTCTACAAACGGTATAGTGATCGTGATGATTTCTTAAAATTGTTTCCTAAACTAGACGCCTTACAATTCACTTACGTACTAAAAGGGGCCAAGTATAAAATTCCAGATCCCGATAATGTTATATCAGAGTATTTATCGGCTCGAGGTAGCCGAACCAAACTGTACGATGGACGTTTGCGATCATTTAATATTATGCAGATTGCGAATCAATATAGTACCAGTTTGGAGACGAATATTAAAACTCACGCCTTCAAGAGGTTGAAACGATACATGTACCATAAATTTGGTGAGGAGATGGATAAATCAGAGATCCACGCTTCAACATATGATGCGTTCTACAACAATATGCGTAGACCGAATCAAATAGGTCGATGGTTTGATGAAAAAACGACCACAGTCGAGATCGACAGAAACTTTTGGAACCATATTCCGCTGTTTATAAAGATTCAGAAAGAGTTGAATGAGTGCTCCAAGACATCGTTTAACGTGTTCCCTTTGTATTCACACGGATTAAAGTACATTTCTTATGATTCCCGGGGTTTTCACGAACTTTTACGGAGAGTGGATCCAATCAATACACCGTCGACTTGGACTAAATTCTCAGAAAATTTAGCATTATACTGGCGTAGACACTTAACGCTGCCGTCAAAGTTTGGTTTCAACTTCTCTACCGATGGTGTGTGCATCTCGTTGTCGATGAATCGAATCGTTGCAAAGGGTACCAAGTTTAAATCGAAACGTGTTAAAAAGGAAGAATCCTCGCACGAGAATACCCTTTCTGGAGCCGGTAAAAACTATTCAAAGATCATATCAGTGGATCCGGGTGCAAAAACTCCGATTGTGACATGCACTCGTGCCAATGACGGCTCGTTTATATATAAAATCTTAAAGAAGGAATGCGTAGTGTACGAATCAAAGGAGCATCATCGAACACGAAAACGTTTACGCTTAATTAAAGATATAGAAGATCGCATAAGAATAGACCGAGAAGCTACCGAACTAGAGACTGGTATCACTTTGACTCCAAAATCTTGTAACGTTAAAGCATACACTCGATTTCAATTGAAATGGTTCGAAGAGAAACAGAGGGTGTACGAGCAGAGAAGATTACAACGTCTAAAGTTTGACAAGTATATAAACGAGCAAAAGACGTTGAATAAATTCGTAGATGAATATTTCGGTGAAGCGCCTGATACTCTGGTGGTGTACGGTGCTGGGTTCAATTTCATGAACAAGGGAACCTTCAAAGGTCACAGAAAGTTTAGGCATAATGAAGTGCTCAAGATTGCAAAACAGCGGAAGAACTTGACAGTATTTGTAATCAACGAAGCTTTCACTACAAAAAATTGTAGTTATTGTTATGAATCTGGTGCGAAGAATACTTTACTTGTATCAAAGTCTCCTCACCGTTACGTATACTGCAGTGTATGTCGTAAAGGTATTCATAGGGACAAGAATGGTGCAAAGAATATTCTTCTAAAGTACGAATATACAAAGTCGCCGGTTGGTCTTTCGTCCTCCGGTACTGATATGAATCGTATGGATGGTCATTAGGTTCATTATCGTAACTCTATATTTGTCTGGTAGGCAAATAAAGGGTTAAACTACAACTGAGATTGAGTTACAATAAAACAGTTATGATTTTTTTAGCCAGAGATAAGTTTTAAATGTTTTCTATCATACTTGTGTTAATACACAGACTGGAACTATGTAAACATAACTACAATAACTCATAATATGAGATAGTTTACTTCTACCTTAAAAATGTCCTTACTATACATACTATACACATATTCTAACACAACCAGATTTGTTTTTAATTTGTGCTACAGCTATTTCAAAATTCTGTAAAGGTACTCTCAGGCTGCAAGTATTCACTTGTAATGTTACATTACAGATTCCCTCTCAGTGTGGGAGCAAAACTAAGAAAATTTGAAATTTTATTAAAAAAAAATTATTACAGGTGAATGCTTGTCAGTCAGGGAGGCTGAAACATAATGCTTAAAATGAAATCTGCAATGTTACCTACATTATCTCTGGTTGCATTACATTCAAATGCTACACATTACAAGCATTTTTATTTGTTAATGTGACCTTTAATTTACTCTTGTACATTTTTTTTTGACACTTATAAATGCAAAATTTATACAGATATAAATTCCCATTTACTATGTAAATAAAGGGGAATTGATTATTGCAATTCTGTTTATATGAATTTGTGATTATATTTGAATTAATCAAATAGATTATAAGATTATTAAATTATCAGATTAATGTCATAACTTGTATTTATTAAAAATTTGTTTGTACCAGAGTTTGTTAGACTTATGTGGCCAAAAAGACATTTCCTAAAATAAAATATAGTAAACTCAAAGCCAAAGTTGCTTTATTTGTTTAACATGGTTAAAAACAGATGAATTAATATGAGATCCTCTTCCTCGCGACATATTCCTCATTGCTAAGGATTGTGATTCCCCCGCTGGTGTATTTTTTTTCCTGATTATACTCTTCCAACCGTGATCTGCCAATCTTTATATGAGAGCATATTCTGCCAGTTCTGACGTTAAAATTAACATAATATCTATATATATATAAAAAATACATACTTCAAATAAATACAAATAAATATTTCAAGATTTAAGATTCAAATCATTAATTTTTATAGGCCTCAGGGTAGTTGAACACCTGAAAACATAACAAATAATAATATAAAAATAAATAATAAGTAAAAACTAAATCTAAATCTAAAAAATAAAAAAAAAAATCTAAGTAGTACTTATTACAATTTTAATATAAAATTTTCTTTATGATTGCATTGAAGAAATCTGTACAATCTGTTGTGTGTATTTCTGTTGTGTGTATTAATATTAAAAAGAGGAATAATTTTTTGTAAAACAGTATTTATTTATCATTAAATTACCTACTATAATACAATAATATACACAGCTACAATAACTTATGATATTTACAAAACTTTATAGAGCATCAAAAAACTCCTCTGCACCAATGTCAAATGGCGACATTGTGCCCAGAAGGCTGGCAGCATTGCCACGTTGTATGGCAATGTTTATTCAAGAGCCAAATAAAAACCAGCCTTCTAGTCATGTGTTGCATTGATAAGTCTATTATTTTTTGTTAATTTGTTTGTACCTAATGTTACAAAACCACCTTGATCTTCTTCTTCTTTGTTGTGATTCTTTGATGGCTGACTCAAATTGTATTTTGACTTGCCATTGTGGTGAAAGGATTAGCCAATTCACTTTGGAGAACTCGCGAATTGCCCAGGGTGCGCCGGACGAAGGGAATCGTTGTGTGTCGTCACTCAGGGAGGCTCCTTTCATGCACCCACCAATCTTGATAAATTTGGTGGAGAGATAGTTTAAGGCCCGGAAAATTTTTGACTTACCACATGGGTGGATTTGCAGACAGAAGCTAGTCTTTTCAAAAAGATTAGTTATCTTGGAGATTACTTAAACCGCTTGGTTTTGGATAATTCTTTTTGCATTTGATAGTGACATTCTTTAGGAAGGTCATAGGCTATTTTAGATCATGCTCTAACTCATAGGGACAAAGCAGTAACTTTTAACATGGGCAAAACTATGGGTAGCAACCTCAAATGAAAGAGAACCTAATTGTAATGCAACAAATAACCATATATCTTATTTCTTCTCACTTATGTTCTTACCACTTATGAGAAAGGGATAAACATAGATAGGTGTTACTGGTTCAGTATGTAGTTGTCATCCTATGTACTGGGTGTCCCACTACTGGACAAAGGCCTCTCCCCATGACTACCAAGACCTTCTGTTATTTGCTATCTCTGACCAATAGTTCTGAAATACATCCAAGTCGTCACGCCATCTCCGTTTGGGCCTTCCTCATCACCGTTGACCATCACATGGTACCCAGTTGGACGCTGTTTGGGCCCCCCCTATTTACTTGGTTGTGAAATATTATGTAGATTCTTAATGTAATATTTGACAGTCCAATGTTGCTCACCCCTCCCCTCAATATCCTTCAGGTCATTTGACATTAGTTGTGCTATGTTTATGAAGTATTATACTAAGTCTATGGTATATTAGGTTATATTTTTTCATTTGAATAATGTTTATTTAATAATTGTTAAACCTCTAATTGACTATTTTTATAGCAATTTAACTATGCTTAGCAAATGATACTAACAAACAGTTGAAAAAGATGACCAATGGCACAAGGCGACTGTAGCTGAGTGGTTAAAGTGGCTGCCTGGTATGCAGAGGTAGCACGTTCAATTTTTCAACTGTTTCTTAGTATAATTGTTAAACCAGCGCTAAGACTTGGACAAGGACTAAAAATTACTAAGGAAATAAGGATTATCGATAATTATAATTATAATTTTATTTTAAGCGTTTTTTGTGAACTTTCTGTCAGGCAATTGACAATAGCAGCACGGATATAAAATTGTGCTTGGTGGATGGCGATAGGCTCAGCCCTATTCCCATGGGACCTAAACATAACAGAAAAAATGTTGGTGTTACATATTTTTGTATGTTATTTATAGGCGTTATGTTATGTTATGTTATGTCAACAACTGCGTCATATCAAATTAAAAGTACCAGATATGGTACGTTGACGCCCTCAACTGATGAATGTTCCTGTAGCCAGAACCAATCTTCTATCGAAAACACTCCTCACCACAACCATTCGCGTTGTGAACGAAGTTCACGAGCGGCTGGATATTTTTTCGTGCACTTTGAGTGAATTCGCAAGAGTTTTATTAGAAAATAAGAAAGACATATAATTTTTTTATTAAGTACTAATTTATGTACCTACATACTATAGGCTGACCGCTTAACTGAGACTTCGCCTACGGGGTACAGGGGCGCGGGGGTATGGCGACAACGGGGACTGAAACAGCTGCGGGCGGTGGGGGCACTTAATGAAACATACAGGAGCTGAAATGTACCAAGATATTTCCTAAGATATGTGACATCATAGGAAAAAAGAAATAGTGATTTATCAAATGAAAAATAGTTAAGAAGATACAAAATTTAAAAAACTTATGTACGTAAATAAAATAATTGAGAATAAACTATTATACTATTTTTTATCTAAACATATAATTAAATCGTAAGAAAGTCAAAACTTTTTTTGGGTCCAGTTTCTTTTTTCTAAAATTTATGTATACGTTAAAAGCCATTTGCTTGCACTGACTGTTTACTTTATGTCTGAAGATTTTTCGATTCATCTTGAGATTATCATTACATGTGTACCTCTCACAAGGTGTCTGCAACAGTTAACACATGCGATCGCTACCCATGTAGCGAACGTAATGAACCATCACAAAAATTTGCCCACCGCCCGCAGCTGTTTCATTCCCCTTTGTCGCCATACCCCCGCGCCCCTGTACCCCGCAGGCGAAGTCTCAGTTAAGCGGTCAACCTATAGTGTTAGTTAGGTTAAAAAATAAGTGATTTTAGTTTAAGTTAATAGCTGCACTGTCGCATTAGGATTAAGGCCTGTAATGATAGGTAAGGTTGTAATAAATAAATAAATAAATAAATGTAATATATATCACACACTATCAAAATTATATCATAATTATCGAAAAGGTTAATGCTATTGTGTGGTTATACCGAAAAATTTGTTCCGAATTGATTGAATTGATAAAACGTCGTACTTTCGTTATTTAATGGGGAGCAATCCTCAATTCACTAATGGGCAGTATTAGTAAAAAGAAAAAGCAAATTAAACTAAGAAACAGTTGGAAAATTACCAGCAGTTTATCTTCTACTTGAGATAGGAACAAATGGATGAACGTGACGTCACTAAATGACGTAATATACAGTTGAGAAATCCAGGGGCCTGGCAAGAGGCAACCGTAGCTTAGTGGTTAAAGTGGCTGCCCGGTGTGCCGAAAGTCACAGGTTCCAATCCTGTCGGTCCTATAATTTCTTCAACTGTTTCTTTGTATACATAGCTGTTGGCCGCGACTTCGTCCGCGTGGAATCTAAGTTATATATAAAAAATGAAACCCGTTTTCCGTTGTCACGACATAGCATGAAAACGGCTTGACCGATTTGGCTGATTTTATTTTTGTAGTGTTCTAATGCTCTGTACAAGGATCTTACGAAAAAAACAAAAAAATTATATATATATTAATAAATTTTCTGTAAAAATATAAGAGAAATTATTGAACCCTACGGAATAAACACTATTATGAAAATATATATTTTGTTTTTATTTAATAAAATTAGTAAAGTCCTCAGGTATGACGAGACCAGGGAAATAGGTATTCATTTTTATATGGAGGATATTATAGATTCCAGTTCAAATTGAATAGGTACGCATACATAAGATAGGTCAGCTATTAAAAATAAAGTAGTGCATCAAATTTACGCTAAGGCGGTACGAAGTTCGCCGGGTCAGCTAGTTGCTTATATTAATCACGGTTTTACTTGTGTTAAGCATTACTGCTCTGCTCCCGTCAAGTTTGGCGTAATATCAAAGCTCAAAAATTCAGTAAATTTACGTGGTTTTAAATCGTATTTTTTTACGATTTAGTAAAAATAGTAGTATACGACGAAGTAAAGTGACGTGTTATACCGCACCATAAAACATTTATAAGTTCATAACAATACTTTATCGATAGTGGTATGATTCTAATAGTTTGATAAGTATAACACAGAATTATCAGAAATGCAGGTGCTAGAGATTTCTTATCTGAAGTGAGTAAAGGAATATTTGTGTTAACGAGTAGTGTGTAAATAGCATTAAATGATGTCATGTTTTATTATGTCGGACATGGATAACATTTTATTTATTTATTTATTTCAACCTTACAACTATTTAAACCATTTATTAACCACACATTATCTTACATTTCGAGAAAATAAAAACAGTTTACAGAAAATGTGCGGCAAGGGAGATCCCTTAGCTCAGTATTTGCTGCGCGCAATGCACAGCACTGATTTTCAGCTAGTCCCTGCCAGAAAGATCAACACAGTAGATCAACGCTCACAAGAAAATATAAACAAAGAAATATTAGAACCAAACATACAATAAAAAATAAACTAAAAATAAAAAATAGCGAATATTGGTAGATACAAATACAACTTCCATTACAGTCCTTAAACGTAATGCGATAGTGCAGCTACCAACTTAACTTAAAATATATTTTTTTAAAGACTTAGTTTTTAAGTCAAACCTAATCTAACTAACGATCACAATAAATGCTTATCACAGCAAAAGCCTCATCAAGGGCTTCTCAAACAAATACACTGCTGAGTTAGTGGCACTTAATAGGAACAAGGTGTATCTTGCCGTTAGATCCCTCACAGGACACTGCAAGCTAAATAGGCACTTACCCCGTATGGGCTATGCGAAGATGACAGCCGCAGATTCTGTAACAAGAAACCGGAAACAACGTTCCTCCTTTTGCGACTGTGAGCCACTGATCCATAGACGAAGCGTCATTCTGGGACGCCATATTTTGGATCCGGATGATATCGATATCGAGTCACTTCTGATCGGCCGAATGCTCCAATCTATGGAGGCTATTGGCCTAAAGTAGAGTCTATAATGAGGCTACAATCACAATATACCCTCGGAGGTCGACGTGAACACCCAAAGCTTCGTCCCAACAATGATAGTAATAATAACCTATCTAACACTTGTTAGGTATATTGTTACTTAATAAAATAATAATTATGTGCTTTGATTATATAGTGTTTCTCTTCCTAATTTTCTGATATAACTAACCATATTTAATAATCTTGCGAATTCACTCACAGTGCCCGAGAAAATATTTATAATGTAAATACGTTGGGGCGCTATCGGGAAGCAAAATAAACTAGGAAATATAGTCAATGAAAGTTTATTCTAAGTTCCACAAAATTTTGTTACACGTTATATTACACATAAAAGTTCAATAGCACAATAAAAGTTCAATGTCACGTTCTAAGGTTGAACGGTGAACGAATATTCTAAATTATAAAAGTAGTGATCCCGCCGAAGTTAGGCTTAAGACTAATAAAACTAAATTAATATTTGTATGACGAACGAGGTGTCACGTCTTCCTCAGTCCCGTCTTTCTCGTGAGAACCGCATTTAAGCTTACGTGGCTTTCTGCGTAGTAACACACGTCTCCTTCAGTCCTGCGTTTCTCATGGGAACCGTATTAACGCTTACGAGGCTTTCTGCACTCGTAACACCTCCCCTCTAAAATGAGCAGCTATTTGGTGATATTGACGCCAAAAGCTGCGGCTCTTCTTTCTGTTTCCGAAGCGTTCACATTCACCGCAGTATCTCCTTTCGAGATAACTAACTTGGCTTTGCGATGATTGTACTTGACGTATAATATGATAACCAGTGCACCTGCACTTAGCAGAACTATGATATATAGCGGAATTGTCGTATGGTAAACTGTTGACAGATCCGATGTCTCGATTTCATTTTCCATCATGATTTGGCCTTGTATCTTATGTAAGATGTTCAAATCTGTAGATTGCAGTTTGAAATTTCGTGTGTTGTTCAAATTATTATATTCCTGCGACAATGGTATAATCTCTAATGGCTCTCCAGCTATTTTATTATCCAAATTGACGATAGTTATTTCGTGAGATCTTAACTTGCATCCAAGAGGAATACTTAGTAGAAAACTTCCTTGTAGTATCTTATGTTTGTCGTGTCCACAAGACAATTGAACCTTGGTCTTCACGGGAAATGTAATAATATATCGGTGACTATCCAGTTCGGTTAGAGCCTCCTTAGTCAGAGAGATAGGCGTGTTTTTGCACGTTCCATCTATCTCCTGATGTTGTATGAGTCGTTGAATACAGTCCGGTTCGGCTTTGACTTGGTGAATAATCTTCTGCTCGCACAAATGCCAGGACTCAATTCTTGAGCATTCAGTCTCTAGATACACGAATTCCTGAGAATTGGTTGCTATAAATTGAGCAGGTGGTACTATAACTTTATTATATTTATTGGGGACCGGGCAGAGTTTATATAACTGATAAGAAGTACTAGATGTTATTGGAAATTTGATAACTACAACGACTTTTGACTCTGTGATATATGAACCTAGGCTAATAATGTCATAGTAACTTCTAATATCTAAAGCTATAATCTGATCTAACTGATAAGTTTCTTTTAATTTAGTCAATAAGGTATTCAAATCTTTGATAGAAAGTATAGAGTGGTGAATTGATCTGCTGCGACTAAAAGCTAATATGTTTTCAAGTCTGCAAATTTCGTTAAGAAGGTCTTGTGCATTTTCGCTAATGATAGCGAAAATTTGCAGAAGTTGGGCAAAATGAATGGTACGCTCGTTTTCATTGTTTGTCATATTCATGACAAAAGAAAGAGCCTTCTCTAATCTTCTCTGATTAATGGACAAATTACTGAGTACTTGGTTCAGCTGAATGGTCATTTCTTTGTACAAAGTTATATGTTTATTGAAAGTCTCCGATAAACTGCGATCATTTTTATTCAAAATTTGCAAAGCATTTTCGAATTTCAGGGCGTCCTCGCTATCTAGATTTCCTGTGATACTTTTGACGATTGTACCCAATGGATTCAGCAATCCTCTCTTAATTCTGGTTGGTCTAAATGTGTCTAGCTGCAGTAAAATTTTATTTAATTTATTAAAAAGATGATGAGTTTGATGATTGAATAAAGTGTGTTCCATTTTCGATAATTTAAAGGTAGTGTCAGTGAGTGTGTTTTTGATAGTGTTCACATGTGACTCAATTTTGTCAAGGTCAATTTCTTGTAGAAACGCATGAAAATGGGAAATCATTTTCGTAGGTCCAAGATTAAATGGTAATATGCCAGGTCCGTTGTCTAGGCTGTCAAGTTGTATGTCTTGAGCATTGATCAGAAGGCCGGGGAGTATTAAAATGTACCTGTAACAATACATTCCCCTTTTAATTTTTGGTAGGTCTTTTTAATCGAGATTTTGCTACCGGTCCGCGGCGCTTTGCGGTATATACATGTATTGGTAAATTAGTAACGACTTGATCACGAATAAAACGGGGTGCTAATTTTTGTCTTTCTGCCGCAGGATTTCTCACAAATATTTCCTGATTTGGCTCGCAATCTAAAACTTCTTCCCTAGTAGCGTTACGACGTGCCATTATCGCTTCACGTTCGAAAGATGCTGAGTTATGAATAATTTTATAAACTGTGTCCATTCTATTACGATGCTCTTGAACATAACTTTGAAGGTATCGGTCCGTTATATTCAAGTCTATGGGTTCGCGAGGGTCAAAATGACCGGATATCAAATCGAATGGTCTACATTTGGTGAGACTGTGAATAGAGCTATTATATCCTATTAATGCATATTGTATTAGACTGCGTACTGGGTCCTGCCTATGCTGTAATTTTAATATCCGTAAATGTTCTAATAAAGTGTTATGGAAACGTTCCACTATGCCGTTTTCATTCGGTGCATTAGCACTGGTCATATGGTGCTGTATCTTATGTAATCGTAGAAATTCTGTTACAACTTGATTACTAAACTCAGTACCCTGGTCTGTTGTCAAATTTAAAGGAAAACCGTGATGTGTACTATAGTTCAATAGAGCTTTTACTATATTAGGAGCAGTGCAATCTGGAAGGAAATAAGCTTGCGCGTATTTTGAGAAAGAATCTACTATTGTTAGAAACTTGTCATGCTCGATAGTTAAGACGTCTGCGTGTGCTAATTCGAATGGTTTATTAGGCGGAGACACGACTCTAAATTGTGGGCGCACGGGATTGCGATCGTACTTTGCTTGACTACATATATGGCACTCATTTATAAATTTTGTAATATCTGCTTTCATTTTGGGCCAAAAATAACGCTGCGATAGCGATAAAAAGGTTTCATTAATCCCGCGGTGGTTCGTTTTGCCGTCGTGATAGTTTTTAATTATTTGACACTGAGTAGGTTGATCGCTAATATCGTTAACTATTTTTTTAACTAAAGTTAGATTCATAGAGCCGTGAACTAAAGTTCTTTGTAGAATCGGAATAATACATAACATTTTTTCTGATGGTTTAACCAAAATTGCAGTTAAAGTTTTGAAATCTTTAATATGAGTTTTTAAAGAGTTAATAAGATCTAATTCGAGGTTATCTTCATGTATATCCACCGAAATTCTTTGGTAGGACATAAAGGGTTCCGTTATGAGCGGTATGTTGCGTATACTACTATTTTTTATGTTTAAAATTAACTGTTTTTTAAACTTATTTAACGGCTCTTCTGTTATAGGTATTTCTAAAACCGGGTTTTCAAGGCTACTGTGAATGGTTTCTGTAGGTGCAGAAAATGTGTTTTCTTGCGTGTTTTGGGGTTCAATATTGGAATTTGAATGAACGGTAAGAGTGGATGATGAAGAATGTATTGGACTACCTAGAGCATTAACAGTTGATTCAGTTGAATCGGACTGATCGGACTGATTGACAAATAACGACATGTTCTCATTGTAATTTAGTTCTATGCGTGACAGAGCGTCTGCGTTGGTATTAGATTTACCTTTTTTATGTATAATAGTATAGTCGTATTCTGTTAATTTAAGCTTCCATCTTGTTAGACGCGACCCGGGCTCTTTGAGGTTCATAAGCCACATTAAGGGTTTATGGTCTGTAATTATTTTGATTTTTCTACCGAATATGTACGGCCTGAAATATTTGGTAGCCCACACTATTGCGAGAAGCTCTTTTTCATGTGTACTATAATTAATCTCGCTGTCATTTAGGGTTCTCGATGCATAAGCTATGGGTTTATCAGCACCTATAGGACCTTGGGATAGTATGGCACCTACTGCTACATTAGATGCGTCCGTAGTTATGATAAATTCCTTACTAAAATCTGGGTATATCAAAATCGGATCGTTTGTAAGTAAATTTTTACAATGGTTGAAACAATTTAGGTATTCGGCAGTTAAATTAATTTTAGCACCTTTTTTGAGACAAGAAGTAAACGGTTTGGTAACATGTGCAAAATCTGGTATAAAACGACGGTAGTAACCTAGAAGTCCTAAAAATGATTTAATCTGTTTAGGAGTTTTTGGAAGAGGATAATTTAAAATTGCCGAAATTTTATCCGGGTTGGGCTTAATGCCTTGCGGGGTGATTATATGACCTAAATACGGTGTCTCTTTTTTGAAAAATTCCGACTTGTCCATTTGAATTTTTAGGTTGGAATTTCTGAGCCGGTCAAAAATGGATCGCAAATTAACTATATGCTCTTGGAGGCTGGTCGAAAAACACACGATATCATCAACATATTTTATGTAATACAGTTAGGTAATCCACGAAGAACATTGTCCATCACGCGTTGAAATGTGGATGGAGCATTTTTTAAACCCATGGGCATTCTAAGAAATTCATAATGCCCTTTTTCTACACTAAAGGCTGTCTTAGAAATATCTTCCGGAAAAACCGGGACTTGGTAAAATCCGGCTTTTAAATCTAATGTCGTAAAATATAAGCATCTACCCAGTTTATCTAAAATGTCGCTAATGTTTGGGATAGGGTACTTATCGTCAATTGTTTTCGCATTCAGTTGACGAAAGTCAATGACTAATCGCCACTTCGTCTTACCAGATGCGTCACATTTTTTAGGTACGATCCATACTGGAGCGTTCCATGGAGACGAAGAGGGGCGAATAATTCCTTGATCAAGCATAGATTTTATTTGATTTTGCACCTCTGACCTATGTATATACGGATACCGATAACTTCTACTATATACAGGTATATCGTCACTTGTCCTAATATGATGCTTAACCTCGCTTGTAAAAGTTAATGGTTCTCCCTCAAGATAAAATACGTCGTGATATTCCTTGCAAAGATTATATAAATTGAGTGACTCCTCTGCATTTAAATGATCTGTGCGCAAGTTGGATAAGACCTTATCAATCCTGTCGTCGTCTGTACTAACAGTATTATGTTTCACTGGAATTGTTTGCTCGTTGTACACCTGCGCTTGTATCGGCCTGAGTATGGGAATAATGACATCATTGTCCGTAGGGTTTGAAATTTGAACAATAGCATGATAATTTTTGGCTGTGGACAGACATTCACTTATAAAACAATCGAAAATCGGTTGTTCTTCTACATAAATGTCGCCATGACTTATATTAATCGGAACGGTAATAAATTGAGCTGTATGAGCGGAGATTGTTATTTTATCGCACTTCGAACTTTCGGATTGATATAACGTAATAGGTATTTTAGCCAATTTAGTCTCTAATATGTGAGAAGCAAGGACAATTTTTGCATGCCACAATTTTAACAGATTCCAGCCTATTAGACCGTTAAAAAAATTATGAAATTTGTAAATGTATAATTTTATTGGGGTACTGTCATTTAGTTCCTCAAAACAAGGTACGGTAATGGAATAGTAATTCTGAGTAGTAACATGCGTATTGGTTACGTAAAATGGATTATACTCAAGTGGGATATGTGCGTAAAATTTTTCGTAAGCTTCTGGGCTTAGGAATGACTCATTTGCGCCCGTATCTATCAGAAGTTTTAAGGGTGGGTTATTAATTTGAATATAGGGTAAATGACGCTTACTCTGTAAATTTAATTCTATTCGGGGGCAGTTTTGTCCAAAGTCGGGCAAAAATTTTGATCTGCCGAAGCTACCAAATTTTCATGGCCAAAATTAGGCTCCATGTTGTTATCAACCGAATCATCACCATACGTAACGTCAGAAATAGTTACCGGCATTTGACCGTGGTCATCGCAGTAATTCTCATTAAAATATTCATTAATATTCAATTCTTTAGGCAAGTTCTTGTTCGCTAAATAATTTTCGCGTCTTCCATTTAGATGAGTGGGTGGTAAAGTACGAGCCACCGGGTGGCTAATACCACTCATAGGTCTCGGGTAATTATTCTGAGCTCTTTGCTGAGGTGGCATTTTAAACCCGACTGACACGTTAGTGGGGGGCTCCTTAAACATTTGCTGTGTCCTTGAATTCTTTATGTAAGGTGGTCTGTACTGAGATGTGTGGTGAGGTGGCTGACTCTGTGGTTTCGAATATGTTTGTAAGGTTTGTACAGTGTTCGGTGATACGTAGGTATTAGAGTTTGGGTATGCACGAGAAGAATGAGGTGTATGATCATTGAAGTTTTGAACATTCTTTTTAACAGGTAGATATCGATTTTTATTTTGAAGATATATTACATTTGCTTCGTCTTGAGCGTACTCAAGGGCTTTTTCGAGGGTTTCAGGTCTCATACACCTTATTCTAGAACCCAGTGGGTCTGACAATCCTTTTAAATATGTCTGTAGAGCGAGTTTTTTGTACAATGTTCTTTTAGCCTCTACAGTAGTGATTATAGTTTCGTGCAATTCTACATACGTCATTATGGTACAAAGTAGATTTTGGACTTTTTCGTAAAATATCTGTATTGTGTCAGTTCCTTGACTTAACAATGATAAATCAGTATAAATATAGTGCAGTTTCGTCTCTGTGATCCGAAAAACTGTTCACTAAAGTAGACCTTATGCCATTCCAATCACTGGGTATGCCGTTAGTGGCCAATGTGCGTGCCGCATTACCCGTGATTTTGTTTAATATTCCATTAATTAGAGAAAGATTAATAAGTTCATTGCCTGCTAGGGGGCTAACAAATGTGGCAACTAGTTCATCGCACAATTTTAAAAATCTTGTAAGGACATGTGGGTTGCCATCGAATTGCGGAACTAATTTTAATGATCTACAAATTTGATCGATTTTATTCATTTGGCTTGTGCCCACAGTGGAGGCAGATGCGCTTGCTGTGCTTCCGTCCATGTCCAAATCTAAGCTACGTCGAGAGTCGTTTAAGGCTGCTCGTATTTGCGATCGTCTTAAATCCCTTGAAGGGGACGAATCCCTAGACCCCTTTGGGTGAAAAATGTTAAAAGGTATAGTAACACTGCTTATAAAAAATAATTATAGCAACTAATAAAAAGGAATTAATGCACTTACATGAATATCATTGCCGGAGAAATTCGTCTCATCGATTTCTGGATGTCACAAACTCTGCTCTAACCGATGGTAGGTCAGCGGCTGCTCCTCGATACGCCTCCGGTAGGTTCTTAGCTCAGGGTATAATTCAGAGGTCCGATATGTCACTTGTAATTACACTTTAAGTCCCGAACTAACCACGACTGCGCCAAATACGTTGGGGCGCTATCGGGAAGCAAAATAAACTAGGAAATATAGTCAATGAAAGTTTATTCTAAGTTCCACAAAATTTTGTTACACGTTATATTACACATAAAAGTTCAATAGCACAATAAAAGTTCAATGTCACGTTCTAAGGTTGAACGGTGAACGAATATTCTAAATTATAAAAGTAGTGATCCCGCCGAAGTTAGGCTTAAGACTAATAAAACTAAATTAATATTTGTATGACGAACGAGGTGTCACGTCTTCCTCAGTCCCGTCTTTCTCGTGAGAACCGCATTTAAGCTTACGTGGCTTTCTGCGTAGTAACACACGTCTCCTTCAGTCCTGCGTTTCTCATGGGAACCGTATTAACGCTTACGAGGCTTTCTGCACTCGTAACAATGTTATATAGTAAATAAATAAAAAAAGAAATATCGATCGCTAACGGTGAAAAAAAAAACATCGTAAGGAAACCTGCATGCCGGAGACTGCCTAAAAAGTGCCCGAGGGCGTGTGAAGTCTATCAATCCGCCTTAGCCCGCGTGGTGGACTATGGCCTAACCATTCTCATCATGAGGCCCGAGCCCAGTAGTTACATGTAGGACATGACTGTATTAGATAAAGGGCTGCTATTATTTTTGTTATAAAAGGACCCAAGGAGCACTTTTAAGGCGAATCCTATTCTATCTACTAATATTACAAAATGGTTATATTTGTGACAATGTCTGGATGTTTGTTACTAACAGGAACGAATGAGGAAAGATATTCTACATCGTTAAGACTTAGGGTTTTGCCCGTAGAAAGTGGGCCACGACGGACCACCACAATGAGGTCGAAAGACATGTTTGTGTGCGATTTTGTACGCGTAAATCTATTGTCCTAGTTAGCCTAAATAACAACATGAAACATACCTACTTCCTAACAGCACAATAACATTGGATTCCGGCCGCGTTTCCGCGCGAGTTATACGTCGATATAAGTATGGTGCATGAAAGGAGCCTCCCTGAGTGACGTACACAACGATTCCCTACGTCCGGCGCACCCTGGGCAATTCGCGAGTTCTCCAAAGCGAATTGGCTGATCCTTTCACCACGATGGCAAGTCTAAATACAATTAGACTCAGCCATCGACACGATGAAGAAGAAGCTGGAATTGTACAGGAATTCTATACAACGTGAAACCATCTTATTTTGCAAATGTATAGCTTGATGTTGAGAGTGCACGGATGGCGTAGTGGTTAAAGGGGTCGCCTCGCCGCTTTCAACTGCGCTGGTGATGTGGGTTCGATCACCACACGGGACACATCTTTGTCTGATACCTGATACGCAAAGATTCGTTTTACCTCTGGGTGTGCTCTGTGTGTGTGGAATGTATATTTGTGAACACCCCTGCGACATAACAGTTATTACTAGTGCGGGCGTCGTTTTTTTTTAATAAATAAAATAAATTGTGGACGGGAAGCTTGTAGGTAGAATGCGATACCTTCTTATGCGCTTCACACACGACAGCTTATGAAATGATGAAAAATGAAATAAATGATGACAAAAGAGAAATACAAAGATCACTTAGTCAATATAGAGAGATAATGAAAGCAAATAACTCTACCAAAACTCCTTTTGGTTTAACCGTCTAAGTCAAATACGAAGATGTAATAAATAATCTAGGATAGTCAAGGATAGTTAAAAGAAAAAGAAAACGATACCCATTGGGAAACGACAATCGTTGAAGCCATTATCTTTGCATCTCCAAGTCAAATATGCACATTATTCGCTAGTTCTATATAAATAATATTTTTTTACATTATAGCTGTTGTGTATGAATTCCTTTATACTGGAAAATGTATAGCTTTGATATGCAGCCGTGTGTACGTGCAAAATACTAACGCTTTTTAATTTCTTCGAATGTATAGCCCGTGGTCCACTTTCTACGGGTAAAACCCGGTGTAGTCTATGCGGTGTGTGAATCTTTCACCGGATTTTCCTTGTAATTATAATAGTTTGTTTATTGTGGCCACGGGAACGTGTTGTTGAATTTTATGTGACCGGAATTAGTTGTCGACTTCCTTATGTCATGAGACAATCGTCTCCATTTGACATGCTGCTCTGAATCTAAAAATTTGGTCGTAAAAAAAAACTTTTACATGGGCGGAGATATCTAGTCATGTAGTGTTTGCCAGCTTTTGAAAGTACTAGCGGCGCCATTCTGATAGTTTTATTATACAAAAGAAAAAAACGATTTCAATTGTTTACTTAATGAACGTAAACATTCTTTACCTTATCTGATTTAGCGTTTTACATATTATCTAACAATCTTTAATTACAGAGAAATATACATATAGTATCTTAAATTAAATTAGCCTAATAACTTAATCTAAACTTAATAAGTCACTGTCAGAAGGCCTCGTTCCCAAAATGCTAGCAGCATTACCGCGTTGTATTGCGATACTTAGTCGCTGGCCGAAATATAATCCAGCATTTCGAGAACGTGTTGCCTCAGTTAGACGCGCTGACAACTCTTTGTACAGACTTATCTCTTTGTATTATCTTGTTTTGGACGTCTTTATTAAAACTGCATCATAGTAATATAAACTATAATAAATCAACAAGAATTAAGTTAAAACTAACCCGTCTACGTAATAATATGGTACTTAATCTTGGTTTGCCACATGAGAAGTAATATATTCTGGGTTCTGGTAAGAGGCGACCGTAGCTGGATGGCTAAAGCGGCTGCCCGGTGTGCAGTAAGGTCGCAGGTTCAAATCCAGCCGGTCCCATATCTTTTTCAACTGTTTCTTAGTATAATTTGCTAAGCATAGCTAAATGCTATAAACATAATCAATTAGATAAAGTAATATACGCTTGTGATGTGCTCGCCAAGACGTTTCATTTGATACCAAACACGTCATGATTATGTCGTTTTTTTTATTTATTGATGGTAGAATCTGACGTTTTAAATTCCGTTCAATAATAGTTATTTATGCAACTGTTCTATAATGAGGGGTATTAATAATATAATAATAAAATTCTATATTTCGGACAACAAAAATCCATTGGGTTAGTTTACAAATCTTACATGCTAGTGTTAGTTACATTTTCCTATTTGGTATTTTCTTTTTAGAAGGACACTCAATGGAGAAGTTGCCGTTGATAGTCCTTCTAACAAGATGTATTAAAATCGGAGAATCCATCGTCTCCGCCACAGTTTTGAGAATGCTGTTGTTGCTGGCCCGTAATCGCAACAAAAGCGAGGCAGTCTTTTTGCGAATGACGGCGTGAAAACCGTCCGTGTGATTTTGCGCAAACATGCCGGACGCGCTGCATCGCCGTGGCAGCCTCAACAGCATTCTAAAAATATTATTATATTGGACGCGCAGTACATCCATCGATCTTTTAGTATAGTCAACCCAAAGACTTCCCGTGTAGAACCCTTGGCAATATGCCTTAAAAAGTGTTATTTTTACTTGGTCACTACTACGAGCGAATCTTCGGGCCAACATATTACCTCGGACCGATAATGCCCTACGCTCCCTTTCAATGTCAACATTGTCTTTAAGATCGTCGGTAAGTAAATGCCCCAGATATTTAAAGTTTGTCACTCTTTTGATGTTCAAGCCGTTTAGGGTAATGGAAGGTATATTCTCAGGACATTTTCCGCCGGTTTTAAAGACCATGTACTCACACTTTTTTACATTGTAAATAAGCCCATTAGAGGCAGCATAACTTTCACAAACCTTTAGCAACTGATTAATAGCCCCAATCGTTGGGGCAAGCAAAGTCATGTCGTCGGCATAGCTTATACTATTAATTTTTACCCCATGTACGCTGCAGCCGACGCGCATATTGCTGAGCTCAACGATTAGGTCATTTAGGTAAATGTTGAAGAGTCTAGGTGATGTTAACCCCCCCTGCCTCACTCCGCACTCTAACCCATAAGACTCGGAGAGTGTGTTCGCCCACTTAACATTGTTTGTCTGATTTCCATACCAGAACTGTAATATTCTGAGAATATCGGTAGGTACACCCCTGTTCTCCAGCTTTCTCCAAAGCACATCATAACTGACAAGGTCAAAGGCCTTGGAAAAATCAAGAAAACAGGCGTATACCGGTGTATCACGATCGGTGTAGTATCTGACAGTATGTTTTAGACTTAAAATAGCACTTTCCGTAGACAGTCCAGGTTGAAACCCAAACTGCGATTCGTGCAGACTCAGATATGTTTTTAAATGCGAATCGATAATACTGTCTAACACTTTTGCCGCCGTGGTCGCAAGAGAAATGGGTCTGTAGTTTCCACTGTCCGAGATATCACCAGTTCTGTTCTTAACTATAGGTGTAACTATTGTTTTCATCAGTTCAGATGGCAAATACGAGTGACTAATGCACAATGTATAGAACATGGCCAAAACTCTCGGAAGATGGAAACCAGCATACTTAAAATGTTCAATGCTGAGCCCGTCATGCCCGGGAGACTTACCCCTGCTCATATTTTTAATAACAGCTTTCACCTGTCTCGCTGATATGAACAATGGCGGCTCCCCTCCCGGACCGCCGGGCCCACCAAAAGCCGTGTGAGTTGAGGGACCGAGGGGAGATCGCACTGTAAAATGATCCTTGAACATATTGGCAATCTCCTCTGGGTTACTCTTCCCACCCACGCTCACCGAGAGGCCAGGCTTAACGTCTAACTTAGCTGTCGATTTCCAAAATTTCGCAAAATTTTTCGTCGATCTTTCTTGTGCTATACGATCCATTCTAATTTGGTCTTGGTGGTTTTGACACCACTTTAGACGTCCCTTAAAGATTTTACGTGCCTCACACATCTGTTGAAAAATGGGTCCTGATTAAAACACGAGTGTGGGTTAATAGTATCACATGAGTGTTTTAATATCTAATTATAACAGTTGCATACAAGACTTTATCTACACCCATGATATGAATCCTCTATAAATGTTCTGAAACCATAGGACTCTATGTAAATTCATGGAAAGTTTAATTAGTGAGTATCTAATACAAACAAACTATGTAATAAATTTACGCCCTACTCAAACAAAAATTTGCTCTTTAAAGTTAATTATCTCGCAAACAAATCTCTTAATCAAAAAACTGTCTTAGCAACCCCTAAACGTTTTTAAAAGGCCTATCTAACAATACCCCACACTATGGGGTAGGCGACAAAAAAAAAACATCCCTACTTTACATGTAGGGGAGCTACCTGAAAAAAAAATATTTTTCCAAATTTTATTCTACGACTTTCTTTGTTTAGTTAACATACATGTTCATGCAAAATTTCAGTCGGTTTCGTCGCTATGCCGTGGTCAGACAGACGGACATGGCGAAACTATAAGGGTTCCTTGTAGGTACTACGGAACCCTAAAAAGGAGTTGCATAATGAATTTCAGTACAACATTAGTATTGGGTGTTATAATGGTTATTATGACACTGGCTGTTTTAATAAGCTAACTGTTTCAAGAAGGTTTATAGAGGATTTATAAAATGGGTGTAGATAAAATTTATAATTAAACCTCATTCATTAAAATCCGTTCATTACCTTAGGCGCTATGGAGGAACATACAAACATATAAACATACATACATGGACTGCCAAAAGAATTTTTGGCTTCGCCGTACTTGGGTAAAAATCCCGAGTCTACTTGCGTAAAGCCGTATCGCGTACGTTATTTTAAAAGGTTTACACAGATTCGAATATACGAGTGTGGTAGGAGAACCGCGGCACTGTAATGATGCAATTAAAAATTCGAATTTTATTCAAATAATTATAATTTGGACATTTTTTACATTAGATAGAACGCTAGAAGCAATTACACTATCCAATGGTCCCAATGACAAGGCCAAATACACACATTTGCTCACACAAGCACACCCAGTCTCAAAACAAATCTTTGCGAATCACACAAAGATTTGCCCCATGTGGGGATCGAACCCACAACACCAGTGCAGTGGAGAGCGGCGAGGCGACCGCTTAAACCACTACATCACACGTGCAGACATAATGAAATAATGACATTACATTAGAGGCGAACGCTTGTCAGTTAAGCAGGCAGTTTGTAATGTAATGCTCAAAATCGAATCTGCAACGTTTAATAACAAGCGAATGATCGCAGCACTAAATCTTTTTTTTTTTCCAAAACTTTAATTACATACTACATTATATAAGCTATCAATTTTATGTAACACTTTTTAGTAATCTTATCGATAATAAATTGTATGATTGTTGTTATGAACTTGAACTCAATGTCTTTGGACATTAAAAAAAAACTGACTGCACCACTTCCTTTTTTGAAGTCTGGTTTTTAAAAAAAATTGGACTCTTACCGGATTAGATTATATTTTACCGATGTACAAGGTTGGAAGAAATCATAGTTTTTCTTTTAAAGAACGAAACTTTTTTTTATAAATAAAAAAAAACATAGCCAAAAGGTTAAATAGGCATGATTCGCGTTAATACCTGTTCAAAATCACATCAGTGATTTGACATCATCTGGATCCAAGATATGGCGTCCCAGAATGATGCTTTGAAGGAAAAATATAAAAACAGAGATCCTTTTCTCAAGTTACCTATTTTTCAGATGATATAACCAAAACATTGGTGTGGCTAATTATAATCAATCTAATCAATCCTTCTAATATAAAAAAATCCAAAGTTTGTGAGTATAAATTGATGGATATTTGTTTCTCTTTGTTCACGAAGCAACTATCAACTAAACCGGTTAGTTCATGTTTTTCGCGATAGATGGCGTTAGCATCGAATTAGATGTTACCTTTAGTAGGGCAAATCATCCGTGGAACTAATAAATTAATCTTGCATAGATCAGAACTCTATTTAGTTGTTTTATTTTCAACCCTAATGTGTTCACATAAGATCAGCGGAGTACCTATTAGTTCGGTACCAAATACTCTTTCACGCAAAATTTACCAGGCCGATTTTGATGAAAATAGCACACTAGTAGCTTATAGCCTGGCTAAACATATAGGCTACTTTTTATTGACTTACCGCGCAGGCGGAGCCGCGGGCAGAAGCTAGTAATCTATAATTACGTGGTATTTATCACGTAAGTATACCCACATTTTTCTCTGCTGACATCATATTTGATACGCCGATGGTTATATAATATATTATTATTTGATAAAAACAGCTGTTTTATATGATTACAATCAATGAACTATCTTTTAATTCTTTATATCTTGAGACTTTTCTAGATACATTACGGTTAGACGCTAAGACGTCGTCCTAGGTGAGCGACAAGTGGGACGGTGACTCCTAACAAACGCCTCTGATTCTATAACAAGTCGCGTGTAATGTATGTACCGCGTCGCGTAGTATTGTCGCGGTATGTCGCTAGTAAAATGATTTGGTAAAAAATAACAAAAGCCTAGATATTTTCAAACAACACTTTATTTGTAATATTTTAAAGCAAATTTTAGCTTTGCTATGCCTTTTTGTGCATAGGTGGCGCTAAAACCAAGTAAGGTTCGTCTAGCTAAGGTATATAATATATATACCTATGACGCTGGCACAAAAGAGTTGAGAAATTTCGAGTCTAGCAGCATACGAATCCATAGCTGAATTGGCAAAGCACTTGGGGCGTATACCCAGGGGGTGCAGGTTCGTGTCCTGCTGGATTCTTAATTTTTGAACCTTAATATTATATGAAACACTTTATTTATTTCCTTATTTAACACTTTGTAACAAAAAGGCGAGCGTGCTCGACGTTTAGCTCGTATAAGGATGATACACTGGAACATATCATAGAGCCGATCGTTGTTCTGTTACAAGTAAATGTTGTAGTCTATACTCACCTTAAGACAACGGATAATCTAAACAGATACGCGCTTCCGCACTACATCCGATTCTTATCCGTCAAAACAATTGATATAGTGATCGATCGGACCACCGATGATTCAGCCACGGTTTCGAGCAATCGCTTGTAATGTAACATTACAAATTTGAATATTACACCACTGCGAGAGGAGAACAATACAATTCTAATTTTGAAATTTGTTTCGAAAAAATGTTACAGACTGCTCGTCAGTCAGGGAGACAGTTTGTAACATAATGCTTAAAATCGAAACTGCAACATTACAAGCTCAGAGATATAAGCCAACCGGAGGCGTCATTGTCAGGCGTCCTCTGCTGCCAATTGTGAAAGAACGCCGCACGTCATATAAAACTGGTTGTCAAACTCTATGAGCGCAGAAAAATGTCCCTCGCTTCCCTGCGAGTTTTGTATACTATTTTGCATAGATATTTGCGTTCGTTACGTGTCCACATCGGGATTTTAGTCTTGAGATGACAGGCGAATGCTCGCGGACTAGAATCACCGTAATGAGCACGGTTGACGTAGTGGTCAAAGCGGCCGCCTCGCCGCTTTCAACTACGCTGGTGATGTGGGTTCGGACCCCACATGGGACAAATCTTTGTGTGATTCGCAAAGATTTGTTCTGACTCTGGGTGTGCTTTGTGTGTGTAAAATGTATATTTATGAACACCCCCGCGACACAGGAGTTATTCCTAGTGTGGGTGTCGTTTTATAAAAATAAATAAAAAATATTAATTATGTCCATTACTTGCGCAGCCAGTCTTGCACAGTGCAAGACTGGCTGCGACTCAGGCGCGACGTATCGCACTCTCTTGATAATGCCTAGACATATAGGCGAAACCGCGGTCGACTAAATAGACCAACATTACGTGAGTAACACCCGTATTTCATAATTTTAATTATGTCCAAATTCCAATGAATAACATAGCCAAGCCACAGTGGTCTCTAGTTGTACTAATTATGTTACTAATTGTCTCAACGAGTTCTCTGTTCGTTTAACTATACGTATGATAATTAGGTAATTCAATACTTGTTAGTAACGCGCTAAATGTAACGAGACGTCTGTATTTCTTTTAAAATACATTTGTATTTACGATGCGGCATACCAACCGTTAGTACGCGGCAGGTTGATAAGGTAATTTTGTAAATCTATGGATTTGTAATCTATACTTATATAATTGTACCCCCGACTGACTGATTCATCAACGCAGGGCCTAAACCACTAGGGTTAGGAACTTGAAATTTTCCATACATGGCGTAGGGGCGCACTAAGAAGGGATTTGTGGCAATTGCATTTCGAAGGGGGTAAAATGAGGGATGAACGGTTGTATGGAAGTCCGTCATTTTTGAAGTTACAAGCAAGAAATTTCGTATAGTTAAACTTGAATAAAATTAAATGATTTTCTGTACCGGGGTTTTCCTAAATTTTATTGCTAAGAGGAGGAATTTAGGGTATTTCAGTTAAAAGTGAGTTGACGCAAAAATTCAATAGATGGCGTTGTGAATAATTTTTTAATTTGCGGACACCGGCCAGAATAACGTTTGACGCGGGTGAAACCGCGCAAGGCATCTAGTTTTGTACTCTATATCGCTATTTTCTCAGATACGCGAACAATGACAAACAAATCTTAGTTGGCCGTGGCACGGTGGGTCACGACAGCTGGTAGCTCAAACTGATAGAGCTACCAGACGTATTACCCACCGTGCCACAGTAAACTGACGATTTGTTTTCTTCAAAATAGTGTAAGCTACAATTTATTTTGCATCTCCCTCAATCGTTCCACAAAGTTTCGCTAGAGAGGAAGTTGGTCATCGATGACTGCCACAGGCTCGGGGACTTTTAATAGCAGCACATAGCGGTGGATGGCGATAGGCTCACCCCCAATCTTTTTAGATCTATACTTAACAGTTGAAATGTGGGTGTTATACAACTTTGCCACTAACCTCTGTGAAATATAGGCAGTAGTCATGTCCTGCTATGTCATAATAAACAACACGACAATATTTTTTTTATTATCTTTATGATTATTTCCTTACTTATCGGTTGCTTCACGAATTTAGGAAATGACACGAACAAAATAACCTAATCTACATAATAAATGTATCCATATATCTATAATTTGCCCATATGATTCCCTTTAAAATCCGAAATAATTTTATACATACATACTACATATTAATGTAATACTCGAAATCGAATCTGCAATGTTACATTACAGGCGAATGTTCGACTGTCTGTCAGGCAGTTTGAAACGTAATGCTCGAAATCGAATCTGTAATGTTACATAACAGGGCGAATGTTCGACTGTCTATCAGGCAGTTAGTAACGTAATGCTCAAAATCGATCTGCAGATCGAATGTTACATAATATTATTATAAAGATAATAAAGTTGTTTACAATCTTTCCTCGTTGGCTGTGACGATTATTTTAGTGGACATTGTTCAATCATGGATTCAAACACGCGCGACATTGCTAGAACATATTATATATTTTATTATCAGATGTTAATTAGTTTGGAGATAGCTCAAGACCCAACGATCTCTTATCATACAAGACCCCTGGAATAATATAGGCTACTTTTGACCAATGTGCCTCGCGACCGGACGCGGACGGAAGCTAATTTCAGATAAAAAATATTATCGATTGCAATGTAACGATACTATTTTATCATTATTTATAAAGGGTATACAATCAATAGCTCATTTTCAGTACTAGCGTACTCACTTTTTTATAAAATTATTTGATCTTTATTATCTATTTTTACATAGGATTCAAATCTTAAACACCAAAATGAATGTCAAAATTATTCTTTTTTACAGCCATGGTCTTGCTAAAATTGTTTTAATCATTAAGATTAAACCGATTTTAGCAAGACCATGGGCTACGAACAAACATGCATTTTACTGTTTTAGATGTTTACTCTTATAGATATTAACGTGTTAATAATTGTCCACAGAAAAGTATCCAGAAATCAAACAGCTATTCGGCTACGATCCCATGTTCAAATGGGTGGTGACATTCATGGTGCTGATCCAGCTGATATCCCTGCCTTTCATACAACATCTGAGCTGGCCCATGCTGCTTCTCGTCGGGTATTGCTTTGGAGGAGTCATCAACCATTCTCTTATGTTAGGTAAGACCGTTAAAACTAAGGCGTTGTTCTAGCAGAGCATCAAAAGCGACGCGATGCAAATCCGTACAAATGCCCGTTTCCATAGCAACCGTTTCGTGCCATCGCGTACGCGATCGCGTCGTACTTGTCGCTCAGCTAGGACAGCGGGTAAGACGAAAATGAAGCGTAGTGGAGCGTCCGCCTTAAAACCCCCCTTGTTCAAAGGGTGTCGAAAGTGGTGTTGATCCTTCTGATACCTTTACCGTTTATACCAGGGATGTTATGGATATAAAATTTCGTATACGGATGGTTACGTATACAAGATTGATTATTATACCGGATACGGATTTGGATGCGGATATTAATTTATTTCGGATTATCCCTTACTTTCGGATAATTTCGGTTACGGATGTTAGATTTTTACATATTATTATAGCTAAATTAAATACATATAGCTCTAATAAAATGGTTTTATTTATATGTCACCCTTTGGTACGAATTACGGCCGGCCGATCAAAACAACTTTATAGTTAATTACAACGGCTTAGAGCCAATTACAATAATTAACTTAATTATAGAGGACATGTTATCAATAAATATAAATATTTTATAAAAGAAACAAATTAAACAAAAACAATTCAAAATTAAAAACAAACATTAATATAGTACTGTACTTTGCCTCTCATACATACTCTCACAAAACACCAGACATACTTGTAAAATTACCTTCCATTCGTCCACAAACACATCACATTCCGGATTTGTACTCAGAAGGACGTTGAGCGCTTCTAGGGTGCGACACACTGGGGACTTTGCTCTTGCACTTGTAATAACGTATCTCGATTAGGCTCCACCACTATCCGATATTATCCGAAACTTTTATTTCAGATTCGGTTTCGGATATTTTTTTATATCGGATACCATTCTCTCTTTTTAGCATAGACGGCTCAATGTTTGTTCACAATGCAAGCTTCCGGTTCGACAGCTGACCGATAGAATAAAGAATATGTTATAAAATAGAAAGTGTTTTTATTTCGCACACAAAACAATACAATATTAATTAAAAAGGTATCATAAAAACCAGTGTGGAAACAATGGCAACCACTCGATTAAAATGCTGCCGTACTAAACATAGCTGATAGCGGCCAACAGCGCCTATTGTCAGTGGTCGCCAAAACTAACATGCTGTCTAACACATTATGTACATTATCTCCATGAATAAATACAAACGAAATAGAAAAATGTATTACCTCTAGAATGAAACAGAATGGTGTCCAGTTCAATATAAAAGGAAGAAAGGGCGACAGCGCCGAAGATGGGAGGATGATCTCAAAAAGATAGCAGGAGCAATGTGGAGAAAAACACATGATCGATCATTGTGGCAAGCTTTAGGAGAGGCCTATGCTGGCAAGCAAGACGATCTTCAAGAAACCGGTGTCAATTAAGTTTGTGTAAATAAAAGTGTATAATTTAAATGTAAGATTGTTTAATAAAGGCTTTATTATTATTAATAGTGTAGTATACTTAATCCACATATTTCAAGAGCCATCGATTTTAAAGTGTACTTATATTACATAGTATGTAATGTGACGTATGGAATACATACGTGACCAGGCACATGTAGCATGCACTTGTACCATGATCAGTGGCAATAAGCTTAAAGAAAGAAAGAAAAATCATTTATTAAAAGTTATGTTAATACTTGTATTCTTATTCCGTGGTTAATACTTCCCTCCGCGTGGTTCGTTGATATATACATAAAGTATAGCTTACTATACCTTATAGTAGCGATAGCCCAGTGGGAGACCGTAGGACTGCGAAGTCAAAGTTCGAACCCACGGCACACACCTCGGTCTAAATCGTTGAGATTCGTCTTTTTTTTAAATTACGCCCGCACTAGGAATAACTCCTGTGTCGCGGGGGTGCTCACAAACATACATTTCATACACAGAGCACACCCAGAGTCAGAACAAATCTTTGCGAATCACACAAAGATTTGTCCCATGTGGGGATCGAACCCACGACACCAGCATAGTAAAAATAAATAAGTACGCCAACTCCCGGCGTTTAGGAGCGCACGATACCTAAACTTGCTCGAGGCGTAGGGTTGGCACTTGTCAGATTGATATTTTAAATTACCTGTACAGAAATCATTTTTTAATTATAAAAAAAACGTTTTTTTTACAAAACAAAGCATTTATTTATGTCAAGTCAAAGTCAAATCATTTATTTCCATGGGCCCTAAAAGGTGCTTGAACACGTCAAAACAAACATCAACGTTGAAATAAATAAAATTTAAATAAAACTTAACCTATTAAATTATAATATTAATTGCAACCAAATGATTTGAATCACCGGAGCTTAGATTGATTTCAATTCAACTTTGAGGTTTGAATTAAAATCAATCCAAGTACTAGCTCCGATGGGTATTGCATCATGAGAAGAGCTGGTGAGAAACTCATGATCACCATCTTTTCAAATAATTCATACAATTTTGTTTGTTTATTGACAATAATTGTTATGTGTAAGTTATACCAACCAAAATACAATGACTAGAAATGGTTATGGAGAGAATAATACTATGAAATTAAATTCTTTGCCAAATAGACCAATATTATATTAATAAAATTATCCGTAGTATATAAGGTTGCAATCTCTTACAGTTAAAGCAGAAAGGAAAAGGAGTAAAAACAATGTGTGCATACATACTGGTACTAGAACAGACATAGAAAAATGAAAAAAAATCTAAACTGTAAAATTAAATGCTAATTATTTATGCTACTAATGAAAACAAGCATAAAAAAAATTACAAATTTGTGACAGAAAAATATTTTTATTATTATTATTACTATTAAATAGATTAACACAGTACAAATAAAACAAAAACTCTAACTTAATATCTTATAAGTAAATACAGGTTAACATATAGGTTCTCTTCTGAAAACTACATTAAAACCAGCCAAATGCGAGATAATCGCAGACCAACATACATACAGACTATGAGAACTTCCTTTTTAATATCGGTTAAAATAAAAATAATTTAATAACACATCACAAAATTGCGCATCATATTCATAATGTAACATCAATTTTGTGAAATAAATAAACCAAAGAGGCAACGGCACGGCGGCGTTTAAAAAACATACCTACATTATTATTAAGTATTTAGTAGTTATTACCAAATACGTATATTATTAACTCACCTTTTGTGTTCAGAGGGTACCTTAAAGAACGTTAATTCTGGGTTTGAAATAGTGTCGTTTGAACAACCATAAACTTCACAATAATATCTATTGACTCACGAAGACATTTTGCAGTGCAGCGCGTAACCGTACCTATTTTTTTAAACAAACAGCGACCGCTCACAGTAATGGCACGGCCCGCACTACCGCTGACCGAGAAACTGGCCGAGCGGCGTAGTGTGCGTGCGTACGTACATGAACCCGGGGCGTGGCAAGCGCTACGCGTACATACAAACGGCGCGATGTACCTTTGTTCGAAGATAACTTACTATTTATACTATGACACCAGCGCAGTTGAAAGCGGCGAGGCGACCGCTTTAACCACCACGCCAACCGTGCACTCACTTTTCGAAGATGTGTGTGTATTTGTCATATAAATTATCGCTCGCTAACGGTGAACGAAAACATCGTGAGGAAACCTGCATGCTTGAGAGTGCCTAAATAGTGCTCAAGTGTGTGTGAAATCTACCAATCCGCACTTGGCCAGCGCGGTGGACTATGGCCTTACCGTTCTCTTCATGAGAAGAGGCCTAGGCCCAGCAGTGGGACATGTACTACATGCAGGTCTGCTATTAATATTATTATAGCTTTTATACGCCAAAAAATACATGTTGTACACCTCTGCCACACCCTTCTGGGTAATAGAGGCGTGATGTAAGATTAAATAATAAAGCGAAAATATACTTAAATATCAATATTCATTTTTATAAAGAAATAACAATGACGGTATTTTACGACGTACCGATTGCCATAAAAATGTGAATGTTTTCTGAATCACCTGATATTATTATTGTGGTTATTTTTACGTATAAAATTTGATAAAATTATGTAATAATGTCCAGCAGTGGACTGCTACAGGCTGATGATGATGATGATGATGTAATAATGCCTGACACCAGACACGAATATGGGACTAGCCATCAGTGCAGAGGACCGATATTCTGTCGAGTTTACCGCGCATTGAGTCGGCAGACAAGTCATTTTGCGTCGTCGTGGGGCACCAACTGCCTTTTTGTATGAAACCGAATGCAGCAGAATTTATGCTATACCGAAATTCTGCGACTCACGACTTACAAAATTACGCTTCTTCTTCTTCTTCTTCTTCGTCGTGTCGATGGCTGAGTCAAATTTTATTTTGACTTGCCATCGTGGAGAAAGGATTAGCCAATTCGCTTTGGAGAACCCGCGAATTGACCAGGGTGCGCCGGGCGTAGGGAATCGTTGTGTACGTCACTCGGGGAGGCTCCTTTCATATTACGCTCGTTTGGTTTTACCCTAATTTAAAAATGTTGAGTATGAAGAATGCTTATTATTAGCTATGCAAAAAATTAACTGTTTTATGTATAAGTATATGTTTATGAGTATGACCGTGTTCTCAAGAACAATGAGTTTAATATATGAAATAAAAGTTGTTGATGTACTTCAAACAGTGTGCGCAAATGTGAAATAAAAAAAATTAAATTTGCAAACGTTAGATTGATTGTGTATCCGGCAAAACGATTAGTTTGCACAAATTATTTGTGCAAATAAGATTGAGCGTGTATCCTAGTATTCCTAGTCGGTAATATACACATAATATTTTTTCATTAATTAAATAAGTAGATACATATTTTAATTTATAGTTTAACCTACCTCACTGTTTTACATTGTTCATAATTGTTTCTATGTATGAATAATAGTTGTTTCTAAGAGACCTAGCCTAAGTAGGTAATATTTATTATGTTTATTATAAATATAGCTATAATTCTTCTGCCTTATATGGATTGTGGTGGACAGTATTACCACAGAATTACTAGAATTGTATGACTTTTTCATATAATATATCGATATTTATCTATATATATGCTATTGGTACTATTGTGGCTGCGAACTCATTCTCTCATTAGCGCCGAGCTTCAGTTCGACGGCTGGCCAATAGAATCAAGAATATTTTGTCTATTCCGGGGATTAAGTTCTCTACTTAAATGCATGCTGTATGGCGCGGCCTCTAGATATTATTAAACTATTTTAAAATTATAGCTTTCAGTCTTGCACATGCGGCATATATTATGTTTGTGAACACCGGAGTTATTCCTAGTGCGAGAGTCATATAAAAGAAAAAATAATAATATAAAATTGTGTGTTTGTTTTAGCAATTCACGAGATATCGCACAACCTGGCGTTTGGACACTGCAGACCTTTAGCAAACAGACTGTTTGGGTTCTTCGCGAACCTCCCCATAGGCATACCTATATCTATCAGCTTTAAGAAATATCACTTGGAACACCATAGGGTAAGGCCTTTTGGAATTTCTTACTAATTGTACTACTTTTTTTTTAATGAAAATGAAATGAAAATGAAAATGATAATGAAAATATTTATTTAGGTCCAACAGAAACATTGAGACACACATAAATTCAGTTAAAACAAATAAAAAAGTACAATAATTTAAGCAACCAAAGCAAAAAATTGTCCTAAATGGGAATTGGTTCAGCATATGCCAAACTAAAGCTTAGCGCTGGTTTTCAACCAATCCCCCAGTGACTACACGGATGACAAAAATCTGTTACTTATATAATAAATTAAATTAAACAAACAAAATGAAAGGAAAAAAAGAAAACAAAGATAAAACATAAATATAATTATAATTATGGCATGTATGTACAACGCAAAATAAATTCATAACATTAATTCTTAGCATTAAATAAAAGATACCTTTACGTTTAACATAAATAACGTTTATCGTGGATAAGCACGATCTCACCTGATGGTAAGTGATGATGCGGTGTACGGTGGAGCACGCTTACCTATGAGATACCTATTAACTCTTGCTTTGAAGAGATCCAGATTGTACTCATGCGGCAACACAGACTCGGGCTCGGGACTCGGTTCCATTCTTTGGCAGTTCGCATAAGAAATGTATTCGAGCTATCTATATGATGAGTCCCAAGGAGACACTAAGAAATAAATTTAAAGAGATACGTATTATGACGTTACATTCTCAATACATTTACGAAAATTTAATGTACGTTTACAAAAATCAAACGTAATTTAAGAAAAATAGTGATCTCCATAAATTAAATCTAAGGAACAAAAACAAACTCGCTGTGCCCACTACTAGGCTCCATAAAATCTGTAACTCGTTTCCAGGTCAATGTATACGCTTTTACAATAAACTATCTTTAGACGCAATAGAATTATCGATAGGTAAATTTAAAAAATATGTTAAAATTAGATTATGTCAAAAAGCTTACTACAGTATTTCAGACTACATGAATGATAATAGTATTTGGAAATGAATTGCTCTTCTTATGTGACTTTTATATGTACTTTTATTTTGTTATATTTTTCATTTTAAAAGATGGTGCACATGAGTTTCTCACCAGCTCTTCTCATAATGCAATACCCATCGGAGCTGGTACTTGGATTGATTTTAATTCGATTCTAAACAGTTTGATTAAAATTAGTCTGAGCCCCGGTTATTCAAATCATTGTAATTAGTATAATTTAGTATTATTTATGATTTATTTTATATCATTTTTTGTAATGTTTTGACGTGTTCAAGCGCCTCCTGGGGCCTATGAAAATAAATGATTTGAATTTTGAATTTTGAATTTTAGAGGCAAAACGCTTTGTGCGTATTAGTGGAATGTCTACCGTGAAGCGGTGCCTCAGTGCCGTTTGTCTGGTAGTCCGATGGTGAAACGGGTGAAACACTAATATAGTAAATAAATGTAAATTAATGTTTGTGAGGACAATAGATAGGATAATAGGAAATTGTAGAGGGGGCGTGATGTTTCTCCACCAGAAAGGGAGGATCCTCCGACCAGGCTCGGTAGTATTGCCTGGCGGACAGCTGTCCAACGGTAGCGTATTGGAAGTTGTATTTATGTACACTTGCTGTGAACATTTCGTTATCGCGATTCAGCGCTCTTTGACATTAGTGACGTGTGTTACTTCTTGACGTTGTTAATGTCAACAGTCATTTATTATGTGCGGAGACCGCCACAGGAATAATGTCCTTTTTATAACATTGTGTGTGAGTGGACATCAAATATCATCAAAACTTACATAAATATTCAAGGATGAATTTTTTAGAGTCCATTGAAATGATAAGTGTCTACCGAAATGATCTTCTTCGTCGTGTCGATGGCTGAGTCAAATTTTATTTTGACTTGCCATCGTGGTGAAAGGATTAGCCAATTCGCTTTGGAGGTTTCGCGAATTGCCCAGGGTGCGCCAGACGTAGGTATTCGTTGTGTAACTACGTCACTCCTGGTTGCCTGACCAACCAACCGAAACCGAAATGATAAAAAATTACCACTGAAATAATAAACTGTGCACCGTTTCTTACTGATCATGCCAGTGACCAATCTTAAACGTAGATTTCTGAAACTGAGAGAGAACAGAGAACAAAACCTCTGAGATCTGATGGTGGTCGCATTCCTACCGCAGAGAGGTAGTACAATCACGACATAAACAGTTACAATACACGCGTCTATCATTTAAAAAAGTATGATGTACCAGCAGTTTATTTGCGTCAATTGATAGTAAGTGGCGAGTACAACCAATAAATATTAAGATACGTCTTTGAAAGGTTACGCTAATATGTCTCTAGAGAAGTACCTATAACAAAACATCACGCCTATATTTTGCATGTTTGTCTTGGTCTGGGTGTGTTTGTTTTTTTTTTAAGAAAAGCTTACTAGTAATTTGCAAATACAAATTACAAGTATTCTTGCGCGATTCAAGCGAATTAAGCTTAGCTGGAGGGGCCAGCTAAGCTTAATTCGCTTGTGTTAGGAGGAAGTTCACGTCCGTGGTGTAATGGCCAGAATTCGAACCCACGACCTCTCGATCGTAAGACCGATGCCTTATCCATTGCGCCACGGCCGCACGACACTGTAACGTGGTCTTCTAATGACCATTTGGATAGACAGAATAAATAAAAATATAGGAAGTTGACAAAGGTATATGTGTGTGTGAATCTAAGCTTTGCGATTTTTCTTTATAATAATTTAGACATTTTGTTGCCGTTTTCAAGCACTATGTAGATATATAGAGATAGAGAAAACTTTATTTGCACCTCAAATTTTAACTTTATTTGTTACAAACAAACATACAAAGAAATAGGTACTTAAAGCTATAACGTACAAAGGGCGGCCTTATCGCTGGACGCGATCTCTTCTAGGCAACCTTAGAACATAATATAATGTAATAGATTTTTCGATCTTAACTTCTCCATGTTCTTTGTTTTCAGTACCAAGGTGATGAAGAAATAGACACGGATCTCCCAACGCTCCTCGAAGCTAAGCTGTTCTGCACAACGGGCGGCAAATTACTTTGGCTGTTTTTGCAGCCCCTCTTCTACTCGTTCCGGCCTCTGGTCGTGAGGCCGAAGCCCCCCACCCCTATGGAACTCAACAATCTTATTATACAGCTATGCTTTGATGCAGTTGTTGTTAAGTTGTTTGGTGAGTTTTTTTTATTTGTCACCTACTTCAAATCAAATCATTTATTTATTTGCATAAAATGTGGTAATTACAGGATGTCAATATTATATTTAGAGCAGGACACACTTTGCCATCTAACAACAGCATGCAAAAATTTAATATTAAATTATTAGTTTAATACAAACATAGAAATAATTAAAATTGGAATTACACATAATACTATTTGACTTGCCATCGTGGTGAAAGGATTAGCCAATTCGCTTTGGAGAACTCGCGAATTGCCCAGGGTGCGCCGGACGTTGGGAATCGTTTTGTACGTCACTCGGGGAGACCGTTCATGCACTCTTGTCATCGAATATGGGTCACAATCATTAAACACTTACCGCCGCTCGACTTTCGTCATTTTATAAAAGTTGTATGTTTCCCTTTTTGTGCCTCTAATATAGGTTAAAACAATCACCAAATATGGAATTTAGATCGTGAGTATCGTGACTCGCCAGGTCAGGAAATTCACAATAGTAGCACGGAGCTGGAATTGTGCCCGGTGGTTACCGATAGGATCACAAAGGTGAAATGTGGGTGTTGTACACCTCTGCCACACCCTACTGGGTAATATAGGCGTGATGTTATGTTATAATATTAGTTAAGAATCAAAAATGTATACAGCCCTGCATCTAATACAATGCCCACTGCTGGGCTCGGGCCTCTTCTCATGTTGAGAAGGGTTAGGCCATAGTCAACCACGCTGGCCGATAAGCAGCTATAGTCGAGTGGTAGACCGTAGGACTGCTAAGTCGAAGGTCTCTGGTTCGAACCCACGGCACCTCTGTCAAATATATATAAAATTTATCAATTAACTATTTTATTTTATTTTCAGGTTGGAAAGTACTCGGATACTTGATATTCGGATCACTGATGGCTATGGGAGTGCACCCCGTTGCAGGTTGGTATAATATTTTATAAGCAAATACACGTGTAGTCCACCTGATCGTTATATATATGGTATATTGTAACTACAGCCCATGGACCATGGCCCATCGCTTTTCTGAGGATTACGGTGTTATGCCTCATGTGCCAGTTATATCACGGCCTGATCTCATTACCAAACCTTAAGTGGCAGGTTATAAAACTCATAAAACTCATTTATTACACGTCATTACAGATACCTTTATTAATAATACAAATGCCCAAAATAATCATAAGTAATAAATAATAAAAATTGCAAATAATAATATGCTATGAATAGCATAGCCCGCGCGACGTCTCGCACACGCGAGTAATAGCCCAGTTGATGAATCTATGTACTAAATTCGAAACTAGTCGGCATATCCCGGCTAAAGTAACGTGAGTAACCCGTATTCTCAAAAATAATGTCTTCACCTCACGTCGGTTTTAATGATATTAGAATAGGTATTGCTCTGTTCCAGGTCACTTTGTAGCTGAACACTACATGTTTCGTAAAGGTTTTGAGACGTACTCGTACTATGGGCCGCTGAACTGGATCACTTTCAACGTGGGCTACCACAACGAGCATCACGACTTCCCTGCGGTACCTGGCAGGCGATTACCTGAGGTAAATAGTAATCAATAATAAATAAATATCACGCAACTTACACACAACGCCATCTAGTCCCAAACTAAGCAGAGCTTGTACTATGGGTACTAGAATAACTGATACTAATACATATAGACTTTTTTTTTTGTAAATACATACTTATTATACAGGAAACCACCAGACTAAGACAAACCTCCATGTTCATGCACACAAAGATTTGTCCTAAGCGGATATCGAACCCACGACCTCGGTGTCGCAGGCAGGTACACTACCCACTCCGCCATCCGGTCGTCAGTCCTGGAATAGAGACCGCAACTCGGCAATTGTAGGATATGCCCCCCGTCCTGTGGACTGACGATCTGAAGAAGGTCGCTGCAGGAAACCGTGTGCTGAACTGTTCAGCAGTGGACTAAAATATAATTCATTAAATATACAATAGTGCATGTGTAATATTTTAAATCAAATTATAGCTTTGCTATCCCTTTTTGTATTTTATTCAATATTAAGGTTGAAAAATTAAGAATCCATGGCTAAATTAGCAAAGCACCTGGGGCGTTCAGCTTCGAATCCTGCTGGATTCTTAATTTTTTAACGTTTGGAACGGTCCCGGGCGGCAAATTGTGGGTGGCAGCTTTTTGACTAATTTTGGGCGACAATTGCATTTTTATACTGTGTTTATGTTATGTGATCTTAAAAATAATATCCATTCAAATCAGTTGAGGAAATTTCGACATTTTACAAGACAAACGCACATATTTAATGTGTAAAAATCTTAAATTTCAGGTAAGACGCATAGCGCCAGAATTCTACGACAATCTGCCGCAACACAACAGTTGGACTAAGGTCCTATACGACTTCGTTATGGACCCGGAGATAGGACCTTATGCCAGGATCAAGCGTAAGCACCATGGGCTGAAGAGCTAAGTTATTTATGTAGATTATTGAACAGGAATGTTGGTGGTTCGAAACGAAAATAGTATCGAGGTGTAAGCGACATTGTAGAATCTTTAGTTGTGAATACAATTACAGTCAAAACCGGATATAACGACATTGAAGAAACCGTATACTTCGAACGTTATGTCCGATAGTTGTTTTAAACAATATACACAAGTAATCATATGTACGTTTGTAGTATAGGCATAGGTTATGCATATTATTATGAACTTGTTTTCAAATAAAATTCACGAAAAAAGAAAATTAAAGTTTATTATGAAAAATGAAGTACTTTCAGTACAGTTAATAGGCAACACTTAAAGTAATCGGTCATTTTATTCTGTTCTTTTTTAAGCTGAGTCTCAAATATTCAAGCCAAAATATTCGGTTAAATAAAATCGTATTATTTTATTTTGCTGTAACAAGTAAACGGTTGGTGTTTATAGCCAAAATATATCGATAAAGTTTCGTCGTTTTAAGCGATATGTCGCTGTATCCGATGTTGTTATAGGCGTTATGTATACTTATTAGTTTATTTAGAGATTCGACCGGGACCTTGCCGTTCGGTTGTTATAACCAAGCTGTCGTTTTATTCGGTTTTGACTGTACTTTAATTATACTTCGCAGCTTAATTTTCGATCGGTAGCGTGGCCGACACTAAACAATGTTAATAGATGAAGACGCAGTTGTAAACTTAGATATCTTTTACACTGTGGGACTGTCAACTTGTGTTTCAGTTGTGTACATCTCTAGCTATGTATACGATTACTTATAATCTATAAAATAAATCGTAATCGTAACGAATTAAGCTGCTATGGATAATCGAATCGTACTTCACTTGGCAAGTTCGGTTCTTCAAGTTATAATATTACGCCTGTACTTTGCCGCTTCATCAACATGAAATGTTTTTATTGAATAAAATTGGCGCTTAGGCCCAAAAATCTCAGGATATGTTGATATTATATCGACTTATATGCCAATATTATTTCTTTTGTATTAATAAATTGCTATCACCCATTAAAAATGTATGTGAATAAACCATACATAAATATTTTGCTGTCGGTATTGTTCGGACCACCTCATAAATGTTCTTGTAATATTTAAATATATAGGTTTGCGCTTGCGTATGACTTCGAGTCAGCGACATCTATCGGTGAAAAAAATACTATTTTTCAAGCCCGATTTGTTGTTATGGTGATCATTTATTAAAAACTTGATAACCTATATATCTATTATAATTCTCTTAAATTAGTAATGTGATGGGACTTTGTCACAATTACGATTTTGACGTTTGGAGAGCCAATAAGAACGCACAAAACCGTGCGATAGTATTTTGACGCAGTTAACCTAACCTTTTTGGTGATGCTTTTTCTAGTCGAAGGTTTGATTGTCAATATTACTGCGTGCAATACAAGATAATTGTGACTAAGTTCCATCTCATTGGCTATGTTCGAGGGCTTTTTTAAACTTTTTTATAGTTATCGCAAGAGCTATCTGTTAGCTAAAATGTTGATCTTATTTTGATAATTTATGGATTTGATTTTAGTAAGTGTAATTTTTATTTTGTAAGTCTTTAATTATTTTATCTATAGATAGTTTTTTTTGTTACTACGCATTTTAAAAGGCTTTTTTTCAAGTTGGCAACATTTTATTAAGCAATTTTATTTTTTAAACTTTAATAAGAGATAAAAAAATTCACATCCACGTGTCGAAATGTATAGAAATGAGCTTGCTTGTCTATGGAAGGAAACATATGACAGTAAACTTATCCATTATTAAAAGATATTTACTTGATTTTTTTTTTAATGATTGCAATTTTGTATTTTTGTATGTCCATATTAGACTTTCTAGCTTTTGTATTTTATTTTTTGTTAATAGAATCAAAAGATACTAAGTAACAAGTGTATCTTATCAACCAATACTGGTATAACTACAGGTATAGAGTATGTTTTATAACGCAATGATATAGTACCTTTTTTTAGAAATTGTGTATTTAGAAATATGCATGTGGCGGTATCCGCACATAAGAAGGGACACACACGTGACATATGTCAAAGAGCGATGAATCGCGATAACGAAATGTTCACAGAGAGTATACATATACCACTTCCAATACGCTACCGTTGGACAGCTGTCCGCCAGGCAATACCACCGAGCCTGGTCGGAGGATCCTCCCTTTGTGATGCAGGAACATCACACCCCATTCCTCCACACCCACTATAGACATGTAGCTCACTTATCCATAACTGGTGCAGTAAGTCTTTACTTTTACTACTTAGAAGTTTTTGGCCTGCATACCTAACTCGTTGGCCCACTGCACATCTCTATAAGCGAACACACAGAAAAATTCAGATTATGAATTAAAAATGTGTATGTCCAGTTATGGACTTCGGTCTAATACTTGTAACAACTCCTTATTTGTGTATAGCTGTACGGTCTGCAACGAAAATTGTATAATATATTAATATATCACACAACATACATACAACGCCATCTAGTCCCAAACTAAGCAGAGCTTGTACTATGGGTACTAGAATAACTAATACTTATACATATATACTTTTCTTTTATAAACCTCCAAACCTCCATGTTCATGCACACATAGATTTGTCTTGAGCGGGCATCGAACCCGCGACTTAAGCGTCGTTATATTTTAACGCGTCAATTTCAAGACAACTCTAATTTTTATTTATAGTTGCTCATTTTATGAAAACATTTTGTTATAAATAAACTTCCTTAATGCGCTTAAGATATGCGTTTTTCGTTGCCGCCTGTACCTAGATCAATTTACTATAACGACTTTAGAATGAGAAGCTCCGGGTTCGAAACCCGGGACAGGGAGTTATAGTTGTTATTATATTTTGTTACCCATATTCATGTTAAAAAATTATCTCATCTCATATATTACATTGAATCTAAAAAATAGGGACTGAATGTCTTCAAAATATATTTTTATTTAATATTATTTGTCTTTTTAAACATTTGGTTTTAGTAAACAAGTGATAAATGGATATTAATAAATTAATAACAGATATTGTTATTTTCAAAATTAGTTTTTGTAAGTTGATATTTAGATTAGGCATGAGGGCAGGTTTTGTATATGTATAACATCTCTCATCATAAACATTATTCTTACATACTAAGAAACTGTCGAAAAAGATAAGGGACCGGCAGGATTTGAACCTGCGAACTTCTGCTAAGATAAGAACAAATGGATGAACGTGATGTCACGAGTAGTTGAGAAATTTAGGGTCCTGTCAAGAGGCGACCGTAGCTGGTTGGATAAAGCGACTGCCCACTGTGCAGAAAGTCGCAGGTTCAAATCCTGCCGGTCACATATCTTTTTCAACTGTTTCTTAGTATAATTTGCTAAGCATAGCTAGTTATATGCTTATATAAATATAAATTTTAAAAGTAAAAGTAAATTTACATTATTTGTAAAGTCCGAGTCTGTAAAATTTAATACTGTATTCATATATTCATATTTTATATTGTAATAAATTATTATTATTATCGTTATAATATTTGAAAGTAACCTAATATCTCAAAGAACTGTGCTAATATAATTATTAATATTATAATATAATTATGATACTTATTTTTTACTATAAAAGTATTTTGTACGCATTTTTATTCTTATGTGAAGTATTTTATTTCGTCATTTTGTATTGCTAAAAATTGTTGTTCAATAAAATTATAAAAATAATTAATATTGAACAACAATTTTTACCCAACTTCCATGGTAGGATTATGTTTTTTTACTATAAAATCAGCCTTTTTCAGTCATTAATATAATGTTGAATATTAATATAATTATGTTATTGTACCAAATAAGTTCAAGTAGCTTGTATTATAATTCCATTGACTTTAAAAATAGTTCTGTTTCAGTCGATTTATTTCATTTTAATAGCACTTAACAAATAAACCTATTCTGTACTGATATTGAGCTTCTTATGGTCACAAAATATGTAAGTAGTTTTACAGAAATCGACTAAAATAATAGATCGCTTATAAATGTTGACTTTAAAACATGGGCGAGCAAATCTAGTGACCTTATTGTAAAAATATCTATGTTTTTACATGTGTATTTATGTGAAATGTTGTAATAAAATATATTTGAATATTTGTTTGTTTTATTTTTGCTTTTATTTGTTTGTGCTTCCATTACTGTGTTCCGGTTTGGTGGTGAGATAAGGCCCTGAAATTACTGGCACATGAGGCATAACACCGTAGTCCTCAGCTGCAGCGACGCATCTATAATCTGCTTTTGTGGATTGTTGATGTCCATGGGCTGTACTACACTTACCATCAGATGGACTGCACGTTCGTTCGCTGTGGGCGTGGTATTAAAAAAAAAGACTTATTTTGGTTGTGTTGATATCATATGTTGTCTGTGGCTTAATTCTTCTTCTTCTTAAGGAGCCGACAGTACAAAGAAAATAATTTATTTACGGAGGTAAGAGTTTACAGTGTACGTTACGCCAGCAAGAAAGTGTCACCTAGAGTGATATGAGTAGAACGTATAATTAGTGCGCAATCTGCTGTAAATGTGCGCCGCATAAAAAATTTGTGCGTCTTGTAGTTTTGAAAAAAAAACGTAAAAACGATTCCTGCTGGAGTAACGTTGTTCTAGCAAGAAAATTCTAGACGAATCATCGGAGATATAAAATACATCCATGGGCAGGTGTACGTTACGCCAGCAAGAAAGTGTCACCTAGAGTGATATGAGTAGAACGTATAATTAGTGCGCAATCTGCTGTAAATGTGCGCCGCATAAAAAATTTGTGCGTCTTGTAGTTTTGAAAAAAAAAACGTAAAAACGATTCCTGCTGGAGTAACGTTGTTCTAGCAAGAAAATTCTAGACGAATCATCGGAGATATAAAATACATACATGGGCAGAGAGCTTATATTTGTGCAAATTTGTGCGCCATAAATATAATTTGTGCGTCTTCAGGTTTTCGAGATATTGCGTTTCCCGCTGGAGTAACGTTTTGCGAATTCGTGTATCTTAAAGACCATTATATGTGCGCCTGTAGAATGAACATACACGAATAGCTCTTAATTTGTGCATATTTGTGACATAATTAGATGCCAGATAATATTTATAATTTTCAAGTAATCGCGCTTTATTGAAAACTTAAAAAAATATTGTAGCGCCTAAATGAGAAGAGGTATAAACTCGCTAAAAACTGTATTCGTTCCATCTTGACGTTTATAATTACCATACAAAGTTTCAAAACAGAACCTACAAGCGCTAATGAATAATATTACTAAAAGTCAAAACGACGGCATCATAACTTTGACGCCATCAAACAAGAAACTGGCTCAACCTAAGATGTGTAAATGTAAACCAAAAATTAGTGCATTTATCAAATAATATATAGTAAAAATATCCAGCTTCAACTGTTTCGTATTAAGTAAATATTAAGACTAAACCAAAACAGTTATTCGGCGCAGGTTATCCGACCAAATTCGAATGACTACAAAAAAGCGACGGATTCATACGTATCGATGACCTTCTTAACTTTACTCGCTAACTGGTTGAAACGTATTGTGCCCGAGTACAGTGCAGTAGAAATAGTTATTAAAATAAATTCAGATTTTTTTTTTGATTAGACATAAATAAATTTAGCCATTTGCATTTATTATATCAGTAGAAAAACGAAAAAACTGTGATTTTCGGTGATAAAGGTTCAGTACCATCATAACGGGAAATTCAAGTATAAAGTAGTTACCTATTTGTTGGCCGAGATATACATAAACTCGTAACAAAATATAACGCTCTGTAGGTATTTATTACGTTCGCGTACTATACAATCATACCCAAAACTTAATTATATCTCGGCCAAAACAACAACTACTTAATATTTAAATTTCACGCCATGATGGTACTGAGCCACTTTAAGTGATTTTATTGTTTGTGTATTAAAGTAAATGAAAAACTGATCTGTGATTTTAAATAATACCAAATGACTATACAAGGTACAAATAGTTTAATTGAACAATGTTTGTTTTAATATTTATAGGTAGGAAATTTGATCTGTGATTTGATGCCATAATTACTTTAAGAATCATGATTATGATAATAAAAATAATATTTTTTTAAACCAACAAGCTCTTTGATTTCATATGATCAGAAAGTACATTTAATATATATTATATTTTTATTAGGTCATTGTAATAATAATTCCCAACGAACATTTGAGTGTGACTGTACGAACACAGTTTAGGTGTAATACGTTTAATAAAGGTGGTCATCGATACGTATGAATCCGTCGCTTTTTTGTAGTCATTCGAATTTGGTCGGATAACCTGCGCCGAATAACTGTTTTGGTTTAGTCTTAATATTTACTTAATACGGAACAGTTGAAGCTGGATATTTTTACTATATATTATTTGATAAATGCACTAATTAACACGCTTATATTAGCTTCACCTGTATGTTTGTTTGTTTGTTTGTTTGTTTGTTTGTTTGTATGTAACCGACTCCTTTGGACTCGATTTTGACCCACTTTAAACGGACAGATTTAATTCAAACTTTCTACACTTGTAAAGAATCAGCGACAATATAATAATTTCATAAATTTATCTCATTATCCTGATTAGGATCGCCAGGATTAAAAAAAAACTAAACTAAAAAGTGAAAAATAAATATAGTTTAAAAAAACTAAAAAAACACGCTTTTAAAGCACATCAAACTAAAAAGTGAAAAATAATTCTTATTATAACCTGAAAATAATAATAAACGAAAAATACTAGTACTATTGTGAAAAAAGCGTGGGTCGCTCGATAGACGAAAAATATGGCACAGAGCGCCCCACGCTTTTTTCACAATAGTACTAGTGCGTGCTGCGTGTTTTTTTAGTTTTTTTAAACTATATTTATTTTTGGTTGACATTTACACATCTTAGGTTGAGCCAGTTTCTTGTTTGATGGCGTCAAAGTTATGATGCCGTCGTTTTGACTTTTAGTAATATTATTCATTAGCGCTTGTAGGTTCTGTTTTGAAACTTTGTATGGTAATTATAAACGTCAAGATGGAACGAATACAGTATTTAGCGAGTTTATACGTCTTCTCATTTAGGCGCTACAATATTTTTTTAAGTTTTCAATAAAGCGCGATTACTTGAAAATTATAAATATTATCTGGCATCTAATTATGTCACAAATATGCACAAATTAAGAGCTATTCGTGTATGTTCATTCTACAGGCGCACATATAATGGTCTTTGAGATACACGAATTCGCAAAACGTTACTCCAGCGGGAAACGCAATATCTCGAAAACCTGAAGACGCACAAATTATATTTATGGCGCACAAATTTGCACAAATATAAGCTCTCTGCCCATGGATGTATTTTATATCTCCGATGATTCGTCTAGAATTTTCTTGCTAGAACAACGTTACTCCAGCAGGAATCGTTTCTACGTTTTTTTTTCAAAACTACAAGACGCACAATTTTTTTATGCGGCGCACATTTACAGCAGATTGCGCACTAATTATACGTTCTACTCATATCACTCTAGGTGACACTTTCTTGCTGGCGTAACGTACACCATGGGCAGAGAGCTTATATTTGTGCAAATTTGTGCGCCATAAATATAATTTGTGCGTCTTCAGGTTTTCGAGATATTGCGTTTCCCGCTGGAGTAACGTTTTGCGAATTCGTGTATCTCAAAGACCATTATATGTGCGCCTGTAGAATGAACATACACGAATAGCTCTTAATTTGTGCATATTTGTGACATAATTAGATGCCAGATAATATTTATAATTTTCAAGTAATCGCGCTTTATTGAAAACTTAAAAAAATATTGTAGCGCCTAAATGAGAAGAGGTATAAACTCGCTAAAAACTGTATTCGTTCCATCTTGACGTTTATAATTACCATAAAAAGTTTCAAAACAGAACCTACAAGCGCTAATGAATAATATTACTAAAAGTCAAAACGACGGCATCATAACTTTGACGCCATCAAACAAGAAACTGGCTCAACCTAAGATGTGTAAATGTCAACCAAAAATTAGTGCATTTATCAAATAATATATAGTAAAAATATCCAGCTTCAACTGTTTCGTATTAAGTAAATATTAAGACTAAACCAAAACAGTTATTCGGCGCAGGTTATCCGACCAAATTCGAATGACTACAAAAAAGCGACGGGTTCATACGTATCGATGACCTTCTTAACTTTACTCGCTAACTGGTTGAAACGTATTGTGCCCGAGTACAGTGCAGTAGAAATAGTTATTAAAATAAATTCAGTTTTTTTTTTTGATTAGACATAAATAAATTTAGCCATTTGCATTTATTATATCAGTAGAAAAACGAAAAAACTGTGATTTTCTGTGATAAAGGTTCAGTACCATCATAACGGGAAATTCAAGTATAAAGTAGTTACCTATTTGTTGGCCGAGATATAATTTAGTTTTGGATATGATAGTATGATACGCGAACGTAGTATAGACCGGTTAAAATTATTATCAGCTTATGTTTCTTAAAAATTAGCCTAATTTGAAAACCCAAACCTAAGCAGCCCGATATGTGAAACTTGGGTTGAAGTTTTCAAATCCGGCTATTTTTTAAGAAACATAAACTCATAACAAAATATAACGCTCTATAGGTATTAATTACGTTCGCGTACTATACAATCATACCCAAAACTTAATTATATCTCGGCCAAAACAACAACTACTTAATATTTAAATTTCACGCCATGATGGTACTGAGCCACTTTAAGTGATTTTATTGTTTGTGTATTTAAGTAAATGAAAAACTGATCTGTGATTTTAAATAATACCAAATGACTATACAAGGTACAAATAGTTTAATTGAACAATGTTTGTTTTAATATTTATGGGTAGGAAATTTGATCTGTGATTTGATGCCATAATTACTTTAAGAATCATGATTATGAAAATAAAAATAATATTTTTTTAAACCAACAAGCTCTTTGATTTCATATGATCAGAAAGTACATTTAATATATATTATATTTTTATTAGGTCATTGTAATAATAATTCCCAACGAACATTTGAGCGTGACTGTACGAACACAGTTTAGGTGTAATACGTTTAATAAAGGTGGTCATCGATACGTATGAATCCGTCGCTTTTTTGTAGTCATTCGAATTTGGTCGGATAACCTGCGCCGAATAACTGTTTTGGTTTAGTCTTAATATTTACTTAATACGAAACAGTTGAAGCTGGATATTTTTACTATATATTATTTGATAAATGCACTAATTTTTGGTTTACATTTACACATCTTAGGTTGAGCCAGTTTCTTGTTTGATGGCGTCAAAGTTATGATGCCGTCGTTTTGACTTTTAGTAATATTATTCATTAGCGCTTGTAGGTTCTGTTTTGAAACTTTTTATGGTAATTATAAACGTCAAGATGGAACGAATACAGTTTTTAGCGAGTTTATACGTCTTCTCATTTAGGCGCTACAATATTTTTTTAAGTTTTCAATAAAGCGCGATTACTTGAAAATTATAAATATTATCTGGCATCTAATTATGTCACAAATATGCACAAATTAAGAGCTATTCGTGTATGTTCATTCTACAGGCGCACATATAATGGTCTTTGAGATACACGAATTCGCAAAACGTTACTCCAGCGGGAAACGCAATATCTCGAAAACCTGAAGACGCACAAATTATATTTATGGCGCACAAATTTGCACAAATATAAGCTCTCTGCCCATGGATGTATTTTATATCTCCGATGATTCGTCTAGAATTTTCTTGCTAGAACAACGTTACTCCAGCAGGAATCGTTTTTACGTTTTTTTTTCAAAACTACAAGACGCACAAATTTTTTACGCGGCGCACATTTACAGCAGATTGCGCACTAATTATACGTTCTTCTCATATCACTCTAGGTGACACTTTCTTGCTGGCGTAACGTACACGAGTTTAGAGGTAGCCAAATTTGCATTATTTTTACGATGGCTCGCAGCTCGCAGAAACTAAATAAACATAACATCACGCCTATATTACCCAGAAGGGAGTGGCAGAGTCGTATAACACCCACATTACACCTGTTATGTTTAGGTCCAATAGGATAGAGGGTGAGCCTATCGCCACTCACCGTGCATAATTCCATCTCCGTGCTGCTACATTGAATTTCCTGACGGAAAGTTCACAAATAACACTTTGCGCGACTCAGGAATCGAACCCGAGACCTCGCGGTGAGAAACGCATATGGTAACCACTAGACAATCGAGGCAGTCATAACAAAAACAACTTACAGAAATATTTCATTTTCTAACAAGGTTCTAGGCAGTGTTGGCGTAAATTGGGGGGGGGGAGAAAGGGGGGATTAAAAAATATCAAAAGTTCAGGAATCACACCATTTATTTAAAACATTGGTCCCATTCAATAACATAATTTTAAACAATAAATAAATAAACAATATAATTAACGTGTCATACAGACAAGCTATATCACACTAATTACAAAAACAGTAAAAAAAACATGGAAATCGGTCTTTCATTTTAAAAAGGGTAATCTTACAAATACTTATCACCAGACCCTGTACGGAATTGGCACTTACATTCAAGATATTGTGATGATTGGTAAAAGAGATCCTCCACATCAGCTCGGGTGTGGACGCCTCAGGAACCATAAAAGGCGCTTGAGACATCCTGATCTGATAAATGACAGTATGTATAAAGTTTTCTGTATGTGTTCCAGAGTTCCCTTTTAGATTATTTTTGTTATTGTAGTTTAGCTGCATGCACATATTTTTGCGTTATGATCCAGATCTAAACATTGTATTTTATTATGAAGTATGGTGCACGAAAGGAGCCTCCCCGAGTGACGTACACAACGATTCCCTACGTCCGGCGCACCCTGGGCAATTCGCGAGTTCTCCAAAGCGAACTGGCTAATCCTTTCACCACGATGGCAAGTCAAAATACAATTTGACTCAGCCATCGACACGAAGAAGAGAAGAAGACACCTGAAGTATTAAAAAAAAACCCTTTTTGAATAAAAAGACCGACTTCCGTGCTTTACTAAATAGCTTATAGCTTATTAGCATTGTAGCAACATATACAAAATTAGATAAAACTCTATTATCATACAGACAAAAACATCACCATGGATTGCTTAAATTACTGGCCTATTAACGCATGTCCACATTTGTATCAAATTCAAATTCAAATCATTTATTTTCATAGGCCCCAGGAGGCGCTTGAACACGTCAAAATATTATATATTATTATATTAATATTACAAAATGATACAAAAATAAATTATAAGATTAATTTTAATCCAACTATTTAGAATCAGATTAATATCAATCTAAGTACCAGCTCCGATGGGTATTGCATTATGAGAAGAGCTGGTCAGAAACTCATGTGCACCATCTTTTCAAATGAAATGAATATTACGGATCGGCCGAGTGATGACCGATCCGTATCAAGATCGACTATTTGGGTCAGTCTTGATACACGGCTCTGATATTGATTTCAATTCAAATCTCTAAGTTGAATTAAAGTCAATCTAAGCTCCGGTGTCAAATCATTTTATTACAATAAGTATTATAATTTAGTTAGCTAAAATTTATTTTAATTTAATATTTTTTGTATTTTGATGTTTGTTTTGATGTATTCAAGCGCCCCTTGGGGCCCATGGAGATAAATGATTTGATTTGATTTGATATATTTGATACAGTTCGACCATGTCGAGTCGGTTTATATGTACTAACAAATTCTTAACCGACGAAAAAAAGGAGGAGGTTCTCAAGTTAAAGTGTATTTTTGTTTTATAAGTCACTAGCTGCCCCGCGCGGCTTCGCCCTCGATAAAATTTTGCCCTCGAAAATATTTTAAAAGTATCCTATGTCCTTCTCCCGGTTCTAAGCTACCTCCCCACCAATTTTCAGCCAAATCGGTTCAGCCGTTCTTGAGTTATAAATGGTGTAACTAACACGACTTTCTTTTATATATATAGATTTAAAACTAGAAACGTGATACGGCGATACGGATACGGTGATCGGATCAGGCAAATGATACAAATGTGGACCCGGCTTTAAAGGTTGATATTCCGACAAATGGTCTAACCAAAAAGCAGCTCCATATAAAATACAGATATTTCGCCGCATCTGTTTAGACTCAAAGCTTATCCAATATTATTGGGAAAGTGTTAGTAAGAGATATAATAATAAAGTTTCATTACTTTTAGTACCTTAATACATTGCGAAATATTTTAATATTATGTGTGTATTTAAAAATGTTCGATAAAAAGACCAATTTCACAAGTTCCAAATAGTTAACTGTTTTAGTATCTATCAGATAAATTCCAAAAGTAAGCTATTAGGTACTGGTAAAACTGGCCGATAAGTTCATTTTTTGTGAATCGTACAGAAATTCTTTGGCAAACTGCAATACCGAAAAGATACAAAATTAAAGTACATCTTTATTAAACAATCTTTGGTAAAATAGCATTTGGTCATAGACAAAGTTACGATAAAATAGACTGGAATTACATAACATCACGACTATATTGTCCAGATGGGTATGGCAGACATGTACAGTGGGCCAAGCAATTAGGTATGAAGGGCAAAATCTTCTACGCCATACTAAAAACTGACTGCAATAGATATGCAAGTTTGTATTTCATATTTAATAAGTGTAATATACCCACTATTTAGATATATAACTCACTTATCCATAACTGGTGTCGTAAGTCTTTACTATGACTTAGAAGTTTTTGCCCTGCATACCCAACTCATTGGCCGACTGTACAACACCCACACTTTATATATGGATTTCGATTTTATTAGGACTTGACTAAATTTATATTGCTTTTGAATTTAATCTGTGTATTATTATCTAGAATTTTATTATTGACATGCATGAATTTCTATTATTTGTTTTTTTTTTATATATTTATTTTTATGTAATAATTGCTGACTAGACATATTTCTCACTGTTTAACATACTATGGATCTTTAATCTGAAATAAACTTTTTTTTTTATGTTTTGGTAGTCTATCTAATCTAACAATAGCCTATCGCAATCTATCGGGTACGATTCTAGACTCTCTGGTGCTATCTCTGCCTACTCCTATATAGCGATAGAGTCGTGGTATTATGTTTGAATTGAGAAATGAGCCTCTAATATTTGTTACCAATATCCAAACAATGTATTAAGGTACAACAAATATAAAAAAAAAGGGAATGTCGTAGTACAATTTTGTACATATTACAGGTATACATCATTTTCTTTTAGAATATGTGTAAGGCTGTATTTCCATTAAGGCGGAGCGGAGCCGAGCAAGATATTTATTTGAATGTCCCGCTTTGTTTAACTTCGCTCTGCCCAGCTCAGGCAAAGTAAAGATGTCTACAGAGTATTTTGACTTGGTCCTTTTCTTTGAATTAACAAACGACAAATACGAGGTACACGATGGGTCTGACCACTTACTGTTGAATTTGCATTAAAATAGAGACAACTGTAAGTTTCAAATGACATTATTACCACTGCGCGTTCCAGATAAAATGCATTTTTTACCCAGCCCGGGGAAAATTTTCTATAAAATTTGACAGTACAGTTACAAAAGTATGACTGTAAATTTTCTTCTTGTCACATCTTGGCATTTATTATCTATGCTTATTCTTACTTGAGTTTCGAAATCTTTTTTTCTCAGCAGCTCTTCTCATGATGCAATACCCATCGGAGCTGGTACTTGGATTGATTTTAATTCATATCTCTAAGTTGAATTAAAGTCAATCTAAGCTCCGTCAAATCATTTTATTACAATAAGTAATATAATTTAGTTAGCTAAGTTTTATTTTAATTTTATATTTTTTGTATTTTGATGTTTGTTTTGACGTGTTCAAGCGCCCCTTGGGCCCATGGAAATAAATGATTTGATTTGATTTGATATATTGTTTGTCCCAGCGGCGCAACTCCGTCTGGTCTCTTCTTATTTTTTTTTTGTTTATGGCAACTGAGCTTCCTTGTGGTAGCTAGTTATATTCAGGTTTTGGAATTGCTGTATGCTTTTTCTTTATATTTATTTAAGTATTAACGAAAACTTCGGTATGTTAGTAACTACAAAGACAGATACATTATTAACCATGTCTGTCATTGGCGTTCTTATCTGCGTGACGTAAGTAAATGACGCGTTCCGACCGTTCGCATGAAGATAGAATACTCTGTAGGTATATCTTTACTCTGGCTCGAGGCCGCGTATCAGCCGGAGCTAGACGAAGTGCGCTTCGCTTCAACGAAAACGCAGCTTAATAACAATTTTTCAAATCATTACATACAAAAAATATTGCTTTCCAATTTTAACCATAACGTTTACAATTGTATTTTTTCGAACAAGCGTAATGTATTCTATGTACAATGTGTACATATTAAATATATACAAAAAGCTTTGCAAATTTGAATAGGATGGGCTTATTTTTATACAATTTTAGACTACCTATAGGTAAGGAGTATGAGGTGAAAAGTTAAACTCAAAAATTGTTTACTTCAAGTAGGACAATATAAGCTAAAAATGGGATTAAAATTGTCATGTCTTATATATAGTTTTACAACCAAACTAAATTTTATTAACTTATATAGGGATATTGCCTGGCAGAAATCGCGTTAAGCGATAAGGCCGCCCTTTGTGCATGTATTGTCATTTAAACTTTTGTTCAAAATGTACTCGAATATCCTATGTTGTATGCACAAATAAAGTTTTATCTATCTATTTATCTATAGGGAGTATGGCATCATTTGGGTCCTGTTAAACTATAATGGAGTAAGAGATAAGATAACCGTTATATAAATTATAATTCAAACAAAGAAGTGATACTATTAAAACAAAAAAACGTTTTGTTATGTTATATAGTATACAGAAAATAAGTAAAGAAAAATGCTAAAATTAAACAAATAAATATCTCACAACTTACACACAACGCCATCTAGTCCCAAACTAAGCAGAGCTTGTACTATGGGTGCTAGAAAAATTGATACGAATATACATATACTTTTTTTTGTAAATACTTACTTATTATACATAGAAACACTCAGACTAAGACAAACCTTCATGTTAATGCACACAAAGATTTGTCTTAAGTGGGAATCGAACCCTCGACCCACTCCGCCATCCGGTCGTCAATTTTAGAATAAAATAAAATGATATTATAAGAATACAGTGAGTCATTAGTACTTCTGCAAGGTAAAGGTGTGTTTCTTTTGTGTTGTTTTTTACCTAAGCGTTACGTACGAACTATAGGATATGTATATTAAGCTTATAACTGGCAATACAAGATAACAAAATAAATTTTAAAAAAGTTTGATTGTAAAACTAATAATTTAAATTCTGAATTGAAAAACACACATCCGTGTATGTAACTGCTAAATCAATTTGCATACATTTTACTAAAATAATAGTCAACAACGTGGAAATACGACTAAAATAAATAGATATTGCTTTGTGCACATGGAAACTTTAAATACTTTAATTCTACCAATTCTCGCATTCTTCTGAGCATACAATGAGTATGGATGAAATCAAAGATATTGACGGTTTCGAAGTTAGCCGCGAACATTCACAGGTCGGTATTGGACACGCCCGTGCACGGTGCTCGTCGATTGTCCGAACAACCGTCTGCCAACTTCAGAACAACCAAGAACTTTAATTTTATCCATAATTAAGTTCCTTATAATAGTTTGGCAAAAAATAATTGGGCCGACACTGCTCTTCGTATGGCAACCCAACCAAAAATCATTCAATCAGTACAGGCCAATTTAAAAATGTACGGAATGGTGACCCAAGCGTGAACTTTACATTCATGTAACGTCATTACTTGGACAATTATGTCATAATGTTGCCAGCAGACACGATTTGGACTTTTTTTGCCAAGCTATAGAAACTATGAATCTATAAAAAATTGTGCAAAGTACACTGGCAGATAAAAATTTTAGCCATACCTATTTTTAAGATTTTTTTATTTCATTTTGTATTCACGAATTTTCGAACATGTACTTGTAATTAAAGATCTCAGAAAACCATATTTTCAATTCCTGATAAAGTTTTTGATAATAAACTATCAGTTAGCTATAGGTTTTGGATATGGCCCAATTTTTAAATCTGTCAATATATTTTATTACCGTATTTATATAGAGTTATTATTACCAATGGAGAAGTTTACTGCCAATGGTTCCATAGACAAACATGCTCATTTTCATACACTTTGGCTCATCACCTGAACGCCATCTAGTGGCCGAGCTCGGTCATCCTATATAATATATTTTGTTCAAATTTGAGCCAGCAGTTTAGCAGTTACAATGGCACAGACCGACAAACACGCATCTACAGCCCCAAATAAATAGTTTCTCTAAGTAATTTGTTCCTCCTAAGTTATAATAATAAATAATTGTATGTTAATGCTCCATTTCTAGTGTGGTCAGGTTTTTAATGAATTCCGAACGCTGCGACGGTGTTAGGTTCTGAAATAGAAAACAAAATATTAATTCCAAATAGCAGCCCTGTATCTGATACATGTCCCACTGCTGGGCTCGGTCCTCTTCTCATGATTCAAGGATTAGGCCATAGTCCACCACGCTGGCCAAGTGCGGATTGGTAGACTTCACACATCTCGAGCACTTTTTAGGCACTCGGGCATGCAGGTTCCCTCACGATGTTTTCCTTCACCGTTAGCGACCGATAATTTATATGATAAATACACACATATCTTCGAAAAGACGAATCTTAACGATTTATTGACAGAGGTGTGTGCCGTAGGTTCGAACCCGAGACCTTTGACTTAACAGTCCTACGGACTCCCACTTGGCTATTCGATACGCACCGTCAGTGCGTATCGAATGATACGCACTGACCAGGACCGACCGTACGCACTGACGATCGGTCGAGCACCGGAATAAGAAATGATGTTTAAACACTGACCAGCACGAGCTTGTTGACTTGCTGCAGCAGCGCGTCCTGGTGGATGGCCCGCAGGTTGGTCTCGAGCACAGAGTTGTCGTCCGCCGCGCTCTGCTCCAGCCATTCGCACACCGCCTCGTTGTCGTGCTCCCACTGGTGCGCCTGCAACGTACGTGGCACAATCAAACATATAGAAAGCATATCAGCAATTTGTAATAGTTAAAATCAACGAGTATTTAAATTATACCTATTTAAACTCCACACAAATAGATATAATTACATAATACTGTTTTGAAATTTTTTATGCTTTTTATGCTACGTCTCTTCTTTGGTATTATAAACTTGTTTCAAAATTTTAAAACATTAAATATTGTCTTCTCTTCTACTCTGCTATGCCCGACAGGGTACACAATGTTCCTACATACAACACTTACCACCTAAAACATACTTGTGAAATGCAATAAAGTATTGAGTACAAACGTTGTTAAACTTAACGCCCCCGCCTAGAAATTGTGCGACAACTATAACTCAAAACATAAAGCTGGTGGTAGAGCTCTTGTGAATGAGCTCGAAGGCGGCAGCACCACCGTCTCACCTTTAACCTGCCGCCAAATAGTAGTGCTTCCTTTACTGTGTTCCAGTTTGGTGGTGAGATCAGGCCCTGAAATTACTGGCACATGAGGCATAACACCGTAGTCCTCAGCTGCAGCGACGCATCTATAATCTGCTTTTGTGGATTGTTGATGTCCATGGGCTGTACTCCACTTACCATCAGGTGGACTACACGTTCGTTCACTGTGGGCGTAGTATAAAAAAAAAAAAAAAAACATAACATAACAACACGCCTATATTAACGCCAGAAGCAATTACCCAATCCAATGGTCCCAATGACAAGGTCAAATACACACATTCATTCAAGCACACCCAGTCTCAGAACAAATCTTTGCGAATCACACAAAGATTAGTCCCATGTAGGGATCGAACCAACAACACCAGCGTAGTAGAGAGCAATATGGGCCATCACCGTTCCCTGGGAAACGAAGATCAAATCTGGAACTATTAGGCATAGCGAAAAGTACCCAAAAGAACCTCGGGATGCTGCTCGTTCTGACGACAGTAGTAATGCCTTACCTGCGTCTCTCCCCTGTCCTCGGTGAACCACCTCCTCAGCATGACGGCGGCCGGGCCTTGCTCCATGGAGTCCACGGGCTTCACGGCCGCCTGCACGCGGCGCTCCTGGTCGTTCTGAAGGAGGAGTCGCCTCAGGCGCCAGTAGAACTGCCGGCGGGAGTCTTTCCACGGGATTATGTCCTGGAGAATAAATAACATGGTCAATTTGATGTTCTGCTAAGGTCGTCGAGTATATATATAAGAGAGAGATCCTTATTCATAAAGGTATCGAATAAGACGCCTCGTGTTGCTCTGATAAGGGGCTGTCCATTAATCACGTGAGGTTCGAAAGGGGGGGGGGGAGGGGTTCGGCAAAAATCACGACGGAAGGGGGGTATAGTAAGATATCACGGGTATTAATTTTTTCGTCAAACGCGAAAAATTTTAAGATTCTTTGTAGGTACTAAAAAATACACGTGATTTTTGGTGGTGGTGGAGGGGGGGGGGGGTTAGTCTTAAACCTCACCACATATCACCAAGGGGGAGGGAGAGGTTAAAAAAAATTAAAAAAACATCACGTGATTAATGGACAGCTCCTAAAAGAGATTTTTATTGTTAGTTTTACATAAATAATATATTTTCAGTAATATCAATAATAAATAAAGAGAAACAACATTAGCTGTTTCTTATTCAACCTTATTAACTAATTATACATTCATTTTATCATTATTACATTTGACTAAATACATTGACATTTTGTCAACATCAAACAAAACAACTTTCTTCTACTAACTAACTAACACGCTAAGAAGTATTCAATAATGAAAGAGAATATATATTTTCTTTACATCTCCACCCTTGGGAAGAAAATTCACAGGAGTACATTTTCTTCTTAAACAAACTCCCTCTATATATCTTCCTGATATATTAAGATTCGCCAGGTCTTTTATACTATCCAGTATCGCTACACGGTTCGCAAGGCGCCCTCGTGAGTCAAGGTCTTTGCTGCTGTGGATTGCCATCAAGGTCACGACCCGGCTAATGGCTCGCTAATGTAAACAACATTTCCTTTAAAAATCAACAGAACGACCAACTCTTGACGAACTATTCCACACAATGGTCAAACAACGTAGACGACGACAAAACGTATGAAACCAATGTGTGGACTGTAGCCCTAATAACACTAAAATCGTCAATTTTGTTACCAAAAAAAACAATATTTTATTTTATTTATTTATTTAACTTTTTTCACACAACATGGTACATAGGCGTACTTAGTGCCTAGTGGCATTCTCTTACAGTCAACCCAGGGTGATGCAGATAAACAAAGGTGCGTTTCGATAGTACTAATAATACATAATTACATTCATAGCGCATTCCACAGAAGACCGGATTATACGAAGAAAGAATAATTAACTAAGCCAGTATGTACAGGACATAGTTATAATTTATTATTGGAAGACCGTAGATCCCTATCATGGTTAGAGTTCAATATTTTCAATAATATAAATAGATTCCTCCTCCTCGTGTCGTACTCCTCTTTGCTGAGGGTCGTGATTACCCCCGATGGTGTATTATTTTGGTTCTGATGACACTCCTCCAACCGCTCCTGTTCTTGGCTTCGTGCAGTGCTTCGTGTAGATTCAGATTGAGGTCAGAGCGGATTTGGTCCGACCATAAATAGATTAGGCATATAGGAAGTTGTAATTCAAATCTACTCTGAACATAATATATATATATATATATATTTTAATAACTTACTGTTAATTTGCAAATACAAATTACTATTATTCTTGTTAACCCCTTCCAGCTAAGCTTAATTCGCTTGTGTTAGGAGGAAATTCACGTCCGCGGTGTAATGGCCAGGATTCGAACCCACGACCTGTCGATCGTAAGACCTTATCCATTGCGCCACAGCTGCTTCTTTGAAACAACAATCACCTGTTATGTAAATAGTCAAATACTTACAAATATGCAGCCCTTTTCTAACATCCTCTCGGCTGTGTCGTGTAGTTCTGCAAATTGTACTGCGATCTAAAAAAAAAAAAACAATTACTATAGGCAAACTATATAGTGGGCGGGGCACGTAGCCAGAATGCACCCAGAAAGATGGGCGCGAATAACCACAAATTGAATTAAATCTAATCATTTATTTCCATGGGCCCCAAGGGGCGCTTGAACACGTCAACAAAACAAACACAATACTAAAAACAATACAAAAAATATAAAATTAAAATAAAACTTAACTAATTAAATTATAATACTTATTGCAATAAAATGATTTGACACCGGAGCTTAGATTGACTTTAATTCAACTTAGAAATTTGAATTAAAATCAATCCAAGTACCAGCTCCGATGGGTATTGCATCATGAGAAGAGCTGGTGAGAAACTCATGTGCACCATCTTTTAAATAATTCATACAATATTTGTTTGTTTTTTTGACAATAATTCAATGTGTAAGTTATAGCAACCAAATTAACATTATAGCTAAAGATCGTAATAAAGAGAAATCAAATCAAATCAACATGGGCGCGTAAAAACACCAACCATAGAGACATTAAATTAATTGCAATGTAAAATAATTATGATTTTATATTTAAAATTTCTTATCGCAAAGAATTATAATCTTTAATTATCATAGACTAAGTTTTAGCTATTCCACGTTTAAAAAAAATGTGAAAAAAGAAAATACTAACTATATATGTATAAATACCAGTTATTCTAGTACCCAAAGTACAGGCTCAGCTTAGTGTGGGACTAGATGGCGTAGTGTGTATGTTGAGTGATATTAATTATCAATATATTTAATTAAATCGGATGGGACGCAGGACAGAGCCTCCAGGATCCACTGTATAAGTAATAAAAAGTGATGTCACTTAGGCCTGATCGAAAATCAGCGTCAGACCTGAGTCTGACAATATTTTTATGGTGGTAGAGCTCTTGTGAATTAGCTCGAGGGCGGCAGCACCACCGTCTCACCTTTAACCAGCCGCCAAATAGCAGTGCTTCCATTACTGTGTTCCGGTTTGGTGGTGAGATCAGGTCCTAAAATTACTGGCACATGAGACATAACACCGTAGTCCTCAGCTGCAGCGACGCATCTATAATCTGCTTTTGTGGATTGTTGATGTCCATGGACTGTACTCCACTTACCATCAGGTGGACTACACGTTCGTTCGCTATGGGCGTAGTATAAAAAAATATGCTGAATCAGGACCTATATAGTGCAACCATGGGGCATATTTCTAAATGTTGTGTATTTTTCATTATCTGATTATTGTTAACTTTCTGTGTCCCATTTGTTGGAACGAAATAAATTTATTTTCTTTCTTTCTTCCTTTTCATAGTTGTAATACATACCTCATGGTAGATAGGACTAAGTTCCTTCTCCCTCGCTTTGACAGTTTTCTCGGCGGCCAACAGATCTGTTTCCATTTCACGTACGCGAGTCTCCGCTGAAATTAAAGCATTTAAAATTACCGCAAACATATCTTTATTTACAGAAAAATATACATGTTGGATTGTACATTTAATTAGTCTATCTAATAACATAATCCAAACTTATTAATTTATTGACAGAAGGCCTTAACGTACGCGTTCATTCTTTACAACATTTGTGCTGAATGTAACTTCGCCATGTTGGTTTGTATCCTACTTAAGATGACCGTGACGTCACGAAATGACGTAATATACAGTTGAGAAATTTAGGGTTCTGGTAAGAGGCGACCGTAGCTGGATGGCTAAAGCGGATGCCCGGTGTGCAGTAAGGTCGCAGGTTCAAATCCTGCCGGTCCCATGTCTTTGTCAATTGTTTCTTAGTATAATTTGCAAAGCATAGCTAAATGCTGTAAAAATAATCAATTAGAAGGCCTTCGTAATTCACATTTTGCATTTTGTTCGACACGGGAATCGAACCCGAGACCTCGCGCTGAGTGCTGCATACGCTAACCACTAGACCATCGAGGCAGGCGAGTAAGTGATAGATATTAAGTTACCTTGTTTGCCGACATCAGTCCTGATGAGGGCATCGTCGATGGAGCCGCGGCGATCCAAACTCTTCGAGATTTCTTTTATTTGTTCCTTAATTTCTGTAACAAGAACATGCATTAAATAACTATGCTTCTTCTTCTTCGTCGTGTCGATGGCTGAGTCAAATTTTATTTTGACCTGCCATCGTGGTGAAAGGATTAGCCAATTCGCTTTGGAGAACTCGCTAATTGCCCAGGGTGCGCCGGACGTAGGGAATCGTTATGTACGTCACTCGGGGAGGCTCCTTTCATGCACCCGCTATCACTAACTGTTCAAAACTTATTTACGTCTTATCTATACTTATATAATTGACGACCGGATGGCGGAGTGGGTAGGATCGTGGGTTCGATTCCCACTTAAGACAAATCTTCGTGTGCATGAACATGGGGGTTTGTCTTAGTCTGGGTGTTTCTATGTATAATATTACAAAAGAAAAGTATATATATGTATTCGTATCAGTTATTCTAGTACCCATAGTACATACTGTAATGTAGGTTATAAGAATATAGTTGTGTGCACTAAACCCGATATGTCACCTGTATTAGTGTGAGTAATTGAATAGCGACGTCAGTCGGAATAAATGCATTACATCGTTAAGACGTGTTTCTGTTCTCGCCTAACCGCCCCCCTTCCGACCCTTCACATACAAGCTCTGCTTAGTTTGGGACTAGATGGCGTTGTGTGTGAGTTGTGAAATATTTATTTATTTATTTTATTTATTGTTCGCCCGGCTGACTGATTCATCCACGCAGGGCCTAAACCACTAGAAATAAATTTCTGTACCCCCGGTACAGAAATTTATTTATTATTTATTTTTTCTATTTTTTTCCCCAAGAAGGTGAATTTATTTTCAGTTAAAAGTGAGTTGACACAAAAATTCAATAGTTGTGAATATCACTACGCTCAAGATTCTATAATAGTTCGTTTCGCTTATTCGGGACTCAAATTGTTTGTGCAAGTAATTTTTTTTTTTTCTATAAGAAATCAATTATTAAAATTATGATATCTTATTTACATTACAATCTAGCGTACCAAGACTATTAAGTAATATTATGTTAACCTAAATTGCTACGTTATAATATAATCTAAGAATGTGTCCATTAACACTTTTCTTAGTTATTGTTGGGGAAGAGGAAGACACTTAGTTCATGTGTTCTTTATAACGACACTTATTGCACTAATACAAGTAAATGATTGGTACCAGCAATCCTAGCCCCGGCTCGGCACAGCTCGGGGTCGAGGCGGTGCATAGTTTTGATGATGTCGCGTTGCTTGAACTTCACTTCCACGATGCCCTCCGCTTCTAGTACTCCTCCTCTGTAAGGAAATCCTAAAATTATTAACTTTGAACGATTGCCGGCGTCAGGAAGTCGGTGGTATGTGAATGGGATTAAGGCCTTGGAACTAAGTATTGGTAGGGCTGGATTGTTCCAATAATCAATGGGAAATATTGGGGCTTTTTAACCGACTTCAAAGAAGAAGGAGGTTCTCAATTCGTGTTTTTTATTTATATTTTTACGCTTGTTACTTCATAACTTTCTACTGGCGAAGTGATTTTAATTTGAGAGCTGGTGTTTGCTGTGTGTTCCCATTTTTATTTGGTCCAGTTCCGACAATGGCACTCATGAGAAAATCATATAAGTCTAAAATTATTGTAATGGAAGTCGGTTTATTTTTTGGAGAATTATTATTCATAAACAATTTGGTAAAACTATTTATGGAATAACTGTGAAATTAAAAAAGATGTAAGCCTTCGTAGATTTTACTAAATATTAGATGTAACGGGATAATGATGTATATTTGTTGTGATAAATACACACATATTTTCGAAAAGACGAATCTTAACGATTTATTGACAGAGGTGTGTGCCGTGGGTTCGAACTCGAGACTTTCGACTTAGCAATCATGCGGTCTTCTACACGGCTATCGCTGCTATTATAATAGTTTACAATGCTTATGTTGGGCATATCTGCAGGCGATTTGAATATCAAATAAATAATAGTTTAAAAAACTAAAAAACACGCTTTTAAAGTACTTCTAACTAAAAAGTGAAAAATAATGCCTAATATAAGCTGAAAATGGTAATGAACAAAAAATATTAGTATTATTGTGAAAAGCGTGGGTTGCTCGATAGACGAAAAATATGGCACAGAGCGCCCTACGCTTTTTCACAATAGTACTAGTTCCTAATATAAGTATATTTTATGCTTATTTTAAATTTTTAGTTAGAAGTACTTAAAAGCGTGTTTTTTAGTTTTTTTTAACTATTATTTAATTTCTACTTTTTAGTTTATTTATAAGAGCATTTTTTTAATTTATTTATTTTTAATTTTTTTATCGAATTATTGCATTGTCATCGATCTTTGACAGGTGTGCAAAATTTCAATGAAATCTGTCCGTTTAAAGTGGGTCAAAATCGAGTCCCAAGGAGTCGGTTACATACATATACATGCAGGTGAAGCTAATATAAGCGTGTTAAAAGAACCTCCTCCTTTTTTAAGAAGTCGGTTAAGTCGAGAAGACGCACCGGGCCTCGGGGTCGGCGTACATCTCCATGCGCAGGCTGTTGACGCTGGGGTCCACCACGGCCCACGCGCCGCCGCGCAGCTCGGCGCCGGGCGGGATGTACACCAGCACGGGGGCCGCGGCGCCGCGGAGCGCGCGCACGATCTCCGCGCCGAACTTCAGGATCTGCTCGTACATGTCTGCGAAACGAAAACATATCGCACGTTTAATCCAATACTGTCACTATCCAAAATTTTGCCAAATTGACTTTTTAACGCCATCTGTTGGAAAACGTGGTAGTACGCGTCATCGCGCGGACACTGGTCTCAAAATAGCAGAAATAACCACTAGATAGCAGTGGTCCGCTTCGACACTATTCAAACTATTCCTCTCCCCTCAGTGCAACACTGACCTTAAACGAATAAATACGTGTCGTCAAGGAAAAAATTGTCGATTTGTGAGAGCAAAAGTGACATTTTAGTGATTAAACCAGTTTATTTATCGTATTTTTTGGTAAGTTACGCATAATTTTGATTGCAATAGTGTCATTTTTTGCTTAGGATCAAAATTGCACAAAATTTTTCTCATATTATGATCGTTATTTTGAGGCTTTAATGACATATTTTGCTTAATGTCACTTTTGCATGAAAGCTACCTCATTATTTGTCCAATCATTTGAGATGTTACTGAGACTTTTAGTTTAGTGTCAGTTTGGCTTTAAAATCGTTAATTACTTACTATTTTTGTTTGTAATAGCATAATCGTTACATTGCTTATAATGTCACTTTTGCTATCAATATTTTCATAAGAAACCCTAAAAAAATTAATTTGTTACCTACATGTTTTACTTATTAAAGTGTCATTTTGGTGTCAGCATTATGGCAACAGTTAATGATTATGGTAAAGAAGTCTTTATCGTTTCTTACAAGGTCATAGTTTGAAATTATGCCTACTGATTAAATCAGAAATTGTTAATTTAATCCTTAAGATTATGGCTTTTATGTTATCAGGTGTGCAAAAAAATGCATTGACATGAAGAAAATAACTGTGATAATGAAAATACGAACTTATATCAACCATCATTTCATACTCTTACTCGAGTAGAACCAAAACAAATCATCTCGGTTGAAAACAATATAGAGCCTTGTAGTTTAGACAGTAGTAGTTCATATTCTTCAAGCAGTTCTTCCTCTACAAGCAGCTTTTACACTTCAGGCAGCTCATCTTCATCTAGCATTGGTTCCCATATCAGGTTCAATTAAGTCTAGGGAGTTCACTATCAGTTCACACTATTTAAATCCAGTTCAGAATCTACCGAGCACATCTTATTTGCAAAGTAGTGTGATTCAAGAAACTGTTTCTCTTCAATTATCTAGAGCAAGATCAAAAGTTCTTGTTCTATAGCATCGTCAAGAGCAGATGATTTTTCCCCGGATGATAACGACGCTGATTATTTCCCGCCACCTATACAAGCTACTCACAATGGAAGCTCTAGCAGTGAGCCAGATGATAATGATCTATGGTTTTACCAAAGTACAGTTACAAAAAGGAGACTAACAATCGTAAACCAAAGCATGGTTTCCACTTGACAGTGAGAGAAAAATCAAGGAGAGCATGTATTTTTTTTTAAATACGCTTGGTAGGTATAAATGATAGACCAGTTAGAACAGTTTTAGAAAAGATGTGTGATAGTGGTGTTGTAGAGACAGAGAAGAGGGGAAAGCACGGACTGCAACTCAAGGTTCACGATGAAGTGGTACAAAGTATAAAAAATCATATTGATTCCATACCACGTATTGAGAGTCACTACTTAAGGCAACAGACAAGTCGTGAGTTTATTGACGGCGGCAAAAATTTAATGGATTTGTATAGAGATTACAAATAAATGTGTGAAATAGAAGGAAAGCCAGCCGGTGAGCCACAAACTTACCGATAAATATTTAAGCGATTTTTTTTTATAAGTCTGATTGTTTTGCTTCACCTACATAGATTATAATTATCAGGAGAACACTTAAAGTTTTTGAATACTTTTTGTTTGTTTACGAAGTATATGTATATAAATGTTTGTTGACTGAATAATGTTGATTTATTTTTAATAAACGATTTGAACAAAATGCTTTATTTGTTTTTTTTTTCTGAGAATAGCACCAAATTATTATGAAATATTCAGTTTTATGCAGTAATTATACATTTTTATCGCTGTTACGTTAAATAAAACAGTACAAGGCAAATAAATCACAGTTTCAAAGATTTCATTATTTAAAATTTGTATTAAAAAATTTGTCCACATTGCCACTAAGACGAAATAAAAAAATTAAAAAAAAGTAAAAGTGACACTTTCGTATAAATATCGATAAAATATATATGTTTAGAAGCAAATTTAATAAATTTTTGGCCTCAGATTTGAGATATAACAGTTACCCATAGTTTCTATATTAAAGAATAGCTAAATTGAGCATGGATTCTAACGTATCACGCATAATCATAAGACAAAAACGTTTTTTGACTCTCCTGAAAAGTTTGTTGGTGTTGGTTTAAGCGTGCGATATATATATCTTCAAGTAATGCTGTTGGAATTTCATTCAATAGAATAATCAAACGCATATCATCACATCTGACATAAGATAGTTGCCTCCTGCTCATCTATACTGTCTCGCTCTCTCTCGTGTCGGCATTTGAAATGCATGTATCTTTTTTCGATTGTCTAAACTAAAATATAGATCTACTTTAAACTTTGCAATCATCTATTATTTTGACCCTAATCCTTCAAATGGCAACATTCATCAGTCACTTTTATATATATATAACATGACCCTACTTTTTCACTTTAACTAAAAACTAATAATGCTAAAAACATTATATAATGAATTAATATTTAACTAGAATTTAATTTTGACAATTAATTACTAAGTTTAATTTGCTACTACTTAAAATTTGCTTACTACTTAAAATTAATTACTAATTAAAATTTGCACACCATTGTTGTTATGGTAGAATGTCACAGTGTTTTAATATGTAATGTAACACCTATGTACTACTACATTCTTGAGAATAAATGAATCTGAATCTAAAATTCATTAAAATTGGATAAAACACGTGATTATTTTTAACCAGTTTTCAAAAGAAATTAAGTTTTTCTTTTTTTAAACTTTAGACTAATAAAATTGGATGTATACATTATTCTGATTCTGAACAAACAGTTTTAAGATTTTTGCTAATGCATTTATGCTTTTTTTTTATTTAATCTATATTGTCCCGTGTTTGCGCAAAAGACGCCCCCAAAGTCTTCATTGTTTAGGGGGGGTTTAGACCATATCCCACCACGCTGGTCCATTGCGGGTTGGTGGGTGACCATGCAGAGCCTCGTTCGTTGATCAGCAGGGTGCACCACGGGCAGGTGAGGTTGGCTTGGCATTCTACGATGGTGTTGAATACCCGCACATCCCCAAGGTGGTATACTATTAAATAAATTCAAGTTTACCTTTCTGTCCACCGCTGAACCCTCGCCAGTTGGCAAAGATCATAATGGGCAGGCCTTCCCGGGAGAAGTCGTTGATGGCTTGCGACGTCTTGTATGCCGAGTCGGGGAACCAAACCTGGGAACAATGGGCTCGCAGTTAATATTATGTTTCTGATAGAGTTCATAGAACTGCTAAGTACAATATTTAAGGTTGAATAAATAATATAAATATTACACAACAGACACACAACGCCATCTAGTTCCAAACTAAGCAAAGCTTGTACACTATGGGTACTAAAATAACTAATCCCGATACATATATACTTTTTGTTTGTAAATACATACTTCTTATACATAGAAACACCCAGACTAAGATAAGTCTCCATGTTCATGCACAAAAAGATTTGTCTTAAGCGGGAATCGAACCCGCGACCTCGACGTCTCAGCAGGTACACTACCCCCTTCGCCACCCGGTCCTCGTATATAAAAATAATGAATAAGAATCTGGGCCAAATGTGGTCTATACACTAAAGACGCTAGCGGTAGAACATAATACGGCAATGAGAGGCAAAAAAATCTCAAAAATAATAAATAAATAATTATTCTTCTTCTTCGTCGTGTCGATGGCTGAGTCAAATTTTATTTTGACTTGCCATCGTGGTGAAAGGATTAGCCAATTCGCTTTGGAGAACTTGCGAATTGCCCAGGGTGCGCCGGACATAGGGAATCCTTGTGTACGTCATTAGGGGAGGCTGCTTAATGATTATGATGAAGGCATTTAGCGCGGTACCTTTTTTTATTAAAAACCGCGGTTTATATTAAAATTTTTATTTTCTTAATCCAATTTGTATGCTCTGTTATTTTTAATTTTTACTCCAGATTATCCACTGTTATTTAATCTGCCTCATTTTTATAATTTTTATTTTTTTTTAATAATGTTTTTTTTAGAATTTAAGTTTAATCATACCGTCCAAGTGGTGTTAGGTTTTAATTGATTGTTACGCTTAGCATAATTCAACTGTGTCAATTTTTTTTGTAATATTATTAAAATTTTACCTTCAAATAAAATTTGTATTATGCTTCCATAGACGTCCAAAGTCCATTATGAGAGTACATCGCTTCCGTTTCCTCGCCTGGTCGCTAAATGTCGCTTACTTCCGTTTCCTATACGCATCTGCAGCGCCATCTATCGTCTCTGATACACAACTAAACGCCCTACCAACTACAAGCCACCATGTTCCTCATTGTTTGGCTCATAATGGCCTAGCACCAGGAAGAAATTTCTGGGACTTTGGACGTCTATGGAAGGTTAATACAAATTTTATTTGAAGGTAAAATTTTAATATTATGCGTTCCGTTTGACGTCCAAAGTCCATTATGAGAGATTGTTTGTTATCTCCTGGTGGCTTGTATTTTTGGTGATATAATAAGTATGAAATTTAAAACGCAACAATGTGATGGACTCTAATATGTTTAATGTAAACACAAATGCACATTGATCAAGGTGCATATAAATCAATAATGTGATTGACCATAGTAACAGGTTAAATGTAAACTTAAATGTAAATCGACCGAAGGGTGTATAAATCAACCTATTGTTAGACAACTACTAACTATTAATAGGCTAAAAATATTGAGACTGAGATTTTTCTGACGTTATAACTCTATTAGTTATTAATTTGATTTAGGTAAATCTTTTTAAAAGTACTTTCACGTTGCAAATTTGCTTTATCTAGAATATCATTAATGTGATAATTTTCTACTCAATTAAGAGATGAGACAGCTGATCTACAGCTTCCAGCCAATGCTTGAATACCAGTTTTGGCCAGAAGACGCTTTATCCAGCCAGCAATCATCGCTGCAGTAGCTGGCCTTGTAGGCATTTTAGTTGTTAAAAGACTGGTAATATTGCCCCGAGTACTGTGTCAAATTCACAAGAGTGCGTAACCAATATACTGCATCAATGCGTTTATCAGAAGCGGATAAAATTTTTCAACTAGATTATTTATATAGGAAGAGTCAGTTTTCGACCCGAAAACGGGGTGCAAAGTAATAGAATCAGTGAAGTCTATAAAATGTTTACTATCAATATGCAAAAGAGTAAGATCGTGTACTCTGCGGACCGAAAATAATCGTAAAAATAGCTGAAGTATGTCGGGATACTTGATACAAACGATTAACATTAATATTGTACTTTTTTTAAAAATGTAATCAAAATCCTTGCGTCCCAAATCGGTAATTTAGGAAGCCACTGGTTTTGGCAAGGAAATAGCTTTCAGTATGTGTATTGCAACTGGGTTAGCAGAAATTTTAATATCGAATATCTTTTCGCAAACGGATGCAATAACTGATTTTTGGACGAGAATCGTTCGGTAAGAAAGTCCATCCATCAAAAATAAACAACCTAAGTATCAACCTTTGATGGATGTAGAAAATGAGAATTAATGCTATTCTCTTGGCAGAATCTTACCCATCTACTCCAAATGGGGGCATATGTCTTTACAGTGGACTGTCTCTAACAAGATGACAATAATTTCTTCTCCTGCTGTGTCCATGTATCCGTCAAGACTCCCACCCGAAATGACGGCTTCCAGCTGCAACTTGCTGACTTGTGCTGGCGGAAGCGTTGTCGCCGTGTCCACCAGTGCCTTTTTCAGATCTCTGAGCTTCAGAGCACGGTTCTTCAGATCTGGTCTCCAAAAGGGCTTCTTCCACTTCTGTGCTACCAGGATGTACCGACCTGAGGCTGAATTTAAGTGGTCCAATACTCTGGGTATTATCTGGCTGGGCGGTGGGAACAGCCATGCAAGTCAGTAATGCCAGGATCTGCTAAACGCGTCGTGAAAGTAGGCGTTCGAGTCTGACAAGTCTAGCGTAACATAGTTTGCTACTATATGTGCCGCCTGTGACGCGAACAGGTCTAGGTCCGGTGTGCCCACATTCTGAATAGTCTCGATGTTTCCTCGTTTGTTAGATGCCAATCGGCGGCGGAACGATTTCTTGATAGGTGATCGGCTTCGGTGTTAAACAGCCCTGGTAGGTGGTAAGGGCGAAGCACAATATTGAGATGGTCCACTAGGTTCAGCAGCCGTTGGGTCAACTTTAGCAGTTGACGTGATCGTGTTTCTCTTTCGTTCTTTATGTAGGTCAGAACTGTTGTCGTTGTTCACCAGAGCCCCCCATTGAATGTCCGACGCATCTGTGATGACGTGGTTTGTGGGCATTCTGTGGGGATAAATAGCAGATTTCTGACTGATGTTCTCCAACTACTAGTTCAGTTCTGAATGTACCTCATCCGGACACTGAATCTGCGATCGCGGGCACTTTCGGAGTTCGTTGCTGTGTCGCTGCAGTAATCGGCAATGAAACCTTCCCCGGTGGGTGATGAAGGTTGCAAAGTTGAGATGACCTAATAAGCGTTGTGCCTGTTTTAGGTTCCAACTGCCGCCTGCAAGTCGTAGTTGCAACATCTGACGAATTCGCTGTATCTTGTCTAAGGGTAGGGACTTCGTGTTGAATTTGGTGCCCATTCCATTTCGAGAGAGTTGTGAATGTACCTCGTCCGGACACTGAGTCTGCGATCGCGGGTACTTTCGGAGTTTGTTGCTGTATCGCTGCAGTAATCGGCAATGCAACCTTCCCCGGTGGGTGATGAAGGTTGCAAAGTTGAGATGACCTAATAAGCGTTGTGCCTGTTTTAGGTTCCAACTGCCGGCTGCGAGTCGTAGTTGCAACATCTGACGAATTTGCTGTATCTTGTCTGAGGGTAGGGACTTAGTGTAAAATTTGGTGTCCCATTCCACTCCGAGAAAATCAATTAGCTGCTATGGCGTTGTTACCGATTTCTTCATATTGACCCAGAAATTCAAACTGGTCAGAAACTGTATTGCAATTTCCACCTGAGCATGTTGTGTATTTCTGTTTTGATGAACTATCAAATAATTGTGTAGATAAACCACTAACCGTAGTCCTTTCTCGCGAAGTATTTCTGCAGTCCAATTCGTTAGCCCTGCGAAAAACCACGGCGCTGCTGCTAGACCGAACGGCAGACACGTCATCTGCAGCAGTCAACCTTGATAACTGATTCGGAGAAACCTTCTGTGCTGATCCTTCACTGGCAGGCGGTAATAGACCCGAGTTAAGTCCAGTTTTACCATCCAATCTCCTTTGTTAAAACAGCTAAAGTTGGAAGAACTAATGGCGGCGTCTTGTTGAATGGTATTGTGAGGCCTGTTATTAGCTTCCATATTATTTTGGGAGGATTGAAAAGCGCCCAAGTATTAAAAAAAAAAATTAAATTTCAATAATTTATGTTCATAGGCCCCAGGAGGCGCTTAAACACGTATTTTGAAAATGTCTCGAGACAGCCGCCCGAAAATCCGGTAGCCATTTATTTTTATATCCCGATCTTCTATCCTCCAGTTTATATTGACCCCCCCCCCCTTTTTGTTCTTGATGACGAGTCATTGCAACTGAATCGCTCGGCATCTTTCTTTTCGACCCGTTTTGATCTGTGATTTTTATTTGGCCGACCTCGAAACGACTTATTGTTAGCAAATGAAGTCGAGGGTTCTGGCGACTTTGCCAGGGGGGGACAGAAATAGAGGTCTATTTATATAATTTATCTACCCCACCAATTTTTTCTAAATAATAATATGTTGATAACTGGCTAAGCTCAAACATGTACTCACAAGAAGGGGTCACTTTCAACTATATCCGTACGGCGCAATTCTAACACTTCGGCTCGTTTCCCGCAAACTACCTATAGTATATCATGTGACACAGTCTTATATTCAGAGTTACTACCAAATAACTGGTTCAATTTTTCATAAATAGTGGACGCATTAACTGGAATGTCCGCAGAGGCAGACCAATCCACAAGACTTTGCAAAGCCGAATTAACCAATTTATTTTGAACCAAGAATGCATTGGAAAACGCTGTAAAACTACGTTCCATTTGAAACCAACGTAAAGGAGTAGATGGAAAAGCCACGTACTTTTTCTAAACCTCGGTGTATCGAACCGCGTTTCATCAGGCGATTCAAATCTTTGCATAACATTGATTTTGTTGACACGTGTCTGCTTTGCCTTCAGCACGATCGGTTCTTTGATCGACACATTCCAATCCACGATACTCCGCATCTAATTTTGGTGGGCATAAAAACTGTTCGCTGGCATTTGGTAACGAACTGTCCAACGAATTTAATATTTGTGGCATGCTGTTTATATTAGATGAGAGCAGTTGCACGTTTTAAAATAATGCAGATAAAATATTGTTCAAATGACTCACCAATTGCTGTGACAACAAGTCAAACCTTTCATCCAGATCCCGCGTACTGGAACGCGAACTGGAACGCTTTTGGCGCTTCCTCGGTGGTTCTTCTTGATCCGACGAACAATCCGATGAACTGTTACCACTTGTAAAAGATTTTTTGGCAGACGCGATAACCTCTTTATCACTCATTTTTAACACTAAGAGGTTAAAGTAACGGAAGACAAACTAAACAGTTTGAAATTACTTTCTACTTAAATCTCGAAAGTTAATTAAAATAAATTTGAAACTTTGCGACAAAATTTTGAATTTAATACTCTAATAACGTTAATTATAGAGAATTTTTCGTAACGACCATGTGCTCGGTTCGAAAAACGACGCAACAATGTGGAACATGGTGGCTTGTAGTTGGTAGGGCGTTTAGTTGTGTATCAGAGACGATAGATGGCGCTGCAGATGCGTATAGGAAACGGAAGTAAGCGACATTTAGCGACCAGGCGAGGAAACGGAAGCGATGTACTCTCATAATGGACTTTGGACGTCAAACGGAACGCATAATACCTGTGTAAACAGTGGTTAGCTAACCTAAATAAATAAATAAATACCTGTCCGGCCTGCTGCAGCGTCTTGGCCTCGGAGTCGAGGTTGGCGGGGTCGGCGGGCTGCGTGGCCTCCACGGTGCGCGTCTCCACGGCGATGACGCCCAGCGGGATGCCGCCCAGGCGAGCGCGCCCTGCCGGCATTATTACTCTATCAAGCACTCATCATTTATCAATCTGTTCTTTTGTGGAATGCGCTACCGCAACATATCAGAATGGCAACAACCCGGTACACCTTCAAAATTAAAGTTCGCAAACTTTTGACCGAAAAATTGGCAGAAACATAATGTTTAATTCTTCATCCCCCTTCTCTTCATCCGTTATTTATATATATATATGTATATATTTATAAATATATATATTTTTTTGTATATTATTGACGTAGTATTATGTATGTACCATATATGTATTAATATGTATTTAATCGATTTTCAAATCAGTGTATATTATTTTACTATTAGTTTTATCGAAACGCACCTACCTTTGTTTCTCTGCACCACCCTAGGTTGACTGTCAGAGAATGCCACTAGGCATTAAGTCCACCTATGTACCATTTTGTGTGCAAAAAGTTAAATAAATAAATAAATAAAACATTTCACCAGTAGTCCCGTATCCAATGTTTCATCTGCATGGTAAGTACATCGATAAAAAGTGGCTTGTGCGACTTCAAATCGCCATCTTAAATTCTATTTTAATCGATCCAGCCGTTCAGAAGATAAGCCGATACAAACAGACAGACAAAAAAAAACTGTATTTTAGGCAAAGGTATACAAACAACTATACCAGCTTGAAAAAACATTGTTATTTTAACATTAAAATCGGACTATTTTTATTTCATCATAATTTAGCCTCTCGTAGTCCACTACTGGACATAGGCCTCTCCCAATAGGCGCCACAACACCCGATCCTGCCCCTTCCGCATCCAGTCATTTTTATTTAATTAATTAATATTTTTTTGAATTTGTAGAAATTGCCGATCTAATTTACTTTTCTAGTGACGTAAATTTTTTTAAGATCGATATTAAAATTTTGCACCGAGGTTCACAGAATCATGTACTGAATTTATTGGTAAGTGCAGGGGTTTCTTCATGTTGATTTGAATTGATAGAGGTTACGTGCTAATTAAATACTTTATATACTGGTACCAGAAATACATACTTATTGTTATTAATTAAACCTAATGACCTAACGGCATGAATGTGGAGAGACGGCTGCCGAGCCGAGCAACTGCGCATTTGCGCTTAAGTACAATTTGTAGCGTCAGCAGTCGTACGCTACAGTAAGCAGTTTCATCACGATGTCATTAACACCCTGTATGTAAAACAGTTTTACATACAGCACATAATTCTGTGACCCTGGGTGCAAAATTTCGCACAAAAAAAAGAGCGGCAATTTCTAAAGAATTCTAAAAATATTAATAAATGAGAAGTGTGGCAAATTATAATAATTTTGCCGGTGAAATTTATTTTGTGCTTAGACTGTAAGAGCCACGGAGCGCCGAAGGCGCCGATATTTTAATATTTTCTTTAAAACTAAACAGTTTTCGGTGAAGGCACATTTCTCACATATCGCAGCTCGGCTCTGCAACGGGAAGAGTTTCTCTGAAGCCGAATTCTCTTTCAAACTATCAGAGATCAATCCATTATTAGGTTAAGCATTGTTTACCGCAGCTATTCCACCAATGGGTGACCATTCCTCTCACCAGTAATGACAGTCTGTGCCCAGGGCTTCATGATCTCATCGAAGCTGCCAGCATCGAAGAAGCCAGCCTTGGTGCCGTCTCCCGTCAGCATGAGGCGGGGGTCGTGAGCCGCTCGGGGGGGCACCCATTCTACTGGTCTGTCGATGGGGTCAGCGATGCGCATTATGGGTACTGAGCTCATTTTGTCCTGTAATAAATATAATAGAATATCAACATACATAACATCACGGTTTTATTACACAGGTGGGTGTGGCAGAATGTGTATAACATCCACGGTCAATCAGGTCCCATGTGACAAGGGACTTACTTTTTTGTCTTTAAAAAAAAAACGATGCCCGCATTAAAAATAACTAACAATACATAACATAACTTTACAAACATGCATTCCACTCACAAAGCACAGCCAGAGTCAGAACATATTTTTGCGGATCACACAATGATTTGTCCCATGTGGGAATCGAACCCACACCACAGCGCAGTTGAAAGCGGCTAGGCGACCGCTTTAACCACTAAGCCAACCGTGCTCATGACACAATTGTCGTGCTAAATTGTATGCCGCTACAGAAAGAAAGAAAGAAAGAAAAGCATTTAATTAGACTCATAAACGAGTACAATGGTAAAATAAGGCATGCAAAAGAAAACTTAAACAAAATAGAACAGTAAAAATAAGAATTAGCACATATATAGGCATGGTAAACACGTGGAACACTCCTGTATGAGACAAAAAATGAGACTATCTCAGCAATTGCTGCAGTTTTAAATACTACAGTGCTGATTTTCAGATAGCACCTATGTAATGACACTATGGTCAATAAGAAGAAGATAATATAATACTAGATATTATAATATATATTTATTTAAGAGAATAATAGAAGATATATTAATAGCTAAATAAATATGTACAAGCACAATATGTATGTATATGATAACTGCCACCAAGTATAATCTGCTTAATTAACATTCATATTAGTGTCGTACAGGAGTTTAGCCTACTCATGAAAGGTCATATGATGGGGAGGAAGGACAATTGCACCCATTACTCTCCTTTCCCTGGATCCATGCTCGACGTACCTTGGGCACGAAGGCGAGCCACCTCACAGCAGTCCTTACAGCCTCCAGGTCAGTAGGAGCCACGGCATGTGACACTCCGTTATGATGCATCACGTTAACTCCTCCCAGCTGGTTGTTGCTGGCGTATACAGCTCTGCCTAGCACCTTGTTCAATGCCGCGTACCCCGTGAGGATAATGTAAGATGATTCCACTTGGATAACACGGTGACCGAGCCTGTGGAAATAAATACCAATTAGAAAATCCTAACGTAACCTTCATAATTGCGATAGTCCATGTTCGATGAACGTAGTACGTACTATGCGTATTGTGACGTATACGCCACGATTCAAGAACGTGAGTGCACCGAACCTTTAACTTAATATTTTCTTAAATAAATAATGGCGCTCTGTGCCATATTTTTCGTCTATCGAGCAACCCACGCATTTTTCAGTTTTTATTAGGAATTATTTTTCACTTTTTAGTTATAAGTACTTTAAAAGCGTGTATTTTAGTTTTTTAAACTATTATTTATTTTCTACTTTTTAGTTTGGTTTATTTATAAGAGCGTTTTTATAATTTTTTTAATTTTCAATATTTTTTTTATTTTTTTTTATCGAATTATTGCTTTGTCATCGATCTTTGACAGGTGTGTAAAATTTTAATGAAATATCGGGTCAAAATCGAGTCCAAAGGAGTCGGTTACATACATACAGCCCATACAGGTGAAGCTAATATAAGCGTGTTAATAAGAAGATGCAATGAAGCGCCTTTGTGAAAGCGTGAAATGGCGCTAAAGGCGACTCTATCCTAATATTAACTTATATAGAGAGAGAAGAGAACGCTTTTGTCAAGAGTGAGAAGGGGCGCCGAAGCATTATCACGTATCATATTTAAAAAAAAATATTATTATTATTCACAGTACTCACCTAACAACATAAGATCCAATGCCGATGGCTCTGCAGGTGACGATGGAGATGGTGACCACATCCTCATAAGCCTGAGCGGTCTCACCGGCTATCAGACCGGCGTCTCGGAGGCATTCCACTCCTAGACCATCTTCTTTACCTGGCGAAAAAACATTATATTAGTATTTATTGGAGATATAGAGAGGCTGGTCGGCGTTCGAATTGCCGACTTGTTTTAGACTAGTCAGCGACTACTAAAGTAAATAAATAAATATTACACAACTTTCACACAACATCATCTAGTCCCAAACTAAGCAGAGCTAACTGAGGCAACTCGTTCGAAATGCAAATTCAAATTCAAATCATTTATTTTCATAGGCCCCAGGAGGCGCTTGAACTGCTGGCTTATATTTCGACCAGCGACTTAGTATCGCAATACAGCGCGGTAATGCTGCCAGCATTTTGGGTAGGAGGCCTTCGGACAGTGACTTATTAAGTGTAGTTAAGTTATTAGACTATTTTAATTAAAAATCCAATATGTATATTTTTCTGTAAATAAAGATGTATAATGTAAAAAAATAAAAATTAAAAGCAGAGCTTGTACTATGGGTACTAGAATAACTGATACTAATACATATACACTTTTTCTTTTGTTACTACATACTTATTATACATAGAAAGTGGTAAAGTGGCTGTGCACACATCTGTGTCAATAAATCGTTAAGATTCGTCTTTTCGAAGATATGTGTGTATGTATCATATAAATTATCGTTCCCTAATGGTGAAGGAAAACATTGTGAGGAAACCTGCATGCCTGAGAGTGCCTAAAAGTATTCGAGGGTGTTTGAAGTCTACTAATCCGCACTTGGCCAGCTTGGTGGACTATGGCCTAACCCTTCTCATCAAGAGAAGAATCCCGAGCCTAACAGTGGGACATTTATTAGATACAGGGCTGCTGTTATTATTATTACTCAGTTTTAGTTAGCGAAGCTGAGAATCTACTCAGCTTGGCTAACTAAAACTATGCGACTTGGTAAAAAACGAAACCTGATTAATTATTAAAAGACATATCCTTTACTTTTCGCTATGGTAAAAACTGCTTCTTACAAGGCTAGCTAGCTAGGTACATTTTTATTCCATTGATTTTTCTGTAACAAAATTTTTATGCAAAATAAATATACTAAGAAAAAGTAAACAACAAATTGTACTGAATGTAACTTCGCCATGCTGGTTTGTATCCTACTTAAGATAGGTGATTATTTTAATGGCAACAAATTATACTAAGAAACAGATAAAAAATATATGAAACCAGCAGGATTTGAACCTGCGACCGTCTATAAACTGTATGTTAAGTAATTTTTATTTCTATTTCTACTCCCAATTATAATATGACATGTTATGTAAATTTTAAGTCTGTCCGTTTTTTCATGTATTCTGTTAATAATGTAGACGCTGCGGTCTCCTCTAATTATGGAAACATTAACTTGAACATCGTGAATGTAATTATTATTTATGTGTAGTGTATTTCTTGTTGGAGATGCTATAAATAAATAAATATCTGCTAAGCATAGCTAAATGCTATAAAAATATTCAATAAGAAATATGTTACCTATAATATCAGTAATTCTATATCTGGTCTCTCCCTCGTCCTCAATGAGCTGAGTCTTGACGGAACCCAAAGGCGACAGCTTGGAGAACGTTTCAGGAGTGAGGTACAGGTACTTGAACCCTCGGTCTGGGCGCTCCGAGTCCACCCACGCCACGTTGAACTCACTCTTCACTTCCTCGGCGACGCCAATACGAGCGCCGGAGTTCACACTGATGTATATCTGTCGGCAAAATGGGGAATTCAACACAAAAAGTAAGATACAATATCCGCGCTTCACGGAGACGACACTGAGTTTCGACTTGAGAGTTTGAGAGTCGACTCGTGACCACGGATGATGCAAGTGCAGGTATTGTGAATTTTCTTACGGAATGTTCACAACGGTCGGACCTGGGAATCGAACCCTGCAGTGAGAGGCGCATACGCTAACCGAGCTAGAACATTGCGGCATTCATATTGTCTTTAAAAACTACAACCTGCACTAAAACGCTTTAATATTAAACGTTTTAATATTTAAAAAAAATATAAAAAACTGATTTGAAGTGCCTTTGCCACCTACTCTGAGGAAGCGCCGTAAGCGCATAAGATTTTTTATTTTGCTTTTGTCACCAAGATTGAGAGGGCACCAAAGGCGCTTACTAACAATTTTTTTTAAATAAGAATTCGCACAAAACTGGCTTTGTTACCAAGACAAAGCCCATTTTTGTTGTAGTTACTTAAAAATATGAATTGTTGCACTAAAGCGCATTTGTCACCATACGAAAGGGGCCTATTTTAATATGTTAGAAAACGGAGTAGTTACTTACCCTGGGAATCTTCCGTGCCCTAGCATACTGCGATGCCTTGTAGTACACCCAGTCCTCCTGCGGCCCGAAGGACCCCATGTAGTAAGTGAGGTCGTTGGCAATCAGCACTATATCACGACCGTCCGGGCATTCCGGGGTGAACAGGGTGAGTCGCCACGCTACCATGCCCACCTGGAGAGAGTAGGATAGTTTAATTATGGAAGATAATGGAATTCTATTCATATTCATTTCGTTTTGTTACACAAATCTGTTTAATTTCATTAATAAAAACGGTGTCAAGTTTTAATATATTAGTATCCCTATTACTTTAATATAATAAAACAGCAGGTGTGTAGTAAATAAATTAAGTCAATGAGACGTATCTATTAATTAAATATAATTATACAGTAAATTATGAAACACAGTACAGTAATGAGTAAAAAATGTATAATATAAAAATAATAATGGACCAAAAGTTCAACCTTGTGGCAGACCTACACCGTTGTTTTTTGAGTTTAATACTAATAGACGTTTTAATAATTTATTCTGATAATTAATATTGAACGGTTCTCGTATAAACATGAGTTATTTCAAGACAGTTCTTGATCATGTTTATTTCAAACTAACGACAGTAATGGAATCAAAAGCCTTATAAAATTCCAAGCCATAACAATTCAAGGTATTTTTCCATTCGGAAATTTTCGAGCGAGATCTCCAGATCAGGCGTCTTTTGTAGTCCTATCAGAATTTGACCTAATTTATTCCACAGAAATAGGGTACATACATAATAGTCTTAAAAATAATTTTGACCAACCTATTTTGCCATAAGAAGACGTGTGAAATTTGATTACATAGGACATAAATAAATATTACAGAAGCTTATAATAAAATCGGATTGACAATTAAAATTAGAGTATATACAGACAATAAAAAACCAAAAACTTGGTTTTTTGAAATTTTCACATACATTTTGAGGTTATATGAAAAAAGTGTAAATACAAAAGTTTTAGATCTTTTTATTACCAACAACTTTGCCATTCGACTTTTTTCCATAGGTCTTTTAATTTTCGAAAAAAACGAGAAAACCGTTTTTTACCCTTACTTCCCCCTTCCCGACCTCAGATCGCCCGTAAATTATTTTTTCTTTAATTTTTATAATATTCTCCTCCTTTTCTAATGGGTTCCATCCTACTATTATTTTTATTTGTTTGAAAAATTATCGACCCTGGTCTATTAACATGTTAAAAAGGCTCGGCGAATGGGAATATATTTATTTTTCGTTATTAACGCACCAACTGCCCGTTACTTTGCTCATTACTTACTTGTCCATCCTAAGGTTACCTGTAAGTAATTGCTTATAGCGATAAGGCCGCCCATTGTGCAACATAATTTTTAAGTACAATCGTTTACAACATTTTCTTTGGTAATATTATTGTACAATAAATCTATATCTATACTAATATTATAAAAAGGAAAAGTTAGTTTGTTTGGTTGTAATGAATAGGCTTAAAAACTACTGAACCGTTTTAAAAAATTCTTTCACCATTCGAAAGCTACATTATCCACAAAAAACAAAAGCAAAATTTTATTTTGAAAAAAAAGTAGGGTTCCGTAAGATATTTGGGTTTTTCGGACACAAGGTGTAAAAAAGCAACCAGAAAAGTTACTTATTTTGCGTACGCTGCCTAAACTGTAAAGGTAGAACCATAAAATATTCTAATTATAGTTCGCACGCCGAATGATGATCCATATGACGTTTCAACTGACAGTTGTATTAGTTATGCAAAACAATTTCGATAAAATACTGTTTTTTCAGGCAAATGTCATGTCATACAGCCAGGTCATTCAACATAATAAGCAATATTTATTTATTTTGAAAAAAATATTACGCGCATTGATGGACATAAAACACTAGATAAAAAAGTAACAGCCTTATTATATTTTATTTTACTATACTTTAATTTTTATTCAAATTGCATAATTTTAAGAGTTCAGAACCCTTTTTTTTTTAATTCTTTTTAGTTTGATTTTGAAGATCCGCTTGACCCTGTATCAGATTCAGATTGATATAAATAAAATACAAACTCAAAGCATTTGTTTAATTTTTCCAACAAATTATCGATATTTTGTTTATCGATGTGTCCCTTCTTAGTCGATAACAGCTTGTAGACATAACTTTTGCAGCACGTACCATGTACATTTGCATTGAGTTTTTTTCCATTATTGCCGAACATTACGTAATAATTTCTTAATATTCATTTTTATAATTTACAAATGAACAAAATTATGATTTTTCAACTTTTTAATGGACCTCTAAAGGATTTGATGTGACAAGACGTCAGTACAATGTTAAGCGCTAACGAAATGTCATAGGGATCATCATTCGGCGTGCGATGTATAATTGTAGTAAATAATATAATGACTTACATTATTCTGTCCGGATAACCTAGTGACTTCCACCACAGATCTTTCACCATCGGGTTCCACTACTAACTCTACCAGCGACATCACTTTGTCTGGAACAGGACCTGGAACAATGATTATTGCCGCTATTAGTTCCAAACCATTCCCTTTTAAAAAGACCTTGGCGTTTTCGTTGAAGTGGAGTGAACAGAGTCGAGCGAAAAGGGGCGGTGTGGACTTGGCAAAGATGGTGCACAAGAGTTTCTCACCAGCTCTTCTCATGATGCAATACCCATCGGAGCTGGTACTTGGATTGATTTTAATTAAAATTTCTAAGTTGAATTAAAGTCAATCTAAGCGCCGGTGTCAAATCATTTTATTGCAATAAGTATTATAATTCAAATAGTTGTATTTTAAATTTATATATTTTTGTATTTTGATGTTTGTTTGATGTGGTCAAGCGCCTCTTCACAGGGAGAGGGCACAGATACGTCGCGATTAAAGTATTTGAAAAGGGACACGGACGAGATGTGAACAACTGCCCTGGTGCGCAGGTGTCACGAGTATAAAGTAACCTCTCACCCACCCCCTGTCCTTGTCTCTGCTTTTCTGTTAGTTTTCAAATAGGGCGTTTTGAAGAACAACTATTTAACAGGCACCATGTCTGCGACAAGCCCGTGCTTAAGTCTTCCTTGGATCTAAATAATATTTTACCATCAACATAGTCTTTCATGTTATATGTCGTGCCTTGCGATGTTGTCTGCGACGCGTCCATGTCTTAGGTCTTTTTGGTTTGTTTTCTCAGGTCTAAAATAATATATTTACCATCAACACTGCCTTCTTCGATGCACTCCCTCCACCTGCGTTCTACCATTTGTCTGAACATGTCAGGAATGTCGTACACGTACGTGGTGCCTTGCGATGTTGCCTGTTACAATAAAGACAAGAAGAATAATTAAGTACTCATAGTACACCCTCAAAGAACTAGAACTACTGATAGAAAACATCATGTGTGAAAGAAAGTTCGGTAAATTCGATTGTAAACTCAGAAGTATGATGGAAAACTCATTTAAAAAAAAATCGATTGACTTACCAAGAACCTTTTCTGTTGCAAATAATCTTTGGTAACGTATGGAGTAGAGATTGGTAGTCCGTGCATTGGACCTTGCTTCGCTCCGTACGATTGGAACATTATCTGAAAGAAAAATGAGTATTTTGAAGACATAAAGTGATGTTACTATCTTGAATCCGGAATAAAATCACAACTCACACACAACGCCATCTAGTCCCAAACTAAGCAAAGCTTGTACAATGGGTACTAGAATAACTGATACTAATACATATATACTTTTATTTTTTTTGTGTACAAATACTTATAATACATAGAAACACTCAGACAAAGACAAACCCCCATGTTCATGCACACAAAGATTTGTTTTATGCGGGAATCGAACCCGCGACCACGAATACATCTGGAATTCAGATGAAGGCAGGCCCAGACGGGCTGCAGGTCTATCAAGATGCTGGAAAAACAGGAAAGACTTAAGGCGCGGATGCATAACAGACGCAGCGCCTAAAAAGCTTCGCTATACATAATAGTAAAAACTTTTTATTATTCTTTCATATATATATTTTATTTATTATACATATATTTTCATTATGTATTCATTAATTGTATTGATTTTTATTACCTTTTATTTCAAATCAAAGCGCTATATAACTTCACCTGCCTAGTTAATCTCTGCATCACCCAAAGGTAAACTGGCAGAGAATGCCTATGGCATTAGGTCCGCCTTGTATACAAATTTTGTATATGAAGTTATAAATGAATAAATTAAAACGACAGGGCACGGAAAGACGCGGGTCACCGATTCGGCGACTGCGCCCTATTCAAAAACATAATAAATAAATAAAAATAAAAAAAAAGCATTTATTGCTGTAGTACAAAATATACCAATATTAAAAAAATATATATATTTAAAAACATAGTTATTTTCAAATCGTGACAGCCGCGCGCATTTTTCTTTCTGATTTGTGTTAGCGCCCTGTCCGCTTCGTCTCTTTCATATAATTTAATTTACCAGCGACGCGCCTGTGCTCTGTCTGCGACACGTCCGTGTCGTAAGTCTTTTCTGTTTGTCCTGCGCCTTAATCTGGCTTGAATGAGCCTCATATGATAACTTTCAACTTAAATCATATTATTTAAGGTACTCACCACACCAGTCCTAGGATCCGAAACCTCTTCATATGTGTAGATATCGAGCGAATATCCGGATCCGTTCGACAGACATAGCCTGACCGTTTTGGTGGGCGCCCCGGGACCTGTATCATAATATTTAATGTAATACATGTATAGGAATGATTTAAATAAAATCAAGCTAAATATTTAGAGCAGCTTATTTACGCTACAGTAGAAAAAAAATATTTTTGCCTTTTTAAACAAAAGTAAAATTTAAATTTAAAAACTTCTTAAAAAAATGTTTACTTGAAATTTATAAACATTGAAATAATGGTCGATGTGTGCGACTTTTGTATCATTAGTACATCAATGCTTTTAATGACAAGGTAAAGGTATTTTTTATATTATTATTTGTAATGTTTTGACGTATTCAAGCGCCCCCTGGGTCTATGAAAATAATTGTTTTGATTATTGAATCATGAATCTAGAACGATTTATATCGAGATATAAATTTTATATTTGGTTATTTTTATATTCAGTTATTACGTAACATTAAAATTTCTTAATATTATGTTATTACAAGCAGTAGCAGTATTATGTAGAAAACAGCTTATAGAATTCGTATGCTGCTAGACTCGAAATTTCTCAACTCTTTTGTGCCAGCGTCGTAGGTATATATATACCTTAGCTAGACGACCTTACTTGGTTTATTCCATAGCTGAATTGGCAAAGCCCTTGAGGCGTATACCCAGTGGGTGCAGGTTCGAGTCCTGCTGAATTCTTAATGTTTCAATTTTAATATTATATAAAATACAAAAAGGCATAGCAAAGCTAAAATTTGCTTAAAATATTACAGCTTATAGAAGTTAATTATATTATTTAAAACATTTGCTTGATACGATTGCAAAGATTAATCAGTTTTAGAAAAGCATAATATTATTATATAAATAATTGTTAAAATAACAAAACATCACGACTGTATAGAGTAGGATAAGCACAGTTGTTGTTTTGATTAGTTTTATTAGCGTTTTGTAGGTTACATAGGGGCCGTTCAAGTATTACGTAAGCACTATGGGGGGGTGGGGGGGTCTTTGTTTTGCTTATTTTGGATGACATGGGGGGTAGGGGAGTCTAGATGATGATTACGTCATCGGTAGTTGTTTACTTTTTACACGAATGGCAACCCTCACATTGTCTATGCTTGAAAACGAAAAGCATTTTTGGGGATTCCCGCACGCATACGTTTAAAAATACATTTTTATCTGAAAAATGTTTACGTAAGCATGGGGGGAGGGGGTAAAAGCTTTGCTTACTTTTGCTGACAAGGGGGATGGGGGGGTAAATAATTGTAATAAATTTGCTCACGTAATATTTGAACGGCCCCATACTCATCAAGTTGAAATTAGAGATATATTTGGACTGGGCATATTAATCGTTACATTCTATGCAAAAACCATAAATATAGAAATTTTCTTTCTATAAAATACATCTTCGCTGAGCAGGTCTTGTCTTCGCTTTGGTGGAGTCCGGACCTAACACGACCAAGTTCAAATATATCTCAAATTTATATTATTTTCGTATATAGAAATATTAAACAAGCCGACATCCATGGGTTCGCACAAAGACCAAACCTATTTATTACCTATACAGGGCGGTCGTTTATGCTGACAGTCATTACTCTATTTACATACAATAGCGGGATCCACATTTGTATCACAAGACCGATCCGATCACCGGATCCGTATCTCTGTATCGCCGTATCTTTACCTTGTCGAAACGTTTTTCTTATTTTCATTTTAAAATTAGTGACGCCATCACACGTTACCGATTTGATTTAAAATAATTTATGTTGATTAAAATTAACCGAATCATTTTTAGTTCAATATTATTAAGTTTCATTTTAAAGCAGAATCGGATAAATTGTAATTAATAATGTTTAACAATAATTTAACTTGTTCCATTTGAAAAACCAAGTTTTCGACATAATAATTATTAATAATTAATTCATCTTATTTCACAACCTGATTTATAGTCTTTTATGACACAGGGTCTATACTAAGAAGTGTTGCTCATTACTTTACAAAAATGCTGTAAGCTGTCAAAAATAACTAAAAAGTGAAAAATAATTCCTAATATAAGCTGAAAATGGTAATGAACAAAAATACTAGTATTATTGTGAAAAAGCGTGGGTTGCTCGATAGACGAAAAATATGGCACAGAGCGCCCCACGCTTTTATGGCTCGCATGGGTCGTCAGACCCATGTCTGACGACCCATGAGAGCCATATCAAGACTAACCTCGTCAATAGTCGTCGTGATACGCGTTAACAATACGGATACGGTGATCAGATCGGGCAAATGATACACAATATGTGGACTCGACGTAACACACACATTGACATACATAAAGACATGTAGCACACACATGACCAAGTGTAGTAATGCGCTATAGCTCCAACAGATAACTTAGTCACCGCCTGCGATGGTAAAGGCATGGGAAAGCAAAGTAAGAGTAAAACCGAGCGTAATTTTGTGATTCGTGAGTCGGTAGCATAAATTCTGCGCTTAAACTATTGATTTTCGTGGAACATATGTTGCGTTTAAATCAATCATTGGCCGGCCCTACATCTGTGAAAATTCTTTGGACTACTATAAACGGGCCACCCTGTATATATAGTCTTCCGCGTCAAGTCTGTCTAGAAGAATTTTCTGTTTGTCCTGCCTCTAATTTTGAAGGGTATAGTTTTTAAGCCTGAGTTATCAGTTGGGTTCTATAGCAACTATCAGCATATCAATTCGGCCTGTACAGGTATTTGTACGACTTGCCTTGCTGCGAGGCAGCCAAACTCGAACGCCGCGCCGCGCTTGTGGGAAGGGGCCCTAATCAACAATGACACATTTTATTATTTTTATTTTCATACAATTTAGAATAATAGGGATGTTGACTTTTATGTTTTATTTACTATTAATATCTATTCACAGATAAATTGCCGTCCTGTATGACAATACATGGCGATAATAGCAAGCCTATAGGAGAATCAACCACTAGCCTTGTTCGGAGTCCAATTTAGGTCCTAAAATGTAACCTACGAATTATACTGAGTGGAAGCGATTCTGGACGTGGTTAGTGTCGAGCTATTTTTTTACCAAAAAATATATTTATGTTATTTTATCAAATTGTCCTAACAAAGTGTTAGATGTTGAATTTGTTCGGCAAACTTATTTATTTTCGAAATAAAATTATCCTTTGGTAATTAACACTTGTCCATGTCTAAAATTCTTCTTTATAAATGCTGATAAGTCATCTCCAGTCCATATCAGTTCATTTTTTTAGGATATTTTTTGCTTTTTTTATCGAGTCTCGATATTTTACTCATCTTGAGATGATAAAACTGTATGTGAGGCTATTTTTTTTCTTTAGTATTTTGTAGACTTTTTCCTAATAATACAGTACAAAGTCAAAAATAATGTTATTCTTATTTCGTAAACAAATTTATTTAAATATTAATCGCAATCTTGCCGTTACTAATTTACTGTCAACATCCCTATTTTAAAAGTAAAGCCAAAGAAGAAAAAAAGCTATTTTTAAATAAAAAGGTGAAGTATCGAAGAGTAGAAGACCGATTATATGCGGTTTTATCGAAAAATCATACACATAATATTTTGAAATATAAGTTTTTTAATAACACGACAAATTTTCTACAGAATAGGCAAAGAAAAGGTGTAAGAAAGCTAAATAAACAGACGAATTTTACAAGCTTATTTGTGTAACAGTTAAATGTAAATGAAGGTCCTTGCACACAATTTAGGAGCAATATTATCGTAAACCCAGTCATCATTTTGATTTACCCGAAAACGGTAAACGGTGCGATACTTTGACGCCTAAGCCTGTGTGGAAGGATCTTTATGTCGAGACATAAAAATATTAAGAGGAACATAAGAAGTGTAATACAAATTATCGAATTTTTGTCTCGCTTTGCGCTTTGCCAATCGTGTATAACTTGCATTACATTTTTTTTTACATTAGATAGAACGCTAGAAGCAATTACACTATCCAATGGTCTCAATGACAAGGCCAAATACGCACATTCACTCACTCAAGCACACCCAGTCTCAAAACAAATCTTTGCGAATTACACAAAGATTTGTCCCATGTGGGGATCGAACCCACAACACCAGTGCAGTGGAGAGCGGCGAGGCGACCGCTTAAACCACTACACCACACGTACAGACAAATAAGTTATACACAAATGTATTGATAACATTAGTGGTGATTAATTTGATGGAAGTGATTCATGATGACCCATGATATGTTTTGTACTTATATAAGGTTTTATTTGAAATGGACACAGTCGTATAAGTTTCAGATTGTTTTATACTATAATAATCATTGAAACTGATGAGTTGATAACATTTTATCATAGAAATCTTAATAATAAGGCAATAGAAATGTCAAAGACGCGTGACCTTGTCGCCGCGCATCTGTCTAGTCAAACACAAGTGCGAGTTGAGGAATTGTCGTCTTAATGTCATCGCAAAAAGAATAATTTTGTTTGCAGGAATACAAGCGCATGAGTCTAATCGAACACAAGTGCGAGTTGAGGAATTGTCGTCTTAATGTCATCGCCAAAAAGAATAATTTTGTTTGCAGGAATACAAAAAGTGGTATTTGAAAAACGGCGACATGCGTCCCAGTGTTAAAAGATAGTCGATAGCATTTCTATTGACTAGTTATTAAGATTTCTATGCATTTTATCGTTAAACAATGTGTTTACTGAAGGATTAGGTATATATTTAGGCGACCGCGGTTTCACTCTTTGCGGTAAGCATCATCAGATCAGCAACAAGTGTATGATTTAAATGGCATTTGTATGATCTTTTTAGCCAGGTCATGAAAAAAATAAAATAATAGCCATATTAGTAGCGATAGCTGAGTGGAAGACCGTAGGACTGCAAAGTTAAAGGTCTCAGGTTGGAACCCGCGGCACACACCTCTGTCAATAAAACGTTAAGATTCGTCTCTTTGAAGATATGTGTTTATTTATCATATAAACCATGTATGTACACACTGTTTTTTTTATTACAGTTACATCTTCATTGAGTACCCGGCTATAAAGAACGTACATATTCGATTGTTAGCAGCAAAGCTAGATACTTGTCGTCGAATATAACAGGGATCATGAATCACTTAATCAGGATATAAATATATAGACATCTGTTTAAACAATTAATTAATTATACAAAGAAACAGTTGAAAATTATAAGACGGGCAGGGTTTGAACCTGCGACCTACTGCACACCGGGCAGTCGCTTTAAGCAACCAGCAACAATTTTACCAGGGCCCTAAATTTCTCAACTGTATGTTACGTCATTTCGTGGCGTCACGTTCATCCATTTGCACCTATCTTAAGTAGGATACAAACCAACATGGCGAAGTTACATTCAGCACATATTATAAAGAATGAACGCTTACCTTATTTCAAATCCTGTCCCATAATTTTTCAAATGTTTCATAGTATAATTTGCTAAGCATAGCTAAATGCTAAGATATATTTTAAAAAAAATTAGACAACGGCTCTAAACCGAGTAATTATTGTAAAGGTAAATAAATAGCTTTGCTCGACGTTTCGAAATGACTTGCATCATTCGTGGTCACGAGCCGACTGGTGAAGCTCAGCGTCTTTTACAACAATTTTTATTTTTATTTAGTGTGTATATTTGTGTGTCGAACTACCGACGGTTCCGAACTACATAAAATAAAAATTGTGACGACCAAGTGAGGGTAGTGGACAATATCCGCGCTTCACAGAGACGACGCTGAGCTTCAACAGTCGGCTCGTGACCACGAATGATGCAAGTCATTTCGAAACTTCGAGCATAGCTATTTATTTACCTTAATAAGAATTACGCGATTTAGACCCGTTGTAAAATTTTCTTAAATCGCGTAAGTTTGAAAAGCTATGAAAATAATAAATAAGGAATTAATTAATTGATATTATAAGACTTACCCATTCGTAGAGTAAATCTGATTTCAGCCTGCAGCACCCTGAGCTTCCAGAGACGAGGGCCGTAGCGCATCACCATGCCGAGGACCGACTCTTCAATCTGTGGACGAGTGGGGATAGGTAGAGTCAACAATTATAAAATCTGTATTTTAGACAAGGGTATCGTGCAAACAACTATACCAACTTGAAAAACCTTTCATTTATTTCTATTGATATATTGTTACCTTAGCCGGGTCCATAATGACGGTGGGTCCGAAGTTCAAGAAGATGTGGTTGCAGTCAGTCCTCTTAGCCAGGGGGTGGGAGAAAGCTACCTCCAGCTCGTCCATGGCTTCCAGCAATACCCTGGAAAATATATACGAATAAATAACATGATATAAAGGCAGAAGCGGTTGGCTGCAGCAGCTGGACTCGGGCCTCTTTTCATGATGAGAAGGGTTAGGTCATAGTCCACCACGCTGGCCAAGTGCGGATTGGTAGACTTCACACAACCTCGAGTACTTTTTATACACTCTCAGACATGCAGGTTTCCTCACGATGTTTTCCTTCACCGTTAGCGAGGGAAAATTTATATTATAAATCAATACACACATATCTTCGAAAAGACGAATCTTAACGATTTATTGACAGAGGTGTGTGCCGTGTGTTCGAATCTTTGACTTCGCAGTCCTACGGTCTCCCACACGGCTATCGCTGCTCTTGCTAGTATGTCGTATGATATAAAGTAACCCACCTTTCACCCTCGTTCTGCAAGTACTCGAAGCTAGCCTCTTTGGTGATGAGATCTTGATGCCTGATGATGGAGCGGATGAAGAACCTGTAGTCTGTTACCTCCTGTCCCTTCTTCACCTGTAATATAAGGGGATTTAGTATATTAACAGCTATTCAGTATATACATGTGCATGAAAGGAGAAATGGAACCATGTTAAGTGGACTGTAGAGGAACAGGGTGTGATGTTCCTCCACCACAAAGCGAGAATCCTCCGACCAGGCTCGGTGGTATTGCCTGCCGGACAGCTGTCCAACGGTAGCGTATTGGAAGTGGTATATATGTACACTCTCTGTAAACACTTCGTTATAACGATTCAGCTCTCTTTGACATATGTGACGTGTGTTGTCAATGTCATCCGTAATTTATTATGTTCGGATACCGCCACAGAACCACCAGGGAAACTCAACTTCAGCTTTTATAAAATGACGTCAGTCGGGCAGCCATTGTCTATTCTATCAAATTTTGTTGTTTAAGCTACGAACTTGCTAGTGCAAAGGCTTACCTTGGCCTTTCCTAAATACAAATGCATCTTTTGGTTGCTGGTGGGTAATGCTTCCAGCTCGTAACTCCTCATGCGGTACAGTTCCAACTGGAAAGCTGATGCTGGCTCCAAATGACGGTAGATTGTGTCTTCCGTGAAGTCGTTGCGGGCGCGGTATGTGAAGAATTTGGGGAATTGACGCCTGGGAACAACAAATAAAGATGTTAATATAATGATTCTAGTAATACTTATTTTTGAAAGAAGATGTTCATATTTTTTCCCGTGCAAATTTTGCCGTATATATTCAAATCAGGAGCGTGGTGAGTGATTTTAATTTAAAATCTTGAGCGTGGATAGGAATTCAAAAGCAGGAGATGTAAATTAGTTTGATCTCGTCACCTCAGCAGCTCGAAAAGTAAACAGTGAGCAAAACTCGATTTTGCTTCGAGCGTGAAGAACAAAAAACAAAGTAAAAAAAAAAAATTTATTGCCATTATTACTTCGAAACTTGGTTGCGAGTCTTAAGAGTTGAAGAAGTAGTTAGAATGGTGGTGGTGGTGAAGTTAAAGTAGAGTGATAAGACGATACTAAGAACCGTTTATATAACTAAATAACCAAAAAAAACGAGTAGATTGTATAGTAGTTTTAATTAATTGTAGATAAGAAATTAATTATAAGGCAAATATGTGTAAGCCAGTATATAAAACGAACTTTAATGTTTTTATATTAGTTGTAAGATATTGTTTTGTATGTTAAGTTTAACATGATTTGTATTATCTTATAGGTAAAATGTAGTAACATAATTTATTATACGACCTTTTGTTAAATAATACCTATATTTACTATAACTTATTGTATTTATTTATAAAATAATCTGGTAACAGTTGAAAACCAGCGCCAGGCACCTGTGTCTAGCAATATGCTGAACTGGTTACCAATTTGGTAGTAAGCACGAAACACTTTAATTTTTGGTGATATTGACTTTTTTATGTATATAATAAGAAACTTCTTATCTATTAAAATTAAAATTAATCTGAGCCCCGGTTATTCAAATCATTGTAATTAGTATAATTTAGTATTATGTATTATTTATTATTGTATCATTTTTTGTAATGTTTTGACGTGTTCAAGCGCCTCCTGGGGCCTATGAAAATAAATGATTTGAATTTTTTTATTTTTTTATTTTTGTTATTTCTTGCATTCTATCAACTGTAACGTTTCTTAGCAATATGTATAATTATTCTATATTCGTTGTGTGTATCGTGTACTTCCAAATCAATGTATTTTCTTTCGTTCTATCGTTCTATTTACAAATAAAGAATATTTATATTTCTACAAGCTGACCCGACATACGTTGTCCTGTCTTATGTCAATGTTATGTCGAACCCCATAATTGATCAGTTATCGAGCAGGATAAAAAATGATTAAATTACTAAAATGGCTATTATAAAAATATGGATTGGTGATAAAAGGGTACAAATTTAGGGTTGTATGTATTTTTGATGCCACATTATACAAAAAATAAAAAAAACAAAAAAAAATATCCAAAAATTAAGAAAAAAATTTGTTAAGGGTAAACAATCCTAATCACATAAGGGTATCGATTCTCAGATCTACTGAATATGCATATAAAATTTGGTAAAAATCAGTAAAGCCGTTTCGGAGGAGTAAGGTAACTAATATTTTGACACGAGAATTTTATATATAAGATTACAAACTCACTTAATAAGCAGCATGAAAGTGATACGCCTGATCCGTTTCTGATGCAGTTCGTGTCGGTGCGCGCGGCAGAAGTTCCCGAAGCGACGCGAGACGGCGCTGTCGTCGCTCTCGCCCGTGTCCCGGACTCCGATCATTAAGATATGGATCGGTTCTAGGGGCTAGAAAAGAAATAGATATTAAAATCTTTTAAAAATTACATTGCCTGAACACCTGGGTTGTACGTGTCGTACGAGAGGGACCAACGCGAGGCGACGCGATCATACATTGCATGAGACAAGATATTGAAAAGCGGTTTTATCAAAAAAAAAATATTTTAATTTTAGCAGCCCTGTATCTAATACATGTCCCACTGCTGGGCTCAGGCCTACTAATGGAATCCTCGATTATGTGCATCAGCAATATTTGTTCTAGAACTTTCTACACGTGTAAAGGATATGCTGAGTCGTTTCCGTTACTGTTAGTTGCTAAGCCGAACTTTGGCTGACAAAGCATATATCTACAGGGTGGGCACCCTTAACAAACGCGACGGTTGCCATGGAAACAGAGTTATTAGTATGGAACCGCATCGCCTCGCGTCGCGCTTGTAGCTCATCTAGGACAACGCCTCACCGTAAAACGGGTAACAAAAGGGTATGGGTAGTTTTGCTTGGCAATCGCTTCGCCCGCGTGATACCTCAATAAAATATAGCCTATGTTCCTCAGGAATAATTTAGCATTCTGACGATAAAAACTAGCAAACAAAATATAACCAAATCTTTCGTCTTTATAGTATTACTTTAGATATCAAACATCAATCATACCACGTCCTCGGCATCGGCTGGCTTGAAGCCATCGAATCCGACGTTGATGCTGGTGCTGTCGCGGCTCTCGCTGCCTTCCTGCAGTGCCGCCAGGTCCTAGACAAAACATATTACTGTTAAACATGTAAAAAAATTTGTAGTTTTATTTATTTTGGATAGGCACGCGTTTGACCACGATTTGCACACGTTTTGTACCCACGAGGTTGGTAATAAATAATAGCAGCCCTGTATCTAATACATGTCGACAGCTGGGCTCGGGGTTATTCAAAACCATAGTCCACAACGCTGGCCAAGTGCAGATTGGTAGACTTCACACACCTCGAGCACTTTTAGGCACTCTCAGGCATATAGATTTCTTGATTTTTTTATTTTTAGGGTTCCGTACCTCAAAAGGTAAAAACGGAACGCTTATAGGATCACTTTGTTGTCCGTCTGTCTGTCTGTCTGTCAAGACCTTTTTTCTCAGGAACGCGTGGAGGTATCAAGCTGAAATTCATATCAAATACTCAAGTCTATGGTCTCTTGGAGCTGTGAAAAAATCAAACTTCTAAGTCAACGCGATCAAAAGATACTCCCGTTTATGCCGCAAATTTTCGACACTCGCAAGGGAATCAAAACCTACAGGGTACTTCCCGTGAACTCAGAATCTTGAAATTTGGTACGAAGCAACGTCTTATAACACAGATAAAGGAAAAATTGCGAAAAGCATAAATTTTTAGTTACATCATATAATAAAAATATTTTTAATAATTTTAAACTTATTACCCCTTTACTCATGAACGCGTAGTGGTATTATATTGAAATTCTTAACAAATACTCAAGTCTATAATATCTTTAAGCTGTAACAAAATCAAACTTCTACGTCAACGCAATCAAAAGATACAGCAATTAAAGCCGCATATTTTGAAACTCGCAACTACTCGCAAGGGAATCAAAACCTAAAGGATACTTCCAGACGACCTGGAATCTTGAAATTTGGCATGAAGCAACGTTATAAAGTACACATATAGGAAAAATTCCGAAAATCTTAAATTATGGATTTCATTTAGCAATAAAAATACCATAACTTTTACTTATATACCTACAGGTTTGTACGGAACCCTCGGTGCGCGAGTCTGACTCGCACTTGGCCGGTTTTTTTTTATTTATAAGAAATCAATTATTAAAATTATGATATCTCATTTACATTACAATCTAGCCTATCAAGACTAATAAGTAATATTATGTTAACCTAAATTGCTACGTAATAATATAATCTAAGAATGTGTCCATTAACACTTTACTTAGTTTTTTTTAAGGGGAAGTCACTTTGCTTATGTGTTCTTTATAACGACACTTATCACACTAGTTTATTTGTCACTTATCACTACACTAACTCGAAAGGTTTGGTTCGTTTTAGTCTTTCTAGAAGATTTCTTCATGATGTTTTCCTTTACCGTTAGCGAGCGAGATTTTATATGATAAACACACATATCTTCGAAAAGACGAATCTTAAGGAATCTTACACGGTCGGTAATGCTTGGCTAAAAACCTAATCTAACACATAAGATCCAGCAGTCATGTAAGGATCAAACATTTTGTTGTTTTCCTAAAATGGCCGAAACAAAATCTATCAGAGTTGACCACAAAAAGATTAAAACAGTAAGGACCGAATATAAATCAGATCGCATCTTCTCAAGGAAATGATATCAGAAACACCATCAAGGCTCTCAATCTTAACGGCAAGTCAGCTGGGCTGTTTGTTCTTCTAGAATACTATGTGGTCTACTGATTTCCTAATGGTCTTCCTGTCAGTAGACCAGTACTAGTTACTAATGAATGGTTGTAACTAGTACTAAATAATAGTAACAAGTTCTCACCTCTATCTTAAGAGTAGCCGAGTTGTCGAAGTCATAAACCAGATCAACTCACCAGTATACTGCACGAACTGGTGCAAAATGCAAAAGCGTGCCTACTTACTCTTCCTGCTATAGTAGTGTATCAGGTCGCAGTATTTGTTAGGCAGAACGCAGACGAATACACGACAATTGACAGTGTGCATTCGTACCAGACTCGTAATCGGGATAAGTTATCGGTCGTATCTCGAACGCTGACAAAATCTTCGAAGACTACGCACGTCATGGGTCCGGCAGTGTGTAACAAGCTGCCATCTAATATAAAAAACACTTCAACCAATGCCTGCTTTAAATATCGCCTGAAGCGATGGCTCGCTGAACAGGCGTTTTATTCTGTTAACGAATTTATAAAAATGACACAACTCTAATTTAGATCTGTTAGTATGTAGTTGTTGTAATTTTGACAATTTATAACTAACTAGCGACCCGCCCCGGCTTCGCACGGGTACAATGCTGATACTAAATACACTACAGAAAAACTGTGAACGTTGTATATAAAAACACAGCGGCCCGCTCCGGATTCGCACGGGTATAAAATTTTGATCTACATAAAATGCACAACGTATCTAATGTATTTAATTGGATAAGGAATGATACTGTATCGTTTAAATTAGCTTGCTAACCCATATTTTCTTTGTAATATGTAAAAGATAAAAATGGTCTCTGTGGGTTATCCTTAGGAGATAAACATATGCTGTCGCGGACTTTTTTATTCATCTTTCAGATATACAATTCCGTAGTACGCGCAGAAAAATATGTTTGTTACGACATCACATTACAAATCTTTAAATTTCTCCGCTTTTCCCTACTATAATATGCATGTATTATACATAAAAACCTTCCTCTTGAATCACTCTATTCATTTAAAAAACCGCATCAAAATCCGTTGTGTAATTTTAAAGATCTAAGCATACATAGGGACATAGGGACAGAGAAAGCGACTTTGTTTTATACTATGTAGTGATAGTGATGATTAATTTTTATTTGACATTGCAAAATTGAATTTGGATTATATGTATTTATTTTTTTTAGTTTTTAATTTAAATTTTAACATTTTATTATTTTTGACTTTTATTTGCAATTTATTATATATTTTTTATGATTATTTTTGAACATTTTATTATGATTTTGGAATCTGTAATTTAATGCAATATTGGAATTTTGTAATTACACTATTAATTAATTTTATATTACCCACTAACATAAATATATCTGTAATGACGTGTAAACCAATTACTAATAAATGAGTTTTATGAGTTTTATGTTTTTATGGTCAAACGACTGGAAAGTCTTCAGCGCACCAGTTCTATGGTGTCATGGACTAACTTCTGCACCTAATAACTCAATATTTAGTTGACTAAGTTGACCAGAAGACCATTAAGTAGTAAAAAGCACCCACCTCTCTCCTAACAGTAGCCGAGCTAGCGAAGTCATGAACCAAATCCAGTAGCTCATCAGCATACTGCACGAACTGGTCGAAAGACTGGAAAGCCGCCAGCGCACCAGTTCTATGGTGACACTTCCTCATGGCCGCTGTGCACAGTTCTGCTGGAATGCCTTCCTGGTCTTCTGCGGCTGATAGTTCGATCTCTGATTGGCTGATTGGGATTCTGAAGAGGAATGATGTGTGTTAGTTCACGTGTCAACTTAAATATATAGGTAGGGTACCCGACCTATTTAGATACTAGATAGGAAGATACTAGGAGGATCTTCACAAAGAGTTAGACCCGGACTGCGTTCTGAATCGCAGGCTGGCGCGCTCTAAAACTTTGGGTAAAACTCGCGCGTTCTTAACTGTCGCATCAAACAACACGCGCATTCTTAACTGTCGCATCAAACAACACGCGCATTCTTAACTGCCGCATCAAACAACTCGCGCGTTCTTAACTGCCGCATCAAACGTCAAAGCCTGAAGGCGATTTCAACAGTTTTGTTGTCATTTTCGCATCCGGAGTGTCGGTTTTGGACTACGCACCTCTCAATGAGGGCTATTGTTTTTTGTCTTACGTCACTGTAGAGTAAGGTCTGTCAAAGTTTGTAGACAGACATTGATTTATCCCAACCTTTGAGTTTATACGTTTTTATAGAGGCACAGTTCTTTATTTTATTTAAAAGGTACAGAAACAGATGACAGATTAAACACTTCATACATTATTATGTTTTACATGAAAAACAAATACAAATCTGACGCCCAATTATACCTGTACACAGCACTTCAATTATATAGCTTCAACAAGAAAGGTAGTACGTTATACATAGAACAAAAGGAATTTAACAACTAAATTACAAGATAAAATTTAAATTAAATTAGGGCGGTTTGTAGACATTTTTCTAACAAAAACCGGCCAAGTGCGTGTCGGGCCACGCGCAGTAGGCTTCCGTAGCTAGTCGTAACAACATATTTCGACTTAAAAGGGATTTACTATCTGTATTAAACAAGTAACATCTTCATACAAGTCATTACTTTCAAAGGTTTTTGTAATTTGCACGAATTATTCTAAGTAACTGCATTTTACACTTTGGACCCCAATTACTCTAAACTAATTAAGTTAAAGTAACCAGATAAATAGCGTCCTTCAGATAGGAAATGTTTGTAGTACACGAAACCAGCTAGCACGTATGACGAGATGTATGAATGTTAAGGAAGCGAAAGAAGTATGTGAGGAGCGAAGCACATGGCGTTTCATCGTCTCTGCCTACCCCCGTGGGATAAAGGCGTGATTTTATATATGTATTATGTATGTTTATTTATGTTTTAAGAATTTTGAACGAAATATTCTGAGTAACTGCATCTGACATTTCGGACCCCTATTCCTCTTGAACTAATGAAGTGAACTTATCCGCTATAGTTTTCCTTTAAAGTTCATTACATGTACTACCGACACAATTTTTTTCAGATTTTGGGATCCAGTAGTTTAGCTTTTAGAGGGGGGGGGGACGCCCTACTCAAACAAAAATTTGCTCTTTAAAGTTAATTATCTCGCAACTGGATCCCTAAATCAAAAAACTGTCTTAGCAACCCCTAAACGTTTTTAAAAGTCCTATCTAACAATACCCCACACTATGGGGTAGGCGACAAAAAAAAAAACATCCCTACTTTACATGTAGGGGAGCTACCCGAAAAAAAAATATTTTTCCAAATTTTACTCTACGACTTTTTTTGTTTAGTTAACATACATGTTTATGCAAAATTTCAGTTTTCTAGCACCAACGGTTTCGTCGCTATGCCGTGGACAGACAGACGGACATGGCGAAACTATAAGGGTTCCTTGTAGGTACTACGGAACCCTAAAAATGATGATTAAGAAGTATGGATTTTTTGTTGCAATTTTAAGGGGGGGCATTATTATGTCCATGTCTCTTGCTGTCGAACCTTATGCACATTTGTGTTCTCTGTTGCTCGTTAAAAGTTTGTCTAAGAATTGTGCCTTTATTAACTCAATGACTACATATAGTGACATTTGACATTCCGGGGGACCTCACGCTCAGCACCATAGAAATCTTAATAATAAGGCAATAGAAATGTCAAAGACGCGTGACCTTGTCGCCGCGCATCTGTCTAGTCAAACACAAGCGCGAGTTGAGGAATTGTCGTCTTAATGTCATCGCAAAAAGAATAATTTTGTTTGCAGGAATACAAGCGCATTTGTCTAATCGAACACAAGTGCGAGTTGAGGAATTGTCGTCTTAATGTCATCGCCAAAAAGAATAATTTTGTTTGCAGGAATACAAAAAGTGGTATTTGAAAACCGGCGACATGCGTCCCAGTGTTAAAAGATAGTCGATAGCATTTCTATTAACTAGTTATTAAGATTTCTATGCTCAGCACCCTTGGCGGCAAATTCATACGTGACGTAGCATAATACTCATTACAGACACATTTCGCCGCAGATTGGAGCGGTACATAGCGTTTTGTGCACGCCGATGCGTAGTTTGGAAGGCTTAGGAAGAGGTTTGATTAAAGACCTTCATTGAAGCATGGATTTGATGTCGGGTCTGAGAGCGACAGCTAAAAGAAGGTTGTTTAAGAAAGAGAGCTTTTTACTCCATGTTACCTGTTAGGATGTCCAGTAGGCAGAACAAACTGGAAGTGAACAGCCCCCAGTTCTCCAGACAAAGCCAGGTGTTGTAGGCATGTGATGTCGTATGACGTGTACGCGCGACGGACGTACACTTCTAGAGCCGCGTTACCAACCTGTTGAACAAAATATAAACATTAATTATCACGAATTTATATTAAAAAGAGAGGTGGAGACTTTGACGTTACAGTTATGTTTAGATCTCATATGGAAGGTCCGGTTTCCACCAGGTCTAAGAGGAGCTGTGTTTTTAACAACCAATTAGATTTCGGTGTTTTCACATCTCCTCTTCGCTGGAAATGGGTTAAGTGGAGAGGAGAGAAGTCTCAATTTTTATGTGGGCAAGCGGCGCGCTGTGCAGAGATGTATGCAGAAGGGGCGGAAAGAGCGAGCGCCGCTACGCTTCTCAGACGGGCGCCGCACCGCACCATTTTGGTGGAAACTAGGCCTAAGGCTGCGTTTTCAGTTCAAGCAGGCGGGCGGAATCTGCCAGCGGGTGATAAAAACACGACTTTTGACCAGTAAGGATGACCAGTCAGCTTTCAAACTGACACCAACACCGCCCGCTTGCACTGTGGTTGAAAACAAACGGTGATCTATCTAAATTATAGAATAGAACCCCAGTAAAATTAGTGTATTTGGTATTCAAATGTGGTGCATTTTAAGATTACTTGCAAACGATTATAATTATTATAATAACATCGTAATAAATAATATTATTACCTCGAAAACCAAATAAAATATAAAGTTTTTAAGTACAGTGGGCCAACGAGTTAGGTATGCAGGGCAAAAACTTCTAAGTCATAGTAAAGACTTACTACAACAGTTATGGATAAGTGAGTTACATATCTAAATAGTAGGTATACTACTTGGCCCACTGTACGTCATCCAACAATTTTGTCATTCAAATATTCAAGAAATTAAGCTGTACAAATTACAAAGGTCTCCACAATCACAGTCGATTATAAAATTACATATCAAAGTTAAGGTCAACTCCTTAATCACAAATTCCTTTACAATAACTGAATTACTTCACTTCAAAGAACATGCCTAGGGCAGGTATAAATGCGCAATTTTATAATATCATCATTAAAAAGACTATTTCTAAGGACCGTGATTCAATTTAGTTTTGCATCCGAATGCGATAAGAACACACATTAACTTATTTTATAAAACACCACATAAATTTTATTACTCTATTCAGGATATTTTGGTAAGTCCGTTGACGTTCTACTTAAATGATATTTGATTCCTAAAATAATACAATTAAATTGTATTATAATTAATAATTTTAATTAAATAATTTATACGGTGATGTTTATAAATAAATAAATAAGATAAGAAGTCCTTCATTAAGGACAATGGTGTTATGCCTCAAGTGCCAGTAATTTCAGTGCCAGATCTTACCAAACTGGAACACAGTAATGCATGCACTACTATTTGGCGGCAGGTTAAATGTGAGACGGTGGTACTGCCGTACGCGATCTCTTTCGCTAGCTCTCTACCACTATCAGTTTAGAAATTAATATATCGATATTCTAGGCAATATGGACGACCAGGAAAACCTAGAATTCAAGCCATTTCCGGACACGTACAAAATAATCACTTTTACCATGAGCATCACTATGATTTATCCGAATCCGAGAACTGAGATATACCGCATTGCTGCTATACGTGAGTATCAATTTTAGAATTATCAGAATTATTATATATTTGTATTTTTATTGTATTTATGTATTTATATCTAGCCCTTGCATATAATTAGTATGTTTTATTTTTTATAATATTTTATTGTACCTATAATTAGGTACACAAATATTTATTTGTTAGAAGTAGTTATTTGATATATTTATTCCTTTCTTCTTCATTCAAACTTCATGCTAGTACACCTTTAACTTCCCTTTCGTGTCTCTTTCTTACTTCTCCATCCAATACTGCAATGGTTGTCTGTAAGAGATTGCCTTTGCAGCGATAAGACCGCCATTTGTACTTTTGTTATTTACATATTCTTCTGTTTATTTTTTCCTTGGTGTGCAATAAAGTTTATTATTATTATTATTAATTATATATTTTTTTACTTATTAACTGCTTCGATGGTCAGTGGTTAGCGTATGCGCCTCTTACCGCGAGGTCTCGGGTTCGATTCCCCTTTTTGGGCAGTGTTATTTGTGAACTTTTCGTCAGGAAATTCACAATACCACCCACCACCCCACAATCGCCATCCACCGGCTGGCTGCTGGCATTGTGCCCGGTGGACGGCTAGAGCGAGAGCTCTATCCTATGAGATCTAAAGATGAGGTGAAGTTTGATGTTGTACACCAGTAATATAGGCGTGATGTTATGTTTCATTGTATAAAAACACATAATATAATGAATGTGTGCTATAACATAACGCATGCCTATCTAAGAAAAGAGAGCCAAAGATTGGCAATAACACAATTCGCTCCAAGAAAAGAAAAATTGGTAAACTAAAATGTGGGTCGAATAACCACCGAGTGCATTCTACACGAAGGTCATCGGCGTAGTGGTATGCTTAGAAAGCGTTGAAGGTATGATTTGGACTGGCTGGGCCCAAAACAGAAAATCGTGGTAGACTTGTGTCTAGCAATGAGACAGCATGAATTAGAAAAAATAACATAATTAATAGACTTCTTTAAATGGGAGAGGGGTTCTTTCTTATACATTACTTGTATTAAAAAATAATATTACACTACACATTGGTTAAACATGTACTGTAATGGTCCTTCGCGCCGGATATTAAGTACTTAACATACCCTATCCGGCTCGAAGGACCACGATCAGTAACAATACTACCATAAATTACATAACATCACGTTTTATTACCCAGTAAGGGCTGGCAGAGGTGTAGAACACCTACATTTCACTTGTTATGTTTAGGTCCCATGTGAAGTGAGCCTATCGCCATTTACCGGGCACAAATCAAACTTAACTTAAATTGTCCGTTTATTTTTCAGCATTGCTTATAGCTACCGTAACACCGTTAGCTTTGCTAATACTGCAAGACATGTACACGTGTTTGCTGGAGCGAGATGCCGTCAACATCATCAGGCATAGCACCGTGCTGGGTCCGTTTCTGGGAGGGTTTTTCAAGGTATAGTAATAATACCAGCCCTGTATTTAAAACATGTCCCACTGTTGGGCTCGGGCCTCTTCTCGTGATGAGAAGGGTTAAGCCATAGTCCGCCACGCTGACCAAGTGCGAATTGGTAGACTTCACACAACTATGAGCACTTTTTAGGCACTCTCAAGCATGTAGGTTTCCTCGCGATCTTTTTCTTCACCGTTAGCGAGCGATAATTTATATGATAAATATACACATATCTTCGAAAAGACGAATATTAACGAGACCTTTGACTGCGCGGTCCTACGGTCTCCCACTCGGCTATTGCTGCAAGGTATAGTATTTTATATAAATCAACGTTTCTTTTTAGAATCAATATGCGATGTTGAAAAAAAAAAAATCAAATAATTTATTTTCATAGGCCCCAGGAGGCGCTTGAACACGTCAAAACATTACAAAAAATTATATAAAAATAAACAATAAATAATACTAAATTATACTATCATATAGATAAGATGACTGCGATGGAGCAAATCAAACATCTTCACAACCCTTATTGCCAATACTCATGTAGCGTTTTAGACTACTTATGTAGCTAATGTCCTTGTAGTTCACCTAATAATAAGTGTCAACTACAGCTCATAAATATCAACAATTTACAAAAGATCAGAGAAAATGGCCGTTACAGCTTTTAAGGTTTGGTTTCGACACTTTCCACCAAAGCTGACACGAAAGATGTGTTAGAATAACCAATCAGGTTTCGTTATCAAAGCTAAGCAGAGAGAAGAAGTAGACATGTATATTTGTGAACACCCCTGCGACACAGAATTGATTTATAGTGGGGACGTCGTTTAAAAAAGAAAACGAACTTTATAGCTACATGAACCAGTAATTTCAGGATCTGATGTTATGTTTAGGTCCCATGTAATAGGGGGTGATACATAGCCATCCACCGAGAACAATACCAACTCCGTGCTGCTGATGTGCCACTACTCATATTGTTTAAAATCTTCTTCTTCTTGTCGTGTCAATGACTATAATAAAAATGTTTTTCTTCTATCTATATGGTTTTAGACCAATAGCATGCGACTGTGACGCCTTTTTGGTTGGCTTGCATAAGGTCTTTTAGGGTGGGAAGTAATGGGCAGGACAACAGATGGGCCATATTTTGGGTAGGCGATCCACATTCGCGACTAGTGTTGGATGTGTTTCTGAATCCCCACTTGGCCATAGTAAGTTATCCGTAAAAATATGCTCGAAACACGCTTATATCACCCCGATTCTGTTCGCAGATGATCTTAATGTTCCACAAGCGGATCGAAGCAAAGCAAATCATAGACGAAATAACTCGAGATCACCTCATGTATAACGACTTCAGCAAGAAATACAAGGACATCGCCCGAGCCGGCATTCTGAACAGCCAAGTGTATTCCGAAAGATGGTGGCTCACTACCGTCATGGCTTGCGTGATGACCTTTCCCATAATGGCTATAGGACTGAATACATATAACTATTTGTTTGTATCTGAGCCAGAGAAATTCATGATCCATGATGTGAGGATACCCTTTGTTGATCCGGAGTTCAGGTTCCAGTCGCCATATTTTGAGATTATATTCGTATACATGTTTTATGCCGCGGCGTTGTACGTGGTCAATTTTACGGGGTACGATGGTTTCTTCGGTTTGGCGGTGAACCACGCTTGTTTGAAGATGAATCTGTATTGTGAAGCGCTGAGGTATGATTTTTTTAATTATTACGTTAGCTTCTGTGTATTTTTTGTTAGTGACTGTACTCTAGAAGGATTTTCGGTCTGGTTTATGATTTTTGAGCCAGTTTCTGGATGAACTTTTTTTTAACAATTTTCAGGACCCTGCTAACACCCACACTTCAACTGATTTATATTTCCAGAATACATTGTATTTTCAGAATGATTTGTTTCTTTCTAGATACACTCTCATGGTTGACAGGACGGACATACGGAACAAAGTCATTTCTGTTATTAAGGAACAGTGTAGGATGTACCAGTGAGTAAATTTTACTTCAAATACAAATAACTATACTTTGACCATTCCTTAATTTTCTTTTTGACAGATCACGCCTATGAATTACCGTTTTTTTTTGTCAGATTAATGTACTACAATAATAATGTACTTTATTTACAAGCGACACTTTTTAGGGAAGTTCACTGTTTGTAACAAACAACCACAGAATCGAATCAGTAACGTGTGAAGGCATCCCTAAATGTAATCTGTCAAAAAGAAAATAAAGGAATGGACAGAGTATAAAATTGAAGTTTCTATTTCAAATGTCTAGTTGACTAATCATTGTCAGACATCCTTCGCTGTCAAATGTGTAAGAGCGCCGCTCTTGCCCGTCATATAAAACTATTTGTCAAATCATAGTTGCGCGGAACAACCTACCCCCGCCGCTCTCCCGCAAGATTCACAGACTTATTTGCATAGATTCCATTTCCTCTCCATATAGATTAAGTGCTCTTTGTTAAAATATCTACATACTAACTTTTTTCAAGCTTATATAGTTATTTGGACGATATAGCTATAACAATGTTAAAATTTTCATGTGACTATCTGTATGTCTGTTTCTTTTGGTTGATCTTCAAAACGACTAAACAGATTTTAATAAAATTTCGTCGGACTTTTTATGAATCGGAATTACTGAACATCGTGAGATTGTTTTGCAAAACATCCATAAAAATGTAAAATATGTAATTTATATTTTAAATGTGCATTATTTAACTTTTTGTTTTCAGGTTCGTAGATTTGATACAGGATACGTTCAATATATGGTTGGGATTAATATTTCTTGCAACAATGATACAAATATGCACTTGTTTGTATCATATTACTGAGGTACGAACATCGCATTGTCTGCACGTGTGGTGTAGTGGTTAAGCGGTCGCCTCGCCGCTCTCCACTGCACTGGAGTTGTGGGAGCGATCCACATGGGACAAATCTTTGTGTGATTCGCAAAGATTTGTTCTGAGACTGGGTGTGCTTGTGTGTCTGAATGATCATACACTTCATATTAAACAAGTTGTCAAATTCTATGATTTGACACTAGCGCGGAAGTATTTATTTTATTTTTATTTTTTTATTTATTCTCTAGTCGTCTGAGTCGTTCTGTAGTCTGAGTTTACGACAGTACTAAATTCACCAGTGATGTTTAGGTCGCAAGATATTTTGGGTGCTTCTGACACCACATTTCCAGACTCCGTGCAGCTACAGAAAATTTTCTGACAGAAAAATCCCAAATTACTGTTTTGCATGACTCGTGCATCGAATCTGAGATTTCACCGTGAGCAGTTGCATACTAGACTTACGAGGCAATCGACGAATAAAACATAACATATCGTAACATCACGCCTATATTAACCAGAATGGAGTGACAAAACCCACTTAAGACAAATCTTTGTGTGCATGAACATGGGGGTTTGTCTTAGTCTGGGTGTTTCTATGTATAATAAGTATGTATTTACAAAAGAAAAGTATATATAATGTATTAGTATCAGTTATTCTAGTACCCATATTACAAGCTCTGCTTAGTTTGGGACTAGATGGCGTTGTGTGTGAGTTGTGAAATATTTATTATTATTATTATTTATTTCACCTGGTATGTTTAGGTGCCATGGGATAGGGGGTGAGCCTATCACCATCCACCGGGCACAATTCCAACTCCGCTATTGTGAATTTGCTTGATGGAAAGTTCACAAATAACACTTTACCCGATCCGGGAATCGAACCAGAGACCTCGCGGTTAGAAGCGCATACGCTAACCACTAGACCGAGGCAGTAATAGTAACGAATAAATTGTATTTTGACAGATATTCATCGAAATTTGACAGATAGTTTATTGTAAAGATTGTTATTTCAGGGCTATGGTTTCGACATTAGATACTTGATATTCGTTTCGGGAGCTATCATTCACATTTATCTGCCGTGCCGATATGCTGCAAAGCTCAAAGCCATGGTAAGATATATTCAAATCAAATTGTGATCAATAGAGTAGAGAAAAGCTTGTAGTCCATTAGCACGACTTACGTAATTTTATAAAAGCTGAAAGTTTCCCTGCGTGTGCCTTTAATATAAGTAAGAACGATAACCAAATTCTATCATCGCCATGAACAACATATCGAAAAAATATACTTCAGGGTGCGGCGGACGGACCGCGTGTTTATCATAAGAAGCAGCTGCAAAAATGTGCCCTTACATTTATCTCCGCGAGACAGCACTACTGGTCGTTCAAAATGCAAACGCAAATATATATATATATATATATATATATCTTGGCTTCTATGAAAACTTAATTTCATTAATCCCAAACTAGAAAATGTAAACTATGTTTTAGTTCAAAAAACATTGCAGATATAAATGTTTACAATACAGAACAAATAAGATGAAAATGTGACGTTTACGCTGTAAAAATACGTGAAATTCAATTCTCTACAAAAATTAGGATTCAATTAACACCAGTCATTTCTGAAAAGCGCCGTCAAACAAACAAACGCTTCAACGCTAAAATATCAGTACAGAATACATTCCCGTGTTAAATAACAACAGACACTTGATAAAAATAGATTTCTATAATGTTTTTATCAACAAATACCAAGATAAATACTGTCTAAATGAAATAACACAGTATTTTGTATTAAATACACTTGAATCACAATTGATTGCGGAATTCCGTTTATATGGTATTGTAATTACTATAATTTATTTTTATATCATTGTTTGTAATATTTTGACGTGTTCAAGCGCCTCCTGGGGCCTATGAAAATTAATTATTTGAATTTGAATTTATGGGAAAATCATACTGCGCCTGACCCTTAATACTCTAAAGTTACTTCCATTACTACTTTTTTTTTATCTTTCCCAAAGCCACTGAGATCCAAATTTGATGTTATGAAAAGTTAGTTAGTTTTGATCGGTTGCGTGGATTCAGTTGGTTTTGGTTGTCAGTTATTTAGTTATTAGACATGATGTGGGTTCGGTTTTTAAACTACGTTGACGCGGGGACGCAGTGATTCGGTAGTTACTTCATAGTTTCATACTAATACCTGATAACCGTTGGAAACTATTTTAATACCGATACGGTACGTTAGAGAGATGATAACCGTTTTCAGTTACGTTTTGGTATAGCGGACACATGACTATTCTCTACACTACCTTATAAGTTTTTTTTATAAAAAATAATATTAAATGTTGACGTTTTATAATTTCTAGTCACAAGAAACGTCCAACATGATATACAGCAGCGGTTGGGAGTCAGTAGACGACTTGGCAGTCAAAAAGATGATATGTTTCATGGTGGCAAGGTCGCAGATTCCTATTGAGATCACTGCTTTTGGCATGTTGGCGTTTGATATGGAGCTGTTTTTGTCAGTAAGTTACACTGAACATTCATTCAAGCTACACCAAGAGAGTGTCGAAACCCAGGCCCAGAGGCCATTAGCCATCTAATATTTTAAAAGTTAAGTAATTTAAAATTCTAAATCATTGCGTGGTGACGTCGAAAACGCCTCGGTAGACTTATTTGTTGTTAAAGATCATATTTTAAAAAGTTATAGTATTGCTATCACGTTTTAGCGATTCTTTAAAAAAAAATATATTTTAAAAAGTAGGTGCCTACCGCGCATTCTGACTCTTGGATTGTAACGATAATATTCATGATATTGTCGGCGCCTGTGGCGCTTTCTGACTAAAAGATTTTGAAGAGAATATTTATATGAAAATAGGCAATCTTAGATTTTTCATTTTGTAGGTGATCAATTAATTTATTCATAAAATGCTCTACTATTTTCAATGTTCTTTTATATAAAATTATATTTTGTTTCAGATCCTGCAATCATCGTACTCTATGTTCACGCTATTAAGATCTTAAATATTAACGATTAATTTGTTATATTTTAAAGCAAATTTTAGCTTTGCTATATAAACATATATACCTTAGCTAGACGAACCTTACTTGGTTCATCTCTCGACAGTATTGAGTTCATCTAAATTCAAACGTAATGTATGTGACTAAATGACTTATCACTCATCGCATAGGTGGCGCAAAAACTAAGTAAGGTTCGTCTAGCTAAGGTATATATGTATATATATATATATATATATACCTATGACACTGGCACAAAAAAGAGTTGAGAAATTTCGAGTCTAGCAGCATATGAATCCATGGCTGAATTGGCAGGTGCAGGTTCGAGTCCTGCTGGATTCTTAATTTTTCAACTTTAATATTATATATAAAACAATTCATTTGCTTTAATGTACATTTTTTTTAAATTTTACTTGTTTGTTTGCTTATACCAAAAATAGTGTGATTAGTTTTCTATAAATGTAGCAGTCTTAATTAAAATCGTTGTAAGTTTATTAGTCATAAATAAATTCTACTAGATTTTATTATTTTTACTTTTTACGATAAATAAGGTATGGACAAGGAAAAATTGCCCAGATCCTCTTGACCTTCTTTTCTTTGAAGTCGGCTAATAAAGTAAGGCCAATAAGTTTCTACAAGGTAAAATAAACATCAAAAGAAGTTCATTCCTTGTTATAATTGAACTCATTACGGGCGCAATTCAAGAATATTGCTCAAAGAGAAATTTTGATTTCAAAGTCGTTAGAGAAAATTACAAATTCAATTAAATTAATGGTCATCATGGTATTTATTACTTTTATCAGAAAAAGCGCTTTTATTAAACGAATTGATAAGCGGAAACAAACAATTTCTCGGATAGAAATATAAAAACTATAAAAATATGACGAATTATAAAAAAATTGGCGACCGTGACAGGATTTTGACAAATCTAAAAAAAAAGTGCGTCAGTCCTTACCACCGTGTTGATAAATGATAGAAGAACTCATCAAAAAATTACTCATCTTGCCCTCTATGGCATCATCGTCGCCTCTATTGCTCTAGGATTGCTGCAAGAGAACTTAAGCTCGCCTTTTGTATACTCTTATTGTAATATGTTCATGTCTTTGTAATCTTTTGTGTACTATAAAGTATTAAATAAAGAAATAAACAAGAATCAATTACTGAAGGTTTTCAGGATAGAAGTCATGACTCTACAACCCTACATGTCCAATGAGGACTTCAGATTTTAGTGTTTTTATGTGGATTATTACTTTACCTCTCGGATAAAGACCAAAGATCGTATGAATAGCCAAAATGGTACGCAGTAGTCTAAGTATCTATACTTTGTCCATTCCTTTATTTTCTTTTTGACAGATCACGCCTATGAATTACCGTTTTTTTTTGTCAGATTAATGTACTACAATAATAATGTACTTTATTGACAAGCGGCACTTTTTAGGGAAGTTCACTGTTTGTAACAAACAACCACAGACTATAAATCAAATAGTGAAATGATATAAATCGATCATTATGAAAAAGAATTATTTGACTTTTTTTTGTGTATTGTCTGTATTTTTATAAAAAAAAGAATATAATAATAGTATCATGATTCCATGAATAATTATTTGCAAGAAATCAAGTCGAAATCTTGAAATTAAAAATGAAAATGTAAACAAAGGCAACTAGGAAGTCGTCATAGACTAAGTATGTGACATTATTATTATATTATTATTATATTATTATTTTATATATTTATTTCATCTAATAAAAACTACTAATAAGCGAATAATTAATAATGAACTAAAACCATTTCGATGTAATTAATCGATTGAAAGTTATTCGTAGACAACATCGATTATGATTTCAAATCGAATCAGTAACGTGTGAAGGCATCCCTAAATGTAATCTGTCAAAAAGAAAATAAAGAAATGGACAGAGTATAGTCTATGTTTAACAATACTGGAGCACTTGAGGTGTACCCTACATTAGGCGAGCGTGTTAAGGGTGACCACCCTGTAGATATATGCTTTGTCAGCCAAAGTTCAGCTTAGCAACAAAGAACAATGGAAACGACTCAGCATATACTTACACGTGTGAAAGGCTCTAGAACAAATAATGCTGATGCATATAATGCGGACTGCGCATTACCGAGCTTTCCACTATTCTTATAATTAATGATTAAGTAATTCTGTTTCGGCCTTTGCACAAATAACATGTAGTTAGGTTTTATTGAAAATAAATCTTTTTTTAATAATACCGCTGTTCAATCTCTTGTCTGGCGCAGCCGGTAAGTGACCTCGTCGTTTTTGGGTCCTCTGTGCCATCGCGAATAGCATTTTCGGGCATCGAGAACACTCCAACGTTCGTTTCAACGATTCAACGAGGCATCGAACCAACAAACAAATTTGTCAAGAGAAGCCGCGGTGCAGAGCAACTGAGCAGATTCATCGATCACAGAAGGAAAGCGGAAAAGTTGCGGGTCATGTGAGTAGATCTTTTCACCATCCAGTCAATTTTCCTTTAATTTTCCTGGTGATTTTTATATGTGTGTCGTGTACTATTAGGGATTAGAAAACGCCCATCTGGCACGTATCACATTTTAGCAGATAATTATAGTGATAAACTTTCACGCTAGTTTAGATTTATTTTAAGTTAATTTTCCTATATATAAAATGGAAGGAATTGTAGTAATTCCTCCGGGACTCTTAAAAATTATTCCTTTATTCAGTGGAGAGCCAAGACTCTTGTCACTATTTATTCGTAAAACCGAATATATTATTAATTTGTATAGGGGCAATGAAATACAAAATGAGTATCTTTTCAATGCCATTACAAGTAGGTTAAGCGGAGAAGCTGCAAATTTAATTGGGGAACGAGAATCAATACAGTCTTGGATCGAATTAAAACAGGTTTTACAGGACCATTTCGGGGACCCAAGGACAGAGGATTGTTTGGTTCTTGAGTTAGAAAGTTTAAAAATAAATAGAGGCGAAAGTTATTTAGATTTTTGTCACCGTATACAGCAATTAAGAAGTATATTAATTGCAAAAATTAATGAAACTGTCGAAGATGCAGCCACAAGGTTATCTAAGCAGAATATTTATACACATCTTTCTATGAATGTTTTCTTGTATAATTTACCTAAATACTTAGTCAGATTGGTGCGTTTAAAAAATATTTTGACTTTGGAAGAGGCATTAAAAGCTGTTCTGGAAGAACAATATTTCCAAGAGGTTTACGACCAGAAACAGCCGCGGAACCCTAAAATTAATCAAAACGTTCAGGGACGAAACATTCCCCAAAATAATGTTAATTCACAGGCATCGCCGGGGCCAAGTACTAGTGCACCCAATATGCCACGATCTAACAACGATTCGATTTCTAATCGTAATATTAATTCGCCACAAAACTTGCCGCCGTAAAATAGAAATAATGTTAGAAATAATAATGTGCCGAATAGTTCATTCCCGCCTAGGAATAATAGGTATCAAAATAATGGCTCTTATCAGAACACTCCATTATATAATTATAACGCATCGGGACAAGCGGGCCCGCAGTCGCAAGGTCAGCCGCAATTCGCTGAAAATGCACAACGTCGCTCACAGCAACAAGTACAGTCAACGCCAACGCCTGGGTCAGGTTGCGATACTGACGTCACCATGAGAACGGCCAGTGCAAGACGTGTTAATTACACCGATAGTAATGATAATGGGAATAATATTGTGTTGTCTAATAATTCTAATGAAACCGAACAGGTTGAAAATTTTTGCATAAGGGCCTCTACACACCAGAGCGAATTAAATTAAATTGTAGTATATTAAATCTGCCACACATACGTGTACCAGAACTCAATGCTACTTTTATGTTGGACACCGGCAGTCAACGTTCATTTTTAAGCCCTAAGTTAGCAAATCAATATTTTTGCGACTTTAAGAAAAACGAAAAATTCGAGGTAGTCAGTACTCACGCTACTAGTAAGCATAATGAGATAGTTTACATACCTTTACCTGGTACATTTATGAGTAATGAATGGCACAAATTTTATATTTACTGTGTGGATAGTAAATATGATGGATTAATAGGTAGTGATTTATTAACGCAACTTCATGCGAATATTGACATGAAAAATAAAAAACTATATACTAAAGATACTTGTATACCGATTATTTATAGTCCACCAATACGCGAAATTTACGTATTACCACCGCGTAGCGAATTAAAGGCTATAATTAATTTTACAGAATTTACTGACGGAGTAAGGATGCCGTCGGCCTTAGTTAGTTGTGCGTACGCATATGCAACCACAGTTATTCAAAACTCTAGATCTGAGCAAATGGAGCTAATAGTTACTAGTCCATTTAAGGTTGAACCATACTCAGAAAATGCTGTAAAAGATGCAGAGCCGCATAGTAGGGCTAGCTTAAATTTTACTGATAAGGATAGTCATAGCTTATACTCTGTCCATTCCTTAATTTTCTTTTTGACAGATCACGCCTATGAATTACCGTTTTTTTTTGTCAGATTAATGTACTACAATAATAATGTACTTTATTGACAAGCGACACTTTTTAGGGAAGTTCACTGTTTGTAACAAACAACCACAGACTATAAATCAAATCGTGAAATGAAATAAATCGATCATTATGAAAATTAATAATTTGACTTTTTTGTGTAGTGTCTGTATTTTTTATAAAAAAAAAGAATATAATAATAGTATCATGATTCTATGAATAATTATTTGCAAGAAATTAAGTCGAAATCTTGGAATTAAAAATTAAAAATGAATTAAATAAATTAAAAATTGACATTATTATTATATTATTATTTTGTATATTTATTTCATCTAATAAAAACTACTAATAGACGAATAATTAATAATGAACTAAAACCATTTCGATGTAATTAATCGATTGAAAGTTCTTCTTAGACAACATCGATTATGATTTCAAATCGAATCAGTAACGTGTGAAGGCATCCCTAAATGTAATCTGTCAAAAAGAAAATAAATGAATGGACAGAGTATAGATCAACTATTAACAAATAATCTTTCTAAATTAAGAGTTGATGATATGAATGTAGAAGAAAAACAATCTGTGATTGATATTTGTGAAGAATATAAAGATATATTTTACTGTGAGGATGTACCACTCTCGTTCACAAATGAAGTCAAGCATAGAATTAGAACAAAAAACGAAGATCCAATACATCTTAAAGCGCATAGGTTACCACCTACACAAACGATAGAAATAAGAAATCAGGTAGAAAAAATGCTTAAAGATAATGTTATACAAAAATCGTTTTCACCTTGGAGTGCACCGGTTCATCTGGTACCAAAAAAGGTAGATAATTCTGGTTTAAAGAAGTGGAGAATGGTCGTTGATTATAGACGACTCAATGAAATCACGATTGATGATAAATACCCTCTCCCTAACATCAATGACTTTTTTGACATGTTAGGTAAGAGTATATACTTTACTACGCTAGATCTAGCTAGTGGGTACCATCAAATTGAGATGGAAAAAGAGGATAGAACGAAAACAGGCTTTAGTACTCCTTTTGGACATTATGAGTTTAATAGAATGCCGTTTGGTTTGAAGACAGCTCCGGCAACGTTTCAACGAGCCATGGACAATGTCCTGAGAGGTCTACAAGGTATCCATTGCCTCGTGTACGTCGATGACGTCATAATATTCGCCAAAAGCATTCAGGAGCATAACGAGAAACTTAGAGCAGTTTTCGAGCGATTTCGCGAAACTAACTTAAAAGTACAGTTAGATAAATCTCAGTTCTTACGTAAGGAAGTACTCTATTTAGGACACACTATTACTAGTGAAGGGTTAAAGCCTAATAATGATAAGATTGAAGCAGTGTTAAAGTATCCTATTCCTAGAACTACGACCGAAATCAAAAGTTTTCTTGGTCTCATAGGATATTATAGGAAATTTATAAAAGACTTTGCAAAAATTACTAGACCACTAACAGTTTGCTTAAAGAAAGGTAAAACAATAGAATTAAATAATGAGTATATAGAAAGTTTTGAAACTTGTAAAAAACTTCTTACAAATTCTCCATTATTACAATTTCCTGATTTTAAGAAATCATTTATACTGACTACGGATGCATCAAACTTTGCAATCGGAGCAGTACTTTCTCAGGGCATTATAGGCTCAGATAAGCCAGTAGCTTATGCTAGTAGAACTTTAAGTGATACTGAGTCAAGATACAGCACTATTGAGAAGGAACTTTTGGCAGTCATTTGGGCTGTTAAACACTTCAGACCGTATTTATGGGGTAAAAAGTTTTATATATATACAGACCATAGACCTTTGGCCTGGCTATATTCACTTAACGAACCAAATAGTAAATTAACTAGATGGCGTCTTAGACTTGAAGAGTATGACTTTGAGATTTATTATAAAAAAGGGTCACAAAATTCTAATGCAGATGCATTATCGCGAGTAAAAATAAATAATAATATAGAAGTTAGTCTAAATAGCAATAAAATAAGAGAAATAAAGGTTAATATATTAGATGATGATAATGAATCCATGCAAGTTAATGTGGATAGGGTAGAAACTGTAAGAAACTTAGAGAATAATAATGAAATCGAAGAAATAATTAGTTTATAAGATTCTGATTCTGAAAAAAATAATGTAGGCAGAAAAGAGGCTCCTGTCATAGAAGTATCTGATTCAGACGACGGAGCTACTGCTCACTCAATATCAAATAGGGAACACGAAGGGATACCAATTTTAAGTGAAGCAATAGACACTAAGCCTAAGCAAATACTTGTTTACATTTGGTATAAAAATGAAATTAATGTAAAAAATATCTCGAATGATAATCAAAATATAATCGAGGTACATATGCCAGCTGTTAATAATGAACATTTAGTCAAACAATTTTTAAAAGAGTATGTAGATTTTAAGAAGAAATATTTCATTTACTTTGAAACAGAGGCATGTAGAAAAGTATTTAACAATGTAGTAACCATATTATATAAAAAAGGTACGCAAAATTTAATAGAATGCACAGAAAGAGTAGTAAGTGTCACAAACGAAGAAGAACAAAGAGAGATTGTTATGAAGTATCATGAAGGAAAAACTGTTCACCGAGGTATTCGGGAGACACTTGTAAAACTTAAAAGACATTATTGGTGGCCTAATATGAAAGATACTATTGCTGCTATTATTAATGCTTGTGAGCAATGTAGGAAAATGAAATACGATAGGAAGCCAATTAAACCACCATTACAAATTACTCAAACACAGAGTATGCCATTTGAAGAAGTTTTCATGGACCTTCTATATGTAGAAAACAATTATTATTTGACTATAGTAGACGCTTTTACTAAGTTAGCTCAAGCTTTTAACATACCGAATAGAAGTACACCGGAAATAGTTAAGTCATTAATTAAGTACTTTAGTTTTTATGGGGTCCCTAAGAAGATTAATAGTGATCCGGGGACGGAATTTAATAATCACCTTGTTAAAGAACTATTGAGTTTGTATAAAATTCAAGTTCATGTAGGGACACCAAATAACCCAAATTCCATGGGTATAGTGGAGCGTTTCCACTCAACAATACTTGTAATGTATAGATTAGCGAAATATGAAAAGAGTGATCAAGATGCAACATCTGTCATGACTTATGCCATTATGGCCTATAATAATACTATACATAGCGTGACAAATTTTACACCTTTTGAGATGGTATTCGGTCATACTGAGTCAGGAAATGCATTTGATATAGATAGAGATAAAAATCTTTTACAGAAGTTAGTCCAAGGTCATAGAAAAAGATTAAAAGTTCTATATGAATACATTAGTGATAAAATTAAGGATAATAAAAATAAAGTCGCAGAAAAGAAAGGTGGTGAAGTACCACCAGAAATAAAGGAAGGAGATGAAGTTTTTATGAGAACTACTAGAACTAGGAAAGGCAAGGAAATACCAAGATATGAGAAAGCGAAAGTTATAGGAAAAGTAGATAGGAATATTGTACCAGTAAAGTTGAAGAAAAGAAATACTAAAGTGGCTATAAAAAACGTAAAACGCCCTCCTCAGGTGGTGGCAAGCTGTCCTGATGGTTCTGGCCCTAGCGGAGTTAGCAAGCAGCGTAAACCTGCAGGACATGAGTCAGAATCCGGGGATAGCACCACTACGGACAAGTTCAGCAGTGATTCAGAATAATCACTGGACTATTTTTAAGACATTAGATATAGAAACTATAGCTAAGTACTTAGATAGTAATATTAATCAATATTTTAGATTAAAAGATATGATATATTCGCGAACTGAATCGCGTAGTGAACTTGTAGGATTAACTTTACAAATAGAGTCTTTCATGGAACTTACGAAAGATAGATTAAGTCAAATAATGCCTAGTAAAAGATCAAAAAGGGGCATTTTGAACCCGTTAGGTCCCATTGTTAAGCTAATTTCAGGCAATCTAGATAATAACGATGCTATAAAATATAATTCAGAAATAAGCCAACTTAAAGATAGAGAACATTCAGTAGAAAGAAAGTTATCACTTATGCAAAAAGCTTTTGATAAAATAGTTAATATCTCGGACGATTTAAAGTATAATATAATACAATTGAATATTAAAACCTCGCAGCTGCAAACGCTACAGTATAATCAATCCAAAATACATAATATAGTTAGTCAAATGAATACTTTTTATCAAATCTTAAATAACTTTCGTACTATATATTATAATGTGATTCAAGATATTGAAACAGCAATAGCTTTCAGTAGAATACACATTCTTCATCAATCCATAATTAATTCAACAGAGCTTTTAAATATTTTATTAGAGATAGAGAAACATTTTAAGTTAGTGTATACGGTTGATAAAAATAACCTTACTAAGTTAGAAAGCACTATAATTCTTAAATCTTATTCCGATAATAATAAGTTAGTTTTTGTATTAGAAATCCCTTTGTTAGACACAATCACATATAATTATTACAAGATCATTCCTGTACCTATATATGATCCTAAATCCTCTAATACCTTTATTATCATTCCTAAATACCCTTACCTTATGGTGAATGGATTGAAATACAGACCCGTATCCAACCCGTGTGAGCAAATAGAAAATGGTCGAGTCCTCTGCAAAGAAGATAACATCGTACAGTTCGCAGACACGACGTGCATAGAACAGATAATGCTGCTGAAAAACTACACTGCATGTCAGAAAAACTACATTCAAATAGAAGATGTAAGAAGCCACATCGTAGCTGATGGAGTATGGTTGCTCTTCACCAAGAAAAACCTAGTACTCACCGAGAACTGCAAAGACGAGGTCATGAAGTATAACTTGAAAGGAACATTCCTGGTAACACCTGATCAGAACTGTGAGACCCAAATTGGTGATAAAGCTATCAGTAAAGTAGCGGAAACGAGGACACCTGACACGAGGCTGCTGCTGAAACCTGTAACCATGCCAGAATTACAACACGAAATAAAGGTGGAAGAAAACCAAGTCGATCTTCGCGGTGTGGACCTCAACGACATCAAAGAGATCCTAAATAGTGCAAAATACGATAGTGAAAGTGTCGGCAAAAGTGAAATTGTGGTGACTCGGGATATAAGTGTATGGACAATAACTCTAATTATAAGTATCTTAGTTTTTACATTAGTTTTTGCAATTGTTAAAATAAAAGTCTTTAAGAAAATTTTTGTTATTAAACGAAATCATCTGGAACCAAATAATTTGCCTCCAGTTGATTTCTCTCTTAAGGGGGGAGGTGTTAAGGGTGACCACCCTGTAGATATATGCTTTGTCAGCCAAAGTTCAGCTTAGCAACAAAGAACAATGGAAACGACTCAGCATATACTTACACGTGTGGAAGGCTCTAGAACAAATAATGCTGATGCATATAATGCGGACTGCGCATTACCGAGCTTTCCACTATTCTTATAATTAATGATTAAGTAATTCTGTTTCGGCCTTTGCACAAATAACATGTAGTTAGGTTTTATTGAAAATAAATCTTTTTTTAATAATACCGCTGTTCAATCTCTTGTCTAGCGCGATCGTCGGGCGTGTGGGCGCGCTGGCTTCACGTCACACGATAGCAACACAGATTCGGATCAGACAGATTTAAAAGAATAAAATTAATAGTTTAAAAAAACTAAAAACACGCTTTTAAAGTTCTTCTAACTAAAACGTGAAAATAATTCCTAATATAGCTGAAAAAAGCGTGGGTTGCTCGATAGACGATAATTTTTAACAAAAAAAAAACCGACTTCAAAAAGTAGGTAAACTAAAAAGCAAAAAATAAATTTACTTCGCACAAAATAATACGTTTTTTCATTTAGTTAAATAGAAATTATTAAATAATTATTTTATAATTCTGAAGTCGGTGCCAAGTAAAAACAACCTTTCCACAATATCAAATTACAGTTCACACAAAAAGGGAGGCGTTGTTGTGCTAGTGCGCGGTCGCCCAGTATTGGTACTTACCACAGAAATATAACTAATATTCAGTCAGAAAAAAGTTGTTAGAACGATTGATATTATCTATACAGAGTTATTAATTGTTTACTTGGCACCGACTTCAGAATTATAAAATAATTATTTAATAATTTCTATTTAACTAAATGAAAAAACGTATTATTTTGTGCGAAGTAAATTTATTTTTTGCTTTTTAGTTTACCTACTTTTTGAAGTCGGTTTTTTTTTTTGTTAAAAATTATTTTATTTTACGATTTTAAGTGATGGCTAAACCGAGCAAGAATGTTTCTCGAATGAGGAGACGACGGTTACATAAAACGGAAAACTTATTAATAATAAACAAGAATTTAATCCTTTCTCCTGACTATTGAGGGTCACGACCTTCCATCATCAGCTCATTTGACACAATAACTAGCAGTAGGAATTAATATGCGTACAGTAGTGAAAGAATTATCCTTTAACTCCTAACTATTGAGGAGTTGACCTTTCATCATCAGCTCAACCACATAAAATTATTGCGACCAAGCGTAAATCCTTGTGTAGCCTCGATTAATAAAATATGAGGGTTGCCACAAATTTCTCTGGGATCCCATCATCAGATCATGACATGCTGACAATGGGACCACCTTTGAAATATCTCCGTTCCAACAGCTCACTTGACATCATAACTAGCAGTCTGAATATGTGTACAGTAGTGAAAGAATTATCCTTTAACTCTTAACCATTGAGGAGTTGACCTTCCATCATCAGCTCATCCACATAAAAATACGTAAATACTGGTGTAGCTTTGAAAAACACACTAAAATCATTACATGTGCCTATAAAATTCGAGGGTTGCCCTCGATTTCTCTAAGATCCCATCATCAGATCACGACATGCTGACAATGGGACCCCTTTGAAATCATCTCCTGTCCAACAAAAAAAGAATCATCAAAATCAGTTCATAAACGACGGAGATATTCGTGAACAAACATAAAAAAAAAAAAAAAAAAGTAACATATATACGAATCGAATTGAGAACCTCCTCCTTTTTTAGAAGTCGGTTAAAAAATATGGCACAGTCACAATTATTTTGTTTACTTTTTAGTTAGAAGAACTTTAAAAGCGTGTTTTTAGTATTTTTAAACTATTATTTATTTTATACTTTTTAGTTTGGTTTATTTATAAGAGCATTTTTTTTTTTTTATCGAATCATTGTCATCGATCTTTGACAGGTGTGCAAAATTTAAATAAAATATGTCCGTTTAAAGTGGGTCAAAATCGAGTCCAAAGGAGTCGGTTACATACATACATACAAATATACATACATACATACATACAGGAGAAGCTAATATAAGCGTGTTAAAAATGGCGACTGTTATAGTACTTACCGCCGCATTAGTATGATAGAAGAAGTCGTGCAGTATATCGAAGATGCTGGTCTCAGACAGGATCAACTTCTGAAGGTTTTCAGGATGGAAGTCGTGTCCGTACATGTCTACTGCTGAGAGGAAGATGGACTCCATCTGGTTGTGGCGGAGCTCGTATGCTGGTTGGTGAGCGGCAATAAGGACCTGGTGAGAAAAATAATATATAAAAACTCGTGTTTACAGTGTTTGGTATTGAAATCCGCCGAAACTTGACCGATTTTATATTTTTGTAATATATTTGGTAGGTTTAAATTTGTTAAGCAGCGGACAGATGTAAAAATAAAATATTTTATCGAAATCAACTAATAAAAAAAAAACGAAAAATTTACTCCACGGTGTGTTATTTAAAAAAAAAAGATAAAAATAATGAATATTGAGCTAAAATAGCATATTGAGCGTGAGATAGATTTTTGTCGCATTTTTGTCAGGAGAAACATGAACACACAAAATCTATCGCCCGCTCGTATCGCTGTCATGGATTTTAGATATGTTATGTTAACCGAGACTGGGTGTGCTTGTGTGAGTGAATGTGTGTATATGGCCTTGTCATTGAGACCATTGGATAGTGTAATTGCTTCTGGCGCTCTATCTCATGTAAAAAATCCAAATTTATCTTTATTATCAAAAACCGAGAATGTATTTTTTTTTAAATATCGAGTATAATACGTTACCTGTCTAGCTCTGAGTGCAACGCGGCTGTGTTCAGCTCTGTGCAGAGAAGTGAGTTCATTCAATGTGGTCGCCAACTCATCTGTTAGACCGGGCTCGTTGGACCACAAGTGGTCAATAAGCAGGGTTACCTGTTCATAAAATTAATAAATATTAGAAAAATAAAAATCTAAATGGGTGAACATTAACATCAAGCTTTAATTATCCAGAATTAGGACATAGAATTATTGTCAAAAATATGTAATCTCTTGAAAAGGGCGTATTTAGTCGACCGCGGTTTCACCTATCTTTTACCTTATAAGATAGGCGAAACCGCGGTCGACTAAAAAGACCAACATTACGTTAGTAACACCCGTATTTAATAATTTGAACAATGTTACAAACTCAAGTTAGTTTTAATAAAAATATATTCCTTTTATTGCAATCGGTTTCATTAACCATTAGAAGATTTGTTGTAGGACATCACGGCTAGAGATATTCATTTTGTAATGTTCTATATAATTACTATCAAAAATCAAATCAAAATCTTTAATTTTAAAATGTAGTTTTTACAGATGTTGACATTTACCATCTTGGTTTTACACAATAGCCGAATTTATGTCATTCGTCTCTAGAGATAATGAATAATGTATAAAGTGGAACTATTTGTTAGTACTTTATATTTGAACATATACATTTCTTTTTTTCAAATAAGTTAGTGTTTATTATAACTTAAATATAATATAAGTACTTAGATATAACATTGTATATTTTGCATACCGATTATCCGGTGAAACATGTGTATTATTATTGAATTGTACTATCTTTTTGTCACCATGTTTTAAGCAAATAAACGTTTCTTTCTTTCTACTTATATAGCATACAAATATAAAATATAAAGCAAACTTAAAAACTAAGAATAATAATAAAAAAAATAAACATACACACCATAACAGACTAGATAAAGAAATAAAAATTAAATCATTTGCTATTAATTATTTAAAACACTTAAACACATCATTATATTCTATAGCTTAAATATTCATTCACAGTATAAAAACATTTTTCATTTAAAAATCTAAATAATTGTTTTCTAAATGTATGTGTTGGTAAATTACGGACATGTTGAGGTAAGTGATTATAGATACGGACTGTATTATGTAATTAATGCCTTACCAACAAGTTCTTCTTGGGGACTTGGTTGTGCGAGAATATGATGTTGGAGACGGCTTGCATGTCATCCTTATAACGTTCCCGGAGAGCTACCACGCATTTGTCGTATGAACCTGTGAAACAGATATTCGTATAGTTATTTGGAGTTTCCTCACGATATTTTTCCTTCACCGTTAGCGAGCGATAATTTATATGATAAATACACACATATCTTAGAAAAGACGAATCTTAACGATTTAGAGTTATGTGCCGTGGGTTCGTACCCGAGACCTTTGACTTAGCAGTCCTACGGTCTCCCTCTCGGCTTTCGCATAAGCTGCATGCCTGAGAGTGCCTAAAAATGTACTCAAGGTCATGTGAAGTCTACCAATCCGCACTTGACCAGCGTGGTGGACTAAGGCCCGAGCCCAGCAGTGGGATATGTATTAGATACAGGGCTGCTATTATTATTCTAGAGGTAATACTTTTTTCTATTTTGTTTGCTTTTATTTGTTTAATGATACAGGCGATAAGAGGTGACGTATAGAAAATTCAGCCTCAATCAAATTTTACAGTGACACAGTCAAAGCAATTACAAGGGTTTGTAATAGATGAGGTATAAAATTCTAAGTACGCTTGATGAAATAATATGCAGATATCGATATTTTTGATATTTAATATACTGATGTTTCACGCCTCTTTCGATTTGGACGAACGACGAGGAAAGCCCAAACGGAGATGGCGAGACGACTTGCCCAGCAGTGGGACACACCCGTAGGCTAGTAAAAAAAAATATATATACCGATGTATCGACGCCGATAGAGATATTTTTATATATTTTTTTTTATCACTTCCGACATACCTAATTCGGGTAGGATGCCAAATAAATGTATAAACTCACCCAGTTGGAAGTGACTTTCTACTTGGTAGTATTGCTTGAGCAAGTCATGGACGGCCGCCTTCATCCTTCCACGGATTCCGTTCCTGAGAAAGAAAACATTGAATATACATCATGATAATGTTGCAACAACCTGGCTAAGTCAAAGACTCGTGGACCGATCGATCTTGCAGGTATAACAATATACTACATAACATAACAACTATATTATATAGTGTACCTGCCTGCGACACCGAGGTCGTGGGTTCGATTCCCACTTAAGACAAAACTTTGTGCGCATGAACATGGGGGTTTGTCTTAGTCTGGGTGTTTCTATGTATCATAAGTATGTATTTACAAAAGAAAAGTATATATGTATTAGTATCAGTTATTCTAGTACCCATAGTACAAGCTCTGCTTAGTTTGGGACTAGATGGCGTTGTGTGTGAGTTGTGAAATATTTATTTATTACCCAGAAGAGTGACATAGGTGTACAACACCCACATTTCATCTGTTATGTTTAGATCCGACCCGGGCCTCGAACCCGAGACCTCACGCTACGCTAACCACTAGGCCATCGAGGCAGTCAACATAGTAATGAGCAATGAGTGATGCGTGTAAAGAAATTATTGTAACTGTGTATGTTGTCTGTGGTCGATGAATGAGGGAACGAGTGAATGTGGAATGGAAGGGATAGGAAAAAAGGGGATGGCTGCTAGAACGTGTGCTAAGTGTGCTTATCTCACCGGTTATTTTTCTGTAAATTAAGCTACGAGGCTATTATAAATTTTACGAAGTTCTCCGTGGCTGCGCCACGAAATAAACCCGTTATCAAATAAAAAAAATGTAATAATTTCTTACCTATATCTTTGTACCAACACGACAAGCGCCTGAGTGCTCATGAAGAACACATCTCTGTCTGCCCTCTTAGCGAGAGAAGCTGCGTGGCTGTAACAAAAAAATATTGAATTTTAGTATTACCTCCAGGCATACAATCTGCAGTATATAGAGTAAACACTATTATGAAAATATATATTTTGTTTTTTATTTAATAAAATTAGTAAAGTCCTTCTCAGGTATGACGAGACCAGGGAAATAGGTGTTCAATTTTATATGGAGGATATTATAGATTCCAGTTCAAATTGAATAGGTACGCATACATAAGATAGGTCAGCTATACAAAATAAAGTAGTGCATCAAATTTACGCTAAGGCGGTACGAAGTTCGCCGGGTCAGCTAGTATAAATATATATTAAATTATAATAGGATAATAATTTAATTTAAACTTAATAAGTCACTGTCTTGAACTCTAATTAATGTTGGGGGAGGAAATACTGATTATTAACTATAATTAAATGCCGTTTTTTGTTATTATATGACTTTTGTTTTCATAATTTCCTCCATAAAATCCATTATGTACAAAGTAAAAAAAAAAAACAATAAATAAATGAAAAATCTTTGATGCATCTCTTTTTATGTATTGCAAGTATAAACCATAATATAAACTTCAATTTCATATATAATTGTTTTTAACAAAATATTTACAGAATTTCATTTTAATGAAATATCCGTAGGCAATGTTGATGTGTGTATAAATAAATAGTAATAATATTTTTTTAATAATGTGTCTAATTTACAGTCTGTGGTTTTTTGTTCACTAAAAAGTGTTGCCCGTCAATTCTAAAATACCGAAAAACAATCCTGAATTTTGAATTATTTTTTAAAATTTAGAATATATTTATTGTCTTAAAGTGTGGTACAATAAGTTCTTAAATTAATAATTTCCAGGGCCATAAACACTTTATCAATAATAATAACATGACATAAAAAAAGAAATAAAAATTAAATAATAGTATTATTACGTTCAATAATGGTTAAAATTATTATTAACAATCATCATTAAATGGGTTATAATATTATAAAATTAGTTTTCTAATATTAATTACATAGAAAAAACAAAAATATATGACATTATTATTCTTATAATTATAACTACAGATATTTTAGTTTTAAACACTTAAAATACCGAGCAATATAAAAGTACGTTTATTATTATTAACATACATTCCTGTAATTCATAGGCATGAGATGTTAAAAAGAAAACGAATAGAAAAAAAATTGTATAATTATATTATTATTGATAATACGGGTTACTCACGTTACTTTAGCCGGGATAGCACTTTAGCACTGCAGGGCAGTGCTAGACGTCGCGCGGAGGTGACGACACGCGAATAACAGCCCAGTTGATGAATCTACGTATTAGATTCGAAACTAGTCGGCATATCCCGGCTAAAGTAACGTGGGAAGCCCGTATTTTCAATAATAATATAATTATACTATTTTTTTTCTATCCGTTTATTTTCTTTTTAACAGCTCATGCCTATGAATTACAGGAATGTATGTTAATAACAATAAACGTTCTTATATTGCTCGGTATTTTAAGTGTTTAAAACTTTATTAACCTAAACATAAACATAACTAATTTATGTTTAATTATACTCACTGATCAATAACACTAGCGATTTGTTGACTCGGGAACTGCGCCAGGACACTGGTGATGTTCCTTTCGTACAACGCCATGAGTTTGCGGACTTTCTTCTCCACGGCTATTGGGATACGGCCCGAGGTTGATGATAGCACCTGATGAAAGAATTAGATATTAAAAGAAATAAAATAATATTACACAGATTATTACTACTATTTACTTAATATATTCTACTACTTAATGACTCGCTGTGCAACGACTTTCACGCCTAAAGAATGTTTTTAAAGTGTCACTTCCTGCGACTGAACACTGTCAGCTAAAATACAGGCTTCTGCTTAGTTTAGTAAACAGTGCCAGTACCTTTATTTTGTACATAATTATGTAAAAGAATAGCGTCAAACAACTGGATAAGTGAAAAATATGTATATATTTTATTATTATTTTATTTTTACTAATGGTAGAGCACTTGTGAATGAGCTCGAGGGCGGCAGCACCACCGTCTCACCTTTAACCTGCCGCCAAATAGTAGTGCTTCCATTACTGTGTTCCGGTTTGGTGGTGAGATCAGGCCCTGAAATTACTGGCACATGAGGCATAACACCGTAGTCCTCAGCTGCAGCGACGCATCTATAATCTGCTTTTGTGGATTGTTGATGTCCATGGGCTGTACTCCACATACCATCAGGTGGACTACACGTTCGTTCGCTGTGGGCGTAGTATAAAAAAAAAAAAATATTTGTGTCAAATATTTTTTTTTTTTTTATGGGTGTAGCAGAGGTGATTAATGCCCTCATTTCTCCTGTCATGTTTAGGTCCCATAAGGCGAGCCAATCGTCATACTACGTACATGCCCTTTCTGTACTACGTGACCCCATTTATCTGGTCCCTATATGTCTTTCGTGGACGATTCCTTCCAGTACTTCCAGCCACATCTGCGTTATATATCTCTTTCACTAATCTACTTTCATCCATTGTCTGCACGTGTGGTGTAGTGGTTTAAGCGGTCGCCTTGCCGCTCTCACTGCACTGGTGTTGTGGGTTCGATCCCCACATGGGACAAATCTTTGTGTGATTCGCAAAGATTTGTTCTGAGACTGGGTGTGCTTGTGTGAGTGAATGTGTGTATTTGTCCTTGTCATTGGGACCATTGGATAGTGTAATCGCTTCTGGCGTTCTATTTAATGTAAAAAATCCAAATTTATTTATTATTTATTTATTCAACATGACCAACCACCAGCCAAAACATCTCAACTCACCTCCTGCAGTTCGAGCAAGGGCAGTGAAGGATCCCTGAGACTCAGCATGAACTTCTCAACCACTTCGCGGAGACGAGGAGTGTTGTAAGGCTCGGGAAGACAGTAACCTGTGCGCAAAAAGAAACACGTTATTTTATTGTGAGAAAATTAGGGTTCTGGCACGAGGCGACACGGTTTGTTAAAGCGACTGCCAGGTGTGATGATACGTGGTGAGGTTAAGACTCCCCCCCCCCCCCTCACCAAAAATCACGTGTATTTTTTAGTACCTACAAAGAATCTGAAAATTTTAATAATATTATTATTTTTAAATACCGGTATAAAGTATAATCTAATCCTATTCTAGAAAATTAAGGACCATGATAAAAATGTCTATACAGAATGGTTGCAGGTTGTTTTTGACTGGTATTAAAATAATATTAAAGGAATGGTGTAATCATGCGAAACACATATATTTAACTAATACATGAACATAATCGGTTAAACCGCTTTTCGGTTTAGAAATCACGCGTTTGACGAAAAAATAAATACACGTGATATCTTTCTATACCCCCCCCCCTCACCTTTGTGATATTTCGTGATTTTTGCCGAACCCTTCCCCCCTCCTTCGAACCTCACGTGATTAATGGACCGCCCCTAACCCCCTATAAGTTATTGCCTTTTTTTTGCCATGGACTAAGTCAAAGCAAAATCAGTACGCTCTAAAGATGTCCTACCTAAGATTCGTTAAAAAAGAAGTGAAAATAGTCTTTTTATTGTAGTATTATAATTTTAGCTCAACTTAGTTAAGTACAGTACCCGGCGATAAATATAGCACATCGACCTTTGGAAAGAGACAATCGGCTAATTTCGGCTTCGTAGACCGTTATCTCTGTCGCACGAAATTCAAACAGTCCGATATCTATTACGAGCTGCTAAAACAATTGTGATTTGCTACTATTAATAATTCTATTTATTCTTTGTATAAAATACATCAATTTTTCTAAAAGTGTAGGCTTAGATTCGGGTAAAATAAAATAAAAAAACATGTTCACATTATGTTTACGTATTAAATTATTTGGAAAAATAATAATTTAATTTCATGGGGTGCATGAAAGGTGCCTCCCCGAGTGACGTACACAACGGTTCCCTACGTCCGGCGCACCCTGGGCAATTCGCGAGTTCTCCAAAGCGAATTGGCTAATCCTTTCACCACGATGGCAAGTAAAAATAAAATTTGACTCAGCCATCGATACGACGAAGAAGAAGAAATTTCATTATGCATGTTACAGTAAGATTTTCATATGTATATTGTTAAGGCACCAATAAATAAATAAAAAAAAGTGTATATTCTTACCTGCCAGAGTATTTTCAAGAATATTTCTATACTTGTTGTGCACATGGTTAAGTTTCTCGGAGAACGTGTTCGTGTTTTCTTCGTGAGGGAACTGGCCTTTGTACGGCTGAGCGGTTGTCACTAGCGACGGGTCGTCCAGTTCTGTGAAAGAAGAATTTAGAAATCAGAAACAAGAAATCAAATAATTTTTTTCAATGGCCCCAATGCACACGTCAAAACAAACATCTAAATACAAAATATATAAAATTAAAATAAAAGTTAACTAATTAAATTATATTACTTATTGCAATAAAATGATTTGACACCGGAGCTTAGATTGACTTTAATTCAACTTGTAAATTTGAATTAAAATCAATCCAAGTATCTGCTCCGATGGGTATTGGAAGAAGAGCTGCTATCATGAGAAGAGCTGGTGAGAAACTCATGTGCACCATCTTTTCTAATAATTCATACAATTTTTGTTTGTTTTTAACAATAATTCTTGTTCTAGTCAGACTGATTACGAGGTTAAGCTATACTTGATGAGGTTGGTGTTTGGATGGGTGACAAAATTATAATTTGAGTCCTTCGTTAGGACATACACTATTTTGCCAAGAAGTAGCGGACAGAAGTTATATAATATCACTTACCCAAGTTTCCAATAAGCGATCCCATTTCCAGCACAGCTCCGGGACGTAACAGCCATGTGATTTTACCCGACTCTGGGGCAGATAGGGTCATCACCATTTTCATTACCTGGTCAACAAATAAATTGAATTTAGGCTACATTCTCTTTTTCTGATTAAAAAGCGAAAAAACTCAGGTAAAAAAAAATAAGGGTTTTGCCACAGAACGTTAACAGTTTTTTCTTTTTACTATTATGTTTACTAGTTGGCGCCACATTGACAAATGGCCAATAAATACGCGCATGCTTCTATGGTATGAAAATATAGGCGATCTGACTCTTTTGACAAGTTCCTGGGCCTGAAAACCCTGATTGTACAAAATTCATATTTTCTAGAAGATTCTAGAAGAAGAAGAAGTGTTTTGGTTTCATATTTTCTAGTAGAAAACAAGATTATCTTACCTCGATCTCAGCGTAGGGTTGTCTTTTATCTTCACCCTCAGATGGCGGACACATCGATAAATGTGGCGATCAAATTAATAAGTTTGCCGGCAGAGGGCGCTTGTAGTTTCAACAAATCTTTTCTTTGTCAAACACTACTGTTTGATTTATGTTTTAGCATAGATGTAGCATGTTTTGTATGTAGCAACTGTCTAACCTCAATCTCAGCGTAGGGTTGTACCTTATCGACGTGTCCGCCATTTTTAATGAGCGTGTTAATGAGTTGCCGGCAGATGGCGCCCGTAGTTTCAACGAATCTATTTCCTTGTCAAACACTACTGTTTGATTTATGATGTAGCATAGTTGTAGCATGTAATGTATGAAGCGTGTCTCACCTCAATTTTAGCGTAGGGCTGTCCCTACGACGTGTCCGCCATTTTCAATGAGCCTGTTAATGAGTTTGACGGCAGATGGCGCCCGTAGTTTCAACGAATCTATTTCCTTGTCAAACACTACTGTTTGATTTATGATGTAGCATAGTTGTAGCATGTAATGTATGTAGCATTGTCTCACCTCAATCTCAGCGTAGGGTTGTCCCTTATCGATGTGGCCGCCATCTTCAACGAGCGTGTTAATGAGTTTGCCGGCAGATGGCGCCCGTAGTTTCGACGAATCTATTTCCTTGTCAAACACTACTGTTTGATTTATGATCGAGCATAAATGTAGCATGTTTTGTATGTAGCAACTGTCTAACCTCAATCTCAGCGTAAGGTTATCCCTTATCGACGTGTCCGCCATTTTCAATGAGCGTGTTAATGAGTTGCCGGTAGATGGCGCCCGTAGTTACAACGAATCTATTTCCTTGTCAAACACTACTGTTTGATTTATGATCGAGCATAAATGTAGCATGTTATTTATGTAGCATCGTCTTACCTCAATCTCAGCGTAGGGTTGTCCCTTATCGACATGAGCTATCTTCAACGAGCGTGTTAATGAGTTTTCCGGCAGATGGCGCGCGTAGTTTCAACGAATCTATTTCCTTGTCAAACACTACTGTTTGATTTATGATGTAGCATAGTTGTAGCATGTAATGTATGTAGCATTGTCTCACCTCAATCTCAGCGTAGGGTTGCACCTTATCGACGTGTCCGCTATTTTCAATGAGCGTGTTAATGAGTTGCCGGTAGATGGCACCCGTAGTTTCAACGAATCTATTTCCTTGTCAAACACTACTGTTTGATTTATGATGTAGCATAGTTGTAGCATGTAATGTATGTAGCATTGTCTCACCTCAATCTCAGCGTAGGGTTGCACCTTATCGACGTGTCCGCTATTTTCAATGAGCGTGTTAATGAGTTGCCGGTAGATGGCACCCGTAGTTTCAACGAATCTATTTCCTTGCCAAACTCAACTATTTGATTTATGGTGTAGCATAGTTGTAGCATGTAATGAATGTAGCATTGTCTCACCTCAATCTCAGCGTAGGGTTGTCCCTTATCGATGTGGCCGCCATCCTCAACGAGCGTGTTAATGAGTTTGCCGGCAGATGGCGCCCGTAGTTTCGACGGATCCTTCTCCTTGTCAAACACTACTGTTTGATTGCCAATGACTATGCGGTATTTGTCCACTTCATCTTTTAGGTACGTTGTGTAGGACGCGCCGTCGATCGAGAGGAGAGTTCCTACGAAAAAAAATATTATTGAAATATCTTTCGTCTAAAACATCTTTTCTAATGAAATCTATATATTATATAAAAATGAAACCCGTTTTCCGTTGTCACGACTTGGCATGAAAACGGCTTGACCGATTTGGCTGATATTTTTTTTTGTAGTTTTCTTATACTCTGTACAAGGTTGTTACGGCAAAAAAAAAAACATTTTTATATGGGGATATTATAGATTCCAGTTCAAATTGAATAGGTACGCATACATAAGATAGGTCAGCTATACAAAATAAAGTAGTGCATCAAATTTACGCTAAGGCGGTACGAAGTTCGCCGGGTCAGCTAGTCTGTTATAAAAGCACAAAATTTAGTAATTTAAAAGCTGTACGAACCTCCATCAGTAAGATGGTGTACCTCCAGCTCCTTGAAGCTGGTGTTCATCGCCAGGAAGTATGCCGTAGGGCCTGACTTCGTGGCTGACACCCTGTACTTGGACCCTGAGTGGATCAGCTCCACTTCCACGCAGTTGGATAGCTGCCCGCAACCCTGGATTTGACCCCTGCGAACAATTAATGATGTCGTTCAAACACAAGTCACACTAAGAAAATGATGAATCATCAGCAGGGCTCGGAATTAGGTAGAGTTTTTCATGTACTTACACTGATTTCATACAGCGAAAGAATAAAGTGGATATGCCTCAAATCCCGAGATTAATTTTAAAGAGCAGAAAAAATCCCATGATTTTTTAAATAAAAAGTTATTTACTTTTTTACACAATTTAAACTACTGCACGCGCGACGAAATATTTTAATTCTCACAAAATTTATACAGTAATGTCGGAAGCAAACACTTCAAATCTTACTGGTAATTAATCGGACAAGGAAAATGATTCTGATGAGCCGTTTGAATAAGCAAAACCTCACGAGTCTAGGCTAGAAGCAAAAGTATTTGCTCGTATTTATAAAAAAGGCGAAATATGCGTATGAGAATTTAATACAGACTTTCAACAATTTGTATTGTGAATTAATGTAAACTAATAAAAAAAATATGTTAATTATCTTTGCTTTATTTGTCTATCTCTGAGGTTTTTATTATTATTTATTCGTAATATTGTTGGCCACACGGGATTGTCCGGGAAGGTCCACATTATAATTGATATAATTGATATAATTCATATCAACATTTCGATGCAAGTACATAAAAAACTCTACCTAATTCCGAGCCCTGATCATCAGACACGACCATCCTGCAGGATTATTTTAATGTTTGTTTACGCGAATGGTGTAGTGGTTTAAGCGGTCACCTCTCTGCTGTGCACTGCACTGCACTGGTATTGCTGGTATGGCTCTAAAACTATTGGGCCGATTATGATAAAATTGTGGTTTTTTTTTAATTTATCTATACTAATATTATAAAGAGGTAAAGTTTGTGTGTTTGTTAAATTGTCAAGGGTAATCTCGGAATCTACTGCACCGATTGTAAAAATTCTTTCACTAATAGAAAGCCACATTATCGCTGAGTGTCATAGGCTATATAAAAAACCGAAAAATTTAAAGGTTTTTACGTGGTAGTCCGTTTTGTAAAGAGATTCGGAGAAAAACTCATCGTTATACGTGAAGGCCACAGCAGCGCGGCAGCGGCGCGCGATGGTTTCGGCTTATTTCGGTTCGCGTTCGTGCTCACTTCGGAAGAAGGAGGCGTGACCTTCCTTTTACATCTGAGAGTTAAGTACCCGCGCGGCTCTTTACGCAGCGGACGTCCCCAAAGTTGAATTGTTCGTAACACACTTTCGATATTCATTAATTTTATTTTCGATACATTAAAAAATAAATCTTTTATGTTTATATAGTTTTCATTTAATTTAGGTTATAGATAGGCATTAAGTTTGTTTCATGTACCTAGATATTAAATTAGGTTATAGGTATTAAGTTAGTTTTATGTAGATATTAATTTAGGTTATAGGTAGGTATTAAGTTTGTTTTGTGTAGATATTAATTTAGGTTATAGGTAGGTATTAAGGTAGTTTCATGTAGATATTAATTTAGGTTATAGGTAGGTATTAAGTTTGTTTCGTGTAGATATTAATTTATTTCTTACGAACGCTGCCTTAACTATGAAAGATATATATTTTTGAACATTATGCCCAACGAAGTGGGCACGGGTCAGCTAGTTTACTTATACATATGTACAGTCGGCCAATGAGTTGGGTATGCAGGGCAAACTTCGAAGTCATAGTAAAGACTTACGACACCAGTTATGGATAAGTGAGTTATATATCTAAATAGTGGGTATATTACACTTATTAAATATGAAATACAAACTTTATCTATTGCAGTCAGTTTTTACTATGGCGTAGAAGTTTTTGTCGACTCAACTCATTGGCCGACTGTACAACATTACAGTTTTTGACCAAGACATTATACACCATAAGGTTATTGAACAGTGTCAAGGAACGTATGAGCGGCGAGTTGGCATGTTGGCATTTTTTATTTTTTATACCACGCCCACAGCGAACAAACGTGTAGTCCACCAGATGGTAAGTAGAGTACAGCCCATGGACGTCAATAATCCACAAAAGCAGATTGTAGATGCGTCGCTGCAGCTGAGGACTACGGTGTTATGCCTCATGTGCCAGTAATTTCAGGGCCTGGTCTCACCACCAAACCGGAACACAGTAATGGAAGCACTACTATTTGGCGGCAGGTTAAAGGTGAGACGGTGGTGCTGCCGCCCTCGAGCTCATTCACAAGAGCTCTACCACCAGTAATTGGTTGTAGAGATGGTTCAAGTCTTCAAAACCTCAAGCGTACTTGTGATAGACGCACCACGCGGGTGCAGCCTAGTTTTGTATAAAGCAATAACACAAACACATAAAAGCATTAACATAAAATCACGCCTATATTAACCAGAAGGGTGTGGCAGAGGTGTACAACACCCACACTTCACCTGTTATATTTATTTATTTAAAACTTTATGCACAATTTGTACAGAGGCGGACTTAATGCCAAAGGCATTCTCTACCAGTCAACCAAGGGTGGTGCAGAGCTTTAACATGGTAGGTTGTAAAGATAGTAAAAAAAAAAAAAAACTAACGAAACTTACAAATAAAAATAAATAATATAAAATGATAATATACTTTCTAAATTAAATAGGGACCTAAGTACCGTATCCCTAGAACCTAAATACTAAATATTTCGGTCCCATGGAATAGGGGGTGAGCCTATCGCCATCCACCGGACACAATTCCAACTCCGTGCTGCTACTGTGAACTGTAATTCACAAATAACAGTTTTCCTGACCCGGGAATCGAACCACTAACCATCGATGCAGTATTATGTAAATTACTGGTGGTAGAGCTCTTGTGAATGAGCTCGAGGGCGGCAGCACCACCGTCTCACCTTTAACCTGCCGCCAAATAGTAGTGCTTGCATTACTGTATTCCGGTTTGGTGGTGAGATCAGGCCCTGAAATTACTGGCACATGAGGCGTAACACCGTAGTCCTCAGCTGCAGCGATGCATCTATATCTCATACCTCATCTGCTTTTGTGGATTGTTGATGTCCATGGACTGTACTTCACTTACCATCAGGTGGACTACACGTTCGTTCGCTGTGGGCGTAGAATAAAGAAAAATATATTTATCATGAAATGCAACTTTAACAGTTATCAACTTACTTCTCCAGTCCATTCTTGAACTCCTGGAAGTTAGCAGTGATAAGGCTGTCCGCGATGAGAATGGAACCGCACATCACTCCCAGCATCACGTCTGGCTTCTCCGATTGGACCTGATGAGAGGAAAGATTATTAATGTTAAGGAAGTAAAAGTTGGGTGTATTAACAACATTACGTAACAAAACATCACAACCCATAAAAAGTAAAAAAAAAAGCTTTTTGGTTCACTCTGTTAAACTTACAGATACAAATAACTAGAATTCTTATTATAATAATATTTTTAAGCATATTTTAGCTTTGCTATGCCTTTTTGTATTTTATATAATATTAAAGTTGAAAAATTAAAAATCTAGCAGGACTCGAACCTGCACCCCCTGGGTATACGCCCCAAGTGCTTTGCCAATTCAGCTATGGATTCGTATGCTGCTAGACTCGACATTTCTTTTGCCACACTAGTGATCAAAATTCGTAAAATATATAAATATAAATATCTCACAACTTACACACAACGCCATCTAGTCCCAAACTAAGCAGAGCTTGTGCTATGGGTACTAGAATAACTGATACTAATACAAATATTTCCCTTTTTTTTATAAATTCATACTTATTATACATAGAAACAACCAGAATAAGACAAACCCCTATGTTCATACACACAAAGATTTGTCTTAAGTGGGAATGCGCGACCTTGGCGACCACCCCGCCACCCGTTCGTCAGAAAAGATAAAGATAAGGTACGTTACCCTTTCAGCAATGAGCGCGTCAAGCCAGCTAGTGTCGATGTCATTATTCTGGAAGGCGGGCGTCTCCAGCAGCCCGATCAGATACTCCACGGTCGTGCGGAAGTCTCCGCGGATGCTCAGCTCCTTCAGCGCTATCACCAAGTTCCTGGGAAACAACAACACGACATTATAGTTATCAATACCGATATCTGATAACCAGAGGTCGGAATTAGGTAGAGTTATTTATGTACTTACACTGATTTCATACAGCGAAAGAATAAAGTGGATATACCTCAAATCCCGAGATTAATTTTAAAGAGCAGAAAAATATCCCGTGTTTTTTTTTAAAAAGAGTTATTTACTTTTACACAATTTAAACTACTGCATGCGCGACGTTGCCAAACTTACATCAATGACATCGGATGTCTGAAGATGCAAAATTCCAAAACGCGCGATGTTGCCACATTTGTAGTTCGCACAAAATTAAATTGTATGTTAATTATCTTTGTTTTATTTGTCTATCTCTGAGGTTTTTATTATTATTTATTCGTAATATGGTTGGCTACACGGAATTGTCCATTAGAAATCCCGGGAAGGTCCACATTAATATCAACATTTCGATGCAAGTACATAATTAACTCTACCTAATTGCGAGCTCTGCTGATAACCCCCAGCGCTACTCTCTACAGTTACATCAACATTATTCTATCAGGATATACAGTCAAGCCTGCCCGGAGAATCCATCCATTATTATTATTGCGAGCCTATAGTGTCCCACTGCAGGGCAAAGGCCTCCCCTCCCTTTTTAACACGCTTATATTAGCTTCACCTGTATGTATGTATGTATGTATGTAACCGACTCCTTTGGACTCGATTTTGACCCACTTTAAACGGACAGATTTCATTAAAATTTTGCACACCTGTCAAACATCGATGACAAAACAATAATTCGATAATAAAAAAAAAAAAAAAAACCTCTCTTATAAATAAACCAAACTAAAAAGTAGAAAATAAATAATAGTTTAAAAAAACGGTTTCTAGTGCCCAGTCAATTTGCCATGAATCCAATTCATCCCGCCATCTCCTTCTGGGTCTGCCATATTGTCGTTTATTACTATTTGGGACCCATTGTGTTGTGGCCCATCCATTATAATGAAGGGAAATTATCCTGTTCCTTCAGTCAATTTAGACATTGAATAAATATTTCATTAGTACACACTTAACTAAATTATTTATGTCTATTTAGTCGACCGCCATTTCACCAATACATTTAGGCATTTTCAAGAGAGTGCGACACGTTGCGCCTGAGTCGCAACTAGTCTTGCACAGACCAGTGAATAAAAATAATGAAATATTGTCAAAAATATCAATACTCACTCTCTAGCCTGTTCCCTCGTCTCTCCCCAAGAGAAGCAATGCCCGAACTGTGAGTCAGCAAACTCGTGCAACCCCCCCGAAGCTGCCACGGAGAAGTAACCCCACACGTTCTTCGAGGAACGGAAGTTCAGCTCCTGGACCGTACCGGAGGACGGCTTGAAACCTGCAAGGAAAAGGAGTTTATAATAGCAGCCCTCTCGGTCTCTTCACATGATGAAAAGGGTAAGGCCATAGTCCACCAGGACTTCACACACCCTCGCACACATATAGGAACTTTCAGGCATGCAGGTTTCCTCACGATGTTTTCTTTCACTGTTACCAACTTAGTGCGAAAACGTATTTATTTCAGAAGATATTATGTTTGACTCGTCTGTTGTTAAGGTCTACTGGTTTATTGATTGAGTAGACCAGTAGACCTAAAACTATTTCTGGTTTAAATGCAGATTTTACAGGTCAGGTATACCTTCATCAGGGTTCTCGGAGGTGATCCTGGCAGCAATGACGTGTCCCCAAGGCGAGGGTCGTTGCTTGGGCTCGTCAAACTCTATCTGAGAGAGGCCCCAGGGGGACTCGCCGTAGAGAAGACGGATATCTTTTACGTGGTACAGAGGGAGACCCATAGCGATCTGTAACAAATAAAGATATAAGTCTTTTGGTCTACCTAGATGTTGGTCTTTTGGTCCACTGGTCAGTTGCTTTTAAAGTTTAGCCATTTTATGTTGATCTCTTGCGTCATCTTTTTCAAGAATCAAGTATCAAGAACTTTATTCGCATAAAACACTGTTACAATAATGTTGTTATAATTTGGTAGGTACAGCATGTTTTGCCCTTTTATGAGAGCGTGCAAATATTTTATATACATTAAATACATAAAATTACATTTACAATCATTATTTATTTATATTCTTAAAACAATTGAAATAATTAAAATAAAATAAAAATTAAAACAAATTATAATAAATTATAGTAATTAATCGCTACTGCCCCGCACTGACTAACTAAACGGATTTACTCGATGTTTCGTTGGGCACTGTTTTGCGGATTTATTCCTCACTGACAAATGAGCAATTTAATAAGTAAAACTATGGATTGAATAATTAATAAAGCAAATGCAAATGTCAATAAGATTATTTTAATAAATAAATTCTATAAGTCAATTGAAATAATATTTTTTTTAATGTCAGTTCTTATTATTATGGTCTATATATATATCTTTTGGTCTTTTGGTCTTCTAGTCAACTCGTCTTTTGGTCTTTTGATTGGGTATCTTGTCGGCCAATGTTTAGCATAGTAATTTGTGATATGGTCTTTCGTGTTATGACTAATGGTCTTTCAGCCTACTAGCCTACTCATTCTAAACTTACCTGAAACTGATCGGCAGGTAGATTGACGTCAGCTACCATCAAAGTGAAGGATGTTTCACCTGCAGATGTTCAGCTCCAGGAAGTACTAGGCTCCAGTGGTTGGTTCGTAAAGCTATAGGTTTAATCTCACTTGTCTAAAGAGAAAACTATGAGGACCATATCATGGTCTACTTGGTATTTTGGTCTTCTAATCAGTTTTTAAGCCTAGTCTAGTATATTACTCTAGTCTTATGTCATTTTCGTTATGGTCTTTTTGTTTTCGACTATTGGTCTTTCGGTCGACTCGTCTACTCATCATGTGGAGGTGGTTAAAAAGTTACCTGTAACTGAGCGGCAGGTAGATTGACGTCAGCTACCATCTCAGTGCAAGGATGTTCCACCTGCAGACGAGGGTTCAGCTCCAGGAAGTAATAGGCACCGGTGGTTGGTTCGTACAGGTATTCTACTGTTCCGGCGCTCACGTAGCCCACCATTTTGGCTAGACGGACAGCGGCCTAGAAGAATTTAAATACATTTAATTATGACTCAAGGACTAATGTCAGATGACATGTCTAAAACGACATTTTACATAGTTTGTGCTAGCTGTTTTGCCAATCAGAGAAGCTATATGGGGCCCTGGTGCTCCACGGGGCACACTGGGAATAGCTACATTATTCGATATTAATCTTGGCAAATGTTTTGAATTTAGTTTTCTAAATGACAAATATTTGTTGTCGTTGGACATTATAGCCATAGAGCCAGTGGCCGCCAAACTAACGTTATTTATAAAAGCTGAAAGCCGTTTGTGCCACTTATAGAAGTTGAAATGCCACCACGATCCAAATTCCATATTTGGGGATAGTTTTAGCCCCTATTAGAGGCACAAACAGGGTAACTTTCAGCTTTTATAAAATTACGTAAGGGCAGCAACTGGCTATTAGTTTTTATTAATTAAAACTATTAAGTTGACAACTTTTACAATGCTACAGATTTGTTAGTGTCAGACTGGCCATACATTCAGGACAACGATCGTCTACCAAGGGTCTGGCTTGCTAAGTTAGCACAAAAAAAAAGAAATGTAATTATTTCGCCTACGGTTGCCAAATATGCAGTCAGCACTCAGTCCCGGGCCCTTTGAAGGATGCCATCAGGGCGGGTAAGTTAGAGATGATATAACTACAAAATCTCTAATATTTTCAACAAATAATAACGGAAGCTATCATTTTATAAAACATAACGATTAGTTAATATAATAAAATATTAATTTTAAGCATAACATACATTAAATATTAAATCGTTTGACATACCACTCAAAAGATATAAAACTTATTTGGATTAATACGATGAAAATGATTTGCTAAATGAATTATAAAATTGAAATTTGTCTCTTTCGACCCAACCGCTGCCGGGGCACGCTCGCTCGGCTCATGCGTTGGTCACAATACTAATCTAACCTTTTAAAATCAAAATAATAAAAAATGAAATTATTTCCATATGAAATTCTGCCATTTTAACAGTATGCCAAGTGAAATTGTATTTTTATATAATTTTATTTAATCGTAGACGATATTATTTCCGAATAAGAAATAAATGTTATATGAAAAGAAATTATATAGTATAACTCACGTTGATTATATCTTATGAACGATAATAAAATGAAATTAGACCAAATGAGTTTATACGTTATACATTATCAAACGCACCCCAACAAGGCCCAGTCCAATTCTGTGTTAGAGTACACCATCTTACCTTCTCCATCTCTATAAAAACATCGGGTTTGGAGATGGCGGCGGGCGCTTCCTCAATGATCTTCTGATGACGACGCTGGATGGAGCAATCACGACCGAACAGAGAGATGGCGTTACCTAAAACAAATACAAAACTCTTATTTCTTGTTATTTTGTGTGTAGTACTTAAAGCGGTCGCCTCGCCGCTTTTAAATGGGGTGGTGACGTGGGTTCGATCCCCACACGGGACAAATCTTTGTGTGATCCGCAAAGAGTTGTTCTGAGTCTGGGTGTGCTCCGTATGTGTGAAATGTATGTTTATGAACACCCACAATAAATATTGGTTGCTCACTTGTGTAGACATAATTTATACAAATTTTATTTTCTCTAACCAAATCTTTAACAAAAAAAAAAAAAAAAAACAAAATGATAACGAATATCCACATGTTTCAATAGCTTTATATATTATTGTCTGTTTTTGCATTTATTATAGCTGACTGATTGTCACAAAATATCACAACCGGTCAAACATTTTCATCATAACCAAAATCTTTTAATAAATTTATAAGCCATGACGCATCACTGGCAGCCATACTTAAAGATACATATTCAGATTCTGTAGAAGACAGACTTACAGAAGCTTGCTTCTTAGAACACCACAAAACCAGACAATTTGATAATTTAAACATATAACCTGAGGTAGACTTCCTGTTCTTAAGATCCCCGCCCCAATTAGCATCACAATACCCTTTCAGAATATCCGACACATGCGTTATGCCAAGTAAAAAAACAAAAAAACTAGTTTTAACTAGATCAGTGGTTCCCAATTAGTGGTACGCGTACCCCCAGGGGTACGCGAGACTGCATCAAGGGGTACGCGCAGCAATCTTTAAACTAAAATCCTTAAATAAAAAAAATTCAATATACTCACATTGACAGATAAAGAAACTCTATTTCTATTTCTACAACTGCCAAAAAATATTCTATTTAATTAAACGGCAGTAGCCGGTAAGTAAATCGCATGCATAATCTTTGGCCCGCGGCGGCGGCGATTGACCCGTGTTTCCCGCGACTCCCGCGCCTCGCGTCGCCCGATCGCGGCCGCTACCGCTGCCGCCTATTTGCTCGTCATTGTCAATCATTTAGTTCGGCTTATGTCGCGTGAGCGTGTCGCTGTGCTTGTGTTATCGGTTTTAAGGGTAAAAACGTTTTTCTCGAAGTAAATCTTCACAGAAAATGCAAAACAAAAATCTAAAAAAATATAAATATATAATTAATATATACAATTTTGTAGTAATTTAAAGTGGAGATTTCAACGAACAGAAAACATACCAACTTTTTGAAAAAAGCTGATATTTTGACGGGTGAATTTCCGATCGAAAATTAGGGTGCTTTTTCGATATTAATTCAAAGTAAGGTGAAAAAAATAAATATTTCTAATCAAATAAATTACAGCGTATTTGGGACATAAAAAGGTAAGTTTTCACCAAATTTGGTGAAAAAAAAATTGTTTGTGAAAGATAAAAATAAAAAACCAAAAACTTGGTTTTTTGAATTTTTCACATAAATTTTGAGGTTATATGAAAAAAGTGTAAATACAAAAGTTTTAGATCTTTTATTATCAACAACTTTGGCCATTCGACTTTTTTCCATAGGACTTTTAGTTTTGCCGGAAAACGTTTTTTACCCTTAAACCAAACCCCCCATCCCCTTCCTGACCTCAGATCGCCCGTAAATTATTTTTCCTTTCATTTTTATAATATTCTCCTTTTTTAACCGACTTCTAAAAAAGGAGGAGGTTCTCAATTCGATTCGTATATATGTTGCTTTTTTTTATGTTTGTTCACGGATATCTCCGTCGTTTATGAACTGATTTTGATGATTCTTTTTTTGTTGGACTGGAGATGATTCCAAAGGGGTACCATTGTCAGCATGTCGTGATCTGATGATGGAATCTCAGAGAAATCGAGGGCAACCCTCGAATTTTATAGGCACATGTAATGTTTTTAGTGTGTTTTTCAAAGCTACACCAGTATTTACGTATTTTTATGTGGATGAGCTGATGATGGAAGGTCAACTCCTCAATGGTTAGGAGTTAAAGGATAATTCTTTCACTACTACTGTACAAATATTCAGAGTGCTAGTTATGATTTCAAGTGAGCTGTTGGAACGGAGATATTTCAAAGGTGGTCCCATTGTCAGCATGTCATGATCTGATGATGGGACCCCAGAGAAATCGGGGGAAACCCTCATATTTTATTAATCGAGGCCAGGATTTACGCTTGGTCGCAATAATTTTATGTGGTTGAGCTGATGATGGAAGGTCACTACTGTACGCATATTCCTACTGCTAGTTATTGTGTAAAATGAGCTGATGATGGAAGGTCGTGGCCCTCAATAGTCAGGAGAAAGGATTTAATTCTTGTTTATTATAAATAAGTTTTCCGTCTCAAGTAACCATCGTCTCCTCATTCGAGAAACATTCTTGCTCGGTCTACCCATCACTTAAAATCGTAAAATAAAATAATTTTTAACAAAAAAAAAAACCGACTTTAAAAAGTAGGTAAGCTAAAAAGCAAAAAATAAGTTTACTTCGCACAAAATAATACGTTTTTTCATATAATTAAATAGAAATTATTAAATAATTATTTTATAATTCTGAAGTCGGTGTGAGTATTTGACCGCCGGGACCGTATTCAGAGACAAATCTCTGAATACGGTCCCGGCGGTCAAATACTCACGGCTTCTGACCAATAGGATTAGGCACACATATCACGCCTATATCTCCTAAAAGGGTGTGACAGAGGTGTACAACACACACATTTTTATTTATTTATTTATTAAACTTTTTGCACAAAAAAAATTGTACAAAGGCGGACTTAATGCCTGATGGTATTTTGTTACAGTCAACCTAGGGTGGTGCAGAGATAAACCTGTTATGTTTAGGTAATGGGATAGGAGCCTATCGCCATCCACCAGGCACAATTCCAACTCCGTGCTGCTATTGTAAATTTCCTGACGGAAAGTTCACAAATAACACATTTACCGACCCGGGCATCGAGGTTCCCGAGGCCTCAACTACTTTTTATACCATGAGTGGTTAAAAGCAGCTGTAGAGATCACAGGTTCAAATCCTGCCGGTCCCATATTTTTTTATTTTTTTATCTAACACTTTATTGTACACAAAAGATTACACATAAATAAACATATTAAAGTGAGAGTATACAAAAGGCGAGCGTAACTCAGTGCTTGAGTTCTCTTCCAACAAACCTAGAGCAATAGAGGAGACGATGATGCCATAGAGGGCAAGATAAGTGTACAACTTAAGTAGAAAATACAAAAGATAAATATAAATATAACTACATCCGTATTAACATCCTAGTATAAGTCGCGTCACGTAAAAAGAACGCTGGAAGAAAGTGGTGGGGGGGTGTTTGCGCATTGGTACACTCGCGCACGAAAGTGCTAGTACTTTCGTGCGCGAGTGTTGTTACCTATTGTTTTATTTTTGAACTAGCTGTCGCTCGAGGCTTCGTATATTGGTTTTCGGGAAGTACATTGCAAAATTTATTAGGTAAAATATCATTAAATAGAATTTAAAAGATGTTTAATTTAGTTTAAAATGTTTAATCTAATTACAAAAAATTAAAGTAATATTGATATTCCTTCCATTAAGTCGTCGTTGGTGACGTGAAAACCAGATAAGGACGCGGTCTTCGCAACTTGCCTATGGTAGGCAATTCTTTTTCAGTGACGTGGAAATTGTGGATGATTCTTTTTTTAACACCCTGGTCAAAGTTGTCAATGTCTGTTATTGGTTTTTGTTTGATTCTTTTATTTTTGCCGCGAGTTCCGAAGACAGTAAGGAATTCTGAATCTTTTGAACCTTTTACAATTCGTCTCACTGTAGGCTCAGAACATTTTATTGCCACTGCGGTCCGTTTCATACATTGTTTTAAATTATCAACTGCATTATTATCAGCCTCTCTCTTCATAAAACAATATACGTCATAAATCATTTTTCTCACTTTTCTGTGTAAAACCATTTCGTAAATAAAAACTTTTGTGCGCGATGGTATTTTGAGAACGAATATCGAAAAATCGCCTAATGCGCAGCTTGACCGCCAGCGTTCTTTTTACATGACGCGACCTATACTTAGATATAAATTATATAAACATAACTGTTGGCGCCAATCACGCCATTCAGATTGCCTGTGTCAACGCTCCCCTAAACGTAATAGGCCAAAAGGCCAGTTCTAAGTCACTTTGACAGATGCTTGACAACTGTCAAACAGTTGTCAATTTTTCATTATATTTAGAGCTTGCGAACTTCAATCAAACCCTCTTTTTCTTTTCCATTTCAATACCACTTTCATCTTGAAAGGTCGAGCTCACGAAAACAGCATTGTACGTAATTTAATTTAGTTTGTAATAAACCAAGTTCGTTGCAAACATCCTTCTTTTCATTTATGTTGAATTGCTCGACAATAACATATACATACATAATATGATTCAACTGTTTCTTAATATAATTTGCTAAGCATAGATAAAAAAGTTATGATCTATAAGAAACTACTTTTATCTGATTTTAACTTCGGTTATTAAGATAGTAACAAAAGGTGCAAACTGAACTAAAACACCACCTTACCGTACTGATCAGCAAGAAGTTGTACTTCCAAATGCCGAGCGGACTTCGCCAGCTTCATCACGAATATCGGAGACCCCGGGACCTCGGCTTGCACCTAAAACAAAAAAAAACTTGAGAGGTGTCAAGGGATACCCGGATGGAACGAAGTTTCGATCCATCAACAATAAATAAATAAATAAATAAATATTCCACAACTCACACACAACGCCATCTAGTCCCAAACTAAGCAGAGCTTATACTATGGGTACTAGAATAAGTGATACTAATACATATATACTTTTTTTGTAAATACATACTTATTATACATAGAAACACCCAGACTAAGACAAATCCCCATGTTCATGCACACAAAGATTTGTCTTAAGTGGGAATCGAACCCACATTCTCCGGCACTTGTGCAGAAACACTGTCAGGATTCATTATTGTTATTATTTTTTATTATTTATAATGTACAAAAAACCTGTATACACTCAACATAAATAGTCATCGCAACACTACACTGTTCAATGCGAAATAGAAAGACGAAACGAAAATAACTGGCTTGCTTTCTATAAGTTGACTTTAAGTCAATCTAAGCTCCGGTGTCAAATCATATAATTGCAATAAGTATTAGTTTTATTTTAAATTTATATTTTTTGTATTTTGATGTTTGTTTTGATGTGTTCCAGCACCCCTTGGGGCCCATGGAAATAAATGATTTGATTTGATATCTCTGATAGTACTAGTAATCACATTACCTGTCTAAACATGTTGGGGAAGTCATCAGGGTTCTCCACTTTCCTGATACCCTTGCCACCGCCCCCCTCGGACGCTTTGATCATGACGGGGAACCCAATCTTCTGTGCTGCCAGCAACCCTTGCTCCGGGGACGTCACACAACCACGGGCGAACAGCTCCGACGAAATTTTGATCTTTTTGCTGTTGTACTCGGCTTTTAGTCCTGGAAAGAATATTTAAAGTGAAGTTTAAAGAAAAGTTGGGTGAAATCAGATTCCGCCTTAGGGAGCGTTCAAGTATTACGCAATTTTTGAAGATTTTGACCTCTTCTTCCCCCCTTGTTACGCACCGTAACGTTTTTCTGAAACCGGGGTAGGTTTCAGAAAAACGTACCCTACCCCTCTTTAAAAGTCACGTAACACTCAAGTGATTATTTCTACCCTAAATTCGTAAAAAGTTATGTAATACTTTTTACACTTGGTATAGTTTTAATCTACTAAATAAAACAAGAGAATTTTAATTCGCAGCACCTGCATATTTTGTTTATTTTTTTTTTAAATTTGGCTTTACCTACACACATTTTTTTGAAACAATGTTACTTAACGTGTTATAAGAAAGACCCCCTCCCGGCCTTGCGCGTTCCCACTATGTCGTAACAATTAATTTATCGTTGGACGTCTGTCGTCTCTAGCTGTTCCCATTATAACGATTGTTTGTCGTCATATTTTTTTATCGTTTAGTGACTATCGCATTTAACTGTTCCCATTGGATCGCGACGACATTTTATCGTTTCACGGCAGTCGTTTTGTCGTTTACACATCATTAGCAAGCTACAAATCTACAGTCGCCTCTACGTTCTCTTGGAGATCAGTACTGCGTGTATGTATTACTTTTTGAAAAGAAGGAAGATGAAGCAAGCAAACAACAGAAAGTATTTGGTACACGTGTAAACGACGAAACGACGAGACGATATTTCTATCGTAGTTACGTAGAGTTGCCGTCACGATTTAATCGTAACAATTTTTTATCGTTTTACGTCTGTCATGCTAGTCGTTCCCACTGTCATGACAATCTGTCGTCACTGCAAAGAATGTCGTAGACGACAGTAAATCGTGTCGTTCTATATGTGAACACCTCCATTTAAATATATAAGCCACGACACTTAAAACTACACGATTATCTGACGTCACGACAAAGTGGGAACGCGCCCTAACGCATCGTAACGTTTTATCGGTATCTCGACAGTGGCGAGTCAATATGTTTATGAAAACTTGATTTATGTACAGTTGGCCAAGCAATTAGGTATGCAGGGCAAAATCTTCTATGCCATAGTGCAAACTGACTGCAATAGATATGCATGTGTGAATTACATATGTAATAAGTGTAGATATGTAACTCACTCATCTATAACTGGTGTAGTAAGTCTTTACTATGATTTAGAAGATTTTGCCCTGTATAGCTAACTCGTTGGCCCAGTGTACATAAGAATATTTTAGAATTTAGCAAATAAAGTGATATATACCTAATTTAAGTACAAGGAACAAGCATAAACTAGTTTTACCTGCCTCTAGTCTCTAGAAAATAAAAAAGTAATTTAGAGGTCAATGTGTGCGATTTTATAATAAAATCCCAAGGAATATTCAGGAAATTCAAGGTGTCAATAAATTTAAGTCGATAATAAGACGAAAACTGTGTTCGAAGGGCTATTATTCCATTAAAGATTATATGGAAGATAATAATGCTTGGGATTAGATAGATTACAGTTTCTCAGCGTCATGTTTTTAGTTAAGTTTTGTTTCTACATTTTGTTAGACGATTTCAAATAAAATAAAAATAGTTAACGAAATAAATGAATGAAGGTTTCCGTTTTTACCCTTTGGATACGGAACCCCGAAAACAAATACATACCACTCCCGCTCCAGGGCAGCGTGGGTATGTCGGCGGTCTGCGCCACGATGGAGGACGCGATCTTGTCCCCGAGCGCCCACATGGCCTTCTCTGGCGGTCCGATGAACACCACACCCGCTCGGTGTAACAGCTCCGGGAGCTTCGGGTTCTCTGACGCGTGGCCCCAGCCTGCCCATACGGCCTACGGTAATAAAGAGTTTATATTACAAGATTATATTAAAAGCTAAGGTGGTAGCGAAAGCGAAAGGCCTTTGATGAATAGTTGCTCACTCCTTGGCGGTGGGACACTTAACTAAGCGAGTAATTTTGGTTGTTAGCGTCTTGTTTTTAAAGGCGTGCTCGAGAGTGTGTGTGTGTGTGTGTGTGTTTGTGTGTGTATGTGTGTGTGTGTGTTTTTTTTTTTGTGTGTGAGTGTGTGTGTGGTTTTTTTGTGTGTGTGAGTGTGTGTGTGTCTGTTTGTGTTTGTGTGTGTGTGTGTGTATGTGTGTGTTTAGGTGCATTCGTATGTGTGTTTAGGTGCATTCGTGTGTGCATGTGTTTACGTGTGTTTGCGTGTGTGTGCGTGTGTTCGAATTTAAACTCACCTGAACTTGAGTCCTAACAGCGATGTCGACAATAAGCTCCACATTGGCATAGTTGTTGTTATTGGAGCCTCCGGGCACTGGCACGTAGTGGTCAGCCATCTTTATATACTCGGCGTTTGCTTTCAGATCTTCTGGGGTTACCTGGTGAATAAATAATAAACTTAATGACTTATGTATTACTGATATCAGAAAAAAATATCAGTAATGATGGTTCAACACCAACAAGAAGGGCCATTTGGCATTTCGATCCCAAGGGAGTAAAGTGATGAACGGTAGTATGTATTTTGTAATTCTCTGAGTTAGGAGCATACAAATTCGTAAACGAAATCTATCTATCTATCTATCTATATATCTATATCTATATATATGTAAAAATAAATAGCTGTTCGTTAGTCTCGCTAAAACTCGAGAACGGCTCGACCGATTTGGCTAATTTTGGTTTATTTGTGGAAGTCCAGAGAAGCTTTAAAATGTGAATAAACATGAAAGTTGTTAACTATCTATCAGATTATTTTATGTGTATTAAGTAATTAATAAGAAAATAAGCTTGGTATGTTCTCAACATACCAAGCATATTTTTTTTTTTAATTACGGATGCCTTTTGATTGTTTTAAATTTATTTTATACAAAAGTTTAAGTCTTTTATTTATTGATTGAGGCAGTACGAAGTCTGCCGGGTCAGCTAGTCTTTAATAAAAACAAACAACCATAATAAAAATAAACAAACTTCTTGCATGCGGTTAAACATTTATTAAAACAAAAATGTAACTACTTAATTAAAAAAATACTTGTCACATAAATTACTTAAAATTATTCGTATTGTTGACGATGTATAAATTTATATGACAATTAAATGAATCCCATATGTCCCCATGATGTCAGATATATGACATCAACCTGTATAATTATTTTGAAATTTTACTTAATTAAGTTTATTTCATTGCTTTTTGTTTATTTACTAGCATGGCAATAAAATGGCAATTAAATACTATAATGGCAGCTCTGTATCTAATACATGTCCCACTGCTGGTCTCGGGTCTCTTCTCATGATACAAGGATTAGGCCATAGTTCCACTACGCTGGCCAAGTGTGGATTGGTAGACTTCACACGACCTCGAGTACTTTTCAGGCACTCTCAGACATTCAGGTTTCCTCACGATGTTTTCCTTCACCGTTAGCGAGCTATAATGTATTAGATAAATACACACATATCTTTGAAAAGACGAATCTTAACGATTTTTACTGTAATTTGTGTCGGACATTGGTTATTATTGGTTTATTAATTGATTGATTATATAACGATTTATATTTGCATGCTGTAAAGCTAGCTTGTTGTTGTCTTTATACTTAATGAAAATGGTATGTATGCAAATAAAGTTATTTCTTTTAATACCGCCAAAATGGCATAGCATTTTGGCGGTATTCGCACATAATAAATGACGGATGTCACATATGTCAAAGAGAGCTGAATCGCGATAACGAAGTGTTCACAGAGAGTGTACATATATATCACTTCCAAAACGCTACCGGTGGACAGCAGTCCGCCAGGCAATACCACCGAGCCTTGTCGGTTCCTCCCTTTGTGGTGGAGGAACATCACACCCTGTTCCTATACACTATTCTATACAACTCACCATAACAACGAATCGCACGGCCCGTTCGTTCTTGAACATCTCGTAGGACCATCTTCTGATTGAGCGCATACATTTCACTGCGCCGATACCGTTGTTTGCTATTAGAACCTGCAATTATTAAAAAAAAAACATTAGTTAATTAATACCCGCTTTGACTAGTGGCAGGCATCGGCCAGGGTTATATGGCACTTTATTTAGCAGGAAAGTCTCAATAGCATAGCAATAGGAACAACTACTGGTGGTAGGGCTCTCGTGAATGAGCTCGAGGGCACCACCGTCTCACCTTTAACCTGCCGCCAAATAGTAGTGCTTCCATTACTGTGTTCCGGTTTGGTGGTGAGATCAGGCCCTGAAATTACTGGCACATGAAGCATAACACCGTAGTCCTCAGCTGCAGCGACGCATCTACAATCTGCTTTTGTGGATTGTTGATGTCCATGGGCTGTACTCCTCTTACCGTCAGGTGGACTACACGTTCGTTCGCTGTGGGCGTAGTATAAAAAAAAAAAAAAACATTTCACATGGGACCTAAAACTTAAGAGGTAAAATGTGGGAGTTAAGCACCTTTTCCACAGCCTTCTGGGTAACATAGGCGTGATGTTATGTTATAATAATTATTATTATTCAAAATTTCTAAACAGCAACTGCTGATAGTTCAAGTTTTATGACATGTGGTGCAAATGAATTCTCCTGTTAGAAAATTCTCAATAAATTATTACGAGGAATATTAAATATACTGATATTTTTTTGTTAATTTACATTTTTTTTTCGATACAAAAGGAGACACTGAAAATGTTTTTTTTTTTATTACACTTGGCATGCAAAATTCATGTTTATAATGTGCTTTAAATAGAAATTGAATTGAAGCATACAATGATCATGTACTGAATTGAAGCATGTACTTGATCAATGTCAGAAAATTAATAAAAGCTATATTAAACCTATTATTATGTCATGAATTGGCTAATTACATAAATTAAAATAAAATCATGTCATGTTGTGCAATAAACACAATAATTAAAAAAATTTAAAGTAGTGTTTTAGTAGTGTTTTCTAATGAAATGTCCGTTATGCAGCAGGACATCTTTTGTTAACTGTTGACCAAATATTATAAAATTTGATCATTTGTAATTGCGTGTAAAAATACTGTGAAATAACGAATATACATTTAGTTTTAATAAGCCATCCCTGATTTTCTATGTACTTGTGTAACTTAATATTCACCACACCGCAATATTCCAGGTGGTTATAGAATAGGCATGATGACTAATTTTTATTTTTGTATGTAATTGAAACACCTCTTGATATAAGAAACATCATTACAAGAATTACTTTGACCTAACATAAACTTCCTGAGATAATACAATTTCAAATTCACATTAATAATAGACTCGCCCAAACGCTCCAAACAAAAGGCTACACAAGCGTGACGTCACGCTTGAGTATTTTGTATGTGAAGTTATGAATTTTGTTTGATAGCTATACGAAATATTGCTATAAATTGTGTATGTAATTTAATGATAAAAAAAAAATCGAATAATTTCGTATTTTAAAAATGAACTCGTCCATGAAACTTTGAATGATCATAAAATAAGTTAGATTTATAGTATGTAACAAAAAATTATTTCAATTGGTTTATGTTTACCTATAGTTTGATAAGCTATCCTATATTTTACTATCTATAGATCAGTCACCATGCCTATTCCTCATGATCTTACCTTATTAATAGGCCTGGTGCCCTGGAACCGCTTGACAAACTCCTCAGGGGTGGCAACAGTGAAGTCTTTCTCTTGGAACCGCTGGCTGTGGATCACGGTGCCCTGGGACATAGACGGCCTGCAAGAGCAAATTAACTTTGGTTAGTAAATAATAATAACATTATGGAGGGTACAAAATACTTTAAGTGTCTTAGTGTGGTATGCCAGTCTTTAAATTAAGGGTCCCTACACACATGCATACACACACAGGCTGGCATGTTCGGTCCTGCAAATTTTACGTTCCATCTGACTCAACAGTCACTTCACTGAGATGGACGCTGTAATAGGACATGCCTGCCTACAGCAGCAACCATTTTTTAAATATGAAAATAATCTCGAGAGGTTAGAGATGTCTTCAGATGAGCAGAATCAGGAAGACAGTAATCAAACTCCTAAATGTCAAATTCACAAACAATTATTTGTAAATTAAATTATGGAGCATGATTTTTTGTCTCTCTGATTTTGTAGTTCACCGTAATCTATTATTAGAAGTAAACGACGCCCGCACTAGGAATAACTCCTGTGTCATGCCACTTTACAATCACAAAGCACACCAAGAGTCAGAACAAATTTTTGTGGATCACAGAAAAATTTGTCCCATGTGGGGATCGAACCTACAACACCAGGGCACTTAAAAGCAGCTTTAACCACTACGCTAACCATCCAATCTAGTGCTACATTTATATTTAACCAAATCTAATAATCAGCCTCGGTTATATATAAATAGGTAATAACTTGGCCACATTTGTTGTTGCTGCCTAGTCAGCAAAACCTAGTTTAGATGTTGATAACTACATCATTTTGTGTTAAGATTGGGGTTCCATGCAAGGGGGAGCACAATACTATGTATAAAAATCATAGACAAATTTAAATATGAAAAATATAAAGTTTAGGCCAATAAACAACACATACTTTAATAAACTACTAAAGACACATCTTCTTTGATACTACAAACAGTTGAATAGTTTTTTGGACTAGAAGGAGGATCTGAACCCGCAACTATAAGATTCCAGCCTATCAATTTTCCACTCAGCCATCCAAGCCCTGCAAATCCACGAATCTTAAGACTGTATGCAGCATCTTTCCGTACATAGGTATTGCATTAAAAATATAGTATCAAGTACTAAAACAGAGGATAAACTAAAAGGAAAACCTTGGAATTATATTGTAATTCTTATAGTTTACCTTTGTGCTTATCATGCTAACTTAAAGAAAATAATCCAGAAGTAACACTTTCAGCTAAACCACAATTAATTTTGGAAGATAATATGTTAATAGTTAACATCAACACCGGATTATTTTCAGGGAAGTGCATCTTCTTCAAATATTTTGTACAAGATGGCCTCCTTTAATTTTGTAGATGGGTGCAATTGCAATTCCCTGCGTCTCCTGGGGACCAAGATAATTGTTGCACAATTTCTCTGGAGTCCCAAATTGAACATTAATGCAAATTATTATTATTTAGAAAGATTTAGAACTTGTACATACCCAAGAAATTTCGCACACTTTAAAATATACAGAATGTGTGAGGAGCAAAACATTATTCATTCATAATAAAAATAACATTCTTTTAAAATAAACAAGCACTAAGTTTTTTTTAAACTATAAATTTAACCAATATTTTTAAGGCTCTCAGTTGATAGCATGACTTTATAAATTCGTCGAGAAACATACTATTTAAATAATGAATCTAATGGAATGTAGAATATGAATTCAAACACTTTATTTCAATAACATAATTCTAATTAGAGAAACTTAGTGAAATCACTGTTGGCATACTTAGTGAAATTGAACTCGGCGTATGTGTAATTTGAATAAGTAAACAAAAAATAGTCATCACATTTACGAAAAAACGAAAGGCTCTTTACGTTTATTTACTAATTTAAAAAAACAAACTATTTCATAGATTTTATTCTAACCTGTAAGGCGAATCGGAGTAAAGACCATTTATTCCTTGGTACATTTTATCAGATAAACACAACACTGAAAACACTATTTTAAATAATAGAACAGATATACAATATTATTTTATGATAATAATTTAACATTTCTTCAATGAAAGAAGCGAAACAGTTTTGTTTTCTTATTTTGACGTAAAGGATTCGCAGTAGAACTCGTATGACGGATCATACGATCGTGTTTTCTCACTCACACCTCACGAAATTTCACTGGTGGAAAAGAGATAGCGAATTAATTGGTGCAAAGTTGCCATTACAAGGAAATTGCAAGGAACGTTGCATAAGAAAACTTGTTATTGAAGTCCTAGGGTTGTGAAAGGGTCAGTGCGTATCGATAGCACAAAAATAACTAAGCAATATTCCATTCTGTTTTAATGATAAAATATTAACGCGATATTTCCATCACGTGCCTTATCAAAACAGTAATTATTTATACAAACAAATCTGTTAATTAGCATCTTAAGACAATGATAGCCTGAGCCATCAGATTATTTTATTTGATGACTGATAGTTTTAAAGATAATTATTTAATAATGCTGAAATAATATCTCAAGCTATGTTGCCTGCGTTATAATCTAATAATTTAATATTTTTGGCATTTGTGCATATTGACAACGATCTAAAAATAATCAGATTAATTTTATAAAAAAATTGCATATTCTGAAGATTATTTAAAAAAATATATGAAATTGATATAATTTAAAACATGAATGAATTTTAGGAACCACTGGTCGGTAGCTCTCTAGACCTAGACACCAGGGCCTGAGAACTGCAGTAATATTGTTAGATAAATTTAGGTATTATTTGCTAGACTTTCTTTCGTGACAAAGCGATATTTATTGAAACCACAGGTTTTGATACATGTTCATTCATTTCAAAAAGTTTAATTTTCATCATCTTTCGTCATCTTATTTTAGTTCGGAAGACGTAAAAAATTTTTTCGTTATAAAGATATTGGCCGCTGGAAATGATGTAGAATCTGTGTTTTCGATCAATGTCGCTATATCGCGTCGACGCGGTATAATTTTAGACTAAAAAAGGAAAGAGTGAAGCAATAAGATAATGATTTTAGAAACTTTTCATTTTTAATGCATATACACTCGTTAATAATAATGATATCATCAGATAAATTATCATAATTAATAATGACCCTTTTTTGTTATCAAAAAAGTAGAATATTCTGCGATATAATTAACAAAGATCTTACAATGACCTCCACATAATTGCAAGTGCGTCATAATCCTAATGATCTATCATTACTTGTTTACTATTAGATGAATAGATCACACATTTCATTGCAGAGTTACCCATTGCATAATTATTAAGACATAATAGTTGTTATTTAATTTTATTTAAAAGACAGTGATTATACTTAGTGTAGATTAAGAATCTATTCTAATATTATAAAGCTGAAGAGTTTGTTTGTTTGCTTGCAAACTAATCTCAGGAACTACTAAACTATTATTTATTTTCTACTTTTTAGTTTGGTTTATTTATAAGAGCGTTTTTTTTAATTATTTTTTTTTAATTTTTTTTTTTTTTTTATCGAATTATTGCATTGTCATCGATCTTTGACAGGTGTGCAAAATTTTAATGAAATCCGTCCGTTTAAAGTGGGTCAAAGTAGTCGGTTACATACATACATACATACAGGTGAAGCTAATATAAGCGTGTTAAAATAGCCTCAATGCCTAAACTTGATTTTAAATGGCCTATAACTTTCCCAGAAAAGAAGGCTATCAAATACTGAAATAATTATTAGTTATTAAAATATTAATTACAATTAGTTGACTCTTCACGTGACCAAAAAGCTGGCTTCTAAATTAGTCAAAGGATCAGCATTGCCATCCAACGTGGCAATGCCGCCAGCCTTCTGGGCACGTTACCCGCGGCTGACATAGATGCGGAAGTATTTTTTGACGCCTAAATTATAATTATTATTTTTTACATTTTCTTTTCTTTTTGTACATAGTTAGGTATTTCACCAATTTAGTTAAAGAAATGTTATTATAATTTATTTAATTATTTGTAAAAAGATTAATAAAATTAAAGGTACAAAAATTGTAAAAGAATTAAAGTTGCTTTCGAGGTTATCGCATTCAAAAAATTAACTCTAGCTTCAATAAATTAATATACATAGGTATCGAATATCAGCAGCTCTAAAACGCCCACATTACGAAAACCCACGTGTCGACACATTGTGTACTATTTACTAGCAATATGATTGTTTTGCCTTTGTTATTGAAAGGTTATTGGCTATTAGCCCAATGAAATAGCCACATTATGTACTTCAAAGTTAAAAATACATGCTTATAATGTTGTGGAGATAAACTAGAGATAAATAACTCGATTTATAATATATTATGATAAATTAAATTAGGAATTGTTTACCTGTGGTGTCTCCGTAAAAAAATAATATTTTCCAAAATTTCACGTATTAATTTTGCATCTGACTATTAGTATAATTAGACCAGAAAATAAGAATAATTTTATTGCTAATTGGACCATGGTGAAGTTACTATAACGATAAGAAATTATCTATAATTATTCACGAGACATCGGTCATGAATTTATAAATCAATCAATCTATACTAATATTAGCAGCATTATAAAGCAGCGATAGCCAAGGGGGTGACCGTAAGACTAGTCAAAGGTCTCGGGTTCGAACCCACGGCACACACCTTTGTCGATAAATCGTTAAGATTCGTCTTTTCGAAGATATGTGTGTATTTATCACATAAATTGTCACTTGCTAACGGTGAAGGAAAACATCGTGAGGAAACCTGCATGCCTGAGAGTGCCTAAAAGTGCTCGAGGGAGTGTGATATCTGCCGATCCGCACTTGGTCAGCGTGTTGGATTATGGCCTAACTCTTCTCATCATGAGAAGAGGCCCGAGCCCAGCAGTGGGATATGTATTAGATACAGGGCTGCTATTATTATACTAATATTATTAAAAGGAAAGATTTTGTTGTTTATTTGAACCGAATACGCGCCTAAAGTACTGAACCCACCATGATGGAAACTGGAATAGAGATAGTTCGAGACCCTAGATAATATATCATGAACTACATTTTATCGATGTATAACGTAAGCGGCACTGCAGACAAACTATTTGCTAGCTTACTAATCAGCGAAATGTCAGATTAGATATAAAAATATTTATCACCATCATGGCTAATGTCTTCTTTTTAATTCAAAGACAACACGTAAACAGAGACAAGAATCTTGATAAAAATCAGCTTTAAATGCATTCAAATCTAATTTCAGAATGATATACAGGGTGGATGCGTAAAACGACATTTATTCAATCCGCAGCTTCGATACATGGTTAGTATTTACTTTCACCGGTTACATTTTACTTCACGACTTTTTTTTACGTTTCCTACTAATTGAACATTGCGATCATCCATCCTGTATGAAACAAGCTTAAACAAAAACTATTTTTACATCAATAATTTAAAAAATGCCGAAAAACTACAAGCATTTACTAAGATTTTATAAATAATTATAAATTTGACACAGCGATTTAACACATAAGACACGACTTAAGGGTACCTACACACATGCATACACACACAGGCTGGCATGTTCGGTCCTGCACATTTTACGTTCCATCTGACTCAACAGTCACTTCACTGAGATGGACGCTGTAATAGGACATGCCTGCCTACAGCAGCAACCATTTTTTAAATATGAAAATAATCTCGAGAGATTAGAGATGTCTTCAGATGTGCAGAATCAGGAAGACAATAATCAAACTCCAAAATGTCCAATTCACAAACAATTATTTGTAAATTAAATTATGGAGCATGATTTCTTGTCTCTCTGATTATGGTATAGACTAGTAGTTCACCGTAATCTATTATTAGAAGTTTACGACGCCCGCACTAGGAATAACTCTTGTGTCATGCCACTTTACAAACACAAAGCACACCAAGAGTCAGAACAAATTTTTGTGCATCACAGAAAAATTTGTCCCATGTGGACAACACCAGGGCACTTAAAAGCAGCTTAACCACTACGCCAACCATCCAATCTAGTGCTACATTTATATTTAACCAAATCTAATAATCAGCCGCAGTTATATATAAATAGGTAATAACTTGGCCACATTCGCTGTTGCTGCCTAGTCAGTAAAATCCATAGTTTAGATGTTGATAACTACATCATTTTGTGTTAAGATTGGGGTTCCATGCAAGGGGGAGCACAATACTATGTAGATATCCATGCATTGGGGCTATCATCAGCTTAGCTTTAATAAGTATAATAGTTCTTTAAAAATCTAATTTATATTAATGCAACATGGAAAAAAACTTCAAAAGTTTATATTAAGTAAAAAAAATTAGAAAATGACTTTTAAACATTGCTTGTATATTAAAAAAAAAAAATCATAGACAAATTTAAATATGAAAAATATAAAGTTTAGGCCAATAAACAACACATACTTTAATAAACTACTAAAGACACATCTTCTTTGATACTACAAACAGTTGAATAGTTTTTTGGACTAGAAGGAGGATCTGAACCCGCAACTATAAGATTCCAGCCTATCAATTTTCCACTCAGCCATCCAAGCCCTGCAAATCCACGAATCTTAAGACTGTATGCAGCATCTTTCCGTACATAGGTATTGCATTAAAAATATAGTATCAAGTACTAAAACAGAGGATAAACTAAAAGGAAAACCTTGGAATTATATTGTAATTCTTATAGTTTACCTTTGTGCTTATCATGCTAACTTAAAGAAAATAATCCAGAAGTAACACTTTCAGCTAAACCACAATTAATTTTGGAAGATAATATGTTAATAGTTAACATCAACACCGGATTATTTTCAGGGAAGTGCATCTTCTTCAAATATTTTGTACAAGATGGCCTCCTTTAATTTTGTAGATGGGTGCAATTGCAATTCCCTGCGTCTCCTGGGGACCAAGATAATTGTTGCACAATTTCTCTGGAGTCCCAAATTGAACATTAATGCAAATTATTATTATTTAGAAAGATTTAGAACTTGTACATACCCAAGAAATTTCGCACACTTTAAAATATACAGAATGTGTGAGGAGCAAAACATTATTCATTCATAATAAAAATAACATTCTTTTAAAATAAACAAGCACTAAGTTTTTTTTAAACTATAAATTTAACCAATATTTTTAAGGCTCTCAGTTGATAGCATGACTTTATAAATTCGTCGAGAAACATACTATTTAAATAATGAATCTAATGGAATGTAGAATATGAATTCAAACACTTTATTTCAATAACATAATTCTAATTAGAGAAACTTAGTGAAATCACTGTTGGCATACTTAGTGAAATTGAACTCGGCGTATGTGTAATTTGAATAAGTAAACAAAAAATAGTCATCACATTTACGAAAAAACGAAAGGCTCTTTACGTTTATTTACTAATTTAAAAAAACAAACTATTTCATAGATTTTATTCTAACCTGTAAGGCGAATCGGAGTAAAGACCATTTATTCCTTGGTACATTTTATCAGATAAACACAACACTGAAAACACTATTTTAAATAATAGAACAGATATACAATATTATTTTATGATAATAATTTAACATTTCTTCAATGAAAGAAGCGAAACAGTTTTGTTTTCTTATTTTGACGTAAAGGATTCGCAGTAGAACTCGTATGACGGATCATACGATCGTGTTTTCTCACTCACACCTCACGAAATTTCACTGGTGGAAAAGAGATAGCGAATTAATTGGTGCAAAGTTGCCATTACAAGGAAATTGCAAGGAACGTTGCATAAGAAAACTTGTTATTGAAGTCCTAGGGTTGTGAAAGGGTCAGTGCGTATCGATAGCACAAAAATAACTAAGCAATATTCCATTCTGTTTTAATGATAAAATATTAACGCGATATTTCCATCACGTGCCTTATCAAAACAGTAATTATTTATACAAACAAATCTGTTAATTAGCATCTTAAGACAATGATAGCCTGAGCCATCAGATTATTTTATTTGATGACTGATAGTTTTAAAGATAATTATTTAATAATGCTGAAATAATATCTCAAGCTATGTTGCCTGCGTTATAATCTAATAATTTAATATTTTTGGCATTTGTGCATATTGACAACGATCTAAAAATAATCAGATTAATTTTATAAAAAAATTGCATATTCTGAAGATTATTTAAAAAAATATATGAAATTGATATAATTTAAAACATGAATGAATTTTAGGAACCACTGGTCGGTAGCTCTCTAGACCTAGACACCAGGGCCTGAGAACTGCAGTAATATTGTTAGATAAATTTAGGTATTATTTGCTAGACTTTCTTTCGTGACAAAGCGATATTTATTGAAACCACAGGTTTTGATACATGTTCATTCATTTCAAAAAGTTTAATTTTCATCATCTTTCGTCATCTTATTTTAGTTCGGAAGACGTAAAAAATTTTTTCGTTATAAAGATATTGGCCGCTGGAAATGATGTAGAATCTGTGTTTTCGATCAATGTCGCTATATCGCGTCGACGCGGTATAATTTTAGACTAAAAAAGGAAAGAGTGAAGCAATAAGATAATGATTTTAGAAACTTTTCATTTTTAATGCATATACACTCGTTAATAATAATGATATCATCAGATAAATTATCATAATTAATAATGACCCTTTTTTGTTATCAAAAAAGTAGAATATTCTGCGATATAATTAACAAAGATCTTACAATGACCTCCACATAATTGCAAGTGCGTCATAATCCTAATGATCTATCATTACTTGTTTACTATTAGATGAATAGATCACACATTTCATTGCAGAGTTACCCATTGCATAATTATTAAGACATAATAGTTGTTATTTAATTTTATTTAAAAGACAGTGATTATACTTAGTGTAGATTAAGAATCTATTCTAATATTATAAAGCTGAAGAGTTTGTTTGTTTGCTTGCAAACTAATCTCAGGAACTACTAAACTATTATTTATTTTCTACTTTTTAGTTTGGTTTATTTATAAGAGCGTTTTTTTTAATTATTTTTTTTTAATTTTTTTTTTTTTTTTTATCGAATTATTGCATTGTCATCGATCTTTGACAGGTGTGCAAAATTTTAATGAAATCCGTCCGTTTAAAGTGGGTCAAAGTAGTCGGTTACATACATACATACATACAGGTGAAGCTAATATAAGCGTGTTAAAATAGCCTCAATGCCTAAACTTGATTTTAAATGGCCTATAACTTTCCCAGAAAAGAAGGCTATCAAATACTGAAATAATTATTAGTTATTAAAATATTAATTACAATTAGTTGACTCTTCACGTGACCAAAAAGCTGGCTTCTAAATTAGTCAAAGGATCAGCATTGCCATCCAACGTGGCAATGCCGCCAGCCTTCTGGGCACGTTACCCGCGGCTGACATAGATGCGGAAGTATTTTTTGACGCCTAAATTATAATTATTATTTTTTACATTTTCTTTTCTTTTTGTACATAGTTAGGTATTTCACCAATTTAGTTAAAGAAATGTTATTATAATTTATTTAATTATTTGTAAAAAGATTAATAAAATTAAAGGTACAAAAATTGTAAAAGAATTAAAGTTGCTTTCGAGGTTATCGCATTCAAAAAATTAACTCTAGCTTCAATAAATTAATATACATAGGTATCGAATATCAGCAGCTCTAAAACGCCCACATTACGAAAACCCACGTGTCGACACATTGTGTACTATTTACTAGCAATATGATTGTTTTGCCTTTGTTATTGAAAGGTTATTGGCTATTAGCCCAATGAAATAGCCACATTATGTACTTCAAAGTTAAAAATACATGCTTATAATGTTGTGGAGATAAACTAGAGATAAATAACTCGATTTATAATATATTATGATAAATTAAATTAGGAATTGTTTACCTGTGGTGTCTCCGTAAAAAAATAATATTTTCCAAAATTTCACGTATTAATTTTGCATCTGACTATTAGTATAATTAGACCAGAAAATAAGAATAATTTTATTGCTAATTGGACCATGGTGAAGTTACTATAACGATAAGAAATTATCTATAATTATTCACGAGACATCGGTCATGAATTTATAAATCAATCAATCTATACTAATATTAGCAGCATTATAAAGCAGCGATAGCCAAGGGGGTGACCGTAAGACTAGTCAAAGGTCTCGGGTTCGAACCCACGGCACACACCTTTGTCGATAAATCGTTAAGATTCGTCTTTTCGAAGATATGTGTGTATTTATCACATAAATTGTCACTTGCTAACGGTGAAGGAAAACATCGTGAGGAAACCTGCATGCCTGAGAGTGCCTAAAAGTGCTCGAGGGAGTGTGATATCTGCCGATCCGCACTTGGTCAGCGTGTTGGATTATGGCCTAACTCTTCTCATCATGAGAAGAGGCCCGAGCCCAGCAGTGGGATATGTATTAGATACAGGGCTGCTATTATTATACTAATATTATTAAAAGGAAAGATTTTGTTGTTTATTTGAACCGAATACGCGCCTAAAGTACTGAACCCACCATGATGGAAACTGGAATAGAGATAGTTCGAGACCCTAGATAATATATCATTAACTACATTTTATCGATGTATAACGTAAGCGGCACTGCAGACAAACTATTTGCTAGCTTACTAATCAGCGAAATGTCAGATTAGATATAAAAATATTTATCACCATCATGGCTAATGTCTTCTTTTTAATTCAAAGACAACACGTAAACAGAGACAAGAATCTTGATAAAAATCAGCTTTAAATGCATTCAAATCTAATTTCAGAATGATATACAGGGTGGATGCGTAAAACGACATTTTATTGAATGCGCAGCTTCGATACATGGTCAGTATTCATTTTCACCGGTTCCATTTTTTTCATGACTTTTTTTTTTTTTTACGTTTCCTATACTAATTGTACATTGCGATCATCCATCCTGTATAAAACAAGCTTAAACAAAAACTATTTTTACATCAATATTTAATAATTGCCGAAAAACTACAAGCATTTACTAGGATTTTATAAATAATTATAAATTTGACACAGCGATTTAACACATAAAACACGACAACAATGCCATAACAATTTCACTTTTTACATTAACGCTAAGCTTTTTAATTACCAAGGATCCTCGTTTGACGGCTCTAAGTCAGACCTGTGTGGTGAAAATGAATAAAAAATTGGCTTATAACTACACCGACGGACAAAAAAAATACCATCTCTAATTTATTTTTTATACTTCTCGTATAAGGTAAGTAAAAATTTGTACATAATAAATTAAAAATGTGTTTTTTTTTTGTTGAAACGTAGCTTATGTGCAATTTTTTTGTCTGTCAGATTACATTAGTGCTGGAAGGGTTATTGTAAATTTGCCACATTGTCGATTCGTCACACAAAAAAGTATGTGTAAATGCGTCACACCTACTTTTTATGTAGGGACAGCAGAGAAATCATAAATTACTTACGACTCCACTTATATAAGTATTTTTTCTCTATACGTGGTAGTAGAATACCTGTTTCTTTTCACATAAATGTAATGTGCATTGCAGCGTTACCATTTTATAGATGTTAGGTGATGTGCAATGACATAATAATACCTATTAACCTGCCCAGTAGTCTACCCAGTAAAAAATCAAGATAAATGGCGTTCAAAACCCATATTACACTTTAACAGCAACCCCTTTAGCAGGGCTTGTCACCATTGCGATTCAACTGAGACGTAGTTGTCAACATATATCAACATATATTATAATCGTCAAAATACAAAAGACATTGACGTATACGACGATAACTACGACAAATTCCAATTGATATATCAAGAGTGGCAAGCGCTGCTAACTATCTAGAGAGATAGAATGCTCTGGGTTTACTTTAGAATTATTAGAAAATATGTATACCTACCTACGACTGTTAAAATGTAGAAAGTTCTTAAAAAGCATACTCTTATGGAATTTGTAAGAAAATCTCATAAAGAAGAGAGATAAAATAAAAGAAATCAATCGATCTTCACGATTTAACAGCACTGCAAGTTTAATACACCTTCATGAACCAAAAGCGATACGCTAATGTTTAGGATCATCGTTGTTATAAATATCATTTACGTATCTATAATAATATTGTAAGTTTGCAATGTCTGTACATTGAAAATATTTAAGAAAAAATTATATAAAGGGTCTAGTAGAAGCCAAAACATATATTTTGGGTACGGTACCCAAAGCGTAAAAATGGAAATACTGAGACTTCTCTGTCCATCTGTCCGTCTGTCACCAGAATTACTTAACTGTAAGTTAGTTTTATAAGAAATTATGGGGTTGTAAGGTCTAACTTAAAAACTGGTAAATAATATATTATCCTAAACCTACAAATTAGTGGGTGTACGTTCATAATTATGTAAAGTTAGTCAATTCACAAAATTCTGCACAAAGGTTCCCTAGCCGACATAATATTAACAATAAGATATTTATTATTTATTATATTATATTTTTAACCTTGCCAAATATAAATCTCCTCTGTACGCGCGATTCATTTAAAGCGACAAAATGTACCTTTACAAAAAGTACTGTATCAACTCGTACTGGGTTGTGGAGGTCAGGTGGCAGTTGCTCCATATATCGACACCCAATATGAATAACATTGTAACTCAGTATGACATGGTTTTCAATACAGCCATTTTAAATTTTTTGCAAAGTTTATTATTTATTTGCAACTGCAGGCTTAAGTTCATCTGTACTATTGTGAGATTCATTATATTAATTTTAATTGCTCTTTCAGATGGTTTAGATGCCGTTTTGATTAAACCACTGCAAGTATCATTTTTGCAATCTTACAATGTACAGATTTTAAGCATTATTAAAATGAAAAGCATTGTAACTACCGTTACAGTGCTTTTCAATGAAGTTATAAATACATTTGAAAGCTTTTTTGTGTAAAATTAATAACATTGTATGTCAATTTGCAATGAGTTTATCACAAAGAAATCCTTGTTAAACAAACTTTTGTGTATTGTAACTTTATTTACGAGTATACTTCAATAGAAACAGTGTAGATTTCGAATTACAATGAAATTAATCCATTTCACATAAGTAGTTCTTAACGTTATAGAAATACGGTTCAAAGACAGAAATAAAGCTCTGTTCTTGCTTAATTCAGATAACTTAGAGTTGTACAAACGTGTAACTAAAGTTACAATGTTATTCATATTGGGTGTCGATATAAATACTAATATTCAGCTCAACCCCTTAGTCTAGAAGTCGACCACAATGTTATTAGAAGATGATGATGTGTCCATTAATTGGATAAAAAGTAAAAACCAAAACTCGCGATTATTATGGGAAAAAATCTGATTACCACAATATCAAGCTGATAAGCCGGGGACTACACTGGGTTTTTTTACTATGTTGACGTGTGAAGTGTAAACGATTTAAAACATTTGTTTACATGCCAAAGACGGGCTTATATTTCGGCCAGCTACTTAGTATCGCAATTCATCGCGGTAATGCTGACAATATTTTGGGTACGAAGCCTTCTGACAGTGACTTATTAAGTTAAGATTAAGTTATTAGACTTGTTTAATTTAAGATCTCAACATATATTTTTCTGTAAATAAAGATATTCATATTGACTATACCAACAGTATTATAATCTGCTTGGTAGTTTTAAAGAAGCCTTAAATAATAATATAATAAAGCCTTGAGTTTTGGCAAACAAAATCAAAGTCTCGTCACGAAAATTGGATCAGCATTTATGACATTATGGAGACATATACCATAACACTTATCAGCATAGTATTCTGGTATTGTCTACAAATTGAAACATACTATTTCTCACAACTAATAAAATTCAAGCGTCTTATTTTTTTACCTTGATATTTTGGGCAAGTAAACAAAAGGTTATAAAGTATTTTTATTAGATTTCATTAAAGATAAGTCAGTTAATTGCATTATTACATGCAATTAAGTGACTTATCTATTAAAGCATTGATCTTTACGCGTAACAACTCAAAAACAAGTTATTGCATGAAATTTACATTTCATACAATATTTCAAATGTTACTATGAAAATAATTTTTTGCATGAGTTTTTTCTGTACAAAATAAATCTAAAATTTACTTGCACTGGGGTGTACGAGTACGGGCTATAAAAATCGACGAAACCAGATTGTGACGAAACCAGAAGAGTCGTTAATATAAAACAAACTACGGTGTTATGCCAGTAATAGGCTTTAAAAACTTAATTGTTAATAAACGTCATGTAAGGAACCTATGTGCAGAATTGCATGCATTTTCTTTAAAATTGGCTAAACTCCCATATAAACTTACACCTAGGAGGTGTAAGTTTTAGGTGTAAGTTAATTCACGCCCTTACAATACAAATAAATTTTATACAGTAGTTTTTAAGTTAGACCCTTAACTACACATCTGTGACAACCGCAACTAAATCCATGCATTAGTTTTTGCGTGATGCCCGTACGAACATTCAGACAAGCAGTCTAAATTCTAAATATAATGTTTGGCTTCCACTGCTGTTATAAAGATCCCTCGTATTAATTTTTCACAAATATTTTTTATGTACAGACATGTAATATATCTACAATTTTATTAAATAATGTATAGATTTGTATTCGCAAATTAATTTTTATTAAAAATTATAAAAAAACGTGCTTAACGAATAGTTATTATCATACAATTAGAATAACATGGTGACAGAATACATATATCTATTCTATCTTTTTATATAGGTGATCATCGCTATGCAAAATTAGTTATACAGGGTTATTGGGTAAGTCGACCTAGATCCGTTAAGAGGTGGTAGTTCCCATCATTTCTGACTGATCTGACTATGAAACACCCCACCCTAAACCTAACCGTTTTCGAGATATTGGACTTAGAAGGTTTTTTTAAAAAATATCCCGATTTCTTAACTATAGCCTATTTTTTTTTGTATCCTATGCCTTTTATTTTTTTTTAATTCTGATTTTTGTGTGCCAGATAAGTTTGTTTATAATTCTCAACCCAAAAAGTGCAAGTATCTGAACCAATGGGATCGTAGTAGACGATTGATACCGTAAAAAAGTAATTAATTTGAAAAAAAAAAATTGTTTCTTTTAGTAATATTTAAAAAAAAATCTATGGCGTTAGTTCTGCAGATGTTTTAAATAATATCTACGTTCCATTAGCTATCCAACAAGGTATCACAAGCTAGGGTCTTATCACAATTCATAGAAAAAAAATCGATAAAAGGCTCTCAGGTAGCAGTACAAATTTGGGTTCTTTGGTCCTATTGTTCTTCCACGGAGCTGTGGTGCGTGCGAGCGGGACAAACTGACCAGGTGCAAGCGAGATAAAATAATCCCGGCCAATTTGTTGTTATTGTTTCGTTTTAGTCTGCTTCCGTGATTCGTCCGTAGTAGATGCGATATTTAGTGCTCTTCATTTCTTACCCGACTTGGCTTGTATTTCTGGACTGTTTCATACAAATTGTGACTGTGCTTGTTAACTGGACTTTGAATTGTGCTTCTGAATTGGAACTGTTGAAGATGGCAACCTTCACGAACGAGGAATACGCGGATATTCTACTTTGTTATGGGTACTGCAATGGTGTTTCTGCACGAGCTCGTGACGAATACATTGCACGTTATCCCGGCCGCCGAATACCGGATGTCACTGTCTTTGACGGCGCTTACCGGCGACTCAGAGAGACTGGCTCTGTTTTAAGGCGTCGAGCAGACCTAGGCCGACCACGGATCATTGTTGATGATGAAGATGAAGATAATCAAATAGTTCAACGGTTTAGAGCGGATCCAACTACTTCAACTAATGCTGTTGCCCGAGAACTTGGACTCTCGCAGTGGAAAGTGTGGTTTACGGTGAATACTGCAGGCCTCTACCCCTATCACTACACGCCAGTACATGTTATCGAAGAGGGAGATCCAGTGAGGAGGTTAGACTTTTGTAGATTTATGCTTCATGGAGATTTAGAAGACCCAGCATTTTTAAAACAAATCTTGTGGACAGATGAATCAAAATTTGATAAAGATGGAATTACAAATTACCACAACGCTCATTATTGGGCCCCAAAAGCGCAAAAAAATCCTAACCAGAAGAGGACAAAAGCCGCACAAAGAAGATTTAGTTTAAATGTCTGGATGGGAATCATAGCAAACAAATTAATTGGGCCCTTCTTTCTACCTGATAATTTAAACGGAGAATTTTACGAACATTTTCTAAGAGAAGAGTTACCAAATTTATTAGAGGATTTACCCCTAAATCTGATTAGAAACATGAAGTTCCAACACGACGGTTGCCCTGCACATTACAGAAGAGGGGTCAGGGAATGGCTAGACAACGAGTATCCTAATAGGTGGATCGGAAGAGGTGGACCCATACCGTGGCCAGCAAGAAGTCCTGACCTGACTCCCATGGATTTTTATGTGTGGGGACACATGAAGACATTAGTCTACAATGAGAATAATCCAATTGAAACTATTGACATATTAAGACAGAAGATTATTGAGGCTGCTGACGAAATTCGAAGAGACTTAACGACTGTAGTAGTTAAAAGCGGACTAAGACACCGAATGAGAGTGTGTGTGCGAAACAGAGGCGGCCATGTAGAACAAGATTTATAAATTTAAATAAATGTTGTTTAATAATTATTTGTATTGTTTTATTTCGTTTCCTGGCCCAAAAGAGAAGTTTAATCTTAAGTACCATTGTTTTTTTTTACTACCTGGGAGCCTTTTATCGATTTTTTTTCTATGAATTGTGATAAGACCCTAGCTTGTGATACCTTGTTGGATAGCTAATGGAACGTAGATATTATTTAAAACATCTGCAGAACTAACGCCATAGATTTTTTTTTAAATATTACTAAAAGAAACAATTTTTTTTTTCAAATTAATTACTTTTTTACGGTATCAATCGTCTACTACGATCCCATTGGTTCAGATACTTGCACTTTTTGGGTTGAGAATTATAAACAAACTTATCTGGCACACAAAAATCAGAATTAAAAAAAAATAAAAGGCATATGATACAAAAAAAATAGGCTATAGTTAAGAAATCGGGATATTTTTTAAGAAAACCTTCTAAGTCCAATATCTCGAAAACGGTTAGGTTTAGGGTGGGGTGTTTCATAGTCAGATCAGTCAGAAATGATGGGAACTACCACCTCTTAAGAGCCCTATTACAAAAAAATGCGTATGTGCAAGGTTTTCGCCGTCGTAATTGTATACTTTTTGCTGTTTATTACTTAAAAAAATTACATTATAAAGATAGCCCATTTCTTCGTCTTAAACATTAATACAACAGATATTATTTTTTTAATTTAATTATGCAGTAATCATCATTCTGCTGATGTATGATTCTGTAAAAGAGGGGAACAGACCTTGTTTGAGAGCTCTAATTTGTAAAAACTGGCTAACACTGCCCATCAAAATATTATTTTTTGTATTGAATGTATCCTCTACTAACATCATTATAAAATATATTTTTAATATTGACCTTTTATGAGTTTAAAAAAATGTCTGGAATTGATACAAGTTTTAATCAAAATTACCTCAAAACAAGTCAGAATATCTCTGGTATTTCGTATTATTTCAATATAAAGTTTTTACTAAAATAATATTTCACTTTTGCTTTATCCTATAAATTTTTTGTTTTATTTAAAATTGCTATAGTTATTTTGTAATAAATCAAATAAAAGTAGTACTTATTTGACTGCGCCGGGGCGATGCAATCAGATGCGCACGAGCGCTTGTCGAGGTCGGACTTATGTCAGTTTATTTCGTGCGCTAGTGTGCGTAACTAGGCAAGTAAACGCTACGTCAGTGTGTGTGCGTGTGAGCATCTCATAGTAGGATCGCGATTTCTTGATCATTGTGAGTATAATATTATTTTGGTATTGTGTGTTGTAGTAGCACAATTATTTTACTTCTTTTGTATTATACAGATAATTGCGTTTTATTGTAGTTGTGCTACAGTCAATATGGGTAAATGTAAATACCAATGCTTAAGGAAACGTAAAAGGCATAACATCGAAAACCTGAGCAAAGCTAGAGAAGCAAGGTATGTATTTAATTTCTTTTTCGTCGTTATTTAATTGGTCGTGTTTGTTATGAATTGTTAGAAGGTTCTAATGAAAAAAAAAATAGAAAGGACATCCGCTCCCCTCAATACCTACTTTTTCGGCGTGTTCGAGAAAGTTCTTATGAAAGAAAAATAAGAAATTTGCTCATATTTCCCATTTCTATTAAAACATACTTATACGGGGTGGATGCGACATAGCGACATTTATTGAAACCACAGCTTCTATACATGGTAAGTATCAATTTCCACCGGATAAAAATTCTCTGGCGAAAAAAAAAAAATCACGTTCTCCGAACAATTTGAACATTGCGATCGTGCAATTTGTTCGGAAGACCTGGATTTTTTTTTTTCGCCAGAGAATTTTTTATCCGGTGGAAATGCATACTGGCCATGTATAGAAGCTGTGGTTTCAATAAATGTCGCTATGTCGCATCCACCCTGTATATTCATAATTTATATTTTTTTATAGAAATAATAAAAAACAGAATCTGGAAAACTTTGAAGCTTCAACATCTAGCAACATCAATGAAACTAAGGACATGGTAAAATAATGAACTTTTCTTAATATGAAATACTTCGTATTGAAAATTTAATTTATTTCATGCTTTTTTTAATTTTTTAGACTTTTGACAGTGAATACGCAGACTTCGACACTAACGATAATTCAATAATTGAAGAAACAGATATAGAAGAAATATCTGTTAACTGTAACGCTGACAAGGTATATATATTATACATTGTATACCAAATAGTTTGTTAAAACTTAGGCAATCCCCCATAAGTGATCTTTGTTTTACGCTACACAATGTACTTATATCTTTTTTCTAGGTAATGCTTCGTTTGGGAAAATTATTTAATATTATGCTTTTTTTTTTATTTTTTAGAGTGTTGACAATGAAAATCCAGGCTTCGAGACTAATGATAGTTTAATCATTGAAGAAATAGATAAAGAAGAAATATCTGTTAACCGTAATGATGAAAAGGTATGTACGCTAACTAGTCGCTTAAGACTTAGGAAATCCCTATTATAACTAATCTTTGTCTTACGCTACACAATTTACTTATATCTCTTTGATGGGTAATGCTAATGCTTTATTTTGCCTTGTTCACAGGATAATATAGATATTCAAGGAAGACGCTTAATTGATTTTCGTTTCTTCATGAATCAGTTGGTTGCAATTGATGCGCATAGCGAAAAATTGTCATTAAGTCACTATAGTAAACGACACTTATCGACATATTATAATGTATGTATTTATTTTTGTGGATCACACCTACTTTAGCATAATGTTCACGTACTGTAATATTTACTTTATATTAAGTTTCATAATGTTATCAAAAATATACGAAATAAAATAATTTTAATGTGTTTCAATTGACTAAATGTTGTAAAACTGATATACCTGTTATTGATAAGGAGCCAATTCTGCAAACTACTAAACTGGTAAACTGAAAAAATACTTTTTATTCTAACAACAAAGCATACTTTACGATTCGTTTACCGTGGAAGTGCCATAGGAAATCATACTACAGCGGATCAAGATTATTTAGTCACTGTTCACGCAACATGTGCATCGAGTGTCGTAACTTGCCGCGCGGTCGCAGAAACACCTAATTTGGCGCAACGTAAAAATGTAATAGGGCTCTTAACGGATCTAGGTCGACTTACCCAATAACCCTGTATATTATAAAGATATAACAACAAGATTCATCTTAGTAAATACACATAATGTTTTTGTTTATTCAAAGTTTCAAGGCTTTAAAAATTATCCGCGCATAGGTTATGCCTATTTACTTTGATACCAACTTATCTTATTGACAATATTGTTATGTCACCTCGACACGCCATCCTACTTATGTCAATTGAAAATACATTTTGCGTAGATATAAAGTGACCTATGATAAAATTATATAACTACTTACTGAATATGTAAATGCATGTCAAATAAATATTTTGAGTAGCTTTTACTACCAAATATTTCAATTGATAAATTTACTAATGGTAGAATTCTTGTAATAAATTCCAGGTCGTAAGCACCACTATTCTAAACTTTAACCTACCGCCTAATAATAGTGCTTACACTACTGTGTTCCAATTTGGTGGCGAGATCATGGCATGAAATTAACGGCACATCTATACTTATATAATTGTTCGCTCGACTGACATATTTATCAACGCAGGGCCTAAACCACTAGGGCTAGGAACTAGAAATTTTCCATGAAGGATCTTTACATGGCGTAGGGGCGCACTAAGAAGGAATTTTTGGCAATTCCATTTTGAAGGGGGTAAAATGAGGGAGGAACGGTTGTATGAAAGAGTTTTTGAAATTACAAGCATGAAATTTCGTATAGTAAAACTTGAATAAAATAAATGAATTTCTGTACCGGAGATTTTCCAAATTCCTTTACTACGAAGGTGAATTTAGGGATTTTCAGTTAGAAGTGAGTTTACACAAAAATTCAATAGATGGCGTTGTTAATGTTTTTTTAACTTGCGAATACCGGCCAGAATAACGTTTAACGCGGGTAAAACTGCGCGGGGCACCTAGTCTATACTAATATTATAAAGAGGTAAAGTTTGTGTGTTTGTTAAATTGTCAGGGGTAATCTCGGAATCTACTGCACCGATTTTAAAAATTCTTTCACTAATAGAAAGCCACATTATCGCTGAGTGTCATAGGCTATATAAAAAACCGAAAAATTAAAAGGTTTTTACGTGGTAGTCCGTTTTGTAAAGAGAATCGGAGAAAAACTCATCGTTATACGTGAAGGCCACAGCAGCGCGGCAGCGGCGCGCGAAGGTTTCGGCTTATTTCGGTTCGCGTTCGCGCTCACTCGGAAGAAGGAGGCGTGACCTTCCTTTTACATCTGAGAGGTAGGGTAGATACCCGCGCGGCTCTTTACGCAGCGGACGTCCCCAAAATTGAATTTTACGTAACACACTTTCGACATTCATTAATTTTATTTTCGGTACATTAAAAAAAAAATCTTTTATGTTTATATAGTTTTCATTTAATTTAGGTTATAGATAGGCATTAAGTTTGTTTCATGTACCTAGATATTAAATTAGGTTATAGGTATTAAGTTAGTTTCATATAGATATTAAGTTAGGTTATAGGTAGGTATTAAGTTTGTTTCGTGTAGATATTAATTTATTTCTTACGAACGCTGCCTTAACTATGAAAGATATATATTTTTGAACATTATGCCCAACGAAGTGGGCACGGGTCAGCTAGTTAGATATAACATTGTAGTCCTCAGCTGCAGCGACGTATCTACAATCGGCTTTTGTGGATTGTTGATGTCCATGGGCTGAAGTTACCACTAACCATCCGGTGAACTAAACGTCTGTTCGCTACATACATTGTATAAAAAAAAATATATTTATTTATTTATTTATTTTACAAATACTAAAGAAATATTATAATGTTACATTAAAGATTAGGAAAATAAATTGAAAATATATACAAAGGTAAAATAAAAAGGCAAATATAAATTTACATTAAGTTAGGCGATTACATATTTGAGCCGTTTGGGGTCGAGACGCTAGGTCCGTGGGGTCCGAGTGCGCGCTTATTATATAAAGATCTTTCCAAACGATTAATCGACGCTTCCCGTAACCAGAAGGCTGGCTTTTACTTAGCACAAAGAATTAGCATTGCCATACAACGTGGCAATGCTGTCAGCCTTTTGAACACAGTCCCCACAACCGAGATCGATGCGGAGAAATACTATGACGCCTAACTTAATGTAAATATTTGCCTTTTTATTTTACCTATTTATTTTCCTAATCTTTAATGTAACATTATAAAAAAAATCACTATATTGATGTCGCTGTTTATACGGTGGGACAGCTCCCATCAGCCATCCATGACCACGCTTGTAAAAAATCTACCATTATTAAACGTGATAAAAACCTAGTAGAATATTATACTGCAGATTCACGTTATAAAAAGTATAACTTTTTATGATACGTAATTTAGAAAATATTTATTTTAACTAAGATAATGGTGGTAATAGTGTTATTATTATGTAATTCATCAAGCAAATAAATATAAACAAAGTTAAATGCATTTGCATTAATCATTTTAGTAATTTTACGCGGGAAATTGTTTATCGATAAAAAGTGCCAGCAAAAAAATGTGGGACATCTCTATAAAAAATTTGAAACATTGAACAAAGTTTTTTGGAATAAAAAAAAGTGTGAATAATGAACTAGTAGGCAGCGAAAAGTATCAAATATACATAATATCATTTGAACAATTGAACTTAATTACTGTTATTTTTTTATGAGCTGTCCACTTTATTATATCTATTGTCTTTGGAACAAGGACGAAACAAGAGCTATTGTGATTATGCCTAAAGAAATAAATTGAATTCACTTATCCGTCCTCTACATATTCTAATATCAATCGTCAACAAATACAGGAGGCATTACCTCGGAGAACAAACTTATCTCTTACAACTTCAGTGAACTTTATAGCAAACCGCAAAAAAATAACTTAATAATAGCTCAAGGAAAACAATAGTTTAAAATTATACACGGTATGAAATAATTACAAACAAAATAATATGATTGGTTTCTAGACGATCGCATAGCAATTTAATTCTGTTAAATTTTAATGTTCGAATGTTTTCCCGCAGAATAAGAAGTTTGGTGGAATTTTGCTTAGTTAACCTCACCACTACACCAGAACAGTAGAGCAATGTGCCGAGGTCAACCTGTCGTATGATTGTACAAGAAAACTTTTTAAGATCGTACGCAACGAAGACTTAGTTTGATTGATTTATTGGCATAGTTAAAGTTTGTATGGAAAGTGTGTGAAGTCCATAATATTTTTTTCTTCAAGTGCTAATTTTGAGTTCCGAATAAGCAACAGATACTATAAAATCTTGAGCGTAGTGAGGGCTCAAAAGCATGAAATGTAAATAACTTTGATCTCGTGTCGCACATACAACTTTTCACCTTAGCAGTTCGAAAAATCGGATTTTGCTTACTGTTTTCACACAGCGAAAAACACCTATTCGAGCTGCTGAGGTCAAAAATATATTTATGTGCCTACGCTGACGTCAAATTTTATCTCTAGCAGTGTCAGACTTGGCCTGGATAGCTACTTCAAAGAGGCCGGGACTCGGTCATGGGTTAAGGTAAGTCTTTTTTCACCCTCAAATCCCCGCAAGCCAGGCCCGCACAGCCCCGAACTGGCCCTGGATGGAGATCGCCACCCTCAATGTGTGGGCGATCGACCCTGATGATCACTAATGAATAAAACCTTTTAACACATTAAAAAGCCCTTGGCCCACAATTAGATACATACATTTAACCTCCAAATCTCTAAGAGAAACTGGTTCTTTTTATAATTAGATTATGTAGCTAGTTTAAAGCACCTTTGTTTATTTCCCCCATATTTTAGCTTGGTACAAAAATCTCTAGGCAAGTTAAGATTTTGATGTGGCTGAGGGTTGGACTGACAATAAATTCGGGGTGACGATGGCTATAGCCAGGTCTTTCCTGAGCGAGGCTTTGGCTCTCAGGTTCTTTACTCCGCGCCATAAAAGCAAAATTTTTACAAACTGCAAACTGACCTTCCAGCCAGCACTGAGTCACGAGCTCTTCAAGTCCAGTCCGAATTATAAATTAAAATGAAAAAAATAATTATATGGATAATAATATGAATGGGTGATAATTATATAAAGAATGAATTCATTAACGTATATTTGACTGATGCTATATAAACTTAATATTAACAATTTATTGTTATTTTATTTTATTTATTTATTTTTATTTTTAAACTTCTTGCACATTATAATAAGTGTACAATGGCGGACTTAATGCCATAAGCATTCTCTACCAGTACCAGTCAACCGTAAGGTTATAATATTACTAATATTACGTAATAATTTTACTATTTGCATATCAAAAATATTTGACAAAGATGTGTTGAGATGTGTGCGCTAATTTTATTTGTAACATCTAATGTACATACTACCACATTTTACTGCAAATTAATTATATTATTTTCTTAATCAGTCCCTATATTGTACCACCTGTAACCTATGTCGATCAAATTTTTTTTACCGTCATATTTTAACTGGAAGATACAAAACCTCGTTGTACAAAACTACAAACACTATAAAATGGTAAAATCCGCCTTTTCATAACCCCTGAATGTTAAATAATTATTATGCCTAAAAAACAACCTAAATCTTCCCGTTCTCTTTTTAATGATATAAGTAAAAGACTAGTTGACTCTTCACGCGACCAGAAGGCTGGTTTCTACTTTGGGCAAGGATCAGCATTTTGCCACGTCAGCCTTCTGGGCACGTTACCCGCGGTTGTGCCGCGGTCGACATCGATGGACGTATTTTTGACACCTGAACTTTTTATTAGATCTTATTTATTTAATAAGTTTGTATTATTTTTAATTTGATGTATTTATAGTTAGGAATATATTTAGTTTTCACGTTTTTAATAATATAGTGTAATTATAAATGTTTAAAAAAGAGATAGTATTGATTAGGTTATTAAACTAGTTTAATTTAAGATCATATATGTTATATTTTCTGTTAATAAAATCCACATTTATTCGGAATAAAAAAAAAATTAAAGATCTTCTTAAACTATACTTACTGCAACGTCCCAGAATGCGCGACCCTCAACAACCTGGAATCCTGTTTTTTTTCCACATTCTCCTGTATTGTCTCGTCAGTGTCCGCCTGCAAGGTCATCTGGAACTGCTGCGTCAGGTTAGGGATAACCATTGGCGCCTCTTCATCATCAAAGGACTGCTGTTCCGTGTTCTCTCCAAGGACAAAACGTTTCGACGTTCTTCGTTTCAACATTGTGAAGATATGACGAAAAAAACTTAATATTCCGAAGGTATAAGGTATACTCATACAATTATTTCATGTTAAGTTTTTGGCACTTTTTCACACACTATAATAGGGCGTAAATACACTCACTGTGTGTTTGTTTGTCACTGCTTCACGCTCGAACACATACCTACAGATTTTGATGTAATTTCAACTGGAATTAGCTTACACCTGACTATTTTACTGACACTCGGCTACGAGCCCGTTCACTCCTACAATTTCTCCCCTTAGATTAAAATTGCAAATTCACTCCGTTTTGGAGAGGCTATTCACCCCTTTTGAAGGGCTGTATTAAGACAAAATTAATTTAATATTTTTTGACGAGCCCATACACTCCTGACGTATAATCTATATTATTTGAATTATTTTACAAATGAAAAAGTATCGTTAGACAAAAACTTGCTAAAAAAAATCCACTTAATAAAAATATCTATTCATTTTGTTGTAACGTCAAAAATTTTATCGTTAAACAAACCTTTTTTCGTGTTCTGTTTGTTATATTTTTTTTATAATACCATTATTCTGCTGATTGTACTTTGAATGTATCCGCAATAAGGAGTGGGTACTGTTCTTATTTCAAGGAGTGAATAGGCACTTATTCCTTATCAGGGGAGAATCTCGAGGGGCGAATGGGCTCGTAGCCTTCGAGGTAGGTACAACGTGGGCAAAGACGCGGAAGATAGCTATATATACATTTTTGAGGTAGATTTAGTATAATTTAATTATTCTATTGTTGCATTGGAATTTAAATGGAGATTCGGGTTGAATTAAACCTTGATTTTTGAACCGGTTTTTTGTTTGTTTTTATTATTCTATTTAACGTGTTAGTTTTACATATAAATGCCTATTAAATGCATAATTAAGTCGTTATGTTTGTTACATCCCGATTTCACAAAGCTTCTTAAACTACTCTTTTTATCTCATTCAAAGTTTGAACGATAGCTATAGCTAAGGGTTGAACTAAAGTTAAAAGCGTTGGTCAAATCGGGCCTTAGGCTATCGAGCAAGAATAAGTTATCGCGAGTCGAGAGTGGAGTAGTGGCGACGGTAGTACTATCATGTTAAAGTTCCCAGGTTCGAAATTTCAAGAAAAGAAAATTCAAATTTGATAACGTCCCTGAAGTCCTTCTGGACTTCCAGTGCTATAGTAACAGTAGCTTATGACAAAAACTGCTTGCCAAATGCCCCAATTAAATTGTGGCTTCTAATCTAATGGTTTAAGCTGAATATCAGTATTTTACATTTGCATAGCATAACAACTCGTTGGCCTAGTAATTACCTCGATAGTCTAGTGGTTAGCGAATGCGCCTCTCACCGCGAGGTCTCGGGTTCGAAGGAAGGAAGGGTCCGTCAGGAAATTCACGGAGTTGGAATTTTGTCCAGAGGATTGTGATAGGCACACCCCCTATCCCATGGGACCTACACATAACGGGTGAAATATTGGTGTTGTACACCTCTGCCACACCCTTCTTGGTAATATAGGCGTGATGTTATATTACTACAATACTGAAATACTTCAATAAAACTGTGCATCTCCAATCGTTTTTTTCGTTTGATCGTTCGCAAAAGCTCTATCGATTCAAGGACGTAATTTTGCTAAGACGTAATATAATTATAAATCGTTTAACCTGAGGCATTAAATCGTGGTCGTGGCTCTTATTTAGTGGATCATTAACCAACAAATTGCTGAAATCGACTGCTGAATGGTTAGAATAACTACCCTCTAGCACGTTATACATTTATTTAGCAGATATTGTTTATTTAATAAAATAATTTTATTTCGCTATTTTAGTACGCTATAGAAAACGGCCGGTGTAACCCGTTGCCGAAACGTATAGCCAAAAGGTAAATAATATGCATGTTTCGCGTTAATTCCCGTCAGAATTATAATAATAAAATAATTTTGAACAAAAAAAAAAACGACTTCAAAAAGTAGGTAAACTAAAAAGCAAAAAATAAATTTACTTCGCACAAAATAATAATTTAACTAAATAATACGTTTTTTTAATTAGTTAAATATAAATTATTACATTATTATTATAGTATAATTCTGAAGTCGGCGCCACAAATCGGTCGGTGAAAAAATGGGACCACATGACAAGTACCTATATCCTTTCAAACAAAAAAAGAATTTCTCAAATCGGTCCAGACGTCTTCGAGTAATCGGCAAACAAACATAAAAAAAAAAACATACAACCGAATTGAGAACTTCCTTCTTATTTTGAAGTCGGTTCAAAGCATGAGTTATATTACATTACTACCTCGCTGGTCTAGTGGTTAGTGTATGCGCCACTCACCGCGAGGTTTTGGGTTCGATTTCCGGGTCGGGCAAAGTGTTATTTGTGAACTTGAAGTTAGTAAATTCACAATAGCTGCACGAAGTTGGAATTGTGCCCGGTGGATGGCGATAGGCAACCCCTATCTCATGGGACCGAAACATAACAGGTGAAGTGTGGGTGTTGTACACCTCTGCCACACCCTACTGGGTAATATAGGCGTGATGTTATGTTATTTAAAAAACAAGAAATCTAAATTATTGTTTATATATATATATGTTTGTCACGATTTAACTTAAAAACAACTGGACTAATTTCGAAAATCCCTTAAACGTTAGAATACTTTTGATTATTTTTATAGCATTAAGCTATGCTTAGCAAATTATACTAAGAAAAAACCTAAGACCTAAGATACGAACAAATGGATGAACGTGACGTCACGAAATGACGTATCATACAGTTGAGAAATTTAGGGTATCGGTAAGAGGCGACCGTAGCTGGATGGCTAAGAGCGACTGCCCGGTGTGCAGTAAGGTCGCAGGTTCAAATCCTGCCGGTCCCATATCTTTTTCAACTGTTTCTTAGTATAGTTAGAATACTAGTTTATGCCTGAGTACTATTTATCAAGGTACCACGCAGACCGATTCGCGGGTGGAAGCTACTATGGCCGTAAAATTGTGAACAAAGTTTCACTTCACATATTAGCATACCTTTTTTTAATAATACATATTATAATAATAATAAATCATTTATTTCAGGCTGCATGGCCCATAGATAAATACCTTAACCTAAAAATACATAAATATATTTTTACTTCAAATGTCTTTGTGCGTTCCTGGGGTATAGTTCCGCGAAAGCGACGGAAAACTATGTTATGGTGGTGAACTGATCCTGCCTACATACCGCACCGTTCGGGTAGACGGGGCGGTTATGTGGGGCCCCCACCCACTGGATGGGTCAACATATTAACATTCCTGCTATATCCATAAAGGAAAACATTATTATTTATTAATGTATTGTGACAATAAAATACTACTACATTCAGAATTAATTTTACGTTATTTCTTAACAACTGCCACTCTTTATAATTATCCTGTTATTTTTTATTTACCTTTATATTATTATAATGTACTATACAAATGACACACATGTATTGTAGTTTGTATTTCAGCTGTGCTTTACAGGAAAGGAATAAAATATAATAGGTATAGGACCTTCCTGTGAAGAGACAGACTAAATAAGTTGAATAATTGTAGTCTGTTTTAGTAATCAAAGCTTAGAACTCAATAGAAAGCTGCTACTTTAGACATAAAATTCTACTTTACTGTAGCTGCCAACCTATATATTTATATTTTATATTTCCTGCGCATTTTAATTATTTTTAAAACACTAAATCAGATAAGTTTGTCGCCGCGTTAAATACATGCCTAGTAAAAACTGCATCGTTAGTCTAGTGGTTAGCGTAACTAATTAGCGCTCATCGCGAGGTCTTTGAATCGATGCCCGGGTCGGGCAAAGTATTATTTGTGAACTTTGGATCATGGAGTTGAAATTGTGCCAGGTGGATGGTGATAGGCTCACCTCCTATCCAATGGGTCCTAAAAATAACTGGTGAAGTGTGAGTGTTGCACAACTCTGTACACCCTTCTGGGTAATATGAGCGTAATGTTATGTTATGTTTCTTTTTTTTTATGGCTATTTGTTGTAACTTTTAGCCAGTGTCGTAGTTGTTATGTTTTATAGGTACAGTCGGCCAATGAGTTGGGTATGCAGGGCAAAAACTTCTACGCCATAGTAAAAACTGACTGCAATAGATATGTTAGTTTGTATTTCATATTTAATAAGTAATATACCTACTATTTAGATATATAACTCACTTATCCATAACTGGTGTCGTAAGTCTTAACTATGACTTAAAAGTTTTTGTCCTACTCAACTCATTGGCCGACTACAATCAAAGATCACGGCGGGTCCTTTAATGCACTCGTGAAGGGTTCAGGCTTTACGTATATCTCGCTCTCAATACCGCTGAGAAGTTTGAAGTTTGGTATATCCTAAAAATGGAATCGAAACGAAATCTTCCAAACAAGTTGAGATATGAAAAGAATCACATATTTTCTTGGGGCCCTAGTCGAAATAAAATCATGACTACGGCCCTGTTGAGACGATGATGACGCTCTTTCGATCCTTTTGAAAAATAATGAAATAACTTGTTTGTTAATTTTGTTATTGTTGCTTGTTTTGCCATCGTCAAAAATTACAACATATTTGTATTATTATTTATGTTTTCATCTTGTTTTAATACGCGTAATACTTCCGAATATAGCAGCCAAACTAATTTGGTCATTAAATGACGAAATTTCAAGACAAAACGGTGACAGAATCAGGTGGGACAATCTTAACGACATTTTAAATCGATTTTGATTGCGTAAACTCTTGTTTCAAAGTCCAAATAATAATTTAAGATCAATTTTCCGTTTCTATAAAATAAAACTGTGTCGTGATGTCCGTCTGCACATAATGCAATCTAAACAATTTAAGAGGAAAATATAATATATCAATATCATACGGTCGAATAAATTGAGAACCTCCTCCTTTTTTATCGTTGGTTAATAGATTTTAATGTAATTTAATTGAACAAAATTACTAAATTAAAAAGGAAATCGTTTTCTGGATGATTGCCTGGCCTGGCAATCCAGGGCCTGATTTATCTATATTTAGGGCCCACCAGAAATGCCAATGAGCACATTTAAATATATAAAATTTGTTTAGGGCCCAAGTAGTTTATGCCTAGGGTCACAAAGTTCACGATCCGCCCCTGGAAATCGACTCCTCACCTGCGCTATAGAAAATATGAAATTGTTGTTGGATAGTGTTGCCAGCTAGATGCACTTAGTGCTGATTTCACCAATGTGTAAAACGTGGAACGCCAAACTACAACTTTCGATGTCTCTATCCCGTACAAATATCGAGAGAGACCGATTTCAAAAATTCCTTAACCATTAGTAGACTAGATTAACGGAGTAACAAAGGCAAATTACTACTCGGGCAAAGCCGCGCTCGAAAGCAAGTTGAATAACAAAATAGATAAATCTATAGGTATAGATAGTACGCCAAAATTACTAAAATAACTGTTATCTAATGATTATCATATCATTGGAAGTGAGTAGGTAATAAAAATGTAAACAAACACGTAATTTTAAACCTAATACTTTTTTAAATACATAACATATCATCACGCCTATATTGCCCAGAAGGGTGTTGCTGAATAACCGAACAGCAACGACTAATATTTGGCGGAAGATTAAAGGTGAGAACATGGAACACATTTCTGAGATCTCTACGACTATACTAATTTTATAAAGAGGAAAGATTTGAATTTTTATTTGTTCCGAATAGTCTCCAACTGTACCGGACCGATCTTCATGAAGATTGGTAGTAAGGAAGAAAAAAAGAAAGAAACAAAAAGAGCAAAAAATAAAACGTAAAATACAATAAAGTTGCCAGTAAAGGTCTCAGCCATAAGCTGCAGTGCAACAAAACCCTGCAGCGCTAATTTTCTGATGTACCCAGAATGAGGACGGACAGTATCAAATTAAAATACTTAACTTAATCCAAAGTCAGCTGTCTGAAAATCAGCGCAGTAGTATTTTAAACTGCAGCAATTGCTAAGATAGTCTCCTTTTTGGTCTCAAACAGGAGTGTTCCACGTGTTTACCATGCAGATATGTGCTTATTCTTAATTTTATTGTTCTATTTTGTTTAAGTTTACTGTTGCATGCCTTATTTTTACCACTGTACTCCTTTTATGTACATACATATTATTATATCAATTAAAAAATTAAAAAATAAATGTAAGACCTTCATTTTAAATAAATCAAAAATCAACATTCTTTGTTTTGGATAACAAACGAAAAATAAATAATTAAAAAAATAACATAATCGGTAACGGAACGCAACCATGATGCGAAACGAACGGCCAATGGTGGCGTCCGTACGACATACAAAATTTTGCAATGATGGTATGGAGATAGTTCTAAACATCGGCATTTATATAGGCTACTTTTTATGTGCAAAAGCTATTCTTAAATAACTACATTATTTTTAAACGGATTGAAATCATGATTGTATCGTATGAGCGCTAAGTATCATCAAACACTTAAGCTACGTCATCAGTGTCACCACAACAGTCATCATTTAACATTCAGGGTTGTCACATAAGTTTGACCCAGACAGGGTCAGACTACGATTTTAGGGTTTGAATGGCATCTCCCAGAAAGGGCCCCGGGTTGGTATTCAATGTTGGCGAGGGTCTGGTATCCCAAAAGGAGCCCGGATTCAATACTAGCAGGCTCATACGATGGGAGCCTGCAGAGCCACACACAGGCAAGGAGGTGAAAAGTATGCATCACCATCAAAATGACTAAGACAGCTACTTGTTAGGTTAGGATAAGTCGATTTTAAGAGGCAAATAATTCTTTGATAAGGAAGTCTGTTTAACTTAATACCTAATTTATTGTAATAGGTTAACTAAACGTGACCGAATCATGAAAAACAACTATCCATTTAATCACCCTTGTATGTTTGTTTGGTACTTTTCCACGCTTAAATAGATGGGACGAGTTTTTAGGTTGTTTGAGTTAGCTGATGCTTATTAACTGTTATTTTCCGATCTATTACGCAGGTGGAGCCGCAAGCTCTAAGCAACAAACGTAGAGCTTAGGCTCTACGTTTGTTTTAAGTATAACTAGCTCTTCATAAGACTTAAACGCGTGTCGTGCGACGCGAATAACGTCATCTTATATATTATAATAGCTAGCACTAGCTTCTATGCACGGCTACCCGCGAAATACGTTGATAAAAGAATCCTATATAAATTTCGGGGTTTTGAACTATCTCCACACCAATTTTAATTAAGATCGATCCAGTAGATTCGAAGATAATAATATTCAAAAATTAAAAAAAAAAAAAAAAGAAAAACGAAAAAATCTATTCTTTTTATTATATTGGTATAGATTATATCCTTTATTTGCATTTTTCATGGTAAAAATTTTAATCCTGCTAACCCAGGATTAAATACTTATTATTTCAACAAGTGTAATCAGTTAACTTGGCGTTTAATCTTAACAGATGGAACACGCAAGTGACCCTAATCGAGTTTTATCAATATCTCTTTATTTTCCCGTTACTTCCGCTAGTTGGAAGAATCTATTCACCGAACAACAACTACATTTAGGTTTCGTGGTTGTTAATGACGCCATACATAACACAAAAATTACCAGATTATTTTACCAATGACTGATTTTTTATTGGAAATCTAAAACTTCCTCAACCGTTCTTAATAATGATTAATTTCCGTTGAATTTTGAATATTCTCAATTTCGCCGACACCTAAGTTTAGCTTTGTAAAATAGTCTAGAAACGGAAACTAATTTATGTCAACTGGCAACACAATGACAATGTTTTCATGGTACCGAACGTTTGATGAAAGCAAAGTCAACGAATGGCTCACCATTTCATTTTTTTTATTGCAGACTATTATAAGTTGTTGTTTATTCTATGTTTGTTTGTTCCAACGTAGCGCAGCGCCTCAAACGGACTTTTATGAATGAGGTGTCATTAGATTTGTTGAGAATAGGCCGGGCGACATAGGCTATATAAATTTTATTAAGTTAGTAAGTTTTATGTAACGGAATTTAAACGTCAGATTCTAACACTAAAAAGTGAAAATAAAAATATAATCATGACGTGTCTGGTATCAAATAAAAGGTCTTGGCGAGCACATTACAAATATGTATACTTATCATATTGCTTAAGTAACTTCTTGCAACTCTCCTGATTATAGTCTCCACGACTGATCGCAGGACATCAAAAGGAAAAAAAAAATAAAAAAAAAAAAATATATATATTGCTTAAGTTAAAATTTATAGTTTAAGTGCGGTCGTACAGTTCTCGCGGTCATCTCTGTATAGCAAACCAACAATGAGTACATTATAATTACGTAGTCGGGTTTTTAAACTTATTTATTTCTAGTTTTATTTTAAATTCTGATATTTTTCAATTCCATATCCGGTATCGTTTTCATCGAGCGACAGCCCTAAGACCTCTACATTCAAGCAAATAGTCTTCACGACCTTCAGCATTAGAACTTTACTCTTTACTTAATTTATTAACTCAATATTCTGTGTGTTCTTTCAATAAAATATTAGTAAAAAATGGCAGTCAAAAAAGTGGAAATTATTATTGATGATTCATTTGTTAATTGAGTGTTATAAAAAAGGAATTAACTGCCGCGTTTGTCTTGTGGTTAGCGTATGCGGCCGGATAGGGAAAAGTTTTATTTGGGATTTTGCCGCCCGGAATGAATCAACAAGTAGTTAGAAAAAAAAAGAATTGAGTTAGGTGAGAAACTCCTCACCCCGTATCACATCGGTCCTAAACATAGATAGATAGATAGAATACACTTTATTGCACACCAAAAAATAAGACACATTATAGAACATAATTTAACATTGACATGTACAGTGGGCCAACGAGTTAGGTGTGCAGTGCAAAAACTTCCAAGTCATAGTAAAGACTTACTACACCAGTTATAGAAAAGTGAATTACATATCTAAATAGTGGGTATATTACACTTATTAAATAAGTAATTCACACATGCATATCTATTGCATTCAGTTTTCACTATGGCGTAGAAGTTTTTGCCCTGCATACCTAATTGCTTGGCCCACTGTACATACAATGGACGGCCTTATCGCTAAAAAGCAATATCTTACAGGCAGGCAACCTTTGGATGGACAAATATACAGGGTGTATTTTTGAAACGGGGCAGTAAGGGCAAGTACCTTAACCGTTGCAGTTACAGCAAAACGTTCTTAAAAGACCTTCCCTAACTTTTTGGGACATTTTGAACTGCATTCACAGATTTTGTAAAAAACTTACAGTTAGCAAAAAAAATGCAAAAAGTTAAAAAAAAAATTTTTATGCCAATCGATTCTATTTCATGTGGGGATCAAAAAACTCTATGGGACCATTTTAGCTTTCAGTACTAGAAAAGACAGAAATCGCCAAAAACGTTTCCCATACATTTCGGCAACGGAAACGAATTTCTACGATGGTCTAACTTTTTGTTATGGCCTGGAAGTGGGTAGAATTGACTGTAAAGTAAATAAAAAGAATTTTTACCCTCAAATTTCGAATTTGATTCGAAAATCTGTGTGTTATACTTAGTTTCAGCTGAGAAACTTCGTATGAGTTATTAATTAAGGATTTTCGCTAAAATGTCTTGTAATCGTGAAAAAATTGACTTATTAGAAGCGTATTTTGTCAATAATCGAAATGCGGGAGCTGCATTAGTGTGGTACCGCAATAAGTATCCGTTGCGGCATGTGCCAACAAGAAAGGTTATTACAAATCTTTTGAAAAACCTGGAATTGCAGGGTTCTTTCAATATACGCTTCTAATAAGTCAATTTTTTCACGATTAGAAGACATTTTAGCGAAAATCCTTAATTAATAACTCATACGAAGTTTCTCAGCTGAAACTAAGTATAACACACAGATTTTCGAATCAAATTCGAAATTTGAGGGTAAAAATTCTTTTTATTTACTTTACAGTCAATTCTACCCACTTCCAGGCCATAACAAAAAGTTAGACCATCGTAGAAATTCGTTTCTGTTGCCGAAATGTATGGGAAACGTTTTTGGCGATTTCTGTCTTTTCTAGTACTGAAAGCTAAAATGGTCCCATAGAGTTTTTTGATCCCCACATGAAATAGAATCGATTGGCATAAAAATTTTTTTTTTAACTTTTTGCATTTTTTTTGCTAACTGTAAGTTTTTTACAAAATCTGTGAATGCAGTTCAAAATGTCCCAAAAAGTTAGGGAAGGTCTTTTAAGAACGTTTTGCTGTAACTGCAACGGTTAAGGTACTTGCCCTTACTGCCCCGTTTCAAAAATACACCCTGTATAGTTAGACTGATATGGGGCAGTTCAAGGTGTAAGAGATGAGGTAGAAAGTTCACTATAACTAATATTTACATAAATTTACAAATTTAATAGGTACATAAAAGGTGAAGTGAGGGTGTTATGAACCTCAGCTACACCCTTCTGGGTAATATAGGCGTGATGTTATGTAAGTTTGCTAATGGTAAGGTTAAGTTAGATTGGTATCCAGATTTTTATAGTAGTAACAAAGTATTGTTTGTCCCCGCCTGCAACATCATAAAGAATTTAGTTTGATATATTTCATTTGTTGTTAATGAATTAAATGTAGATAATGCTATACTTGCTTTTATCTTTTCAGTTCTTTTTTTTAAGCAGTCGGGTTTTTTGTTTTTTTAATAATTATTTTTTATTTCACTCTTTTTAGTTCTTTTAACCGACATGTTTATTAATATCTATTAATTTGTAGAAATCAAATCTCTTTGAGATCAATGAGCCTTAATCGTGAGTTAAACTATCAAATGCAAAAACAGTTATTCAAATTCGACCGGCAGTTTCCAAGATTAGCGTGAGCGAACATACAAACTAACTTCCACCCACTTCGGGCGCGCGAGCGTGCCGATATATAAATGGGTAAATTGTGTTTAATCAGTAATATAAATGTGATAAGAAGTATATATTTTGGAAATGGTCTTTTCATGGCCTTTTATTTGATACCCATATTACTATGATGAAAAGAAAATCCATACCTCACCTCCCTTTTTTTTTTCATTTGCCGGCGCCATTTTGAAAATTTATATAGCCTATGTCACTATCACTATTTCGACGAATTCAACGACACCTCATTTGTCAAAATCCGTCTAGCCGTTTGGGCTGTAGGGCGGCACAAAGAAATAGACATACATACATACATACATACGCTCGAAAAACATAACCCTCCTTCTGACGCAGTCGGGTAAAAACGGAAACGTCTAAATCTTAAGCCAGGGGACGCCAAAATAGATGACTTTAAGTGGGCTCAAAATTAGGAGTGAAAGGTAAAACGATAGGTAGCGAAAGTGTTGAAAATGACAAAAAAGCTCATGTGCACAAGACACCTTTTTAAAATTTTGCACCGTCTTGAAATTATGCTAGAACCAGGGGTGCAGAGAACTCTATCTGATCTGTAACCTGTAGATCTTAACGTGAGTGCAATTCTGCTTACCCCTTGAAAACCGGCGTGATGTTATAAAACCTTGTCACCTTTATGCTATGTTGATATTAGATTCAATGAGTAGCGGCAGTCATATTGATTTAGCCATAACTTAGAGACAACCTCAAAGAAACTAACAGAGTGACAAACAAACAAATGATTTTTTTATTTTTTTTTTCATTATTTATTAACTAGTTTTATTTCTACTTTTTTTAACTAGTTTTAGTTATCCCGCCTATAGTCTAGTGGTTAGTGTATGCGCCTCTCACCGCGAGGTCTCACGTTCATTGCACGGTTCGGGCAAAGTGTTATTTGTGAATTTTCCGTCAGGAAATTCACAATATTGCAGGACGGAGTTGGAATTGTACCCGATGGATGGCGAAAGGCTCACCCCCTATCCCATGTGACCTAAACATAGGTGATATCATTTTTAATGTTTTGTCAGGTGCCCGCGATTTCATCCGCGTGGATTTTTTTTATACTAAGCTGCTCTCGTGTTTTGATTCGCCTAAAACCTAACTGCTACACTTCCGTGTACTTTAGCGTAATATAAAATATCTCAAAACCTTCCTTGAAAATTAGACTATTAAACACATAAAGAATTATCTAAATCAGACCGAGTAGTTCCCAAGATAAGCGCTATCAAACAAACAAACATACTTTATGCCGCGGTTTCGTAGGTAAAACATTAAAAAATAGCTTATGTTACGTGCCTTGTGGATAGTTACCTGCTTCTAAAATGTTATCATGATTGGGCCAGCCGTTCAGAAGATTAGTTCATACAAGCAGGCACACAGATAGACAATAATTTAAAAATATGGCTTTGATACTTTTGTATTCATCACGGGGAGTTATAACAAAAACATGATTTTATTGTATGTGCTGCGCATACTTACTTAAAACTAATTATTAACACATTATTTTTTTACAGACACAGAAAAAAACTTATCTTGAAGGTCGTTTTTAACCGCAGGAAATGATAAACGTTGGTTCAGATAAATAACACCTTTTTTATGCTTACTATTGATGGTGGTAGAACTATGGTAGAACTTTAAAGAATAGCTTCAGAATGCCTTACTACAGATGCTACAGGCCCGGATTTAAGTTAGGCTACTTTTGGCCCCTCACACATAGAAGGAACCCATTAAAAATTTACGTGAGGCCTCTTAGGGCCACCATATATAGCAATCATCAAATTTTTTCTACATTTGCAAAACTATATTAATTTTGAGAAGGTATCATCTGAGAAGGTATCATAATATATGTTATTTAAAGTCGTTATTTGAACTATTTGAAGACGACCCTATAGCGAAGTCGGTATTGCAACTGCCTGCTACGCAGAGGTCGTGGGTTCGATTACGCTCAAGACAAAACTTTGTTTGCATGAACATGGAGGTTTGTTTTGGTCTGGGTGTTTCTATGTATAATAAGTATGTATTTACAAAAGAAAAAGTATATATGTACTCTGCTCTGCTCTGCTTAGTTTGGAACTAGATGTTGTTGTATGATAGTTATTTATTTATTATTTATAAAGTAGCCGTATGCTTTTTATAACCACTGAATCAATTTAAATAAAAAATATGTGAATAGTTGTGATCATCGGAAATGACACAGGCATTGACAACGTTAGTCCTATTTGTATAATTGAGAGAGAACCTTACCTACACCAATACTTAAAAAATGCATAAAACAATGATATAATTTGATAAATTGATAATGATGCGAAAACAATACTAAATCGATGTTTTTATATCTGTAGATAGTGATTAGATACGGCAAATTGATATCCATTTATAGTATTTAGGCAAAATTATATGTAAACGAAAAAGTTTAAGTGCCTATGCGATTTTTTATCAATGCAATTTATTTAGTGGCTGTGTTGTGTCGAGATAAATTCAATATGAATAATAATATAAACTTTAAATAAAATAAACTTCATCATCATGGTTAGGCGAGTTTAATGGAAACAGTTTTTGATAAAATGAAACAAAAACGTAAGAACGTGAAACAGTTATTGATTCTTTATGTCCGATTTATTTAATCCGGCTTAATTTAAGTCACATCGATAAAACCGTCATAAAAACTAGGATTTATTTATATCTTAAACTCGTGACTGAAGCAGTCACAAACTTTGTTTTCCATTTGGTTTATTTGTTATAGAGATTTTAATAAAATAGTTGTTTCATGCATTTCATATATTTTACTAGGAACAGACATTATACTTGGGAAGCTTAGAGCTAACACTACATGGGGCCCTATCGCCTAATTGTTATAATGTGGCAATTTTTACCGAGCGCAATGGGCCCTGTGTAAAATGCCCATAGGTCGATCTAGCCCTGGATTTTAGGAACGAAAAAACAAACGAAAAATCCCGGAACCGGCGAGAGGCCACACCAAAACACAAGACTAATAAGGTAAGTAACAAATTAAACATATTATCTAATCTAATCTTAAAATATGGCCTGTTTATTCTTAGGGGCAATAAATATTTCACAAACTACTGAACTATCAAATAATTCTATTCTGTTCCTTTGATAAATTATAGTTTATGATTATAATAAGTAAGTTCTATTTTTTTACCATACCTAAGCAAAAATTATGTTAGTGCATCTCAAATAATATAGACTATAAGATTAGTGTTAATGGACACATTCTTAGATTTCTAATAATAGCAGTGTACGTTCTAATTAAATTACTTACTTGCCCCTCAGGCTAGATTGTATATGATTACTTGTATATTTATGGTGTCCTACCTATGTAGCGGGTACATCACATAAAAAAAACAAAACTGAAATAATGATAATTTGATGGTGTTAAAGCTCTCGTGAACGAGCTCGAGGGCTGATGCACCAACGTAACCCACTTTTAATCTGCCGCTAAATAGTATATTGCATTATTCTGTTCCAGTTTAGTGAAAGAAAGAAAGAAAGAAAGAAAGAAACGTTTATTTTCTAAATCTATCTTAACTTCTAAAAACTACTTATAATAAAAATAAAATTGATGTGCCAAAAAAGGTACACACCTCAGCATACTACTGCAGCACATCAGCACTACAGCGCTGGTATTCTGGTGCGCCCTGATTGCGAGTAAGGTAGTGCGACGACAAATTCCATAGTGGTGAGTTCCTCAGAAAAAGCTACGCATCTACAATCTTCTTTTGTGAATTATTATTGTCCATAGACAGGACAAGTCTGTAGTTACCATCAGGTGGACTACACGTCCGTACAAGTCGTTCGTATAAAAAGAAACGAAATAAAACTGGGTATTTTCCCCAGGTCTAATTTTGCGATGCCAATCTTATAAATACAAGATGACGCAAAATAAAAAAAAGAAATTCTAGCACGTTCCGGTCTCCAAGACATTCGTCAGTTAATGCATTATGTATTCAATAAATCGCATTAAGGTATTGGTTTAAAGAATTCAGCACGTAGAGTCGTAGATCCTACATACCTTCGAGTATCTACGGATATTTCTAGTTATTTGCATTCTGCTGACTTAATAATAATGTAAACAAACATTGACACTTAGGAATATTACTTATTCTCGACTTTTAACTTAACTCATATGAAATTGACAAAACTAAGATCCATTAAATTGTATGTTATTGTGAATTCATTAGTATGTTGTACAATAACTCGAAAAACTCACGGTAAATGTAATAAAAACAAACAAAAACCACATTACCCAGAAAAATCCAACGAAAAACGAAACGTAATTCTAAAAAAATCGGTAAAAAAATAGGCGCGAAAAAACTTCACACTCACAGCACAAATCACGAAAAAACAAAATCCACGAAGTTCTAAAATCGAATACACAAAGTAGTGATGTACGCGACGCGATCGTCGACACAGTCAAGAACTCACTGAAGGCTTTGGCGCCAAATCCCTCGTTACGTCACGCAATGGCTGCCCATGACCGATTACGTAACACAATGCTTATTGCATTTTTGATAACTCGTTTGTTACGTTTGATCAATGATTGTTAAGCGAAAGTATTTTGTTATGATTGGAGTAATGAAGCAGCCGGCACGAACAGGCTAGCCAACACAAAACTTGTTTTCTAATTGACCGAGGGCCAGTTTCACAAGTTTCTTATTAAGCCTGCCAATTCGGATCTTTTTTGACGGATATAGTTTAATGTCAAATTTGATCCTATTTATCAGGCGGTCAACAATCTAAAACTTTATCAGAATAAAAAATTTGTGCTTCAAAGAATTTCGATGTCACTTCATCCTTTTACAATGATCTGCATTCATCTGTGAGACAAGCTATGTTTCAAAAATTAAAGACTGCATGAATGTGCTGGACTTAAAAAAAAAATATTTTAACAAAATTATCAGGTAATATCCGATTATTGCAAGTGATTCATGCGATTGAGTTGTTTGTTTTCATTACGGATTGCCGGATAGTAAATACTAGATACTTGAACATAAATGTAGTTTCCTTAAGAGCCCTATTACAAAAAAATGCGTATGTGCAAGGTTTTCGCCGTCGTAATTGTATACTTTTTGCTGTTTATTACTTAAAAAAATTACATTATAAAGATAGCCCATTTCTTCGTCTTAAACATTAATACAACAGATATTATTTTTTTTAATTTAATTATGCAGTAATCATCATTCTGCTGATGTATGATTCAGTAAAAGAGGGGAACAGACCTCGTTTGAGAGCTCTAATTTGTAAAAACTGACTAACACTGCCCATCAAAATATTAGTTTTTGTATTGAATGTATCCTCTACTAACATCATTATAAAATATATTTTTAATATTGACCTTTTATGAGTATAAAAAAAGGTCTGGAATTGATACAAGTTTTAATCAAAATTACCTCAAAACAAGTCAGAATATCTCTGGTATTTCGTATTATTTCAATATAAAATTTTTACTAAAATAATATTTCACTTTTGCTTTATCCTATAAATTTTTTGTTTTATTTAAAATTGCTATCGTTATTTTGTAATAAATCAAATAAAAGTAGTACTTATTTGACTGCGCCGGGGCGATGCAATCAGATGCGCACGAGCGCTTGTCGAGGTCGGACCTATGTCAGTTTATTTCGTGCGCTAGTGTGCGTAACTAGGCAAGTAAACGCTACGTCAGTGTGTGTGCGTGTGAGCATCTTATAGTAGGATCGCGATTTCTTGATCATTGTGAGTATAATATTATTTTGGTATTGTGTGTTGTAGTAGCACAATTATTTTACTTCTTTTGTATTATACAGATAATTGCGTTTTATTGTAGTTGTGCTACAGTCAATATGGGTAAATATAAATACCAATGCTTAAGGAAACGTAAAAGGCATAACATCGAAAACCTGAGCAAAGCTAGAGAAGCAAGGTATGTATTTAATTTCTTTTTCGTCGTTATTTAATTGGTCGTGTTTGTTATGAATTGTCAGGAGAAGGTTCTAATGAAAAAAAAAAAGAAAGGACATCCGCTCCCCTCAATACCTACTTTTTCGTCGTGTTCGAGAAAGTTCTTATGAAAGAAAAATAAGAAATTTGCTCATATTTCCTATTTATATTAAAACATACTTATATATTCATAATTTATATTTTTTTATAGAAATAATAAAAAACAGAATCTGGAAAACTTTGAAGCTTCAACATCTAGCAACATCAATGAAACTAAAGACATGGTAAAATAATGAACTTTTCTTAATATAAAATACTTCGTATTGAAAATTTAATTTATTTCATGCTTTTTTAAATTTTTTAGACTTGACAGTGAATACGCAGACTTTGACACTAATGATAATTCAATAATTGAAGAAACAGATATAGAATCGATAGACTACCTGCCGTCTACTAATTGCACACGTGTAGTCGATGAGTCACTTATCTGTAGGTACTATTGGTAGTTACCAAATAAAATGCAGTGCGTGTTCTTTTTTCGCACATACAACCCGTAAATATTGTTTGATATGAATACTTATTTACCTTATTACCATTAATTAGTGCTTAAACCAACAAAAACAAAATATATGCTGTTTGGGACAAAAAAACAATTACATTAATTGCCCGCACTAAACATTACACTTATGGGACAAATAATAGAAAGGGTAGAAGAGTGCCGCAATTTAGGCCTTTATATGGACTCGCATCTGAGATACGAAAACCATGTCGCTAAATCTGTACAAAACTGCTTTTATCGACTCAGTATTTTATATCGGATGAGGCCTTAAATATGTCTCGGAAGAACTGAGAATTCGTTTAGTTGAGTCCCTGGTGTTATCCAAATTAAACTATGCCGACGCGGTATACGGCCCGCGGTTGTTATCCCGAACCGATAGACTGATACAGAGGGTACAAAACGCTTGCGCCCGTTTCTGTTTTAATATTCCACCTCGAAGCCATGTCACTCCGTTCCTGAACGAACATTTTATTATAAAAATGAAGTCGAGACGTAAGTTTCATTTGGCGTGCCTAATGTTTGGTGTTGTTAAGTACAAGGAACCAGCGTATCTACATGATAAGCTTAGCTGGCTATCTCGGAGATATGAGCTAGGGGGCAGGGACCGTTCATTGGTATTGTCTGTACAACCGCATAGAACAACCGCTTTTACAGGTACATTTCGTTACGCAGCATCCAAAGTGTGGAATAACATTCCTCCTCCAATTAGAAATGCCAATGCATTAAGTACGTTCAGACTTCACTTAAAACGATACCTAATCAATGCTCAGCGGGAGATGGGCATGTTAAACGTAAATGTATCTTTTATTTAATGCATAATGTTATGAATTTATTTTGCGTTGTACATACATGCCATAACTATAATTATATTTATGTTTTATTTTTGTCTTCTTTTTTGTCTTTTATTTTGTTTGTATAATTTAATTTTTTATATAAGTAACAGATCTTTGTCATCCGTGTAGTCACTGGGGGATTGGTTGAAAACCAGCGCTAAGCTTCAGTTTGGCATAATGCTGAACCAATTCCCATTTAGGACAACTTTATGCTTTGGGGCATACTGTAAATTATTGTACTTTTTATTTTTTTTTATTTGTTTTAACTGAATTTATGTGTGTCTCAATGTTTCTGTTGGACCTAAATAAATATTTTCATTTTCATTTTTTTTTTCATTTTATCAAAGTTTGTCATCAAGACACTATAGTAAACGACACATATCGACATATTATAATGTATTTATTTTTGTGGATCACACCTACTTTAGCATAATGTTCACGTACTGTAATATTTACTTTATATTAAGTTTCATAATGTTATCAAAAATATACGAAATAAAATAATTTTAATGTGTTTCAATTGACTAAATGTTGTAAAACTGATATACCTGTTATTGATAAGGAGCCAATTCTGCAAACTACTAAACTGGTAAACTGAAAAAATACTTTTTATTCTAACAACAAAGCATACTTTACGATTCGTTTACCGTGGAAGTGCCATAGGAAATCATACTACAGCGGATCAAGATTATTTAGTCACTGTTCACGCAACATGTGCATCGAGTAGGTCGTAACTTGCCGCGCGGTCGCAGAAACACCTAATTTGGCGCAACGTAAAAATGTAATAGGGCTCTTAAACACAAGTTGTTTTTCCATGTAGCATATAACGAGGATAAAATATCATTCCTTATAAGCTCACTAAACTATAAAATAAAGGAATTCTGCATAGTTTCCGCAACGCTTGATATTAATACATTATTGTAAACAAAAGCATTATAAAAATTAAGAACAGCGCCATCTATCCATTTTTATATTAAACGAAAAAGAAAGTATAAAAATAAGTGCAACAAATTTAAAAATGTGCGCAACAATTACAGAAGATGAACAACTAAAAATCTGTAAGATTAAAATTACTATTTTCGACCTTATTTTGCTGGGGTAACGCACACGAAGAATTGTTCTTTATTTTCTTCCATCAACTTGTCAGTATCCATTTGAAGTCGGTACCCAAAGAAAATTTCGCTAGGGACCGCCGAAGTAGTTTTATTTACAGTGCTAGTAATGCCTTGTTGTATGTTTGCTATATGAGAGTCCCACTTATTATTATCAGAGTCAGCTCCCTTTGTTCTAAGGGCATCAAGGATGGTGCAGTTAAATCGTTCCACCTGTCCGTTAGAGCGTGGTATGGCTGTTGCAATAATATGTCGGCGTATATTTTTATCATGGCAAAATTTTACAAATAATTTAGAATGAACTGCCTGCATCACATATGAGGCGTCTAGGGTTACCAAAAACTTTAAAAATCTTTTCAATTTCATTGATAACTAACTATTTTAGTTTTTGTGTTCTGCACAGGATAGATAAAAACAAATTTTGTAAAAGAGTCAACAATTACTAACAGATAATATATTTTTTTTTTTTTTTGGAAACCAATAGAGTGACCTAATTCTTTCAATTGACTTATCCACAGAAAAATGGCCAATATCATAGTGGTAAGCTTTAATTATATGCCAAACGCACCTTTTAGGAACAACTCAACGCCTACCATATTCAGTTCGACGAATACTTTATTACCATGTAATTCTTAATTATTAAAAAATATCTTATTGAGTTCGGCCTGACCTGACTAATAATTCTCTGATTTCACAAATACTAGAATCTTAATGAAGAATGTTACTAGGTATGCCAAATCGCTTGAAATTTTGTCTCAGTAAAGCCTGTATGTGTCCAAATACACTAGTTTTTGTTGTAGTCAAAAATACCTGTAGTTTTGATTTTATAGGAATTCAAAGTTTCGAAAAATATCGAGTGCCGCTAACAGTCGAGAGACCGCTTGTGACGTCATTTCACTGCAACGCACCGCGCGGGCCGCGGCCCGCTATACGCCAATTTGTTGTTTTCGTCCGAGTATTAAGTTAATAGTCTAATTATAGGAAATATTATTCGATTAATAAAATGGATAAAGGATTCGCTAAAGGGCAATCGGATAATCTACCTAAAATAGATGGATTAATGGTTACGCATTATTTATCAACAAATAGTGATTTCGTTGCCGACGAAATGCGAGGAATAAAAATGCAAAGGTGTGTGACCTTTCCGTGCTACTACTTAAATGCTTATAGTTTATCTGTTTTAAATTGTTTTATCAAAACAAAATACCCAACCAATGCCATAATGGAAGAATGTACCTCAAATAGTAGAAGTACCTACCTACCTACAAATATTTTTTTACGTTAAAGACAACAAATATGTATTATAGTTTTGTAGCTATTGGTAGGTAGGTATGTATATATAGGTAGGAACCGCTCTTATTAGTAAATTTAAATGACTACATACATTGATTTTTTTTTTTTTTTTTTTTTTTTTTATGGTGGATAGGCACGCGTTTGACCACGATCTCACCTGATGGTAAGTGAAGATGCGGTCTACGGTGGAGCACGCTTACCTATAAGATACCTATTAACTCTTGTTTTGAAGAGATCCAGATTGTACTCATGCGGAAACACAGACTCGGGCAGGGCGTTCCATTCTTTGGCAGTTCGCATAAGAAATGTAGAAGCGAAACGCTTAGTGCGTATTTGTGGAATGTCTACCGTGAAGCGGTGCCTGAGTGCCGTTTGTCTGGTAGTCCGATGGTGAAACGGGGACGGAGGGATTAGGTTGTGAAGTTCCTCGGCACACTCTCCGAAATGTATCCTATAAAAGACCGATAGGCTGGCAACCTTGCGACGGTGCTCTAGACTTTGTAGTCGAGCCTCCGTCAGATCGTTGTCGCAGATGGTTCTCTTGGCTCTCCTCTCGACAGACTCGAGTGCCTCAAGCTGGTACTTGGCTGAACCATCCCACAGATGAGAACAGTACTCCACACACGACCGGACTTGCGCTTTATAGAGGTCGAGCAACTGCCTTGATTTATTGCAAACTAGCTTCCGCCAGCAGCTTCGGCATTCCCCTCGGGAACTGTACATTTTCCCAGGATTAAAAGTAGCCTATGTGTTATTCCAGATTTCGTCCAGATCCGTTCAGTAGTTTTTTCGTGAAAGATAACAAACACACACACACACACTCACAAACTTTCGCATTTATAGTATTAGTAGGAAGTAGGATAGGTACTTAGGATGTAGATGTAGTGGGTTGAACGTTAGATGTACTAAACCTTTTTTTTAATTTGTATTTTTTTTACTTACAAACAAAATACGTCAGGCCCTACGAATATACTTTTATTATTCGTAGGTCAGGCCATTTATTTTTATTTGGAACTTATTTCAGATCGGCTAAAGACAGCTATGGCGAATATGGCGATGATGCTATTGGTTATGTTCAAGTAAAAAAAGTGTTTCGCATTCCGGTTCCAAATCTGTTTTTTTTTTGTCGCCTGCCCCATAGTGTGGGGTATTGTTAGATAGGACTTTTAAAAACGTTTAGGGGTTGCTAAGACAGTTTTTTGATTTAGAGATCCGTTTGCGAGAAAATTAGAAGAAGAAGCTGGTTTCGTGTACTACAAACTTTTCCTTTCTGAAGGACGCCATTTATCTGGTCCCTATATGTCTTTTGAGGATAAAATAAATAATAAAATAAATAATTTCGAGGATAACATAAATAAAATAAATTAAATATAATCATTACATATCTAGGTCATACATAAGATCACGATTTTTATCTCAAGACGAACTACTAGAACGGGTTGAAAAATATAAATTATTTTACAAAAGGACTCGATAGATGGCGTTGTACTCGTGCAACCGGGACCGATGGCTTAACGTGCTCATCCGATGCACGGAGGAAAATTCGTTATGTTAAGAAGGTCACCCATCCAACGGCCGATCGCGGTTAGCATTACCTAACCTGCAAGATCGATCGGTCCGCGCGGCTTCGACTTAGCCACGAGCTCTAAGCTCTAATCGGTCAAGTAGTTTCGAAGCCAAAGTGGGCACGATATTTTTTCTGTCGCCTACCCCATAGTGTGGGGTATCGTTAGATAGGTCTTTAAAAACATAATGGGGTTGCTAATACAGTTTTTTGATTTAGGGATCCGTTTGCGAAATAATTAACTTTGAAGAGCAAATTTTTGTACGAGTAGGGCGTCCCACCCCCCTCTAAAAGCTAAACCGATAGCTTAAAAAATCTGAAAAAAATCACGGTGGTAGTATATGTAATAAACTTTTCATGAAAACTATAGCGGTAACTTTAACTTAATTAGTTCTAGAGTAATTGGGGTCCAAAGTGTAAAATGCAGTTACTTAGAATAATTCGTGCAAATTACAAAAACCTTTGAAAGTAATGACTTGTATGAAGATGTTACTTGTTTAATACAGATAGTAAATCCCTTATAAGTCGAAATATGTTGTTACGACTAGCTACGGAACCCTACTGCGCGTGGCCCGACACGCACTTGGCCGGTTTTTTTAAACATTTGTTAACAGTCATGGTTGATTTATGGGCACCTTCAGCTTTCAGATTTACTTGCACTTCCTTACTTTTTTTTGATATTTCTAAACACTAATGATTATTTCCAAAACTAAATAGATCTTCTAATACTATTTCGTCTTCACAGCTAACAATAAATATCTCTGCAGGTTTTTCTAACGTCGAAGTTTTATCTTTATTTAATAGTTTCTCAAAATATTCTATTACGATTACGTTTTTGCACTGCAGATAGATCTCTGAGGTTTATCTTTCATTTCCTGTTGACATTTGAATTTGTGTGGAGCTATACCCTGTTTTAGTTTAATTCTTCCCCCGACCAACTTATATTTAATAAAGTTCTCCATATCATTTTCAATCTAAAACAAAAAAACATCTTACACCTAGCCGACGCGAGCAGAGCAGTAGGCACAGTCTAGTATAGATTAAAACTTGTATAGAAAACAAAGGATAACGCAAAACAGCTGCATTGTTCTTAAGATATTTTAATATTTTATACTATGTAAAAACGTAACGGAAACTTCTGACACCAAAGGTTTTGCACCTCTGACCAGATTTTATGTTTATATAGGTATGATATAAATGTAAACTACAAAAGATTATATTAGTAATAAATAAAGGTATTCACGATCACTGTATTTTATAATGAAACTATTTTTAACCGGATTAATCGCGTACTTATTGATTTTACATATTTCCTGCCAATGTAAAATCAATAAACACGCAATTAATCTGGTTAGAAATTGTTTCATCATAAGATGAAAATAATTATTATTACTTATATACCTACATAAAATATGATCACTATACTAACGTCAAAATGGTCTTCACAACAATTAACTGTACTTTTATCTCCAAATGGATCTAACCTTTTTATGGCTTAATTTTATCCTATTTTTACGCATTTTAACGTCTTTTGGAACTATAAAACCGGCCAAGTGCGTGTCGGGCCACGCGCAGTAGGGTTCCGTAGCTAGTCGTAACAACATATTTCGACTTAAAAGAGATTTACTATCTGTATTAAACAAGTAACATCTTCATACAAGTCATTACTTTCAAAGGTTTTTGTAATTTGCACGAATTATTCTAAGTAACTGCATTTTACACTTTGGACCCCTATTCCTCTTGAACTAATGAAGTGAACCTATCCGCTATAGTTTTCCTTTAAAGTTCATTACATGTACTACCGACACAATTTTTTTCAGATTTTGGGATCCAGTAGTTTAGCTTTTAGAGGGGGGGACGCTCTACTCGAACAAAAATTTGCTCTTTAAAGATAATTATCTCGCAAACGGATCTCTAAATCAAAAAACTGTCTTAGCAACCTCTGAACGTTTTTAAAAGTCCTATCTAACAATACCCCACACTATGGGGTAGGCGACAAAAAAAAACATCCCTACTTTACATGTATACAACCGGATTAATCGCGTACTTATTGATTTTATAGATTTCCTGCCAATGTAAAATCAATAAACACGCAATTAATCTGGTTAGAAATTGTTTCATTATAAGATGAAAATAATTATTATTACTTATATACCTACATAAAATATGATCACTATACTAACGTCAAAATGGTCTTCACAACAATTAACTATACTTTTACCTCCAAATGGATCTAACCTTTTTATGGCTTAACTAGCTTCCGCCCGCGTGGTATGTCAATTAAAAGTAGCCTATATGTTAATCCAGACTATAAGCTACATGTGTGCAAAATTTCATCGAAATCGACCCGGTAGTTTTGGCGTGAAAGAGTAACAAACATCCATACATCCATACATCCATACTTACAAACTTTCGCCTTTATAATATTAGTAAGGATTTTATCCTATTTTTACGCATTTTAACGTCTTTTGGAACTATAAAACCGGCCAAGTGCGTGTCGGGCCACGCGCAGTAGGGTTCCGTAGCTAGTCGTAACAACATATTTCGACTTAAAAGGGATTTACTATCTGTATTAAACAAGTAACATCTTCATACAAGTCATTACTTTCAAAGGTTTTTGTAATTTGCACGAATTATTCTAAGTAACTGCATTTTACACTTTGGACCCCTATTCCTCTTGAACTAATGAAGTGAACCTATCCGCTATAGTTTTCCTTTAAAGTTCATTACATGTACTACCGACACAATTTTTTTCAGATTTTGGGATCCAGTAGTTTAGCTTTTAGAGGGGGGGACGCTCTACTCGAACAAAAATTTGCTCTATAAAGTTAATTATCTCGCAAACGGATCTCTAAATCAAAAAACTGTCTTAGCAACCCCTGAACGTTTTTAAAAGTCCTATCTAACAATACCCCACACTATGGGGTAGGCGACAAAAAAAAAAAACATCCCTACTTTACATGTACAACCGGATTAATCGCGTACTTATTGATTTTACATATTTCCTGCCAATGTAAAATCAATAAACACGCAATTAATCTGGTTAGAAATTGTTTCATTATAAGTTATAAGATGAAAATAATTATTATTACTTATTATACCTACATAAAATATGATCACTATACTAACGTCAAAATGGTCTTTACAACAATTACATTTTTACTATGACAATTAACTGTACTTTTATATCCAAATGGATCTAACCTTTTTATGGCTTAATTTTATCCTATTTTTACGCATTTTAACGTCTTTTGGAACGTTTTTAAAAGTCCTATCTAACAATACCCCACACTATGGGGTAGGCGACAAAAAAAAAAAACATCCCTACTTTACATGTAGGGGAGCTACCCGAAAAAAAAATATTTTTCCAAATTTTATTCTACGACTTTCTTTGTATAAGTTAACATACATGTTTATGCAAAATTTCAGTTTTCTAGCACCAACGGTTTCGTCGCTATGCCTCGGACAGACGGACGGACAGACGGACATGGCGAAACTATAAGGGTTCCTTGTAGGTACTACGGAACCCTAAAAAACAACTTTTCCGGCGAATTGGTAGCTGTATTAGGCACAACACATGATTTCCTAGTATTTGGATTGGACATTTTTAAAAGTATTAGTATAATTTTGACGGCACGGGCGCGCGACTGCGAGTGGACAAAGTGAGCCAGACAAAGAGTGCAGTGCAATGACGTCACACCGTAACCTTCTTTTTTACTTCTAAATCGGAAACTAATTGACGTATCGAAGTAATTTTTTCACTAGTATTTTTTATTTTTGACAGAGAATATGGACTACTTATAATCAAAATTAGGTCACATTCTTCATTGCACAGACAATAACCAATCACCTTCAGTTATAGTATAGCCAATACACTTTTATTGGATGAGGGAGCAGAATCAACATTAACCGGATTTCTACTAAGTGCATCTACGTGTTGCATTGCATTTGAACACCTGGTTTGTGGACTATTTCAAAAGTAAACTCTTGAGTTAATAATACCCATCTACCTATTCTAGAGTTAATATCTTTACTTGTTTGTTAATTGTATATTTAACAGCGTTAAAAATAAATGTAAATTCTTTAAATGTATTATTTTAATTCTTTTGATTTAATTTAATTTAAATGTAGAACCCAGTAAGTAATGGCGAAATTTTTGTAAACCACAATAGCCAAAACTCCAATTCAAATGAATGATATCCCTCGCTTTTCTTCATTACTAGTCTGACGACTATAAAACTGAATGGGTTTTTCCCCTGTATCGGTAATTTGTGTTAAAATGCAACCTACCTACTGTCATTAACAGCATGTAATGATAATCTGTTACGCCAGACCTATACGCAAGTACCTACATAATCTATTGATTCTCGGTGAAATTCCTGCCAATCCAAATAGAACAACCTAACAATCCATCAAAAATATATAAAATAACTAGCTGACCCGGCGAACTCTGTTCCGCCTTAAAGGCAATACATAAGCAGATTTCATTTATTTTATTGTTTATTAAAAAAAAATACAAATTAAACAATTAAGTACATAAATCATTCATTATTGTTAAACTCAGCAAAATTTTAATCGAAATAGAGTAAAAAACATTTACAAAAAAGACGATAATTAATCGGCTATCGAGCGGAATGCAAAATGATTAAATTACTTAAAAAAAATCTATTAAAAAAATAGGGGTATGAAAAATTGATAGTAACCGATTCGCAGACCTACTGAATATGTATATACAATTTGGTAAAAATCAGTAATGCCATTTCGGAGGAGTAAGTTAACTAACATTGCGACATGAGAATTTTTTTCGATAAAATATTAAGTTTCGCTGTATCTATATCTGTATATAACATCAGTCTTTACACCCTTTGTAACTTGAAAACACAAATCAATTTGAAACCGGTCAACAATACAAGCGTATCTAATTGGAAAGGTTCAAGGCATAATTCAGTTACTAGAGAACTCGTAATCAATGAATAACTACTTCCCATATCAATGAAAGCCTGTTTAATTTAATGGTGCATTTTATTTTTTAATTATTTAAATACTTTTCTTTTGAACTCGCTGACGTAATTTACTTAACCTCACTATCCTGCTCAATTTTAGTTTTAGCCTTTGATCTACAGGCCAGTTCCAAATGACCAAATCTGTTACATGGGTTACATTTAACTTCATCTTTGTGAGTACAGTTTGTCTTTTTGTGACCTGATTCGCCACAACGATAACACGTAATATTAGAACCGGTACTAGAAACTAAACTATTAGAAGAACTTTCCACCTTTTTTTCCGAATTATTATTATATGGTAATCGAATGGAATTTTTCATTTGAGAATTATTTTGCTTTTGAGTACTTTTTTGATCAGATTCAGAATGTAATTTACCATGTAAAAAAAAATAATTAAAAAAAAAGAATATTCTTAACTCGAGCGTATTCTAAATATTACAATATGTAATAATTTTTTTCAAAGAAAAAGGAACCGCCTTCAAAAACTCAAAAGTAAAAAATAAAATATTCGCTAAACTTTGCTTACCTTTATATTAATTTGTTTAAAACAAATAATTATGTAATACCAATTAATTATATTTTTTTGAAGTCGGCGCCAAATTACAAAATCAAATGCCAATTAAAACCGTATTTACCGAAATAATTGTTGAAGGCTATTATTGAAGTTAATTAGTAAATACACTAAAGAAATATAAAGTTACATTAAATAAATTGAAAATATATACATAGGTAAAAATAAAAAGGCAAATATTTACATTAAGTTAGGCGTCATAGTATTCCTCCGCATCGATCTCGGTTGTGGGGACCGTGTTCAGAAGGCTGACAGCATTGCCACTTAGCACAAAGAATTAGCATGGCAATGCTAATTCTTTGTGCTAAGTAAAAGCCAGCCTTCTGGTCACGGGAAGCGTCGATTAAGCGTTTGGAAAGATCTTTATATAATAAGCGCGCACTCGGACCCCACGGACCTAGCGTCTCGACCCCAAACGGCTCAAATATGTAATCTCCTGAAAGATTACTGTATTTGCGCCGCTTGAGTCTCCGCAGATGCAGCAGCAGTGCCGGCGCAGCCAGTTGTGCCTGGAAGGTGTGATAGCGCAAGGGTGTCGACACAAGTTGCGTCCCACACCAAAGACCTACCCATCTTCCATGGCAGTAATGACATACCGTCTGGTCTCTTACCATACCGCCAAACCATTAGGTTCCAGTACGGCAGGCACACCGGCGATACCAAGAGCTCGACGGATTATGTCATTTAAATAAGAGTGTCGGGGTATACGCCCTGCACTCCTGCTGCATGAAAGCCCGTGGTGTCCGAGGCAATCGACCGCTTCTCCACAGCGACAACGATGCGGGGAAACACATGGCACGCCCAACCGGAGACAGGTAGCGATGCGGAAAGTACCGTCGCACATACGGGTATTTGATACAAAAAACTGGCCAAAAGTCATTTTTACAATAGTAACCGCGCAGCTATCCTTTGTTATGTTTTAACAATGGGACACTCTATTCATTAAGAAACCGGTACCCAGAAGGGGCTAGAGCGCTCCATGCGCCCTCAACGTCAGTCGGAACTCATCTGTTGTGCTAGTGACACGTTTGTTTTCTCGGCGCTCGCAAATTTCAATTGCTGTTTAAGACTAATCATACTGTTGTGTTTAGTGCAAACCCCAAAAACCACCATGGAATCTTCAGGCACAGGTATGTACTTTATTTTGAATCTATTGTGCTACTGTTAGGATCACTTTTTCATTCTTTAATTGTACCATAAAGTCATGAGTATTTTTATGCAAAAAAAAACACGTAAAATAGGTTTCCTTCGTCAAATTAAGTATCAGATAAACATAGTTAAGCTAAAGTTTATATATAATCGTGTTCTTTGAACCTTCTAGATTTCATATCAAGAGAAAAACCTTCCGCCTCTTTCCGCCCCTATGAATTATAGCCTCTGAACAAAAATAGGTTTTTTTCGAAAAAAAAACAACACTTTGTGTTTCTTTGATTTTAACATAGATTTTTTCTTGTTGGCAGGTCCTTATGATGAGTCATCGATGACAATAACAAGAGAGGATATGTTTAACGTAATAAAACAGTGCGACTACAAAAATTTAGATAAAAAACTGGACTTTCTTGAGCATAAACTAATTGAAATGACCAAATGCCCCGAGGACAAAACTAAAGTACTCCGCCATTGCTTAAAATCATTTAAACATCATTACAAGCTAAAATGGACCTCAGCAAGCTACAAAGAATGTCGTTTCCGAAAAACGAATGAACAATGGCTTAAAGAAAAAATTTCTCTACCTGTTTGGCGACACAATAAACCCGGCCGACCTCTTAAGGAATTCCAAGAATGTAGTGAAAGAAGCAAAAGGCGCAAAACAGAGAAAGTGAGATCAGAAATATCGCATGAAGAGTTGACGTATGCTGCTGTGATGAGTGAACGAGCCGCAGGCAACAATGATTTGTCTCAAATAATAAAACAGGCTTCAGCGACTCCGAGACGAGCCACTAGATTCCGCAAAATCATAAGTTCAGCCGACAAAAGTTCAAAAAGCGGCAAGTTAACGATAACACAAGCACTGATTAAATACGTGGAAGCCGACCTAACGCGCAAACAATATAATGTGATAAGAGATGGGCAGGAGGATATATACCCCTGTTATTCTCTCCTACAGAGAGCGAAAACGGAGTGCTATCCTAAATCTATTGTCTCCGAATCGATAGCAGAAATTACTTTACAAGATCTTCTTGACCACACCACTCAACGCCTTTGCCTGTACCTCCAGAAAGTGTTAATGACAGCAACAGAAATTGAAGGGCAGAATATGGAACTCATTTGCAAATGGGGATGTGATGGCTCGAAAGCACAAGAATTTAAACAAAAATTCCAAGATGAGTCAGGCTCCGATGCCCATGTTTTTATAAGCTCATTAGTACCCCTACGACTGACAAGTAATGTGAATGGCCAACTGAAGATTTGGTGGCAGAATCCAGCTCCTTCATCTTGCCGATTTTGCCGTCCTATAAGGATTCAGTTTGTGCATGAAAATAATGAAGTGACTCGATCCGAAATAGCACACATTGAAAACCAGGCACAAAACATAAACCCCACTGAAGTTGAGGCTGACAATAAAGTCATAAAGGTGTCGCACACACTTGTGCTTACAATGGTAGATGGTAAAGTGTGCAATGCCGCAACTAATACCACGTCAACAATGAAGTGCTACATATGCAAGCAGACCAGCAAAGATTTCAACAATCTTAAAACCGACGAAAGTTTGATAGATTCGAACTCGCTCAAATTTGGACTATCAATATTGCACGCTCGGATTAGATTTCTCGAAACATGTCTCCATATAGCCTACAAACTACCTATCAAAAAATGGAGGCTTAACAAGGAGGAAAAGCAGCTTTCGGCAGATAAAAAGAAAGAGATTCAAGAGGCCTTTCGAGAGCAAATGGGCTTGCTTGTAGACGTGCCGAAAGCTGGCTTTGGAAATACTAACGATGGAAATACTTCTAGGAGATTCTTTGCCGATCCTGTAACAACTGCCTCAATAACAGGGATTGATATAAACTTCCTTAAGAACCTCAAGTTGATTCTAGAAGTTATTTCGAGTGGGTTCTCTATTGACACGGAAAAATTTTCGGTGTTTCTGAAGTCAACAGCCGAACTATATGTGCAGTTATACAACTGGCACCCCATGACGCCAACTTTGCATAAAGTTTTGTGTCATGGGGCTTTGGTAATCAAACATGCTCTTTTGCCGATTGGACAATTATCAGAGGAGGCAGCTGAGTCGCGGAATAAACATTTCCGCCTATACAGGCAAAACTTTGCAAGAAAGTTTTCGCGAAAGAATTGCCTCCAAGATGTCATGAACCGCCTTCTTCTGACCTCTGATGTCTTTCTTAGTAGCAGCAGCAGAATGCAATTCAAAAGGAACAGGAAACCACTATCGCAAGAAATTCTACAATTTCTTAAAGTTGAATACGAGTGTCCCGCGGACACTGACACTGATAATGCTGACCCGGGCACTAGTACTGATCAAGCAGATAGCGATAGCGAGTCTGACGAATATTAGCTGTATAAGTTTCTCTGTAAATATTACAAGAAAATGTATATTTAACTTTTATTTCGATGTAAATTACAGTTTGTACATAGCTTTTCATTTATGTATTTTGTAAGGTTATGTAAAAAGTAAGCGTTATTTTTAAATCATTGTGTATTTTTAAATGCTTTTTTTATTAGTTATTGTACAAATAAATCACCATAATGCTTGAAATAGAAAATAATGTTTTATTTTATTTCGATTTTATTTCACACGTAAGTCCCTTTGGAGAAAAGGGTATAGAAATGATTGGGTTATACTAAAATTAATATGAAAAATAATTAGGAGGCACAATTGACCCAAAATTACCAAAAAAAGGTTTTGGCCAGTTTTTTGTATCAAATACCCGTATGTGCGTCGTCCAGCATGGTACCAATGTTGGGCGACGGTAGCGCGTGAAGCCAGGCTCCTGACTCCCATTCTCCCAATAAGAAACTTTATTACTAGCTTTGTAGGACAATAATATGCTACTGAATATTTGTAAAACTCTAGAGGGCGCTGCATATTACGTTAAAGGTGGAAGCAAGAGCACGGTATTTATATTTAAGCTCGTAACGAAACCATATCGCGATTCAGAAAAGATGTACAACGCCATCTATCAAATGCATTCGTAAACTTATCAGCAATTATGTGATTTGGCGCCGACTTCAAAAAAATATAATTAATTGGTATTACATAATTATTTGGGTTTATTGTTTTAAACAAATTAATATAAAGTTTAGCGAATATTTCATTTTTTACTTTTGAGTTTTTGAAGGCGGTTCCTTTTTCTTGTGTGCGTTACCCCAGCAAAATAATGTCGAAAATTGTAATTTTAATCTTACAGATTTTTAGTTGTCCATCTTCTGTAATTGTTGCGCACATTTTTAAATTTGTTGCACTTATAGTTCTTTAGTTATTTAAAAAAAACTAATCCTGCTGGGGTAACGTTACTGCAGCCAGACATTTTCCTTTTTAATGGGAATATTGAAATAAATATTAGCTATATAATTAGTTGTCTAAACGAGGTAAATGTTGCAAATAATTTTGTAATTGTTCTTTCTTCGGCTGCGAAGTTATTCGAGATCCTGCTGGAGTAACGTTTGTGGTTTTGCTGGATCTCTGAAACGGTCAAGCGGATTCTTATCATCTTTTGTCCATGATCTTTTAAGAATTAGTTTTAATTTGTTGGGCAATAAAAAAATGAAATTAATGAACCGTTCAAAAGTTATTTAATGAAATATAAAAACACTTAAATATGTCCTTACACTTTAAATAAGAACTTTATAGACTTACTTTAAACGTGATTTTGTAGCTTATAACTGCCTTCAAGTGTATGTGAAGTTTCATTAGTATCTTGTGTGTAATTAACAAGTTATGACCAATTCAGTTTACGGTTTCAATGCGCGTGGAGTTATTTGACCACAGATAACCCTGTATGTGGATATATCAACTGAATGGTAAGTCAATAATTAGTTGCTTAGTTCAGTTATATACCTGCAAAATTACAGCGCAGTACATACAATAATTACCGAGATAATAAATAAAAAGTCATTAGGAAGTGCAAGACCGTGGTAACCCGACCATGTTTAGGTGGTTACAAAAATGCGACCGCGTAGTACATTATGGTATATATCAGAGATCCAGCAAAACCACAAACGTTACTCCAGCAGGATCTCGAATAACTTCGCAGCCGAAGAAAGAACAATTACAAAATTATTTGCAACATTTACCTCGTTTAGACAACTAATTATATAGCTAATATTTATTTCAATATTCCCATTAAAAAGGAAAATGTCTGGCTGCAGTAACGTTACCCCAGCAGGATTAGTTTTTTTTAAATAACTAAAAAACTATAAGTGCAACAAATTTAAAAATGTGCGCAACAATTACAGAAGATGGACAACTAAAAATCTGTAAGATAAAAATTACAATTTTCAACATTATTTTGCTGGGGTAACGCACACCTTTTTCTTTGAAAAAAAATAGTACATATTATAATATTTAGAATACGCTCGAGTTAAGAATATTCTTTTCTTTTTAATTGGTTTTTTTTTATTTTATTTTTTTATTTCAAGCTTTTTAGTGTCTTAGTTTTTTAGATTTAACGATGGGGTTAGGAAGAAATACTAAGGCATCATTACGCATGAAACACAATAGAAACAATCAAAATATAGCCCAAAGACTTGAGCACTAACAAACTACTTAACCATCCCCATGACCGAAAACCTTTGGCCGAAATGGACAGATTACGGGTATATGAGACAGATTAATTTGTGTTTCATTTGTAATTTGTAATGCCCGTTTACCTCTAAAGGTGGCCTTCCGAAGGCAGCGTCAGCGAACCCGAGCGTAGCGTCGCAGCATATTTTCATAGAAAAAAAACTGCGCACGCAGAAGTGACATTGCGCGCGCAGCTTTTTTGTATGATAATATGCTGCGACGCTACGCTCAGGTTCGCTGACGCTGCCTTCGGAGAGCCACCTTAAAGATCTTTTTTTTTTTTATCAAATCCTTATATTATATTCTCAAAAAATTCTTTCTGAGATCTTCATGATCATAAGTTATCACTACGATAATAACAAATATGCTGAAACGTAAGCCCCGTCCAAACCTAAGCAGAGCTTTCGGTACTTTAAGGGTAGGTAAGTAGGCTGTCTCTGCTTACCCTTCAAAGCATACACAGGCATGATGTTATGTTATGTGGTGGTGAAAACAATACATAGATACACGATTGCACAAAACGTTGTTCATTAGCTATTCGTTTTTGAAGAGTTCCGTTGCCTGTCTCCAAAGATCTTCATCAGATTCTGATAAATTATATACTAAAACCTTCCTTGAAACACAAGGATTAAAATACCGAAAACTGCATTCAAATCGGCTCAGTAGTTTCCGAGAAAATCGCGAACATAAAAAGGTGACATACATACTGATATAGGTATTAATTACCTGGAAAATATACGATAACCGGCACGAGAAAAGTTATTCCACTGCACGAAAACTTAGCCACTGACAGCTGTCATCCCGTAACGCTCCTCCGTTCGCGCCTTTTTGTCACCGCCGCGTAGTGACGTACTTGTACATAGACTCCGAGTCGATTAATAGAAATCGATTATCAATACATACATACATACATACGGATCGAATAAAGAACCTCTTTTTTTTTTAAGTCGGTTAATAAATCATCACAGTATTTAAAATTACCAGCTTCTGAAGCTATGCTAATATTTTTATCGCCAATAGTCCCTACAATTATTATCGAAATTATATCTTGTTCCGATATAGATAACCTCATTTTATAAATTTTACCTCTTTGTTTAGAATTCATAGAGTGATTGACCCTCAGTAGGATTTTTTTGAAGCATGTCTTTTATCAAAGAATACAAATTACGCTTAATTTGAAACGTATCCAAAAGAGTATTTCGCCAATCCTTCCACTTCCATACCGTCCAACATGTACGGTTTTTTTTTATTTTAGAAACGAGTCATACCAAGTTTTCGCAGTGCTACGTAACGCCATAACGCTTGGTACTGTAACACGCGGTCATTCCAACCAAAGGCACGAGCATTGGCTTCTACCACATTAATCCACATTTGAATATCATCCGCCAACGGATCAAACTCAGGAATAACAGATGAAAAAATAATGTTCTGGCTTACTGTGGGAGACGCACGCCTGGTGCGTCTCTTTCTCCGTCGTCTTTGTTCATCCGAGCTCGACGATCAGCTCGAACTTGATGACGAACTAGAGCTTGAAGCTCTTCGCCTGCTCCTTTTTCCCCGAGCGCTCCTTCGACTACGAGGCATTTTAGTGGCGTGATTTTCGTAACACTTCTGATATAAAACGCACTTTACTGTTAATCCGATTTATTAAAGTCTTAACACAAATGTTCACAATAATCAAAGTCATTAACACAGCACTTCGCGTAATCGACGTATTCACAACGGTCACCGAAATTCAACTGACTGGAGACAATCCAGTACAACCTTTTTATTAACTCACTACCCACCACTGTTTTATCATTAACACGCTTTTTTGTATGTAACCGACTCCTTTGGACTCGATTTTGACCCACTTTAAACGGACAGATTTAATTCAAACTTTCTACACTTGTAAAGAATCAGCGACAATATAATAATTTCATAAATTTATCTCATTATCCTGATTAGGATCGCCAGGATTAAAAAAAAACTAAAACTAAGATTAAAAAAAAAGCGTGGGTCGCTCGATAGACGAAAAATATGGCACAGAGCGCCCCACGCTTTTTTTTCACAATAGTACTAGTATTTTTCGTTTATTATTATTTTCAGGTTATAATAAGAATTATTTTTCACTTTTTAGTTTGATGTGCTTTAAAAGCGTGTTTTTTTAGTTTTTTTAAACTATATTTATTTTTCACTCAAACGATCGACCACTCGACCGGTACAAAAATATGTTGCCAGATTAATTAATTACAATAATTGAAATCAGTGCAGTTATACAATTAAAAATAATAATTAACAATAGAATAGGGTATATGAAATATTTTTTTTTCGAATCCTTATTATCGTAAAATTATCATTCTAACGTATTTTTTTAATTTAATTATTATTTAAACCCATAAAATATTGTTAAAAAGTGAGTAATCTAGGCGCGAAATTTAAACAGCCCTAAACGCCCCACCATTGGTCAATCAAAATGTGACGTCAGATATCACAAAATCACAAAATGTCACAAAGTGTTTGACGGTTTGTACTTTTGTACTGTTTGTGAGAAGAGATAATCGAAAACGGCGTTTTCTGTGGTGATTTCTGGTGAATCTTTACTTGTGGATGCATAAAGTTAATCTACTGAACTAGGACCATGACAGAAACTGGTTTTGTCTAGGCACAATCGGACATTCTGCCGAAAATAGATGCATTTATGATGACAGCATTTTTTGCATCGAATCTCGATTTTACGAGAGCAGAGATCAAAGGAGTAAAAGCTGCGAAGTAAGTATTATTTTTTTATAAGTATGTTTTAGTCCTTAAAATAGATTTAAATTCATTGTTGTTATTAGCTAAATTATAACCAGGGCTCGGAATTAGGTAGAGTTTTTTATGTACTTGCATCGAAATGTTGATATTAATATGGACCTTCCCGGGATTTCTAATGGACAATCCCGTGTGGCCAACAATATTACGAATAAATAATAATAAAAACCTCAGAGATAAACAAATAAAACAAAGATAATTAACATATTTTTTTTTTATTAGTTTACATTAATTCACAATTTAATACAAATTGTTAAAAGTCTGTAGTAAATTCTCATACGCATATTTCGCCTTTTTTATAAATACGAGCAAATACTTTTGCTTCTAGCCTCATGAGGTTTTGCTTATTCAAACAGCCCATCAGAATCATTTTCCTTGTCCGATTCATTACCAGTAAGATTTAAAGTGTTCGCTTCCGACATTACTGTATAAATTTTGTGAGAATTAAAATATTTAGTGGCGCGTGCAGTAGTTTAAATTGTTTAAAAAAGTAAATAACTTTTTATTTAAAAAATCATGGGATTTTTTTCTGCTCTTTAAAATTAATCTCGGGATTTGAGGCATATCCACTTTATACTTTCGCTGTATGAAATCTGTGTAAGTACATAAATAACTCTACCTAATTCCGAGCCCTGATTATAACCTATAACATAACCTAAATGTCATACTACAATACTACAACCATAAATTTAAGTACACTATACTATGTGAAGTGTATGTTTATTTACTTTTTGTAATTTATTCAGTTGTGTATTCGGAGTGGTTCTTACATGTTTTTGTATACTTGTAGATTACTTGCACAGATATAGATCTATATCTGTGATTACATGCTATACTCAGCTCTGTGTGAAAAGTGATTGTTGACACCTGTATGGCCGAATAAACTCACACTCTCGTCTCAACTTGTTGCCACTTCAGGTGGTTGAGTACTTACTAATACCTACTTTCTTGTTTCAGATCTGAATGAGAATCTTATGGTGATTCATCAGCAGAGATGTACAAAATACCCTCTAAAAAGTATCTGAAATACTAAATCCAAGATACTTTGAAATTAAGTATTTCAGATACCAGATACAAAATACTTTCGAGAATGGTATTTGAAATACTAGATACAAGATACGTATCTTCTAAATACTTTTCAAGATGAAAATACTTTTGTAAGAAAACAACATTTTGTTCTATTGAATTTAAGATTATTTTTGACATAATCTTAATAAACATTAATGTTATTTATTTACGAATATATTATGTTAATCGCTGAAATGTGACAAAAAAAAAATATTATATTTTTAAGGAAAATAATAAACCAATCAAAAGCTATCAATTTACTTGGTTGGCCATCAGGTTACTTATTTTTTTCTAAACACCCTGAAGTTTTTCTAAGACAATAATACAAAAAGACATGACATGATACAACATGAGATAAGAGACATAAGACATGAGGCATAATCAACAATAACATGTCAGAAATAGAAAGATGGTCAGTTCTCTAAGGTTGTCTGTTGACAACATTATTGCGAGTGACCGAGAACGCACATGTCCCCCTGCATAAGGCACGTATAAGAGCAAGAGATACAGACATAGCCCCACCCCCCCAGTGGATACATATCCTCACTTGAAACCGGAACAAAACCTTTCTATTTCTGTCATTATTGGCATAATATATGAGAACAGAGATATAAGACATGATGACATACATGACATGATTCCTATATTATTTTCATGTAAAAGAAATGTTTGAAGAACTTTTACTTAAGTATTTTAAATAGACTTAAGTAAAACTAGTTCTTCAAACATTTGATCACTCATTTTTCTTCTATGTGGCCTTAGAATCCAAAAGAAAAGAGTCGCTCCACAGGGGCAGAGCTCGGCAAACAGGTGTTATATTTCATAAAAATGTTTGGTAACTTATTCCTAAAAGTATTTTGTCAGAAAAAGTATTTGTAAAATACTAAGATACCTAACAAAATGTATCTAAATACAAGATACAAAATGATTTTTGGATAAGTATTTTAGATACAAGATGGAAATACGTATCTTGTATCTTGTATCTGTATTTCAGATACTTGTATCTTAGATAAGTCACATCTCTGTTCATCAGTTGGTTATATCCAAGTGAAACAAGATGGAGACATATGTATAGTTAAAGCTCGGATCACACCTGAGCATAATGTCCGGCAGAAGTGTTATGCTGTTACTTGCACTTGTAATGAAACGGACGGAACGGTCTTACGGTCCTCTCTGTCCAATGTGAAGACTGCTGCACAATTAGGTAACTGTTATACTTACTTAACTTTAGTGACCAGCACTTAGACACACCAAGCTACTTTGTTCTTGAACCACACCACAGTGATTCTTGACTTGGCAACATTCTTTTGCAGATGGTAGTATAAATCTCACTAAATCCTATTTTTATTTATTTAAAAGCTTAGTATCTACTAAAAATGGTTTGGTTGTTGGTTTTTAATTTAAGTATTATTTTTAATGGTTTAATACCTATTTTAAATATTACATAACATCAATCAATTTATATTTGTTTTGTTTCAGAAGGATGTAAGCATGCTATAGCATTATTAGCTTGGCTACACCGGCATAGTGAAGATCCATCAATCAACAACTAGCGTCGAGTGTTATTGGAAAAAGTCAATATTATCATCGATTGGTACTAATCTGAAATTTATAAAAGCCAAGGAAATGACTCGAGCACCTAAACAGAACCTGGTACCAATGTCTTTACCTACTGAAAGTTTCCTTACGGTGGTTAAAAATCATTGCACGATGGTTGGTGACACAAACAATCATTTGATTAAGTTTTTTAGAGAACCAAATGATGTGGAAAAATTATAATAAATGTGTGGATTAAAGATTAATAATACATATCCCATTATGGGTGCTTCTCCAGAAAATACATGGTACAAGTGCAACTACAAATGCATTTTTCCAATAAAACAAAGGCTCTTTTTTGTGTTGCTCACACTGATTTTGAGACAGCAAAAAAGGTATCAATTTTAGAAGTGGATTACGATCGGCAACTGTGTGAAAATTTGGTTGAAAAATGCAACAATTTATTTATTTATTTATTTATTTATTTATTGTGGTACAAGAAACAAACAGTATTATAATTAAGAATAATTTTTGGAATGAAGCCATATTTCCTAAGTTATGTGGCAAGTTTAATTGATGTATGTTGTACTTGTAGGTATATGGTGTATGTGTAAATGTTTTGGTTTTTGTACAATATTTATTATGGAGACAATGTATCAGCTTCAATAAAACAAATGTAAATATATCATTTTTTTATTATTACATCTTGCATATTTACCAACCCACAAGCTACTATTATTACGTGATCTATGATAGGAATTAAATTATGGTCACTTGTGTTGACCATAATTTAATTCCTATCATAAATCATGAGGAAGTAACATGTGAAACTCTCCTAACCTACAAAACAGACGCTTGACAGACGCGGGCAGTGTTGAATGACGTCATCACAAACATGGCGCTAGTAGTAGCGTTTAAGCGGCACAAATTCATTCTATGATTTAAACCACAGATATAGATCTACATAGATAACGCAAGTATCACGATTTGTATTGAAACCAAGCGTGCCGACTTTTTAATACCTTTTGTGACGTCACAGCCGAAATTTAGTGACGGGAAATCCAAACCGATTCAAAGACACCGATGCCGCCGATGCAGTACGATTCAAACGATTCAACTGGAGCCGTCCGCTATGATTTTCTCTAACAAAAGACGCGCGTGGACTGAAGTTAGCGGCGACCAACCTTGACGCTTAGTCGGGGTTCAGACACGCGAAGTACATGCATTTGCGTTATCTATGTAGATCTATATCTGTGATTTAAACTCTATTTTATATAATAATTGGAATATTATCAAGCCTATTTATATTTTTTTCGTCGTTTTATAGATGTAAATGATTGATTTATGTCATAAAAAAAAATCATGACTATTCCCTATTGCGTCTTGCAGTGGCGTAACTATAGGGTGGCAGGGGTGGCAAAATGCCACGAGCCCCCGGACCTAGGGGGCCCCCGTGCCCAAGATGTGGCATCTCCTCGAAAATAACTGAACACAATTTATCAGAAAAAAAACAAGATTTAAACGCATTCATCGAAAAATTATAATTATAAAACGCAACCATTGGTTGCATTTTTTTCACGGTACTAAAATAGCGCGGTCGAGCTTGCAATTACCAGTAAATCGCGTAAGATAATTTTTCTTTCTAAAATCTGGTGAAAAATTTGTGCATTCCAGTACTGAATCATTGGTTAGCGCCTTCAACGTAATGATTTTTACTAGGGGCCCACCCAATATTTTTGCCACGGGCCCCGATGGTATAGTTACGCCACTGGCGTCTTGTGTATTTTGGCGACAACAAAAGTGTATTCAATTCTAGTTGTATACCTACCTAGAGATATTTTATAGTTTATAACAAAATCATACCCAACTATGTACAAAGAGAAATAGAACTAAAAGAAAGGTTGAAGTAAAATAATTGATTTTGAGTTTTGATTAATCCGTTGGTCATTAGTTTTAATACTATACATCCAGGGGTCACCTGCCAAGTTAATTTAATCGATCGACTGTCATTCTCATTAACAAAGAATCTTTGTTAATGAGAATGAAAGTAAAAAAATACTATATACTCACATTATGTTTTTTATACTACACGCTTGTAATGCGTGGCTTACAGTAGTTTTTTATTTGATAGTTGTATTTTGTTATTAAATTAACGCTATGAAATTTATTGGCTAGCCGCACGCATGCATTATTAACAATATTATCTATTTCACTTTGACTAATAAACATCACAAAGACAAGTCGCCAAAGAGAAAAATCTGCTTATTTTTTATTTATTTTTTATTTTTCTATTTTTTTTTGTCTTTGTAAATTTAAATTTGTTAAGTTAGGTTTAATAATTGGTTTAGTTACTACTATTTTTTGTTATGTTCTTTTTTTTTTTTTTTGATTGTTTGCTTGTTTTTTGTTTTCAACTGTGTTGTCCAGAGTGTGTCCGTGAAATAAATGTATTTTCTTTCTTTCTTTCTTTCTTTCAAGTCAATCAGTAAAACAATAACATTGCGTGCGTGTGGTCTAATTCTTTTAGCGTCAGTAATTATAACACACAGTTAACACCAAACTTAATAAGTATAATACTATGTCTACAACCATACATAAAAGAAACAGTAGCTGTATGTGTAAGATACCAAAATATATAAGAGAATTGCCTTTTCATAAATATACGACGGTTAAAAAAATGGTTAATCGAATATTCCTTTTACACAATAGCCGAATTTATGTCATTCGATTCCAGAGATACTGAATAATGTAAAGAGTGGAACTATTTGTTAGTAATTTATATTTTAACATTATACCTACACATTTCTTTTTTTCAATTAAGTTTGTGTTAGGTATAACTTTAATATAATGTTCGTATATAGATATAACATTGTATGATTTGCATACCGATTATGCGGAATGTTGTGTCCTTTAATTGAATTGTACCATCTTTTTGGCAAATCGTTTATATTTCTATTTCTAATAAAACGCCATCTATCGTCTTAAAAACTAAACTTACTTGAGTTTGGCCCGTTTCTCCGCCAGAGCGAGCTTCTGCGCGATGGTCATGACTCTCCTGATGTTAGGCTGGGGGGCATTGGGGAAGGAATCCCCTCCCTCGTGAGCTGGACCTTCGTCCGTGGGCTCATGATCCTGGTCACCTCCTCCCACTGTGAAGTTCGCGCCATTCTAAAATAGCAAGAGAATTGGTTTAATTAATTACTATGTATCAACTTATTGATTATTTGTAAAGCATTTAGCTATGCTTAGCAAATTATACTAAGAAACAGTTGCAAAAATCATGGTACAGTTGAGAAATTTTGAGACCTGGTAAGAGGCGACTGTAGCTGGATAGTTAAAGCAGCTGCCCGATGTGCAGAAGGTCGCAGGTTCAAATCCTGCCGGTCCCATTTTTAACTGTTGTTTAAGTATATTTATGTATGTATCAACTGCTCGTAGCTAATTCAAAGAGGCATGGACCGTTCAATCTTGCTGGTAAAGCAATGGTTACCGCGGTCGGCCGTTAGATGGGTGACCGTCTAAACATAATAAATTTTCCTCCGAGTGTCGGCGAGCACGTGATGTTATGCTACGGACTATAATATTACGTGTACTTTTTTTAACCTAGCCTGCAGCGAACCTGTATTCCACCTGATAGTACGTGAAATACAGCCCATGGACATCAACAATGCAGTTTGTAGATGCGTCGCTGCAGCTGACGACTACGGCGTTATGCCTTATATGTCAATAATTTCAAGGCCTGATCTCACCACGGAACACACTATTGCAATGGAAGCACAACCATTTGGCGGCAGGTGATACGGTGAAGCTGTCGCCCTCAACTCGTTCACAAGAATTTACAATCAGTGAAAAGTACTTACATTTTTTTTTAACGGGATATAATCCCACCCACATGCCCACCACTGTGACTCCTGTGACGCCAGGATCTACAGCGGTAACCAACCGAAAGCCACCGTGCATGACACACGGGCAATCCCAGGGAGAGTTAAAATTGTCTTGGAACCCGCAACGAATTTAATCAGAAGTATATAGTTGGAGTTGGAAAGTATGTATGATATAAGTACTTACATTATCATCATGCTTAGCCTCTTCTGATTCTATCTTCTCGAAGTTATCACTCTCGCTGGAGGAGCAGCGCGCCTGCTCCTGTTGCTCTGACATCTTTCTACCTGAAACGAAAACAGATCATTTTTATTTTTTCAAATTTGTAAACAGAAACATTTACCAGTTTTTTTTTAAGAAATAAAATAGTAATAATAAATATCTCCCAACTTCCACACAACGCCATTTAGTCCCAAACTAAGCAGAGCTTGTAATATGGGTACTAGAATAACTGTTACTAATACATAATATACTTTTCTTTTGTAAATACATACTTGTTATACTTAGAAACAGCCAGACTAAGACAAACCCCCATGTTCATGCACACAAAGATTTGTCATTTAAGTTTTTGTTATTTGAATCTTAAAAAAATGTTTAGCCTTTTATCTAAATCTAAAGGCAAACAAAACGAACGATAAAATATAAAAGTGGGCGATCACCTTAAAAAAAACGATTGTTTTGTGTTACAATTGATATAATATTAAATTATTTTAATTTTCACGTCACCGATATAATTCCATAAGTTATTTTTGCTGTAATTGTAATTCACTTTTCAGTGTCACAACATTAAAAATACACAACTCAAAAGCGCCTACATAATTATTTATAGCAAAATTTATCAAATACTTGTAATATTTAAAGCAAATTTTAGCTTTGCTATGCATTTATTTTATAATATTAAAGTTGAAAAATTAAGAATCCAGCAGGACTCGAACCTGCACCCCCTGGGTATACGCCCCCAAGTGCTTTGCCAATTCAGCTATGGATTCGTATGCTAGACGAACCATTACTTGGTTTAAGCGCCACCTATGCGATGAGTGATAAGTCACTTAGTCACATACAGTACGTTTGAATTAAGATCAACACAATACTGTACAGACAGTATTGTGTTGATCAACACAATACTGTACAGACGTAAACGTACTGTGACTAAGTGACTTATCACTCATCTTGGTGGTGGCGCTTAAACCAAGTAATGGTTCGTCTAGCTAAGGTATATATATATACCTACGACGCTGGCACAAAGAGTTGAGAAATTTCGAGTCCAGCAGCATACGAATCCATAGCTGAATTGGCAAAGCACTTGGGGGCGTATACCCAGGGGGTGCAGGTTCGAGTCCTGCTGGATTCTTAATTTTTCAACTTTAATATTATAGCAAAATTTATTCTAACAACAAGCAGTCTTTATTACACAGGCGCTATACTCGGCTAAGACTGTATAAATTCAAGATAACGATAAAATTAAATATTAATCTACAGTTCTTGACCTATCTCACATGTTATTACATAACTGTCTACCGTTATCTTTATTTTCAAAACGGCCATGGCCAAGTTTTAATAATAAACAGTAGTTACCCTACAGAATCAATCAGTTTCTGTTTTAAGCAGGTATAACTAGGTATAACTGAACGAACTGAAGGTTTGACGACCGGATGGTGGAGTGGTTAGTGTACCTGCCTGCGATGCCGAGGTCTTGGGTTCGATTCCCGCTTAAGACAAATCTTTGTGAGTATAAATTCGAGGGTTTGTCTTAGTCTGGGTGTTTCTATGTATAATTAGTATGTATTTATAAAAGAAAAGTATATATGTATTAGTATCAGTTATTCTAGTACCCTTAGCTTAGTACAAGCTTTGCTTAGTTTGGGAATAGATGGCGCTGTGTGTAAGTTGTGAGATAAAAAATAATAATAATAATAATACATAATACCACGCTCGCATTAACCAGCAGGGTGTGGTACAGGTGTATAAAACCCACACTTCACCTGTTATGCCCTGTCGCCATTCCATTTGCCGAGCACAATTCCAACTACGTGCTGTTATAGAGAATTTCCTGACAAAAAATCTCAAATAACACTTTGCTCAACCCGAGATTCGAACCCAAGACCTCGCGGTGAGAGACCGCATACTCCAATCACTAGAGAAACAAGGCAGTAAACACATATGGAATGAAAATATACCAATTTTTAAAAAATCACGTCTTCGTAGAAAGAAATACGAACATTGGCACACTTAATTTATACATGTTTAAGTTGAAGTTGTAGAAGTCGGTAATGAAATATAATTATATAATAATATAGCTTTTCTATAACACTACTGCCACGATCTATAAAATCTATCAACAAATATTCAGGGCGCGTTGAGAGCCGGGACCCATTGGAATGTCATAATGAAAATCGATAAGATTCCATTCCAGACTCATATTGAGGTCTTCATTATCACGAAGGGAGCAAATTGGATTTTAATATTCATTTTCTTTGCCTGTAAGTTCTAAGGGCAAATGAAACGAGTCAGTTATGTTTGTTCACCGATTACTCGAAGCCGCCTGGACCGATTTGAGAAATTCTTTTTTTGTTTGATAGGATATACTTGTCATGTGGTCCCATTTTTTTTCAGTCACGTTCTGATGATGGGATCCTAGAGAAATCGAGGGCAACCCTCAAATTTAAAAGGCTTCTATATTGTTTTTTGTATATTATCTAAAGCTACTTGGATTTTTGCATCTAGTAGCCAGCATTTTATGTTGCTGAGCTGATGCTGGAAGGTACAACTCCTCAACGGTTAGGAGTACGGGGATAATTCTTTAAATATAGGCTCCTTGAGGAAGTTTACTGTATTCTTTCAAATTATACACAGATGAGGCGAGACGTTAAATATTACTTATGTATATTCATAATATGAGGTCATGATTTAATGATGGGATCCTAGAGAAATCATGGGTCAATCAAGCTTCTATATTGTGTTTCGTATATTACCTAAAACTACTTGGATATTTGCATTTTAAGTTGCAGAGCTGATGCTGGAAGGTACAACTCCTCAACGGTTAGGAGTACGGGGATTATTATTAATAAGTTTTCCGTCTCAAGTAACCGTCGTCTCCTCATTCGAGAAACATTCTTGCTCGGTCTACCCATCACTTAAAATCGTAAAATAAAATAATTTTTAACAAAAAAAAAAACCGACTTCAAAAAGTAGGTAAACTAAAAAGCATAAAATAAATTTACTTCTCACAAATAATACGTTTTTTCATTTAGTTAAATAGAAATTATTAAATAATTAGATATTTTATAATTCTGAAGTCGGTGCCAAGTAACCAATAACTAGATAATAAGTATAAATTTTTCTGACTGAATATTTGTTCTTAATTATCCGATTTACGTGGCACCGACTTCAGAATTATAAAATAATTATTTAATAATTTCTATTTAACTAAATGAAAAAACGTATTATTTGTGAGAAGTAAATTTATTTTATGCTTTTTAGTTTACCTACTTTTTGAAGTCGGTTTTTTTTTTGTTAAAAATTATTTTTATTTTAGGCCTAGGCTTTTTTTAATGCATTTTTAGAAGACTGCGTCGTAATTAGAGTTCTAGCTTTAAAAAAACTCTTAAGCCTCTTTTGAGGATCAGGTTAATAGAAACGTCATGAATTATAAATGAAAGTTTTGTTATGTTATTACATTTCAGTTTATTATATTTTAATATTAAACACCACCGTATTAAATATTTTTCTTTGTCACTTCTAAGATAATAATGGCGAAATAGGAATCGATGTGTTATTTTGAAGATTGTAAAAAAATAATATTCACGTATAAGATAAATAAAATACAGTCTTTAAAATCAGAATGTTTAAAATTATTAGTTTCGAGAAGTTCTAATAGATGGCGTTACTAATCATTGATTTCCATAGCGTAAAATTTGAGGGTCAATTTTCTCGAACAAACAGTTCTTTAACTATGTATTTGCTATTGTCAAATGGGATAAAATTGTATGCTTATCAATCTGAAGATAAACGAAGAAAAAACAATACGTATTGTTATAGGTCATGATAAAATAAATAGACGATACATCTACCTCTTTCGTGATTGACATCGACACCAAAATTAAAAAAGTATCTCGTCACACACCTAGCAACACTGACAAGCACTCCCATCTCACGTGCAAGTTTGCAACATTCCGAAAAAATTACAAATAAACTGTCACAATAGTGTTGAGGAAGATGCGCGGTAGCGGCTGTAAAAGCGTTATCGGTATTATCTAAATAACGGTTATCGGGGTTCAAATGTCGAGACCATGTCTCTCTCTGACATTTCACGTTGAACGCATGCGCATTGAAGGTGAAATAGGACGATACGATAATCGAGAGAAATAAAGGTCAAATCGATGTTATTTCTTGACTTTGGATGACATTTGTTTTGTAATAATTAGAAAAATACTGTTTGTGATGAGGTCAACATCATCAGCTGTATTACTTTTCTGTTATTTTTAAGTTATAAATAAATATTGTTTGCCCCCTGCCAGGTGGACTGACGACCTGAAGAAGGTCGCTGGAGGGGACTGGATGCGGAAGGCGCAGGGCCGTGTGTTTTGGCGCAAACTATGTCCAGCAGTGGACTACGAGAGGCTAAATGATGATGATGATGGCTGTTACAATTAGCCATAGATACATATAGATAGATAAATAGAGATATATTTATTTGTGAGCATGTTTGTTTAGTCTTTTAGTTACTCAATACCTGGTACTAGATAAGGCAAAGTACCATCGTCGCAAATTTAACGATTAAAAAAAACTTATTCTTTCTTAATATGATATTGTATTTTTTATTGAATATATATAATATATATTTTATTTAATAATCAACAAATCTATTTAAGTTGACAATGAACTTAAATCAAAATACCCAGTATAATTTTTTTTTTATTTATTAAGATGTATTATCATACAAATGTCCAACGAAAATATTAAATAAAAAATCAATTCTTATATTCATTCAGATGACATCATTTTTTACAATGCCTTTACAAGAATATATCTAGATAAATATTGTATGAAATAGATGGTCATGATTCTTGCAATTGCATTGTTTATTAGTCGGATTGTGACAATACTGTGTCATCTTACACTAATTAACATATTGCGCACATAGATCTAGATAGGCAGTATTTTCTTAATTAAATGAATCATTAATGATGGCTTCATAATAAAATAATAGCAGCCCTGTATCTGATACATGTCCCACTGCTGGGCTCGGGCCTCTTCTCATGATGAGAAGGGTTAGGCCATAGTCCACCACGCTGGCCAAGTGCGGGTTGGTAGACTTCACACACCCTCGAGCACTTATTGGGACATTCTAAGGCATGTAGATTTCCTGACGATGTTTTCCTTCACCGTTAGCAAGGGATAATTTATATGATAAATACACACATATCTTCGAAAAGACGAGAGGTGTGTGCCGTGGTTTCGAACCCGAGACCATTAACTTAGCAGTCCTACGGTCTCCCACTCGGCTATCGATATATAATTCGATAGCTTCATATAATTTCTATATTTAATAAATAAATATCTCAAAACTTACAACACGCCATCTAGTCCCAAACAAAGCAGAGCTTGTACTATGGGTAGGTACTAGAATAACTGATACAATTACATAATAATACTTTTCTTTTGTAAATACATACTTATTATATATAGAAACACCCAGACTAAGACAAACCTCCATGTTCATGCACACAAAGATTTTTCTAAGCAGGAATTGAACCCGCGACCTCGGCGTCGCAGGCAGGTACACTACCCACATTTAAGATAAATCTTGATATGCAGTATTTTCTTAATTAATTGAATCATTAATGATAGCTTTATAAGATTTCTATATTTATTCTTATCATCTCAAATACATATAATAATCTAGTTGTTTACGTTAGTTAATTACGTTACGAGTTTATATTGAATGCAGGGCCATGGGGAAAATTTAATCCTAATCATCTGACATAATAAAATGCAAAGTCATCGTATATTGAAGAATATGCAGTCGATTTGCATTAAAAACAAGCCAAGTAAACGATGGTCTAGTGGTTAGTGTATGAGCCTCTCACAGCGAAGTCTCGCATTCGATTCCTCATTACATTAGCAGCACAGAGTTGGAATTGTGCCCGATGGATAGCGATAGGTTTACCTCCTATCCCATGGGACCTAAACAAAACATGAGAATAGTGGGTTTTGTACACCTCTGCCACACCCTTCTGGGTAATATAGGCGTGATGTTATGTGCTACCAGATCTGACGGCTATTTAGGAAAGCCCATAATAAATCTGCAAGACCCACTCAAGACACGAGATTAGATGAGATCTCTAATCTATTGTGTCTAATACTCAAGGATATACGTCAATTGGATAACAAAGGGATGAGTAGCAATTTCATATCATTTGTGTTGTGAGAGAGATTTACTACTGTGAACTGGTTCCGCATATTTAACTAGATTACTCGAGTAACCCTATTTCTATATAACCATATTGGGTGTGTTACAAAGATGTGATACAAACCGCTGCCATACATTTACACGTTCGAAATTTAAAATGTTTAAAACTTGACTGCTAATATTTTTAAATTGTTTGTGGTGGTCTATAAAGAGTAATAAGGAATATTAAAAAAAAAGAATTATTTTCTTTTACAGAAAATAGATTTTTGGGCTTTAGTTATATTTGTTTACAATTTGTTTACGGGTATCAATCTTTAAGTAAATATATTTAATACTACACCTACGTAGAAAGTACCTCTTTGCAGTATCTAATACGGAGAATATCTATCAAAGAAAGTTAGTCTTTTCAGACGAGTTCTGAAAAGCAACATGTAATGTATGTTAGAGGTCTGAAATATTACTCCTAAATTCATTACTCCCATGGGAGTAATGAACTTTTTTTAAAATTTCTTTTTATTTTCATTTTGTTTTCTGTACTTTTTGGTAAACCATAAATAAAAACCGGCCAAGTGCGAGTCAGACTCGCGCACCGAGGGTTCCGTACAAACCTGTAGGTATATAAGTAAAAGTTATGGTATTTTTATTGCTAAATGAAATCCATAACATAACAATGTGGAAAGCTGACGGTACCTTGTCAATACATATTATATGAAAACATTATCAAAATTCTCGTGTCGCGGTGTTTGTTTCCAAACTCCTCCGAAATGGCTGAACCAATTTGCATGAAATTTTGTGTGCATATCGGGTAGGTCTGAGAATCGGCCAAAATCTATTTTTTTATTTTTTTTTGTTAATCGCATAACAACGTTTGCTGGGTCAGCAAGTCTAATATATAAAATTCTCGTGTTGCGGTGTTTGTTTCCAAACTCCTCCGAAACGGCTGAACCGATTTGCATGAAATTTTGTGTGCATATCGGATAGGTCTGAGAATCGGCCAACATCTGTTTTTTTTTTTTTAATCGCTGAACAACGTTTGCTGGGTCAGCTAGTAAGTTTATGATTATTAAAAAAAATATACTATGTGATGTAACTAAAAATTTAAGATTTTCGGAATTTTTCCTATATGTGTACTTTATAACGTTGCTTCATGCCAAATTTCAAGATTCCAGGTCGTCTGGAAGTATCCTTTAGGTTTTGATTCCCTTGCGAGTAGTTGCGAGTTTCAAAATATGCGGCTTTAATTGCTGTATCTTTTGATTGCGTTGACGTAGAAGTTTGATTTTGTTACAGCTTAAAGATATTATAGACTTGAGTATTTGTTAAGAATTTCAATATAATACCACTACGCGTTCATGAGTAAAGGGGTTATAAGTTTAAAATTATTAAAAATATTTTTATTATATGATGTAACTAAAAATTTATGCTTTTCGCAATTTTTCCTTTATCTGTGTTATAAGACGTTGCTTCGTACCAAATTTCAAGATTCTGAGTTCACGGGAAGTACCCTGTAGGTTTTGATTCCCTTGCGAGTGTCGAAAATTTGCGGCATAAACGGGAGTATCTTTTGATCGCGTTGACTTAGAAGTTTGATTTTTTCACAGCTCCAAGAGACCATAGACTTGAGTATTTGATATGAATTTCAGCTTGATACCTCCACGCGTTCCTGAGAAAAAAGGTCTTGACAGACAGACAGACAGACAGACAGACAGACAGACAGACAGACAGACGGACAACAAAGTGATCCTATAAGGGTTCCGTTTTTACCTTTTGAGGTACGGAACCCTAAAAAAGAATATTAAAAGAATAAAATAACTACTTTTATAAAAATAAATAAATTAATGTAACTTAATTATATAATAACTCCATAAATAAACCACTAAAATCACTATTATTACCTGTTACAAAATAATTCCAAACGTTTTTTCACAAATCAACTTCATAAAGTGTAGCTGGCTGCATACGATTGTTACGTGTCTCTATAGTCTACTCGATAAGTTGAAAATGGTACAAAATAGAGATACTGGTCTTAAAATTATGTGCGATACCTCATTGGATTCGGAATGACGCCTAGAAAAATGTGCCATAAAAGTGTATTAGCACATAAAAAATTTCAAAAGTTATAAACAATTAAAGATGAAAAAAAAATGGCATTTTGTTTTTGCCAATATTTCATTAACGATTAATATTTAAGAAATTTTAAAATAAGATTCTGAAAGAAGAGGAAATTTCCAACAAAAAACTCATAACGCCCGGAACTCTATCTCCATTATTTATAATTTTAATTTGACGCTGAAAATAGGTCTGCGCGCGACATTTTTAGGTTGCACGCGTGGCTTCAAAAGCGAGTACGGCACTTGAATTAATTTATTTAAGGTATTGAATATATTTCTTTAAATTTTTAAAAAATGTGGTATGTTCTGAATACTATAAATAATTTATTCCCGTTGGAAATTCTACTTAAAGTTAATTTTTCAACAAGTAAAACAATTATTAACTAACGAAATTTTCTCGAACTACTGTCTTAATTGTAAGTGAAAAAAAATGATTAAATAATGGTCGTAAAAAAATTTCGCTTCGTAGAGCCTTTCTTACATACATAATAAACAAGATCGTGCCATAAAAGTTAAAAAAATATTTATACTTCGTTTCTAACAATTTTTCTACTTTAACAAAAACTTAAAAATCCTAGTAATGTTGTTCAAGTAAAAAAACTGTTATAAACAAAGTATAAATATTTTTGTAACTTTTATGGCACGATCTTGTTTATTATGTATGTAAGAAAAGCTCTACGAAGCGAATTTTTTTTACGACCATTATTTAATCATTTTTTTTCACTTACAATTAAGACAGTAGTTCGAGAAAATTTCGTTAGTTAATAATTGTTTAACTTGTTGAAAAATTAACTTTAAGTAGAATTTCCAACGGGAATAAATTATTTATAGTATTTAAAACATACCTACCACTACCACTACCACTACTATGCGCGTATGAAAGAAGAAATTGTGAAAATTTTTGCATTTCGCTCCAAATTCTTCATCATTTTAAAACTTTTGAATAAACAATTTGTTGCAAGAACTTAATATGTCGAGTGATAGTGATACTGACGATTTATTGACTCCGGAGGAATTGAAAGTAACTACTCAGGCAGTGATTGAGGACCTCTTATCACAAAAGTCAAGGATCAGATATAATAAAGCGTATGCAGATTTTCTGCAATGGAGAAGTGAGAAAAATGCACAATCTTTTTATTTTCCTTGTAGGTGTAGTATACAGCACTATGGGCTAAAGCGCTATGGGCATGCTACTCGGGCGAAAGTTTGATTTCTTTCGGGTGTATTAAGGCAAACTAACTCAAACTACACCCTCAATAAAATCAACTACTTTCATCCCTTGGTGTACAATAAATGTACTATTTCTTTGATACAAACATTCTTTTTTTTTTAATGTCGCTTGAGATCTAACATGCATTTATAGCTATTTTTTAACAGACAGTTTGTTTTGTTTTATTGTACCAAATAAAATATTTATAATTTATCCGACTCCGAACCGATTGTGAACATCCCCGACACAGGAATTATTCCGAGTCGTTTAAAAAAAAAAAAAAGGCAAAACATATTCAAAGGATTATTTTACTGTAATTTTTTTTTCGTGCAAACGAAATTCCGCAATAATTTGTGATTCAAGCGTATATAATAATTAGTGTTGTGTTGTTTTACATTTAGACAGTATTAATATTGGTATTTGTTGATAAAATAATTAAAAGTATGTAAGTACACATGAATCGAAGCTTAAGATAATTAAATTTCACGTACTTTTACAGAGTAAACGTCAGATTTTCACCATATTTTTGTTGTATTGTAAACATTTATATCTGTTATGCTTTTTGAAAAAAAAACATAGTTTATAGTGTCTAGTCTAGTTACATAGTTAATATCAATTATTATTCATATATTTTTGGCGCCAAGATAAATTTTATTCGCGTTTTCTATTTAAACTACCACTAGTGCTGACTGGACGCGGAAGGCGCAGGACCGGGTGTTGTGGCGAAAATTGGGAGAGGCCTATGTCCAGCTGTGGACTACGAGCGGCTAAATGATGATGATGATGTCTAGTGCTGAACCGCGGGGATAAATGTAAGCGCGCATGCGCCTAACATAGAAGATAGATACTCAACTATATAGTACTAGATACTACTAGCAGATAGATAGCACTAACTCCGATTTTTGCAACTGCTTCGAATATTAAAAATACCGGTCCATCCGCTGTCTTTTTTTTTTAAGTTGCCCTCACTAGGAATAAGTCCTGTGTCGCGGGGGTGTTCACAAACATACTTTTCACGCACACAGAGCACACCCAGAGTCCTATCAAATCTTTGCGAATCACACAATTATTTGTCCCATGTGGGGATCGAACCCACAACACCAGCGCAGTTGAAAGCGGCGAGGCGACCGCTTTAACCAGTACTCCAACCGGGCACTCTTTTTTTATGGTGAATAGGCACACGCTTGACCACTATCTCACGTGATGGTAAGTGATTATGCGGTCTACGGTGGAGCACGCTTACCAATGAGATACCTATTAACTCTTGCTTTGAAGAGATCCAGATTGTACTCATGCGGAAACACAGAGTCAAGTCGTTCCATTCTTTGGCAGTTCGCATAAGAAATGTAGAGGCGAAACGCTTAGAGCCCCCGCAGACCACAGACTTTTTATCGGCCAATAGTTTGGTCGGGCTCTTGATCAGTACTCAGATGTAAGCAAGTGCGCACACTATGACGATTTGGTATCGGCCAATAAAGAAGTTTGATGGGCTTTCCGATTCAATTCAAACTAAACTGTCGGCAAACTATCGGCCGACCGTATAATCAGTATTGGCTCCCTACCACACGCGCGCACACACGACGATTTTTTAGTCGGCCGATCTATCACTAAAGATAGCCTCTCGGGCTCTCTTTTTAATTTTCTTCCTCCGGTGTATGAGAGCAATAATAACAATACTATGCAATGTTTTATTAATTTTCATTGTGCGGTGCGACCACTCTTTTCAACAGTTGGTTAAAAACTAGCAAATAGAGAATAGTCGGCAGACTGTTGGATAGTTTGCGCACTCATCACCGACTGAACTGTTTAGTTGGTTCGGTGTGCGTACTAGCAGGCCAACCCGACTAAAATATCGGCCGATAAAAAGTCTGTGGTCTGCGGGGGCTTTTAGTGCGTATTATAGTGGAATGTCTACCGTGAAGACTCAAGAAAAAAGAAAAAGAAAATTCTGTCACTTATTAGGTATAAAATTTAGACCTCTATACCTATTTAATTCGTTTGAATATATATAGTTTCAATGGACTTTGAGGCCTTGGTTACTAAAATTTTTGCATTTTAAAGTAAATACCGTATTAAAAAAATAAATTACGTGTTGCCACCAACGCCTTGTTAAATATTTCAGCTGTCAATTTACAAATGAAACGATGGATTTATTTGAATTGTATGCGCATGGCCGCGTAAGTACTCAAGCGATTAGAATTTTGCATATATTTATTTATTTACTTATAATGTACATCATATATTATTTTAACATTTAGGATTCCCTTATTTTAGAAGTTACGGGGGTTACACACATTTTTCCACTTTGGAAGCGTCTCTCGCGCAAACTATTCAGTTTAGAAAAAAAATATATTAGAAACATCAATATCATTTTTGAAGACCTATCCATAAATTGTGTCACGTATGAATGGTTGTTGAAAAAAAAAAATGAGTTTCAGTTCTAAGTATTCACCCCAAAAATTTATTGTTTTTTTCTATTTTTGTATTTAAATCTTAATGCGGTTCACCGAATACATCTACTTACCTAGTTTCCACAGTAAAGATCTTATAGTTACGGGAAAAAGTGGCGGTGACATACGGACGGACAGACATGACGAATCCATAAGGGTTCCGTTTTTTGCCATACGGCTACGGAACCCTAAAAAGAAAAGTATTTATATATAAGTTAATAAAAAAAATGTGTAAATGTATGTCTCAGATATACAATAAACGCCCGCGGGCTGAAACATGCGTACAAATAAAGATTAGTAAAATAAGCATTTTAAAATACTTGCATTATATTCCGTGTCCTTCAAATCACATAAACTACACTACTTTGTGTCACTGTTAACAACACTATGAGTTTTTAAACTGAAACGAGTCCTTCATAATAATAGCAGCCCTGATTCTAATACATGTCCCACTGCTGGGCTCGGGCCTCTTCTCATGATGAGAAGTGGCCAAGTGCAGATTGGTAGACTTCACACGACCTCGAGCACTTTTTAGGCTTCTCAGGCATGCAGGTTTCCTCACGATGTTTTCCTTCACCGTAAGCGAGCGATAATTTATATGATAAATACGCACATATCTTCGAAAAGACGAATCTTAACGATTTAGAGTCCTTTAGAAACTATTAAAATAGTATCCTAATTAATCAACACTAACTTTTCTTCAGTAGTTATCAGTCAAAGAAAATCATGGTAAATATCAAGTATTTACAACACTTTAATACACACTGAAAAAATGACACGCGTCGAAGTGAGCCGCGTGTAGTGGGGGACATTCACCATAAATAGATTGTTGATTATATAATTTTTATTTACGTTGGTTATTGGCGCGGAATTCTTATGTGATATCTATTGGTGACGCGTGCTTACGACATGTGGATGTAATGAAGCGTTACGCCAATATAAATATTATATTTTTGCTATTTGCTATTTCGGGACTCAAAATAAGCACTCGAAGAAAACACGAATTTTGCTCTCTTGTTGCACAAATAACTATTAGATTTGACCCTTGCCTTGTAGATAACAGCTTATTTGTCTCTCAAATAAAGTGTCCAACCGGAGACCTCGTATTCACTTGAAGTAGGTATAGGTATACTATCTTAATTATTGATAAAGTCACCATGATCCTGTTCAGATGATGGAAAAGATGGATGACAGTAATTAACAAAACAGTTCAAAACACCAAATCATTACACTAATAACTTGAAAACGACAGTTAGTATATTTGTTACTTCTTCACGCCGGAACGGGTAAACCGATTTTGATGATAATTATTATCTATATTATATTAAACTAAGTTTTGCCCGCGACTTCGTCCGCGTGGAATTCATTGTATTAAATAATAGCTACTCCCACGCTTTGCCCCGCGTTGAACCTTACTGCTCCGCTCCCTTGGAGTTTAGCGTAATGTTAAATATCTAAAGACCTTTATTAATAGTTAGACTACCATAAACAAAAATAGTTATCAAAATACGACTAATAGTTCTTGAGATAAGCGCTATCAAACAAACAAAGTAACTTTCACCCGCGGTTACATCTCCGTGGTAGGTCGGTTTGGTTTAAAGACATTTATTCTCAAATAAGACTACAAGTCACTTCTATGAGAACATAGTTAAACTTAAAGTAAAAATATCATATTTTTCCGTTTTAGCCTTAAAAATATTACATTAGCAGAACAACTAAACTAACTCCTTTAACATATTACTATGCTTACCCAGCTTATTTATCTAAAGAGAGTTATCAGTCATTAAGTATTCAGCGAGTTTGCATTTGAATATGTTTAGAAGATTAGCCGATACAAGCAGACAGACAGACAAAAAAAAATAAAACTATTTTAAGAAAGAAAGAAAGAAAATTATTTATTCTGGCATAAGAAAACACATTATAAAGCGTCTAAAACGAAATAATTTAAAATATTATTAATAATGCCAGAAATGGTACGCATCTCAGCATAATACTGCAGCGCTAAAAGCACCGCAGCGCTGATAATTCTGATGCGCCCAGTAAGTGATTTCAGACAATGATATCTTGCAAACAACTATACCAGCTTGAAAAAACATGGTTAATTTGACATTAAAAACAGAAACTTTAATTTTATTTACTTGTATTGACAAAGTCGCCATGATCCTGTTCAGATGATGGAAAAGATGGCTGACATGACAGTTATTTTAACAAAACACCTAATCATTACACTAATAACTTGAAAACAAGATGATAAGAGCCAGAACCAGTGGCGTAACTATTCCATCGGGGGCCCGTGGCAAAAATACTGATGGGGTCCTAGTAAAAATCGTTACGTGAAGCTGCTTGCCAGTTATTCAGTACTGGAATGCAAAAAAAAACGATAATTCCCCTGACATTGCAAGCTCGCCCGCGTTTTATAATTATTATTTTTAGATGAATGCGTTTTCTTTTTATAAACTGTGTTCAGTTACTTTTGAGGTCGTGGCATCTTAGACCCAGGGGCCTCCTTAGGCCGGGGGCCCGTGTCATTTTGCCACTCCCGCCACCCTATAGTTACGCCACTGGCCAGAACTGCCAGAACTAACATCATAAGGCTAACTACTAGAGAATAAACGGGTTACTCACGTATTATTATCGGGATATTCTTTCATTCGCGCCGCACAGTGCGGCGCGAGCCGGGGTACTGATTGCACCGAGCGTACTGCACTCACAGCCCTGATGAAAATATTTCCTTATTGAAATATAGAAACCGGTCGGCAATATCCCGATAATAATACGTGAGTAGCCCGTTTATTCTCTAGTAGTTATGTCATCTCACGTAAGTTTAAACAGTATTATCATTAGGCTACTTTATACTTATTATGACATAAAAATCTTAAACGTTTCTTCTATATACAAAAAATATATATTTAATATCTATCTATTTAAATAAATTATTTTAAATTACCATGTTTACTATCGATTAATAATATAAGGGCCAGTTTTGAGGTTCCGGACATATCTTATCTCGAATTTAAAAGTGAGATAAATTACACTAGAAAAATAACACAGCTGTCAATATCAATGTGTTTTATATATCATGCCAATGAGGTTTATCTAAGACCTGTAAAGTTGGGGCTAAAAGTACAAAATGTATTTTATTTTTCAGATTTGTGCTAGTTCATCCTCACACACTTAAACAAATATCGTCGCGCACAGTGCGGTTCGCGAGGAATTTTCTCCCACGCACGATAAAGTTGTGTAATGAGCTCCCTGCCAAGGTTTTTCCAAAAGAATACAACATGGGGTTCTTTAAAAAGAGTGCAAATAGGTTTTTAAAGGGTCGGCAACGCACGAGTGATGCTTGTTTGCCACCTCAGTGGAATAAAAAAAAAAAAATAGTTTGATTACCCGGCGATACAAGCAAATTATCAAAAGTGCATGGTTGGCGTAGTGGTAAAAGCGGTCGCTTCCCACACGGGACAAATGTTTGTGTGATCCGCAAAGATTTGTTCTGACTCTGGGTGTGCTTTGTGTGTGGGAAATGTATGTTTGTGAACACCCTCGCGACACAGGAGTTATTCCTAGTGCGTGCGTGTCGTTTTTTAAGATCAAAAATCTTTGAATGCATTTTATATTGTTTTTCAAAATAACCTTCTTTCAGTAAAATCTTCTATCTTACTATATTCAAGGTACTTCCCGCCATGTGGCATGTCCGTGAGACAATTTTTCATTGAACCTACCAAATTCACATATAATCAAATTTAATTACTATTGCGTTCAAACATAACAATCCTAACAATAAATAGTAAAAAAATAATATCTGCTGCTATTTTATGTTTAACCGAATTCCTTCACAATTCGTAAATGTGTTACGTTTTTTTTAAGTTGTGTTTTGTAAATGGCGCTTAATATATTACGATTAGCTACTACACCCCTAGAGAAAAAATACTAGTAGAGACCAAAATTTTTGTTTAAATTACTTTCGACTGTTAATACACACCTGACCGTTCCGAATCTTGAATAACAAGCTTTAAATTCGCGTTTAAAGCACTTTTAAATTTTTTTTTAATCACACTCATTTTTAAGCTGAATTTTCAAATCACATAATTATTTCTACCATTTTCACCACCAATCCACGACATATACAACCCAATAAAACCGAAATACTACTACGGGCCTCAAAGTTAATCTAAAACTATTATTGTTATGATAAAACTGGTTACTACAATGCACGTGTGTTCTCTAGTAAAAAACCGGAATAAATATTGCCAAAAACTCGTATTAATGTCAAATAAGGTACCACGCCCTAGCAAATTCGCTTGGCGTATTATTTTAGTTAGATTAATCTTCCGACAGAGATAATAACGTAATAATTCGTCTATGCTTTACCCAATTCTTGAGTGCACGGTTGGCGTAATGGTTAAAGCTTTATCAATTACGCTGGTGTTGTGAGTTACAAATCTTTGTGTGATCCGCAAATATTTGTTATGACTGGGTGTGCTTTGTGTGTGTCAAATGTATGTTTGTGAACACCCCCGCGACATAGGAGTTATTCCTACAGAAGGCGTCGTTTTTAAAAGTAAAAAAAGAAAAAAAAATAACATTGGAATTGGCTTCTAGTCTAACGGATTTAACTGTATATCAGTATTTTACGTGGAGTGACTGCCATAAGGCTGTCCATTAATCACGTGATGTTTTTAACATTTTTTAACCCCTCCCTCCCCCTTGGTGATACGTGGTAAGGTTTTAGACTCCCCCCCCCCCCATCACCAAAAATCACGTGTATTTTTTAGTACCTACAAAGAATCTTATTTTTTTTTGCGTTTGACGAAAAAATAAATACACGTGATATCTTACTATCCTTACCCCCCCATCCTCTTGTGATATTTCGTGATTTTTGCCGATAATGGACAGCCCCTAAGATCTGCACAACCCAGTACGAGGAGATACTCCTTGTTTATTTATTTATTTATTTATTTAATAGGTACATCAACAATATACATACAATAATATTACTGTAACACGTGCTTGAAATTGTTTGGGTCTTGTATGCATATCTTTCATAAATGTACACAACACTCTTTGTAGTTAAGACACGTTATTAAAATAATGAAAAAGAAAGAAAGAATACAGGATGCAAAAACTTAAATCTAAAGATAACAAAAATGTAACAACTAATTGGTTAAGGTTATGTGAGATCAATTTTAAAATCATAAAACATAAAAAAAAAACATAAAATCTACTAATATACTTAGTCTAAAATATCACAAAAAGATTTTGCGTAAAGCTTTCGTTTGAATTTAATCAAGGAATCGTGAAAGATATCTATAGTGTCCGAGTCTCCACACAGTGTGTTGTATTGGGCACACATTCGTGCCAAAGGTGATTGTTTGCCCACGTTCGTTCTGTAGAATGGAATATTAAAAGACTTAGTGATAGGGTAACGCGGCATTCTGTTGGGCACTGCTAGTCTGACGTTATTCAACAATTCGCTGCAATCTATGCCACCATTTACAAGTTTGTGCAAGAACACCAGGTCGTGGTTTTTACGCCTGTAATGCAAGGTATCCATTTTAAAAACTTGTTAGACTAGATGTCAGACTTTCTGGCCTCTGACTACCCGTAACGACTGCCATAGATCTTCAAATGGCAACCGGGACCGACGGCTTATCGTTATGTATAGACCGTCACCCATCCACGGCCGACCGCGGTTAAGATCGCGCTTCGACTAAGGGTCGACACACACCAAAAGCGCGTCGAAGCGCAGCCAATCGAAGCGCAGTTTCAGTGTCATATGAATTCCAACTCTATTCTCACAACCATAATACTCATTATCGCATGAGAAACCTTACGCTACTACTACTATGGAATTCGCCGGAATTCCCGCGGCGCCGCGGGCATCCGCGCAACTTGTTTGAGTTTCTGGAACCCTGTAACTACGAGGGAAAATTTTACCTATCATACAGTAAAAAAAAATCGAATAATATTCCTAAACGCTCTACAATCTTCAAAAAAACTGTTACCGTAATCACTAACAAGGTAAAAGTTTTAATTAATTAAATTACAATTCATAGATTCCTGAGTTGGCTCACACGTACACACGCTACAGATAAAGCTATATTTTCCAATATAAGCTGGTCTCTCATTATACGGGAAACCAATACAATGCTAGACCATTTTATACTGGAATGAATAGCTTGATGATTAGCCATGAGTACATGACAAAGCTAAAGAGCATGGCCATAATGTATGTACTATTATATGCAAATAATATATTGTCGTCAGCTTCGTAATGAACAGAGGCGATAGTTAATATTCACTAAATAATTTATTTGGTGATCGCCCGATTAAATAATTACCTAAAAATTTCTAACATGTGAGGTATTTTCCACTGCGTTTTATCGTTAATAGGTTTTTATTCCTATAAGACGAAATAGACTGACTAAGTAGTCTATTTCTAATTATTTTTTTTATGTACATTACTATTTTTAAGTAAAAATAATAATGTGGTACATAAATAAAATAATTAAAAGATATGATAAAAATAAATTGTTTATGGTCTGTTAAAAAGTAATGAAAAAAATATTGTAGTTACGTAGATCACAAAAACAAAAGCACAAATCACGAAAATAAAAATCTTTTTTTTTTTTTGTGAAAAAAAATATAAAAAATATGCATCTTATTTTGCAAAATAAACACTGTTAATTTCATCATGCAATATATAAAAACACTCACTTATTAAGTCCTCAGTCCTTCCCGAAAACTTAATGAAAACATAAACAATAACCAAAGCTAAACAAAAAATAACTGACAACATAAAAAAAATGAAAATCAATATCACATCACTACACTATCACAGCATGTCGTCGACTGGTCGTAATTCCCGCCAACTTTGACAGTTCTGACAGCCGACCGCTCGCGACGAAGTAAGTAAAAGTACTTCGAAAATCTGGATTTAATCACTTATCAATTGCTAATTCCACTTCGCTAAAAGCAAATAAGTTATCAAGCTTAATTGACCAGATTATTTTAGTTAACTGAAGCGGTTTGCTACACATGTACACGTCGTAAACACGCGAAGATACTGAAATGTAGCCGCTTGTGACCTTGTGCTGATTTGTCCCGTCTTACGCTATACAGTGTGGACGGGAAGCGATGCGCAGCGCTGTTTCCGCTAGATTCTATTTATTGTTTAAGAATGATCCCTGAACTTAGATGAGTATCAGTGTGCTACTTTTCGTGCTAGGGATGTGCGGCATCGCTGAAATCATAATGATATTTTGTCGATAGAATTTCTATTTCGATGGTCAAATGGTTGAAGATATTTTATCAGAAATATTGTTACTTCACCTGAGCTCATACTTTGGCTCATCGTCTGAGCGACATGAGGTATCTGAGTTTGATTCTGGATCTGAGCTTATCCATTAGGTAACTTTGGAATTGCTGGCATAGATAGAAGGATTAATTTCTAAGTCTACGCATACGCTTCTCTTATTTATATTCCCAGAAAAATTAAAAATGACAGTTGTAAAGCCAGTGTTTAAAAAAGATGACAAAACTAACCCAACCCAAGCAATTATAGGCCCATTGCCTTAATACCAGTCATATCAAAAGTTTTCGAAAAGATTATGTACAGTAGATTAATATCCTTTTTGAATAAATATTCTATTTTGTGCCCTGAGCAACATGGTTTCCTCAACGGAAAATCCACCTCATTAGCGTCTTTTAAACTTATTAATAGCATTGACAGTAAAGTACCTATCACTACCATCTTTTTCGACATGAGCAAAGCATTTGACTTTGTCTCACAAGCTATCTAAATGATAGGACGCAGTATGTTAAAATTACAGAAGTAAACTCTAATCAAAAACTGGATACTGCTAAATCAGTCGTCAAATACAATAAAGTGGGTGTACCGCAAGGAAGCATTTTAGGGCCTCTGTTTTTTCTTCTCTATATAAATGACTTTCCCTCCTTAACTGAATATGAATGCATCCTGTATGCTGACAATATTTCTATATATGTCCCGTATAATCCGAAGACTAACTACAATGATTACTCAATGAAACAATAAATGATGTAGTGAATTGGTTAAATATTAATACTCTGAGTGTAAACATTAATAAAACTAAATATGTGCAATTTTGTAATAGAGGAGGAAAAAAGCTAGAGCTAAATTTAAAATATAAAGAACATTCACTATCAGAAACAAACGAGATTTCTTTTTTAGGTATAATTTTAGATGACAAATGCAATTGGAAGGCTCATGTTGATAAAATATGCAAGCAAATCAACAGCTTTGCCTATGCCTTAGGGCGTCTAACTAAAATTGCCAACAAAAAAACAGCACTAAAAGCGTACCACGGTTTTGTTGCATCCAGTTTAAGATATGGAATTGTCCTCTGGGGCAATTCAGTGCATATAAAAAGAGCATTCATATTCAAAGTCAAAGTCAAAGTTTCTTTATTTGTTTAGCCCAGAAACAATGTGTGCGATCAATTTGTAATGTGTCTCCGTGGACAAGCTGTAAGCCATTGTTCCGTAAATTGTCATTGTTAACTGTGCCATGTGTTTATATTTTTGAAATATTTATTATATTTAAAAAACACTAAAGAAATATAAAGTTACATTAAATAAATTGAAAATATATACATAGGTAAAAATAAAAAGGCAAATATTTACATTAAGTTAGGCGTCATAGTATTTTTGTAAAAGCTAATTCTAATTTGTTTTTAACCAAAAAACATACGTGTACATTCAATACCCGTTATCCTGATAAACTTGTCATACCTACAATCAGGACTGCGCTATGTAGACGTAACGCCTATGTAATGGCTATACGAATATATAACCATCTACCCCGTGAAGTACGAAACTTACCAGCAAATAAATTTAGAAGCCAGTTATTTAGGTTTCTACGTGAAAAAGGTTTCTATTCTGTGGAAGAGTTTTTAAAATATAAGATATAATTAGATTCAATTCATTTATTCTGATGCATGTAGAATGTAAGTAATTTTGATATATTGTAAAGTAAATATTTCTAGTTTGTACGTTTATGTCTGTATGCCATAATATTACATGGCAAATGTGTGTTATTTCAAATATTGTTAAGTTAAGGCAATCTGTGTGTACATTTTTTTAAATTTTTTGGAGTATAAATTGCTTTTGTTATTAGTATATGTATAATTATTTTTGTCTGTTCTGAAACCCTTATATACCTATACTCATTGTATACACACATTGCTTTTACTCCTTTATTTTCTGCTTGAAGTGTAAGATATTGCAACCTTATATACTATGGATTTATTTATAAGTATTATTTTTTCCATTTCTATTTAAGTTTATTTTCTCTTTATAACCATCTTTAGCCATAACGTTGTTTTCGTTGCTATAACTTACACATAGAATTATTGTCAAAAAACAAACAAATATTGTATGAATTATTTGAAAAGATGGTGCACATGAGTTTCTCACCAGCTCTTCTCATGATGCAATACCCATCGGAGCTGGTACTTGGATTGATTTTAATTCAAATCTCTAAGTTAAATTAAAGTCAATCTAAGCTCCGGTGTCAAATCATTTTAAGGGCATGGATACCGGTATTCGGTATTACCGAAAAACCGGTAATACCGGACTATTTAAGGCAATTCTAAAAACCGACATTGAAATTGCAAATACCGGTTTTTCGGTATTATAAATAAAATAATTAAATTCATGAATAAAACCCATAAGGCGGCTTTCGATTTCAAAAATAACAAACAACCTATTTTATTTCATAATTGTAAAATTGATAGGCGGTAGTCTACGTTTTCTTTTCATGGTTACTCGCTCTCTCTTAAGGCACTCATTGATGTGGACTCTAATATTTCATTTTCGGAGGAAGAGCATCAACTTCTTGACAGTATACAACAAAGCCTTACTGTTGTCAAAATGACTGTCGAAGCTTTATGTCGACGCGATGCTACTCTTTTAACAGCACACGCAGCTCTGAACTTTTCATTTAAAAAATTAGATCAATAAAATACCAACCTCGCAACTCAACTGGCAGAGTCAATGCGTACCCGCGTGTTACAAAGACGTACCTTTGACATCTATACTGCAATATTTACACAATCCTGAAGCTTATTTTGAAGATCAAATGTCCCGTACAGAAGAGGGGTTAACTTGGAAAATGAAAAGCGATTAACTGCTTTCAAAACTAAAAAGCCTCATAAAGCGTTTCCAACCAACTCGGATCGACCAATCAGCAGATAGTGGTAAAACTAGTAGCAGCGACGACGATGAAGGAACCGGTTCAGCATCAATTCAACTAGAATTGAATAAAGCGATCGCGCAATCTCTGAAAGAGAAAATACATCAAGAGACATTTTACACGAAAACCAAGGGATTGAAAACGAACCTGATCCTATTAATCAAGATGAAAATGGCGGAAAGCGAGGACGTTATTTGGATGAACTGTATAACCAACTCATGAGCATTCCTCCAACTAGTGTTGAGTTGGAAAGAGCGTTTTCAGCGGCAAATTACATTATGTAATAAAATAAGGTCGTCATTGAATGATAACACTTTAGATGCCATTTGTTTTCTCAGAACACTTTTGCAACAACAATGTGTATAATATACTATTATAATACACTTTTACTTGAAGACTGTTTGGGTTGTTTACTTGTGTTAAATTGAACTAATATTAAGAAATTGTTTAAAAATAAGCTATTTATGTTTTTGAAAAACTTTATTAATATTATAGAAGAACTAAATTATCTTAAATATTTAATTAAAATTATGACAAAAGATAATTGTATAATTGTTAATTATTAAGGTAGCTGAATTATTTCATAACTTTAATAATATGTCAGAATAATATATTTAGAGTTTCAAGATTTTAAATGCCATTTTAATTTATACATGATTATTTAGCTTTGTTAATGTTTGTCTAACTTTAGAGTTTTAAATGTTTAATTTAGTATGTACCTGATTATTTGATTGTGATGTAAAATAATAACTTAATAGTAGTAAGAACTAAAAATTATGTTGATTTTAAAAACAATCGTTTGTAAGATCGTGTTTATTTTAATTTTGATTCATTAATTCAGTCTAAAAACAATATTACATGGAGGATTTTTACTGCTATTATTATTATTTATAATAGTTGAAGTAAATTACCGAAAAAGTACCGAAAAAGTACCGAAAAATCGGTAATCCCGGTTTTTTAAATATTAATACCGAAAAAATACCGGTTTTGTCAGAAGTCCATTACCGCCATGCCCTTTATAATTTAGTAAGCTAAGTTTTATTTTAATTTTATATTTTTTGTGTTTTGATGTTTGTTTTGACGTGTTCAAGCGCCCCTTGGGGCCCATGGAAATAAATGATTTGATTTGATTTGATTTGTAGAACTAAATTATTACCATAACACCTGTAAAAACCACATTTTGACAAATATAGTATTTGTATTTGTTGTATAAAAAAAAACGTTGAGCCCGGTATTCGATATCGCTCTGTCTAAAAATTCGGTCATATTTAAAATTTTCCGATGAAATTTTTGTATATTTTTATTGCCGATCAAAAATGATCACTTCAGAGCTTCAAAATGATTTAATTAACCACTAAGTGTGTCAAAAGTGATTTCCGGATGTGTGGAAATTTCTGATGTGATTTTTTTAGCTCCCAGCGAACCGAATCACTAGTAAACGGCTGTCTTCTATTACATTTACATCCAATATAATCTTTATATACTTTTGTCGAACAAAACAGCGTGAAAATCCCAAACAACCTTTCCCCCGCGTGAATTTCTGACTGGCGCCCGCAGCTTTTGGCAAAAGCTGCGGGCGCCCCTGTTTGCATTTTTTATTTATAAAAAAGCGCTGAACCCCGTTTTCGATGTCTTTCCCTATTTAGTTCTCCTTCAGCGTTAAAATCAGCCAGCGATAATTCTAATCATGCGGTGCGATCATGCGGTTGATTCCACGCGGAGAAGTCACAGGCAACAAAAAAAATATAACACATATTTTATCGATATATGTCCCATCTAACCTATTATCAAGACAACACACATGTGGAACCATCTCTGTTTCATGTTTTACATAAGAAAGGAATCACTTCCTGAGTGTAAGTTTATTTCATTTTATTTTTCTCTCCATAACCATCTTTAGCCATAATGTTGTTGTGGTTGCTTTCTTACTTACACATTGAATTATTGTCAAAAACAAACAATTATTGTATGTATGAATTATTAGAAAAGAGAACCGTATAGCAGTTCATAAAAAGGGTACACCGCCATCTATCGAGGTGTTTGAGAACTATTAGTATTACAAATCTGGAAATAGATATATAAATATTCTTTATATGTAATAAATAGAAGAAATAGAAATAATTTATTTGCTATAAACAACTCTCTCTGCTAATAACATAGCTGCATAGGTGGTGTAACAGTAGCAGTACAGCATGTTTTATAAGTATGTAGTTACAAAAGAAAAGTATATATTATTATGTATTAGTAGCAGTTATTCTAGTAGCCATAGTACAAGCTCTGTTTAGTTTGGGACTTGATGGTGTTGTATGTATGTTGTGAGGTAGGTATTTATTTATTTTACCGTGGAATCGGTTTGCAAATACAAAAATATGCATATTGACCTTTAATAAATAGATATTGACATATTGTTTCTTAATTATTCCTTTTTTTTTAAATCTATTACCTACATTTCTCTTTTATTTAGTTTATATTAAAGGGTGTAAAAATAAATAAATAATAATAAATGTCATAATTTTATTTGACTATGACAGAAAGTAGGTACTATTTATGTAGGTACTTTATTTAAGTATGCGCTAGTATCTAGATATTATTATATTATTTAAGACAAATAAAATTCATACAGCTGATTTCTATTGAAGATTTCACGGATCAGGATTCCAACTATAGACCCCATAGGAAAATCAAATAATTACCACATGTAAGTAATACTGTTTAGGTAAATATTTATCATATTGTAGCTTCTTACACTATTTAACCAATGGACTAGGCATGCATGAGCGTTCCTCTTTGCAACTTTAGTGGATCAATCAATCTAATAAATTAAAAAAAACTACTTCTAGACTCGATTTTTAATTGATTTATACCGTTGTATTAGTAGTAACTTATGTATGTGAGCGTGTTCCACCGCACCCCACCAAAATATGCAGAATTATTTTGTTTGAAGCGGTACCTACGCTTAAGGTTAGTCCTATGGTTAAATCGCCTAAGTATTGTAGTTATGAATTGATCAAAAATATTCTAGTGTGAAAAAATAGACAACGCGCTGCGCGCACCGAGCGATAGGCCATAGTAAAATAAATAAGTAAGCCAACTCCCGGCGTTTAGGAGCGCACGATACCTAAACTTGCTCGAGGCTTAGGGTTGTCACTGGTCAGATTGATATTTTAAATTACCTGTACTGAAATGATTTTTTTAATTATAAAAAAAACGTTTTTTTTACAAATCAAAGCATTTATTTATGTCAAATCAAAGTCAAACTTTCGCAAACTTTTTTACAAACTCACATTTATAATATTAGTTAGTTAACACTAGGAAGTTACATGCATATACTTTACCTACCATTAAAGCAAAAAAACAAATACCATGTTGTTCTCTCTTTTAACTTTAACTACAACTAAAATGAGAACCTCCTTTTTTGAAGTCGGTTAAAATACCTAAAACCTCGAAAATTTTCTCAATATATAGGTTCTCTTCTGAAAACTACATCAAAATCAGCCAAATGCGAGATAATCGCAGACCAACATAAGTACATACACACTATGAGAAATTCCTTTTTTATATCGGTTAAAATAAAAATAATTTAATAACACATCACAAAATTGCGCATCATATTCATAATGTAACATCCATTTTGTGAAATAAATAAACCAAAGAGGCAACGGCACGGCGGCGTTTAAAAAACATACCTACATTATTATTAAGTATTTAGTAGTTATTATCAAATACGTATTTTATTAAAGTTCACCTTTCGTGTTCAGAGGGTACCTTAAAGAACGTTAATTCTGGGTTTGAAATAATGTCGTTTGAACAACCATAAACTGCACAATAATATCTTTTGACTCGCGAAGACATTTTGCAGTGCATGCAGCGCGTAACCGTACCTATTTTTTTAAACAAACAGCGACCGCTCACAGTAATGGCACGGCCCGCACTACCACTGACCGAGAAACTGGCCGAGCGGCGTAGTGTGCGTGCGTACGTACATGAACCCGGGGCGTGGCAAGCGCTACGCGTACATACAAACGGCGCGATGTACCTTTGTTCGAAGATAACTTACTATTTATACTATGGATAGGCGGCTTCCCGCTTGAAACGGTACTTTTTCCATCCTTGAAGAAAAGAGAGGGCAATATGTTTTCATTAGCCCCGGCCCGCGCGTATTCGTTTGCAGTCACAAACAAATGTGCAGTCAAGGACAATGTGCGTAAAACGTACGTTAAAATTAAACTTGTTAATTTAAGATTTATTTTTATTGTAGATAGTAGGTAGTGTTATTATTAAAAAATGTTTTACATTCAAGAAATGCAATTTGTTTTATTTTTTCCTAACGCTTGTGTACGCAACTGTACCATATTAATAAATACTATATTGGAAGATTAAGAACGTTTCTTAGATATATGGTACGGCCGCTTTTTTGTAGCCATCCGAACTTGGTCGGGTTATGTAGGTTTTCGATGCTTCGTCAGTTTTTTAATTGTTTTTCTTTAATTACTGAATTTAATGATATAAAATTTTGCATGTGCATAGTTGAATGAATACACTAATTATTGGCATACATTTTATCATGCAATTCCTTTAGAACGTCGTGATATTTGACTGCTTTGTAAACAGTGATCTATTCATGGTAAATTGTCCTAAAACTCTTTAATTACTAACGGAACTTAACAAGATCTTAACTTGCATCCAAGAGGAATACTTAGTAGAAAACTTCCTTGTAATATCTTATGTTTGTCGTGTCCACAAGACAATTGAACCTTGGTCTTCACGGGAAATGTAATAATATATCGGTGACTATCCAGTTCGGTTAGAGCCTCCTTAGTCAGAGAGATAGGCGTGTTTTTGCACGTTCCATCTATCTCCTGATGTTGTATGAGTCGTTGAATACGTGTACGTTACGCCAGCAAGAAAGTGTCACGTAGAGTGATATGAGTAGAACGTATAATTAGTGCGCAATCTGCTGTAAATGTGCGCCGCATAAAAAAATTGTGCGTCTTGTAGTTTTGAAAAAAAAAACGTAAAAACGATTCCCGCTGGAGTAACGTTGTTCTAGCAAGAAAATTCTAGACGAATTATCGGAGAGATAAAATACATCCATGGGCAGAGAGCTTATAATTGTGCAAATATGTGCGCCATAAATATAATTTGTGCGTCCATAGGTTTTCGAGATATTGCGTTTCCCGCTGAAGTAACGTTTTGCGAATTCGTGTATCTCTAAGACCATTTTATGTGCGCCTGTAGAATGAACATACACGAATAGCTCTTAATTTGTGCATAATTGTGACATAATTAGATGCCAGATAATATTTATAATTTTCAAGTAATCGCGCTTTATTGAAAACTTAAAAAAATATTGTAGCGCCTAAATGAGAAGACGTATAAGCTCGTTAAAAACTATATTCGATCCATCTTGGCGTTTATAATTACCATAAAAAGTTTCAAAACAGAACCTACAAGCGCTAATGAATAATGTTACTAAAAGTCAAAACGACGGCATCATAACTTTGACGCCATCAAACAAGAAACTGGCTCAACCTAAGATGTGTAGATGTAAACCAAAAATTAGTGCCTTTATTAAATAATATATAGTAAAAATATCCAGCTTCAACTGTTTCGTATTAAGTAAATATTAATACTAAACCAAAACAGTTATACGGCGCAGGTTATCCGACCAAATTCGAATGACTACAAAAAAGCGACGGATTCATACGTATCGATGACCACCTTTATTAAACGTATTACACCTAAACTGTGTTCGTACAGTCACGCTTAAATGTTCGTTGGGAATTATTATTACAATGACAAAGAGCTTGTTGGTTTAAAAAAATATTATTTTTATTATCATAGAGATACACGAATTCGCAAAACGTTACTCCAGCGGGAAACGCAATATCTCGAAAACCTGAAGACGCACAAATTATATTTATGGCGCACATATTTGCACAAATATAAGCTCTCTGCCCATGTATGTATTTTATCTCTCCGATAATTCGTCTAGAATTTTCTTGCTAGAACAACGTTACTCCAGCAGGAATCGTTTTTACGTTTTTTTTTTCAAAACTACAAGACGCACAATTTTTTTATGCGGCGCACATTTACAGCAGATTGCGCACTAATTATACGTTCTACTCATATCACTCTAGCTAGGTGACACTTTCTTGCTGGCGTAACGTACACGTTGAATACAGTCCGGTTCGGCTTTGACTTGGTGAATAAAGCTTATTATAGTACACAAGACTACATGAACGATAAAGCACCGTGGGACTAATTTAGTATTTTGATAAAATGAATTATTTATTGCATTATTTGAATTAATCATAATGTCTTAATTTTTATTGTTTTTACTTTTGACATTTACTGACTATGAAGTACATCTACACAAGTAGTATTTTGTATACAATTTTTAGTTTTAAGATTTGACGATCCTAGTGTGATATTAAACTGTAAATAACAGTGAATAACAATTTTAATTTTAATAATTGCAATTTTAATTTTAATATTATGATTATACTTTTTTAAAAATGACGATTCGAAAGTGCTTGTTGCTAGGCCTACTTGAATAAATGATATTTGAATTTGAATAATCTTCTGCTCGCACAAATGCCAGGACTCAATTCCTGAGCATTCAGTCTCTAGATACACGAATTCCTGAGAATTGGTTGCTATAAATTGAGCAGGTGGTACTATAACTTTATTATATTTATTGGGGACCGGGCAGAGTTTATATAACTGATCAGAAGTACTAGATGTTATTGGAAATTTGATAACTACAACGACTTTTGACTCTGTGATATATGAACCTAGGCTAATAATGTCATAGTAACTTCTAATATCTAAAGCTAAAATCTGATCTAACTGATAAGTTTCTTTTAATTTAGTCAATTCAAATCTCAAATCTTTGATAGAAAGTATAAGAGTGGTGAATATCAGTTGTGACTAAAAGCTAATATGTTTTCAAGTCTGCAAATTTCGTTAAGAAGGTCTTGTGTATTTTCGCTAATGATAGCGAAAATTTGCAGAAGTTGGGTAAAATGAATGGTACGCTCGTTTTCATTGTTTGTCATATTTATGACAAAAGAAAGAGTCTTCTCTAATCTTCTCTGATTAATGGACAAATTACTGAGTACTTGGTTCTGCTGAATGGTCATTTCTTTGTACAAAGTTATATGTTTGTTAAAAGTCTCCGATAAACTGCGATCATTTTTATTCAAAATTTGCAAAGCATTTTCGAATTTCAGGGCGTCCTCGCTATCTAGATTTCCTGTGATACTTTTGACGATTGTACCCAATGGATTCAGCAATCCTCTCTTAATTCTGGTTGATCTAAATGTGTCTAGCTGCAGTAAAATTTTATTTAATTTATTAAAAAGATGATGGGTTTGATGATTGAATAAAGTGTGTTCCATTTTCGATAAGTTAAAGGTAGTGTCAGTGAGTGTGTTTTTGATAGTGTTCACATGTAACTCAATTTTGTCCAGTTCAATTTCTTGTAGTAATGCATGAAAATGGGAAATCATTTTCGTAGGTCCAAGATTAAATGGTAATATGCCAGGTCCATTGTCTAGGCTGTCAAGTTGTATGTCTTGAGCATTGATCAGAAGGCCGAGGTACATTCCCCTTTTAATTTTTGGTAGGTCTTTTTAATCGAGATTTTGCTACCGGTCCGCGGCGCTTTGCGGTGTATACGTGTTTTGGTAAATTAGTAACGACTTGATCACGAATAAAACGGGGTGCTAATTTTTGTCTATGTGCTGCAGGGTTTCTCACAAATATTGCCTGATTTGGCTCGCAATCTAAAACTTCTTTCCTAGTAGCGTTACGACGTGCCATTATCGCTTCACGTTCGAAAGATGCTGAGTTATGAATAATTTTATAAACTGTGTCCATTCTATTATGATGCTCTTGAACATAACTTTGAAGGTATTGGCACAGTATAAATATGTACAAACAGTACGGAAACTGCCTACAAACGTGCGAAACGGCACGCACACATAAACATGCACACCGACGAGACCCCTAAGGCTTAGGGGTCTCGTCGGTGTGAAGCGGCACTCGCTACTGAGAGCACCGCGACAACCGCTTAGGCGTCTCGTCGGTGTGCATGTTTATGTGTGCGTGCCGTTTCGCACGTTTGTAGGCAGTTTCCGTACTATTTGTACATATTACTACATATTTATACTGTGGTATCGGTCCGTTATATTCAAGTCTATGGGTTCGCGAGGGTCAAAATGAGCGGATATCAAATCGAATGGTCTACATTTGGTGAGACTGTGAATAGAGCTATTATATCCTATTAATGCATATTGTATCAGACTGCGTACTGGGTAGGACCCAGTACGCAGTCTGATACAATTTATGCTGTAATTTTAATATCCGTAATTTAAATATCCGTAAATGTTCTAATAAAGTGTTATGGAAACGTTCCACTATGCCGTTTTCGTTCGGTGCATTAGCACTGGTCATATGGTGCTGTATCTTATGTAATCGTAGAAATTCTGTTACAACTTGATTACTAAACTCAGTACCCTGGTCTGTTGTCAAATTTAAAGAAAAACCGTGATGTGTACTATAGTTCAATAGAACTTTTACTATATTAGGAGCAGTGCAATCTGGAAGGAAATAAGCTTGCGCGTATTTTGAGAAAGAATCTACTATTGTTAGAAACTGGTCATGCTCGATAGTTAAGAGGTCTGCGTGTGCTTTATTAGTCGGAGACATGACTCTAAATTGTGGGCGCACGGGATTGCGATCGTACTTTGCTTGACTACATAATTATATGGCACTCATTTATGAATTTTGTAATATCTGCTTTCATTTTGGGTCAAAAATAACGCTGCGATAACGATAAAAAGGTTTTATTAATCCCGCGGTGGTTCGCTTTGCCGTCGTGATAGTTTTAATTATTTGACACTGAGTAGGTTGATCGCTAATATAGTTGACAATTTTTTTAACTAAAGTTAGATTCCTCCCCGAGTGACGTACACAACAATTCCCTACGTCCGGCGCACCCTGGGCAATTCGCGAGTTCTCCAAAGCGAATTGGCTAATCCTTTCACCACGATGGCAAGTCAAAATAAAATGACTCAGCCATCGACACGATGAAGAAGAAGAAGAAGAAGAATGAAATTTTAAATTATCCATGTCTGTACATTGAAGATAATGAAGAAAAACTATACGAGGGGCCTTTGTCGTGAACTAAAGTTCTTTGTAGAATCGGAATAATACATTATCATTTTTTCTGATGGTTTAACCAAAATTGCAGTTAAAGTTTTGAAATCTTTATAGGTCATTTATTTGTCAATACTCAATTCTTTTTTGCTTTCCACAATGTTTTGTTATTCAAATTCAAATTCAATTTATCATTGAAATATTCGTTTATATTGTAATAGGATTTGCTTATAAATAATTGTTTTAATTTATTATAGAATATATTTGGTTTGTTTTCATTTTTAAGAGTCTCTGGTAATTTATTGTAAATTTTTATTGACATGACCAAGGAACTGGAAAAGTGTACTGTAAGTCGTGAAGTTGGTAGGTTAAGTCTGTTTTTATGCCTTAAAGTTATTTTCGTTTGGATTTCTTCCCTCTTTGTGTATAATTCTGGATGTTCACGTACAAATTTACACATATTTCTAATATATATAGACTAGGAAATGTCATAATTTTATTTGACTATGACAGAAAGTAGGTACTATTTACGTAGGTACTTTATTTAAGTAGGTATGCGCTTGAGACTTGAGATATAATCTAGATATTATTATATTATTTAAGACAAATTAAATTCATACAGCTAATTTCTATTGAAGATTTCACGGATCAGGATTCTAACTATAGACCCCATAGGAAAATCAAATAATTACCACATGTAAGTACTACTGTTTAGGTAAATATTTATCATATTGTAGCTTCTTACACTATTTAACCAATGGACTAGGCATGCATGAGCGTTCCTCTTTGCAACTTTAGTGGATCAATCAATCTAATAAATTAAAAAAAACTTCTTCTAGACTCGATTTTTAATTGATGTATACCGTTGTACTGGTAGTAACTTATGTATGTGAGCGTGTTCCACCGCATCCCACCAAAATATGCAGAATTATTTTGTTTGAAGCGATAGGCGGCTTCCCGCTTGAAACGGTACTTCCATCCTTGAAGAAAAGAGAGGGCAAATATGTTTTCATAGCCCCGGCCCGCGCGAATTCGTTTGCTGTTGAACTTGAACCTGATTTTGTTTTATCCCCAGTCACAAACAAATGTGCAGTCAAGGACAATGTGCGTAAAACGTACGTTAAAATTAAACTTGTTAATTAAAGATTTATTTTTATCGTAGATAGTGGTGTTATTATTAAAAAATATTTTACATTCAAGAAATGCAATTATTTTATTTTTTCCTAACGCATGTGTACGCAACTGTACCATATTAATAAATTTATACTATATTGAAAGATTAAGAACGTTTCTTAGATATAATAATATGGTACGGCCGCTTTTTTGTAGCCATCCGAACTTGGTCGGGTTATGTAGGTTTTCGATGCTTCGTCAGTTTTTTAATTGTTTTTCTTTAATTACTGAATTTAATGACATGAAATTTTGCATGTGCATAGTTGAATGAATACATTAATTATTGGCATACATTTTATCATGCAATTCCTTTAGAACGTCGTGATATTTGACTGCTTTATAAACAGTGATCTATTCATGGTAAATTGTCCTAAAACTCTTTAATTACTAACGATACATCATTGATACTTGGTAACATGTTGCAGTCACTTACAAGGTTTGTATAAACGTGAAAATCTAGACCCCAAAGTGCATACTTTAAAAACTAAGACCTAATAAGCGTATTTTACGTTTATATTTTAATCTTTAAAACCCTTAGTTTTTTTCTAAATCTGTTTTTTAAACAAATATAAACAAATTCAAAGCAACGTATGTAAAAATCTACAGCTCTCTATGTAAGCGCTTTATATGAAAACTAGCTAATGGCCAAACGTTCGCGCAGCGGGAACTTGAATTTCGCCGAAGTTTATGTATGCACTAGTTTTATTCATACATACACAATTACACACAAATACACACTAATTTTTGGACACATCTCTTTTCTTCTAAAGTCGATGGATTAAAAAAAGTTTCGCCAGGACAACGTTAGCCCAGCGGAATCAGTTTTTGGTGAATTTCTCCACAATGGCTGCATGCACAAATTTTTTTTACCATACACAATTACACGACGTCATACACTAAATATCTGCATACTTAAAATCTTTAAATTCAACAACATCCCGCTGGGCGAACGCACACATTTGAAGGCATTGCTATGAATTTAACGCTTTTGCCTGTCATTTGTGTTAACTGATTTAAATTTACTTCTTTAATATCAGAGGATATTTAGAACTAAAGGAGCTTCTCTGTGCCTTGTCAGACGAGGCATAAGCCTTGAATTCTTGGTTATTACAGAATTGTGATAGTCGTTACGAGTCGTCAGAGGTCAGAAAGTCCTAAATCTAGTCTATCAAAGAGCATCGTGTCGATAACAGGTTCTGGAGGTCATACTGAAGGGAAGGAAGGAAAAGGTTAATCGCTAAATCCCGACTCGAAAATGTAATTAGGAAAATGCTTCAGTAAAAATAAAACTTCAGATATAATTAAAAATAAATGTATGTATTTTCTATAATATAATAACATTATATCACATTAAGTACATCACTACGGTAGTGTTGTGACACCATAATTGATTTTGTACGATGACAAAACTAAATAACAGTTTGTTTACAAAAATAAATGATTATTTAAATTAACGAGATATTTGTTATACCTTTATTAAATACATCAGGATAATAATAATAAAATGTAGTTTTTATTAAATATAATAATATGTTTTATTAAATAATATTACTATTTACATACGGTTCCAAAAAAAACAAATCTTTTATTTTCATAAACATTTAAAAAAAATACTCTACAAAATTCTTGTTCTACAAATTGAATTATAATTGACAATAATAATCGCATACAAATTACTAAATTATCTACATTTTAGGGCGGTATATGTGGCGGTCTCCGCACATAATATATGACGATTGACATTGACAACATCGAGAAGTGACACGCTCGTCACAATTGTCAAAGAGCGCTGAATCGCGATAACGAAATGTTCACAGCAAGTGTACATATACAACTTCCAATACGCTACCGTTGGACAGCAAATTTCAAGACATATAAAATCAGTCACTAAAAAATTTTAAGTACTTATCCCTAATAATACAGCACACCTTTGAAAATAAAAATAAGTACATAATATGGCAAGGAAAAGTAACTTCTCCTTGAATATACACTTTTTATGAAATAACATAACGGCCGTATTACCTAAAAGGGTAACGTAGAAGTGTATACAGTATAATGCCCATATTTCACCAATTATTATAAATAATTCTTCACTGGGTCGAAAGAGACGCGGACAACACAGGACTTATCCTAGTGTAGGAGCCCATAGTGTATATCCAATTGAAATTTTCGAGACAATACATGCTTTTTTTTCAATTATATCTAGTTTCCATGCAGTAAGGGCGAGCCTGTCGATAATGAAAATATCCTGACGTCAATTCCCGAGTGTCTGAAAAACCGGGAATCGAACTAAAGATCTTATAATAATATTATCATCCATATTTTCAGGTGTATATTCACTAGAACAAAATGTAATCAAATTACGATTTACATTAAAATTGTCGTTTGTTATTTTTTATTTTATTTTATTTTAATTGTTAAAATTTACATTAAGGCAATTTGTAACAACCTTACAATTTAAGTAGCACAGTTTTGTATAACAAAAATGTCAGTACAAAGAATTGAATGGTTATATTATCCTTACTAATATTATAAATGCGAAAGTTTGTAAGTATGGATGTATGGATGGATGTTTGTTACTCTTTCACGCCAAAACTACCGGGTCGATTTCGATGAAATTTTGCACACATGTAGCTTATAGTCTGGATTAACATATAGGCTACTTTTAATTGACATACCACGCGGGCGGAGCCGCGGGCGGAAGCTAGTAAACTACTAAGATGGCAATCAGTACTATGGCCTGCCTGGTGGTAAGCAGTGAGGCTGTGTTTCCATTGAAGCGAACCGGAGCTGAGCCGAACCGCGTGTTAGTGTATTTTATTTAAAACTAGCAAATAATTGAATGTTTTATACATAAAAACCATCTTTATGAATCTATCTATTAATAAAAACCGTATCAAAATCCATCTAAGTATACATAGAGGCAGACAGACAGCAGATAGCGACTTTGTTTTATACTATGTAGTAAGTCAACGCCGTCCCTCTCGCCCAGTTCCGGGCCACGTGCTCATTGGTTTTCTTTGACAATACGCTTAGCCGAAGCGGCGTATACACGGTTTCAAGTAAGCAAGCTTCGTTACGCTTTTTACTGGAAACACAGCTTTACGCTAGACGCTAGCATACATTTTTACACATTTACAACTTTAAATTTAACTTATTATTGACTTGTTTTATCAAAATTCATAGATATTAGAAATTTTAATCCGTAGTAAATAAATTATGGTATTCTTTGGGACTATTTATAGCAGATATTTTAAAGTATAATTGTTTTTTTTTAAGTACAATTTGATGGCAACGCCAATCATATATTTTTAAGAAAGTGTTTTGAACACACATGGAAACTTACAGATTTATACAATGACTTAAGTCGGGCGTCCACAAGCTCCTAGTCTATTAGTAGAAAGATCTTATTTCTGTTATGTAATATACATTAGTGTTTAAGTTTTAATAAGTAAATACACTGTTTAATTGACATGGAATGTCATTTGGGTACAACATATTGTTTTTTTTCGCTGAAGTGTTTTGACATTGTTGGTTCATTTATGGGCCAAAATAGCTAACCTGTAGTATGTTTATAAAAACAAATAAAAACATTAACAGCACACTTATATAATCCAGAAGACTGAGCCGATCGCTATCCACCGGTCATAATTCCAACTCCGAGCTGCTATTGAGAATTTGCTGTCGGTAAAACAAATTTTTGACTGACCCAGCAATCGAACTTGAGACCTCAGGATGAGAGGTCGAAAACGCTAACCACTAGACTAACGACGCAAACAGGCAAATAACAGGTTATAAATATTTTTAAGTTACTCTGATTTCAAAACACTCCAACTTACAAAAAAACAGTCTTTCACTGATTTCACCAACAACGTGTCAATCTCAAGTTAACCGCTAAGCAAAAGGTTTCAATCTCGCTGTCCCTTTTACACATTTAATGAGAGAGAGAGAGAAGCAAATTTAATACAGGTTTTTATAAAAACGAAGATCACGAAGTTTGGTGAAGTCGGGGTTCAGAAGTTTGCAGTTCCATATTTATGTGCTACTAGCTGACCCGACAGTCTTCGAACTGCCTAAATTGATAAGTAAAAAAGACCTAAACTTTTGTATAAAATAAATTTAAAATAAACAAAATAAATCCGTAATAAACAAAAAAAAACGCTCGGTATGTTCTCAATCTACATAAAATAATCTGATAGATAGTTAACAACTTTCATATAATAATATCACCTTTTAAACCTTCTATGGACTTCCACAAATAATTCAAGACCAAAATTAGTTTTAGCGAGACTAACGAATAGCAATTCATTTTTATATATATAGATAGATATATCACTGGACATATAAAATCTCATATTGGATGGTACAATGGTATCACAACTCAAAAAGCTCCGTATTCATTAAGCAATCACAATTCTTATATTTTTTTTGTTAGTTTTGTATTCGAGATTTAATGATAACAATTATTAATAAATACTGTTTACAAAAATGGTAGTTTTTTAGGAATGTGACATCGGATGGTTCACGAGTTCTTCTTCGCTTCCAACATTTTTTTGTAGCTCTGGAAAGAAAAATATATCTATTAACAAACGTAACATCATGCTTATATTATGCAGCTTATATTGTCCATATTACTGGTGGCAGAGCTCTTGTGAATAAGCTCGAGGGCGGCAGCACCACCGTCTCACCTATAACCTGTCGCCAAATAGTAGTGCTTCCATTACTGTGTTCCGGTTTGGTGGTGAGATCAGGCCCTGAAATTACTGGCACATGAGGCATAACACCGTAGTCCTGAGCTGCAGCGACGCATCTACAATTTGCTTTTGTGGATTGTTGATGTCCATGGGCTGTACTCCACTTACCATCAGGTGAACTACACGTTCGTTCGCTATGGGCGTAGTATAAAAAAAAGAAAGGTGTATAACACCCACACTTCACCTGTTATATTTAAATCCCATGGGATAGGGGGCGAGCCTATCGCCATCCACTGAACACAATTCCAACTCCGCGCTGCTATTGCGAATTTCCTGACGGAAAGCTCACAAACAACACTTTGCCCGACCCGGGCATCGAACCCGAGACCTCTCAGTCAGAGGGGCATACGCTAACCACTAGATCATCGAGGCAGTAATAATAGTAGCCCTTTATCTAATACACATCCCACTGCTGGGCCCAGGCCTCTTCTCATGATGAGAATGGTTAGGCCATAGTCCACCACGCTGGCCAAGTGCGGATTGGTAGACTTCAAACACCCTCGAGCAGGCAGCGATAATTATCAAAGAAAATAATTATTTTATATAATATTAAAGTTGAAAAATTAAGAATCCAGCAGGACGCGAACCTGCACCCCCTGGGTATACGCCCCAAGTGCTTTGCCGATTCAGCTATGGATTCGTATGCTGCTAGACTCGAAATTTCTCAACTCTTTAATATTATATAAAATACAAAAAGGCATAGCAAAGCTAAATAATATGCTTTAAAATATTACAAGTATTAGAAAATAATTATCTTGATAATTTCTTCATAATGCGACATACCTCTTCCGCCATCTTGTACAACATGGCCGCTGTTTCTCGGCCGGTCTGCTCCACCAATGTCTTGAAGATACCGCTCGATTCGATCTCCGATAGTTCAGACCTGTGGACAACCATTTTATATTTAGATAACATTACTTTCTGTTAACAAATACATGTAGTACCACCTCAGTTATTATAGCAGCCTTGCATCTAATACACGTCCCACTGCCGAGCTAAGGCACGCTGGCCAAGTGCGGATTGGTAGACTTCACACACCCTCGAGTACTTTTTAGGCACTCTCAGGCATGCAGGTTTCCTCACGATGTTTTCCTTCACCGTTAGCGAGCGATAATTTATATGATAAATACACACTTATCTTCGAAAAGACGAATCTTAACGATTTATTGACAGAGGTGTGTGCCGTGGGCTCGAACCCGAGAACTTTGACTTAGCAGTCCTACGGTCTCGGCTATCGCTGCTATAGTACCACCTCAGTTGTAGTAGTTTAAATTGAATTATCTACTCTATACAAATATTACAAATAGTTATAATAAAATTATTTAATAATAAAAAAAAACCGACTAAAATTACAAAAAATGCAAAAGTTAGAAATACATGAGTAATATTCAATCACCTCATCTGTGTATAACTTGAAAGAATACAGTAAACGGCCTCAAGGTGCCTATATTTAAAGAATGATGTGCATACTCCTAAACGTTGAGGAGTTGTACCTTCCAGCATCAGCTCAGCAACATGAAATGCTGACTGCTAGATGCAAATATCCGAATAGCTTTAAATTGAGGGTTGCCCTCGATTTCTCTAGAATCCCATCATCAGATCGTGACCTTATGAAAATGGGACCACATGACAAGTATACACTTTCAGGGAAAAAAATATTTATCAAATATGTCGTAATAGCAGCAATAGCCGAGTGGGAGACCGTAGGACTGCGAAATCAAAGGTCTCGGGTTCGAACCCACGGCACACACCTCTGTTAAAAAATCTTTAAAATTATTTTTATTTATTACGAGGATATGTGTGTATTTATCATATAAATGATCGCTCGCTAACGGTGAAGGAAAACAACGTGAGGAAACCTGCATGCCTGAGAGTGCAATTATATATGTCTTGAAAGTATAGAAATGCAAGTTACTATCCATGCTAGTACAAATATATTTAAATCTATTAGTTTTTAAAATAAATTAAGCGCTCTTCATCCTCTCTCCATAATTGATTCTAATGTAATTATGTTTACCACCTAACAAAACATTGTGGAATGCAATAAATAATTGAGTATTGAGTATTGCCTAAAAAGTACACGAGTGTAAAGTCTACCAATCCGCACTTGGCCAGCGTGGTGGACTATGGCCTAACTCCTTTTATCAAAAGAAGAGGCCCAAGTCGTAATGGCGATTAAAAATCTAAAAAATCATCTTACTTGTTAGAATAAGTACGTATTCTCTCTTTAGCCATACGGCCCTCGGTTTGGTCGCTCTGCTCAGCATTGCGGTCGAATGTGAAGTTCTCTGGGATGGCGAGTGGTGCCTGGTAACATAAAAATATGATTTGTATTGTAATATAAATAAAAGTACATATATGTATGTATGTAAATTAAACCGTTGCTAATCATTTATTGTACAATATTATATGTGTAATAATTATATACAATAAATAAATACAATATTATACAGGGTGGATGCGACATAGCGACATTTATTGAAACCACAGCTTCTATACATGGCCAGTATGCATTTCCACCGGATAAAAAATTCTCTGGCGAAAAAAAAAATCCACGTCTTCCGAACAAATTGCACGATCGCAATGTTCAAATTGTTCGGAGAACGTGATTTTTTTTTTTCGCCAGAGAATTTTTATCCGGTGGAAATTGATACTTACCATGTAAGAAGAAGAAAAAAAAAAAAAAAAAAAAAAACCATGTATAGAAGCTGTGGTTTCAATAAATGTCGCTATGTCGCATCCACCCCGCATGTACAATATTATATGTTATTAATATTGTATATGAATCTTATAGTGTTTTTGGTTGCTCTAACTTACACAAAGAATTATTGTCAAAAAAAAAAAACAAATTATTTGAAAAGATGGTGCACATGAGTTTCTCACCAGCTCTTCTCATGATGCAATACCCATCGGAGCTGGTACTTGGATTGATTTTATCCATATCTCTAAGTTGAAATAAAGTCAATCTTAAGTATTATAATTTAATTAGTTAAGTTTATACTTTAATTTTATATTTTTTTTGTATTTTGATGTTTGTTTTAACGTGTTCAAGCGCCCCTTGGGGCCCAAGGAAATAAATGATTTGTTTTGATTTGATCTGTATTTTTGTGGGTTACAGTTGCCACTTACCATCAAGAGGATTGCAAACTTGTTGCTACATACAACGCATAAAAAGTTATATCAGCATACCTGACTCTTGGACAGTATCGACAGTCTCTTGGCAGGTCCATCAGGTTTCGGTTGAGAAGTCATCGTCAACAGCTCGTACGGATGACCGGATTCTGCTACGCGACCCCTGCAAATATCAAAGAGAGTTTTAACTCACATGTGAGCGAAATTTATTTTTAATTACTAGTGAGAAAAAAAAATTACCGAATAACACATTTTTTTTTATTAAGCCCACAGCGAACGTACGTGTAGTCCACCTGATGGTAAGTGGAGTACAGCCCATGGACATCAACAATCCACAAAAGCAGATTATAGATGCGTCGTTGCAGCTGAGGACTACGGTGTTTGCCTCATGTGCCAGTATTTCAGGGCCTGATTTCACCACCATACCGGCACACAGTAATGCAAGCACTACTATTTGGCGGCAGGTTAAAGGTGAGACGGTGGTGCTGCCGCCCTCGAGCTCATTAACAAGAGCTCTACCACCAGTTAAAATTCAGCTAAACCCGTTACGACTAGAAGCCGACTCCAATGTAATTGAAACAGGCTTGGCCCATGATGAATATGACTAAGAGTAAAAAAAACGTAGGGTATGAAAACGTGGGGTGGGAAAAATTTGGCGAAAATGCTTGTAATATTTTAAAGCAAATTATAGCTTTTCTATGCCTTTTTGTAAGTTACTCGTATATAATATTAAAGTTGAAAAATGAAGAATCCAGCAGGATTCGAACCAGCACCGTCTCCTGGGTATACGCCCGTATATAAATATATATATATATATATATGCCTATGACGCTGGCACAAAAAGAGTTGAGAAATTTCGAGTCTAGCAGCATACGAATCCCTGGTTGAATTGGCAAAGCACTTGGGGCGTATACTCAGGGGGTGCAGGTCCGAATCCTTAATTATCAAATCAATAATTATTCCTCTGTCTAATCTGCACCTACCCTAGGTTGACTGTTAGAGAATGCCATAAGGCATTAAGTCCGCATATGTACTATTTTTATCTGCAATAAGTTAAATAAATAAAAATAAAAAATCTTGCTGGATTCTTAATTTTTCAACTTTTATATTATATAAACTTTAATAAAATGCTTTTTATTCATAGCCCAGGGTAGATCCCTTAAAAAATGATAAAAAGTCAAAAAAATAATAGTAGGATGAAACCCATTAGAAAAGGAGGAGAATATTATAAAAATTTAAGGAAAAATAATTTACGGGCGATCTGAGGTCGGGAAGAGGGGGAGGGGAGGGTTTTAAGGGTAAAAAACGTATTTTCTCGATTTCCGGCAAAACTAAAAGTCCTATGGAAAAAAGTCGAATGGCAAAGTTGTTGGTAATAAAAAGATCTAAAACTTTTGTATTTGCACTTTTTTCATATAACCTCAAAATTTATGTGAAAAATTCAAAAAACCAAGTTCTTGGTTTTTTATTTTTATCTTTTACAAACAAAAATATTTTTTCATGAAATTTAGTAAAAACGTACCTTTTTATGTCCCAAATACGCTGTAATTTATTTGATTAGAAATATTTATTTTTTCACCTTTTTTTTAAAATAATATCGATTTTTACCCTTATTTTCGATCGAAAATTCACCTGTCAAAATATCAGCTTTTTTCAAAAAGTTGGTTTGTTTTTTGTTCGTTGAAATGTCTTCTTTCTGATGGTGAAAAAATATATATATGTTACAATAGTAAATCTTCACAGAAAATGCAAAACAAAGATCGTAAAAAACTATTAATATATAATTAATATATACACTATATACAATTTTGAGCTATTTACAAACAAATAAGTTAATAAAATTAATATTGTATCAATTTAACATGTAATCTTACGTTTTTCGAGTAATTAAAGTGTAAATTTTAATAAATAACTCAAAATTGTATATGTTAATTATATATTAATAGTTTTCTTCGATCTTTGTTTTGCATTTTCTGTGAAGATTTACTATTGTAACATATATATATTTTTTTAACCATCAGAAAGTAGACATTTCAACGAACAAAAAACATACCAACTTTTAACTATTACCAATATTTCTAATCAAATAAATTACAGCGTATTTGGGACATAAAAAGGTAAGTTTTCACTAAATTTCATGAAAAAAAATTTTTGTTTGTAAAAGATAAAAATAAAAAACCAAAAACTTGGTTTTTTGAATTTTTCACATAAATTTTGAGGTTATATGAAAAAAGTGTAAATGCAAAAGTTTTAGATCTTTTTATTACCAACAACTTTGCCATTGGACTTTTTTCCATAGCACTTTTAGTTTTGCCGGAAATCGAGAAAATACGTTTTTTACCCTAAACCCCCCCCCCCACCCCCTCTTCCCGACCTCAGATCGCCCGTAAATTATTTTTCCTTAAATTTTTATAATATTCTCCTCCTTTTCTAATGGGTTTCATCCTACTATAAATTTTTTTGGTCTTAAAAATTAACGGCACTGGGCTATCAGGAGTTAGTACTTACTTGTCCATAACAATGACTCTGTCGTAGTCCATGACTGTGTTTAGTCGATGAGCGATGGTCAGCACAGTGGAGTGGGCAAACTTCGACCGAATGGTGCGCTGGATGTGCTTGTCCGTCCTGTTGGGCAAATATATTATTTTTTATACTACGCTCACAGCGAACGAACGTGTAGTCCCCACCTGATGGTAAGTGGAGTACAGCCCATGGACATCAACAATCCACAAAAGCAGATTATAGATGCGTCGCTGCAGCTGAGGACTACGGTGTTATGCCTCATGTACCAGTAATGTCAGGGCCTGATCTCACCACCATACGGAACACAGTAATAGAAGCACTACTATTTGGCGGCAGGTTAAAGGTGAGACGGTGGTGCTGCCGCCCTCGAGCTCATTCACAAGAGCTCTACCATTATTTATTTGATTAAAACGGTTACAGAAACCAATTATGTAACTGGTTTCTGTAGCCAATCGTTACTTATTATTGACATTCACAAAACTGTTGCAAAAAAATTTATAATACATCATATTCATTTAGGCAGTCGCTTTACCAACCAGCTAAGGTCACCTCTTTCCAGGATCCTAAATTTCTTTATTTTTTCACGTCCTTACGTGACGTCATGTCCATCCATTTGTTCCCATCTAAGTAGGATACAGGTCCTAGGATACGAGGTGCTGGCAAGAGGCGAAGTTGGTTGGTAAAGCGACTGCCCGGTGTGCAGAAGGTCGCAGGATCAAATCCTGCCGGTCCTATATTTTTTAAACTATTTCTTAGTATAATTTGCCAAGCATAGCTAAATGCAATAGAAATAATCAATTAGAAATATATTTTAAGTATTTTTTATGAAACGGAAACTGTGAGTTTTTTTTTATATTTCACAACTCACACACAACGCCATCTAGTCCCAAACTAAGCAGAGCTTGTAATATGGGTACTAGAATAACTGATACTAATACTGATAATAGTGGTTTCCTAGAGAGCGGTGATCGACATAACGTAAAGCTTCGGTTTCTTAGCATAGCGGTGTGGAATAATGCGGTCGTAAAGATAACGGTACAATGACGTCACTAAAACGTTGCCTATGTAAAACAAATGTAGTGGTTTCCTAGAGAGCGGTGATCGACCTAACGAATTACATATTAATCGTGTCACGGTAATAATATTACGGCCACATTATTCCACACCGCATTCCTAGGAAATCGAAGCTTTACACGTACTAATCGTGTTACGGCCATAATATTACGGCCGCATTATTCCACACCGCTATCCTAGGAAACTGAAGCTTAAGCTCGGAGAATTACTCACTCAGTATCAACATTGGCGGTGGCCTCGTCGAGGATAAGCACTCTACAGCCAGCGAGGGCCGCTCGGGCGAGGCACACGAGCTGCCGTTGCCCCACGGAGAGGTTGCCTCCGCCGTCGCCGACCTTGGTGTTGAGCCCGGCCGGGAGGTTCGATACCATTTCACGAAGTTCCACCTGTTAGATATTTTTTTGACTGGATTATATTTCTTATTTTAATTAACATTAATATAAAATTAAGTACAATTATGGGCAAACTTCTTGAGCATTAGGTGACGTGGTGGGAGAAAGTTTGCGCATCGTACACTTACGTGCAAAATATTGCTATAAATATGATTAGTTACGTCGAGTTTTTAGAATAACCTATTTTATTTTTTACAATTACTGTTTATTTCGGGATATTGTATTATGTATAGACGATTGTATTTGTGTGAGTGCAGTGGCAGGCAATAGTCAAAATATAAACAATAGCCGACATGTGCAACATTTTGTATGTCGTGCATTGTTTTGTCAAATTTCTCATAACTTAAACAATAGTTAAATCGAAAACAATGCTTGTCGGCATGTTTTGTTGAACTTCTTACGATTTAAAACAATAGTTAACTCGGTTTTTAATATTGGCATCGCCGACAATATTCAGTGATAAAATCCGCTTTTAACTCAACAAATAACAACAACAACTAACGATTTATAACAGAGCACAAAAGTGAGCACTTCACTGCACGCACGTGTATTCGGGAGAGAGCGGAACGAAGACGCGGGGCAAGGGTCGACTGATCAACCAATCACGCGCAGGTACGCCCCCTGCGCCTCAGCCTCGTAACCAAAGAGACCCAAAATTCGTTTCTGCGCATTCAAGGTCGTTTGCTCAAGATGTTTGCCCCGATTTATATTTATATATAAGTTACTATAAAATAAAAAATAACTGTCATAAAACTAGGGAACGTGTTCAGAAGTTCTGGTCTTTTGGTCTACTCTTACCTGATCCAGCGCCTTATAAATATCAGCATCAGAGTATACACCCTCAGGATCCAGGTTGTCTCTCAAAGCTGCTGCGAAGAGTGCAGGTCTTTGAGGTAAGGCGCAGAGTCGTGATCTCCAGGCGTGAAGACCTGCTACGTCTGCTGTTATACCGTCTACTCGCACGCTGCCGGAGACTTTTGATAGCCTGGAAGGAAATGAAGATAAATGTAATTTTTCTTTATATAAAATCGTAAAAATATTATTCTCCATATTGTTTGTTTTTATATGTTAACTTCAGGTCAACACATATATGGTCTTTTCATCTGATCTAATTGTATCTTTGTTTCAAATTTTAAAGTCATATGTCTAAATTGTATCTTGTTTATACATCTTTTGGCATACTGGTCTTTCGGTCCACTAGAAAGTATGCGTTATAATGCACTAAGCAGTGAGATCTTCCCAGCGCCCGTTCTGCCCATCACAGCAACTTTCTGAGCAGGGTTGATGGAGAAGTTGGTCTACTTATCTCGTGGTCTGCTGGTCTACTTACCTAAACAGTACACTGAGCAGTGAGCTTTTGCCAGCGTCTGTTCTACCCATTATAACCATTTTCTCGGTCTACTCGTCTATTCACTTAAACAGTGAGCTCTTACCAGCGTCCGTTTACCTACCACAGCCATATTCTTAACTGGGATGATGGAGAAGTTGGTCTACTCGTCTCGTGGTCTACTCACCTAAACAGTGCACTGAGCAGTGAGCTCTTCCCGGCGCCCGTTCTGCCCACCACAGCCACTTTCTCAGCAGGGTTGATGGAGAAGTTGACGCCTTTGATAGCGTACGAAGGAACTTCGGCGGTAGACCCTGGGGGCTTCTCATATTCCAGGGATACGTCATCGAAGACTATTTCACCTGTAAAGGAAAATACATTAAATTATTGAGTTTTTTAACCAAATGATTCTTGCAAATGTATATATAACTTATCGATTCCTAATCTATAAGGTATTTTATGAACCAGATTGAGCGATACGAAACTTTGTGAAGATGTATGAATGTTTGTTAACTACTGGGTACATTTTGATGAAATCTTGCTCAAATGTAGCTCATAGTCTGGTATTCTGGAATAATAAAAGGCTATGTTTGAGCCATGTAGCCGCGGGCGGGATACATTTTGTAATATAATGAGATGACCTGCGTGCCTCGGAGAGTACTTTATAACAATATTTACCGGTATTAAAAAAATTTCTAAAAAAACTGGTCTAACCAAGAATATTTTATCACCTTGGTGTCCAAAGTGAGCGACAAACGCGATGCGATGCATACATAATTTTTCAAAACAAGAAACCGAATTTAATTACAAAACATGCACTAGAAAGTAAGAAATACTTAGGTACTATTTAACGTCTCGCCTGAAGGTGCCAATATTTAAAGAATTATCCCCATATTCCTAAACGTTGAGGAGTTCTACCTTCCAGCATGAGCCGAGCAACATGAAATGCTGACTGCTGGATGCAAATATTCGAGTTGCTTTAGGTAATATACGGAAAACAATATAGAATCCTTTGATATTTGAGGGTTGCTCCCGATTTCTATAGGATCCTATCATCAGATCGTGACCATATGGGAAGTATACACTTTCAGACAAATAATAATTATCAGATCGGTCCAGGCGACTTCGAGCAATCGGGCAACAAAAAAAACAACACAATCGAATTCAGAACCTCCTCTTTTTTTCGATGTCATTTAAAACATGCAATGAATGAAAATGAAGGTATTTGAATGAGACGCGTCTCATCGCTTACTTAGGTCAACTCCTGAGAGTCAATTTTGCTTACCTTTAATGGGCCACTTTTCGAAGTCTAATCCAGGATGTTTCTGCTTCAAGGCGTCCTTGTCAGTCTCCACTGGCTGTTCTGGCGGTAGATTCTGGTATTCTAATATTCTTTCAACCTGGACAAGAAGAAGTTATGTATCACAGATGTATTTCGTATATAGCGTATGTCTGAATGAGTGAGTATCTTCACTTCTTGATGCAAAGATGTTATAATACATACTAATTTATTGCTGCATTTATTGATAACATAGAATCAATAAATGGTCCTTGTTCATTTCCAAAAGTAAAAAAAAATAACGAAAAAAAAATTGGCAGACAAACGGCATATCACATTTCAATAGTAGTAACTTTTATTCGATATCGCTTTATCCATGAAAAGGAATACTTTATACGGTAACAAATAAATTTTCACACTATTAAAATTTAGAATTATAATTACTTAAAAAAAATATTAAAAGAAACGTTAAGTATTGAGCCACCACATTTTTTTTTATGTGATGGTATGGTTTTGTTCTAAATTGATTTGTCAAAAGAATGAAAGGATACAGGAAAATGCAGGTTTGTCTTGCTCTGTGTGTTTCTAAGTATCATAAGTATTAGTTATTCTAGTACCCATCATACAAGCTCTACTTAGTTTGGTACTAGATCGTGTTGTGTTAGATAGATAGAGAAAACTTTATTTGCACATCAAATAAAGGTAAACAGGTACCTTATCGCTTGACGCGATCTCTTCCAGGCAACCTAGGATGGACATAATAGAGTGGATAATTGCAGTAGCTCATAGTGTTTAGTGTCCATTTATTTATTAATCATATGGAAAACTAACAGCTAGTATAACTTTAATAACAATAGTTTAGGAACCATAAAGCCAGCAAGTTTTCTAGTGACGGTATAACAATTTAGTGCGAACAAAACTAATGCTAACATCGCTTACTCATAAGCTTATAATTAGAGCGCGATTTAAATGACAAAAAATAAAGTAAAATGTAAGATATAACAAGAAATATGATACTCTGCTCATTTAAAAAATTTGAGACTCAACCGTCTTCTTGCCGCAGACAAACTTATTATAAATGGATCGATATCGAACTGCTTACTCACTTTATTAAAGTATCTGCTCGCACGCACAACGCAACTATTATTGTATTAGTTATTTTTGTTTTTTACATTAGATAGAACGCCAGAAGCAATTACACTATCCAATGGTCCCAATGACAAGGCCAAATACACACATTCACTCACACAAGCACACCCCCCCAGTCTCAGTACAAATCTTTGCGAATCACACAAAGATTTGTCCCATGTGGGGATCGAACCCACAACACTTTATTTATTTTTTACGAATACTTCTTTTTGTACTTACCGAAGTCATCTGGTTTTCCACTTCAGCTGTCTGTCTCATTCCATACTGACACATGCCCACCAAACCTATGACTTGTGTGATGGCCAGACCCACATTGCCTCCAATACCATCTGTAACAATAAATTAATAGGTATAACATCACGCCTATATTAACCAAAATAGTATATAATAATAATAGCAGCCCTGTATCTAATACATGTCCTACTGCTAGGCTCGGGTCTCTTCTCATGATGAGAAGGGTTAGGCCATAGTCCGCCACGCTGGCCGAGTGCGGATTGGTAGACTTCACACGACCTCGAGTACTTTTTAGGCACTCTCAGGCATGCAGCTTTTCTCACGATGTTTTCCTTTACCGTTAGCGAGCGATAATTTTAATTGATACACACATATCTTTGAATATTTGAATCAAAAGCTTCGGTTTCCTAGCATAGCGGTGTGAAATAATGCGATCGTAAAGATAACGGTACAATGACGTCAATAGAACGTTGCCTATGTAAAACAAATGTAGTGGTTTCCTAAAGAGTGGTGATCGACCTAACGTATTACATATTAATCGTGTCACGGTAATAATATTACGGCCGCATTATTCCACACCGCTTTCCTAGGAAACTGAAGCTTTAACGACGAAGCAGTGATTGCCGAGTGGGAGACAGTAGGACTGCAAAGTCAAATGTCTCGGGTACGCAAAGAACCATGGCACACACCTATGCCAGAGGTATACAACAGCCTCATTTGACCAGGTAGGTATAGGTCGCAGCCATGTGATTGGTCAGCCTTTCGCCATCTACTAGCCACAACTCTAACTCCGAACTGCTATTAAGAATTTTCAAACGGCAAAAGCCCAAATAACAAGTTTTGTACTTTGTGTAATAGACTAAGATAATAGAGAAAAAGAGTGTTTGTTTGTACCCGCTAATCTTCAAAAATACTAGCCATATTTTAATCACTTTTTATCATATGATAGCCCAATTTTAGAAGAAGGTTCTTGTATACTTAACATCACGCTCACAGGAGCGGAGCAGATATATAATTACCTTCACTAGCAAACAGGAAGAAGCTGAAGGTCACGCAGGCGAGGTATATACAGCTGATCATGTCCATCCACAATCCAAACGCTCTATTGCTGGTCAGTACTAGCGTCTATGAGCGGGAGTGCAAGTCTTGTAGTATGTATAGTATTTAGTACAGATAATAATGATAAAGAGTGTGTATGTTTGTACCCGCTAATCTTCGAAAATACTAGTAATATTTAAATCACTATTTTTGCATTGTATAGTCCCATTATCGAAAAAGGTTCTAGTTTACTAAACATCACGCTACAACCCACGGGGGCGGAGCAACAACGTTAAACACAAACTGATAGAATGAACATAGTTACCTTGTATGTTTGGTACCGCTAATCTCTGGAAATACTGCTCAGAATTGGATATTTTTTTTACATTTGATAGCTTAACTATCAAAGAAGGTTCTAGTTTACTTAACATCAACCAGATATATATTTACCTTCACTAGCAAACAGGAAGAAGCTGAAGGTCACGCAGGCGAGGTATATACAGCAGATCATGTCCATCCACAATCCAAACGCTCTATTGCTGGTCAGTACGAGCGTCCATGAGCAGGAGTGTAAGTCTTGCAGTTTATCGAATTCTCTTACTAGGGTGCGTTGTTGTTGGCGCGTAGATCTAATTGTGGTCAAGCCTGAGACTGTCGCTGATAGGTGGTTTAGAGACTGACTACGGGCTGTGGACGAAAAATGTATTTATTAAGAATACATAATATAATCACGAAATTTTATCGGACTACCGGATGGCGGAGTGGGTAGTGTACCTGCCTGAGACGCCGAGGTCGCGGGTTTGATTCTCGCTTATGACAAATCATGTTTGCATGAACATGAGGGTTTGTCTTAGTCTGGGTGTTTCAATGTATAATAAGTATGTATTTACAAAAGAAAAGTATATATGTATTAGTATCAGTCATTTTAGTACCCATAGTACAAGTTCTGCTTAGTTTGGAACTAGATGACGTTGTGTGTGAGTTGTGAAATATTTATTTAATATTTATAATTTATAAAATACAAGCTGACCCGACAGACGTTGTCTTGTCTTAACTATGCATACATTATCTGTGACGATATTTGCAGCACGCCTTCTGTCAATGTTATGTCAAACCCCATAAAGTACATTCAAAAAGTTCATACTGTCAAAAGCGCTAAGGTTACGTTAGAAAATCATTAGAAAATTTAATTATAGTGGTTAAGTATTCTTAAATTTTATCATTTTTCACGCAAGTTGCCTAGTCTTTTATTTCATAAGAACCATCTCCTGACTATAACAAACACAACATAAAAAGAATCAGCGAAATCGGTTCAGCCGATCCCGCGTGATGCCGTGACAACGGAAAACGGGTTTCATTTTTATATATTATATAGATCACAGATTCAAAGAGAGTAAAATGTCAAAGTCTAATAATAAAACAACATAAGAATTATAACACAATATCATTCAGCAAAATAGTAAGATGTCAAAAAAAATAAAAATATATCAAATGTCCAAAAATTATAATAAATTAAAGAAAAGGGTGGCATAAGGTGTATAATTCCGTCGGGTAGACGGAATTATCTAAACGAAATTTTTGCTCGCCTCTGGAATCAAACACCTCATGGTAAAAGGTTGCACCCGACCCACACGAGTTGGGGACCAGCGAGGCAGATATAAATAAATTTCCTTTTACTTCTATTATAGTACCTAAACATTTTTGAATAAAACTTAACTCACCAATAGCCTCAATTCTCTTCAGCTCCCTGCTGGTATCGAGGAACAGATCTCTCAGTAGGAACAGCAGCACGGCTACCACTGCAGTAGGCAGCAGTAACCACCAGTTGACCAGACATACCACTACGAGAATGGCTATCACTTCTAAGAAGAACTGGAAATTAAAAGAAGTATTAATATTCCATCACAACTATATTTATTTATTGCCAGCGTGGTGGACTATGGCCTAATGGCAGTGGGACAAGTATTAGATACAGGGCTGCTATTATAAACCTAAACTTGTGAAAAACACAATAATTCAATCCTACACAAATCACACATTCAATCCTACACTATTTGCACTATACAGACAAAACAGAAGATACTGCACTTTGTTTTTTAAATAGCTGGATAAATTATTTATTACAAAACAACAGTATGAGTATGTTTGGCTTGGACGAGTTTTTGAGAACCCCGCTTTGCCCCGATTTTTTTCTTGTTGACAATTATTGTTTGTGGTTGTCAAAAGCATATGGGTGCGTTCCATTTTGATTTAACAATATTTTTGTCATTTGTATTTGTTAATTTGAAATTGTAATTTAGTTGTTTCACTATAAATGTATTGTATAATTATGTATGTATGTATATGTGTGTATAAATTGGAACATGTACATGTAATTATTGCTTTTATTATTATTTTTTTTCTTTTGTCACTGGGCGCATCAGAATATCAGCGCTGCGGTGCTTTTAGCGCTGCAGTATTGTGCTGAGATGCGTACCATTTCTTGCATTATTAATAGTATTATATAGTTAAGTAGTATTTAAAATTATTTAGTTTTAGATGTATTATAATGTATTTTTCTTTCTTTCTTTCTTTCTTTCTATTATTATTAATACTGACCCCAAGACAGTCCACGAGGGCGACAGGCAGCAACGTATCGACTTGTCCCATATCCTTTGAGAACCTGTTCAAGATCCGACCGGAAGGATTGTGGTGGAAGAACCACATTGGAGCGCTGGTTACTCCTCTGTAAATAAAGAAAATATGTCAGGAATGGTGGCATGTCAGGAATGTACATGCAGCATTCCTAAAATCTTGAAAGCGATTTACGTAAAAATTAGTAAAAATTCGTGGGATGTCCCCCACATTAGACCTTAGGAATTTAAGATCTTCGGAATGCAGTTTGCAAGTTCATTCCTACGCAATCGACGGGTGTTGGCTGCACAAATATCACACGCCTTCGCATGTTGCTGCCGTGTAATGTGTGTGTAGCTAGCGCGCCCACACGCCCGACGATTGCGTAGGAATAAATTTGCAAACCGTATTCCTAAGATCTTAACAGCGATTGTCGTCAAATATAGTCAGGAGAATGACCGGAAATCACTCATGGCAAATCAACGCCGCTCTTCAGTTTGATTGATGACCAATAGAATAAGGATTATTTGTCTATTTCTATATAATATTAAAGTTGAAAATTAAGAATACTGCAGGAATTGAACCTGCACCCCCTGGGTATACGGCCCAAGTGCGTTGCCAATTCAGCCATGGATTCGTGTGCTGCTAGACTCAAAATTTATCAACTCTTTTAGTGTCGCTGAAATGCCAAAGCACTTGAGGCGTATACCCAGGGGGTGCAGATTCGAGTCCTGCTGGATTCTTAATATTTCAACTTTAATATTATATAAAATACAAAAAGGCGTAGCAAAGCTAAAATTTGCTTTAAAATATTACAAGTATTGTCTATTCCTCATCATATTGCTCATTTATATTTAGTTCCTGCTATTTATGATAATTTTAGAGGCCCTAGACAAGCGGCTGTGTAGCGTTTAGTACGAATAGATAACGCAACGCTAGGTGCGAGCGTTCAGCGTGATGTAATTCGCTCACCGGCGTGCGAGAGAGGGAGTTAGGGCCTAACCGCTACCCTTGCCTAGAAGGGTAAGGGCTATATTAAACCATTTAAACCATTAATCACATATCTTACATTTAGAAAAAATAAGCACAATTTAAAGAAAATATATAGTACACAGAAAAAATGTGCGGCAAGGGATCTAGCTCAGTATTTGCTGCGCGCAATGCACAGCACTGATGTCAGCTAGTCCCTGCCAAAAAGAACAACACAGTAGATCAACGCTCACAATAAAATATCAACAAAGAAATATTACAACCAAACATAACTACAAGAAAAATAAACTAAAAACTAAAAATTATCGAAATTTGGTAGATACAGATACAAAGCTAAAGGAGAACTGGATATTATAAATGAATTATTTATTATAAAATAATAGTTTAAAAAAAACTAAAAAACACGCTTTTAAAGTACTTCTTACTAAAAAGTGAAAAATAATTCCTAATATAAACTGAAAATGGTAATGAACAAAAAATACGACGAATTTGACAGGTGTGCAAAATTATAATGAAATCTGTCCGTTTAAAGTGGGTCAAAATCGAGTCCAAAGGAATCGGTTACATACATACATACAGGTGAAGCTAATATAAGCGTGTTAAAAAGAATAAAAAAATTGAGCACTCATAAAACCTGTACAACTAAAAACTAAAGCAATTTTATTACCTGAACATATGATCATGTAGCTTGACGGAAGCGTTGATACACGTGTTGTAGAACACCACAAGTTTGTTCCACGTGAACACAATGCACACAGCGATTAGAGTTCCGTACATGTATAGACATTGCTCTCGCGATAGGTGGAAGTGGTTGACTGGCAGGTCGTTGAAGTTTACCCCTGAAAAACGAAAAAAAACTATAAAAATATTCTTTTCATCTCAGCTGCTAGAAAAGATTAACTTTGTTGTGTGAAAACACAGCAAAATTATATTGCTTCGAGTCCTTTCAGTTAGCTAAACTCGACTTTGCTTCGAGATTATCGCACGCTCGAAACAAAGTTGAGTTTTGCCCCCTGCTCAAGGCGAGCTGCTTCGTCAGATTCGTCTTTTCGAAGTGTGTATTTATCATATAAATTATCGCTTGCTAACGGTGAAGAAAAAAATCGTGGGGGCACCTGCATGCCTGAGAGTGGTGCTCGAGGTTGTATGAAGTCTACCAATCCGCACTTGGCCAGCGTGGTGGACTATGGCCTAACCCTTCTCATTATAAGAAGAAGCCCGAGCCCAGCAGTGGGACATGTATTAGATACAGGGCAGCTATTATTAAGTACTTCAGAATAATTACCTGTAGGTGGTTCCGAAGCTGTTACATTGGTTTCTGTAGTGTTTCTGTCCGTCATGTTACTTCGGAAAGCCGCTCCAGCTGCACTGTAAGCTTCTTCTATGTTAACCCTGAAATATAATAGGTAGGTGAAGTATGGGCTACCAAAAACCAACTTATAGGTACCTAGATAGATAGATAAAGAAAACTTTATTTGCACATCAAATTTGTAACAACTGATGACTGGATGGCGGAGTGGGTAGTGTACTTTTTTTTTTTTTTTTTTTTTTTTTCGCGGGGAAATGCATTTACGCATACCACCCCACCCGTGGGGGGACGGGCAGAGTGGCTATGTGGGACTCCCGTGCCTACGATGTTAAACGGCACAGAATACCCACTAAAAACCCCGCGGAGTGCCCTCGTCGCCGAAAGATGTCGGCGAGCCCCGGATCGATCTTACATCCACAGGGCTCGCCGCGGCGACCGTGCCCAGTCCGACCTCCGACCGGGCACCCGACTCTAGGTCCTCCTCTCGTAGCGACGCCCCGGGCACACCCAGGGCGTCACTCCGTCGCGGAAGGCATCAGTGGGCGGCGGAAAACCCCCTCCACCACCCGCGGCCTCGCTTAGGGCGGCATTAGGCTCGCGGCGTACGCGCGCCTTCGCCGCCCAGCTCGCCGGCGGCGGAGCGGACCAGCCAGGAGTGAGTCCTTCTGCGAGATGACGTCCTCACAGAAGGATGCGACCGCATCCCACGACCTCGCGCTGCCCATGGCCGCAACCACGGCCGGCAGCGAGAGGTCGTTCCCTATGACCGCGGTGAGTTCCCGGCGCTGCACCTCCCAAGCAGGACACTGCTCGAGAGTGTGCTGCGCCGAGTCCTCACCGCAGTCGCAGTGGTGGCACATGGGGCTCGCCTCCCTCTTCAGCCTGTGCAGGTACTTCCCGAAGCAATCATGCCCGGTCAATACCTGCACTAGCCTGAAGGAGAGAGTCCCATGCTGCCGCCCTGCAGTGGGTAGTGTACCTGCCTGCGACGCCGAGGTCGTGGGTTCGATTCACACTTACGACAAATCTTTGTGTGCATGAACATGGGAGTTTGTCTTAGTCTGGGTGTTTCTATGTATAATAAGTATGTATTTACAAAAGAAAAGTATATATATGTATTAGTATCAGTTATTCTAGTAACCATATTACAAGCTCTGCTTAGTTTGGGACTAGATGGCGTTGTGTGTGAGTTGTGAAATATTTATTTATTTATTTAAACATACAAAGAAATATGTACTTAAAACTATAACGTACAAACGGCGGCCTTATCGCTTGACGCGATCTCTTCCAGGCAACCTTAGAATGGACATAATAGAATGGATGAGAGACCCAAATCACTTTAACAACGACATTACACATTACAAGAGGCGTCTACTCACCACTCCTTCAACCAGATATCAGTAGACGAGTAGAACACTTGCGCCAGCAGGAACAGCATTATGAGCAGTGCCATGGACATAGCACTGCCTCCGCTTCGGATGTACGACACATATACACTGTTGTCAACTGATCCTTTCTTTTGACTTTCACCTGCGAAAAAGAATAAGAACACATTATTGACATCAAAACGTTAAATCACGAGCGACGCGAGTGATTCTAGTATAGATTAGTGAGCAAAGTAAAAGATTTATTAAAGTCAAGAATCGAAAATATTTCCAACCAATATATACTACATAACATCACGCCTATTTTACCCAGAAGGGTGTGGCAGAGGCGTATAAAATAAAATAATTAATAAATAAATATCTCACAACTTACACACAACGCCATTTAGTCCCAAACTAAGCAGAGCTTGTACTATGGGTACTAGAATAGCTGATACAATACATATATACTTTTCTTTTGTAAATACATACTTATTATACACAGAAACACCAATACCAACCAACCCCCATGTTCATGCACACAAAGTTTTGTCAGAAGCGGGAATCGAACCCAATAACACCCACACTTCATCTGTTAAGGAGGTGCAGAGATGATAATGGTAGATGCTTTTTTAGTAGTGAAAAATAGTACAATCAATAAATTTACTATCCTAATTAATGTTTAATAATGTTACCTTCATATTCAGGATCCGTATTATCCATGTCCAGGTTGAAAGAGAGCTGAGATGCTTCCGACATCGATCTTTGGGACCTCATCTTGCTGTAACTGTGTTCCTGTAAGAATTAAAAAAAAATACTTACTGTTCATTTACGTCATGTAAATGACCAACTGTACACTAAACTATTGCTATCATAAACAAGATACTTGCATCAAATTACTACTTAGTACAATAAAAATCGAATTGGTTGTAAATAACGTATTTGAACCTCAAAAAAAAAAAAGTCATACTTATTAAATATACCATATCGTTAAGGGTCGACACACACCAAAAGCGCGTCGAAGCGAAGCGCAGTTTCAGTGTCATATGAATTTTAACTTTATTTTCATTACTATAATACTTATTATCGCATGAGATAATAAGTATTATAGTTATGAAAATAAAGTTGAAATTCATATGACACTGAAACTGCGCTTCGATTCGCTGCGCTTCGACGCGCTTTTGGTGTGTGTCGACCCTAAGAATCGCTGAAAAAATTATATTATAAATGAAATGACTAAACACATACTCGTACTACTGGGAAAATAATTAAATGACATATTATAAATTAACTAACACTTCTTTTGGAGGCCATGTTGTCAGTTTTTACCATGACGTTAAACACCTTTAGAACAAAAATAAAACATTATTTTAGTACTAGCTGGAATTCGTCAGTATTTTTTTTTTACATTAGATAGAACGCAAGAAGCAATTACACTATCCAAAGGTCCCAATGACAAGGCTAAATACACACATTCACTCACACAAGCACACCCAGTCTCAGAACAAATCTTTGCGAATCACACAAAGATTTGTCCCATGTGGGGATCGAACCCACAACACCAGTGCAGTGGAGAGCGGCGAGGTGACCGCCACTACACCACACGTGCAGACAGACGTATTATCGGCTCCTGTGGTGTTTAGCGTATTTTTGAATATCTAAAGACCTTTATTGTAGAGCCTAACGACAAGGTCCACAAATGAAACACGTTAATTTGTACTAAAACGTGTAATGATAGGTCTTCTTCTTCGTCGTGTCGATGGCTGAGTCAAATTTTATTGGTCCAATAAGTGGCCACTGTTGGCGCTCTCATCGGCAATTATGAGCGCCTCTCTTGTGCAGGTGGTAGGGCGTTTTGAACAGTCAGTAAGGTGGTCAAGGTTTTGACTTGCCATCGTGGTGAAAGGATTAGCCAATTCGCTTTTAAGAACTCGTGAATTGCCCAGGGTGCGCCGGACGTAGGAATTGTTGTTTACGTCACTCGGGGAGGCTCCTTTCATGCACCCCAATGAATATGAATAATAGGTAAAAGAAGGTTACACGCACGGTTTGGTGGCGCCGTGTCTTTAGCCGATGCGGAAAGATCGCGAACTGACGTAAATGCTTAGGTAAATACACATGCCCACTGCCCGCGCGCATGTAAATGCTGACATTGCTTATGGTGTACGGTTTTTCCGTACATTTATAGAGAGTCAGATTATCAAACACAAAAACAATAATCAAAATTCGACCAGTAGTTCTCGATTAGCGTTGTTGTTTGTGAAAACCCCAGCAACACAGGAGTTTCCAATTGATTATTTTTATAGCATTTAGCTATGCTTAGCATATTATACTAAGAAACAGTTGAAAAAGATATGGGACCGGCAGGATTTGACGTATCATACGGTTGAGAAATTTAGGGTTCTGGTAAGAGGCGACCGTAGCTGGATGGCTAAAGCGGCTGCCCGGTGTGCAGTAAGGTCGCAGGTTCAAATCCTGCCGGTTCCATATCTTTTTCAACTGTTTCTTAGTAACACAGGAGTTATTCCTAGTGCGGGCGTCGTTAAAAAAAAACAAAACTTACCACACTCTCTTGATTTTCGTAACTTATGGTCTTCTGCTTCTCTTCGACCTTCTCCCCCATTTCTATCAGCTTCTCGAACTCTGCGATACCGTTCTTTAGCTCGTGGTATGTGCCTTGGGCTACAATCTAAAAATTCAAATTCAAATTCAAATCATTTATTTTCATAGGCCCCAAGAGGAGCTTAACACATTATAAAGAAAGAAACAAAAAACATTTATTCTGGCATAAGAAAACACATTATAAAGCGTCTAAAAACGAAATAATTTTAAAATATTATTCATAATACCAAAAATGGTACGCATCTCAGCACAATACTGCAGCGCTAAAAGCACCGCAGCGCTGATCATTCTGATGCGCCCAGTGAGTGAGTAAGTGTGTGACAACAGAAAAAAAAAACAAACAATGATATAAAAATAAATTATTAGTCAAACTAAATTATAATTAAAACTAAACTACCGCAAATATCCATTCTATTATATCCATCCTAAGGTTGCCTGGAAGAGATCGCGTCAATCGATAAGGCCGCCCTTTGTACGTTATAGTTTTAAGTACCTATTTCTTTGTATGTTTGTTACAAATTTGATGTGCAAATAAAGTTTTCTCTATCTATCTATCTATACGTCGTATAGAAAATATAACGCATAGTACATACCTTGCCGGAACGCATAACGCACACATTCTGCGCGTGTTGCGCATATTGAACGTGATGCGTGACTAAAACTGTAGCTTTGTCGCGAAGGAAGTGGCGGATACAATCTTCATAGATCGCTTGGGCTACCTGCAAAGATACATAACTTGTGGTTAATATTTTGTTCTTTACGCCGAACAGTAAGAATAATAATAATACTTTAGGACACGGCACGCATCCTGAGGAGGTTCCTCTCTCTGGAGCCCTAACCATCAGCAGCTTGGTCCCTGCACCTGATGTCGGTGGGATACTGTTTTTTATATTTTTAAATGTTTTTTGTATTTTTATAAATCATATTTAAAAATATATAAAATAAGATTAAAAATAAATAAAGAGGAATACTTTAGTATTACAGAACAGTTACGAAATATCGGTTAACTCGCTACAACAAAATACGTGGTAAATAGCTAAAAATAATAATATTAAATGATATCTAGAGTATATAGTCTTCGCAGTGTATCAATGTAAATCAGCCTTTATGTCAGTGATTATTCACTGACCTTCAAAAATTACTTACAATATACTCAACTTAGTTAGTTCTGCTTCTAGAGTCTGTGAATTGCCAAACTGAAATATTTTGTTTTTAAAAGTCATCGGTAACGTAACCATAGCGCGATTCAGAAAACCGGAGCAACGCCATCTATCGAGGGGATGGGTAACTAAAAATATAGTATTACAAAATACGAATAGATGAACCGATTTTCAAGAGATTGTTTATTTGTTTTTTCATTTATTTATTTCTATAACAATTTACCATAATTATTAATACATTTATAATTAAATTAAAATTGTTCTTATACTATGTACTTCCATCATCATCATCATCAATTATTAGCCTCTCGCAGTCCACTGCTGGACATAGGCCTCTCTCAATGTACTTCCATCATTAGCTATAATTTAACTATAGATAATAAATGTAAAAAAAATGGTCAATGATTTATATTATAAATGATCCAATGTCAAAAAAAAATATAATATTAAGAAACAGTTGAAAAATTTCTCAACTGTATGTTACGTCGTAACCTATCTTAGGTAGGATACCACAACAGTTTCTTAGTATAATTTGCTAGGCCTAGCTAAATGTTATAAAAATAAAATCAATAAGTTGAATAAAAATTAATATAAAATGAAGAACACCAATAATAATTAATTAATAAAAATGTCGAAAAGGATAGTTATAATTAGACTACATTGTATTTAATTTACTTATTTATCATTTGAATCCAAATCTGACAAGGAGTACAAGCATTTTTCTGATATCATTTTTATTGATATTTTTACAAATAATTAAATAAATTAAAATAATATTCCTAAACTAAATTAGAGAAATAACTATAATAAACAATTTACAGGGTGCTGATGGGGTTACCAAGGTTCTGTAGTGCGTAGGGCATGTTTGCGGAGGCTAACATTGTCAGTTTTGCTGCAATAATGCGTAAGCGTTGCGCCTCCATGCTTGTACGGCTGAGATCAGGTACCAACAGCATCCTGTGCGTATTAGCTGACCGATGGGACTCCCCATTGCTCAGACGATGGGTGAAATTGCATGCCATCAAATGATAGTGCATACCAAACTTGTGGGAAGTCGCATTGGGCAGAGTTCTTATGTTATTATTTATTATTTAGTTAATTAATGTTTACTAACACTAGTTTTTTAAGATTTATCGTGTTATTAACAAAATTATGGATACTGTCCGAAATAAAGATTTATTATTATTATTATTATAAACAAATAATAGAAAATGTAAAAAATAATAATTATGATTTAGGTGTCAAAAAATTTAATAAAGCTTAGATAAATAAACATTTGATATTGACTTTATGAATGTGATAATCCTCTCCGGGAATAGCTTTCGTCCATAAAGCTTGCGGTTGAAAGCAAGCGACAGCGTCAACGCCCGATGTATGAAAATATGTCAATTCATCTATATTCATGATTTTGTATTGCTAAAAATGTTATGACGTGTAATTAATCATTATCATTAAAGTATTTATATAATACTAGCGACCCGCCCCGGCTTCGCACGGGTACAATGCTGATACTAAATACACTACAGAAAAACTGTGAACGTTGTATATAAAAACACAGCGGCCCGCTCCGGATTCGCACGGGTATATAATATGCCTATGTCACTCACTGAAAAAATGATTAAAATCGATCCAGTAGTTTGATTTATTCATTACTGCCCGTGGCCCGCACGCGTTAAATTTGGAGTAAAACAATTCCCCCTTTCTATGCATGTATTATACATAAAAACCTTCCTCTTGAATCACTCTATCTATTGGAAAAAACCGCATCAAAATCCGTTGCGTAGTTTTAAAGATTTAAGCGCACATAGGGACAGAAAAGGCAACTTTGTTTTATACTATGTAGTGATTAAAGATAAAAAAATTAAGAATCCAGCAGGACTCGAACCTGCACCCCTGGGTATACGCCCCAAGTGCTTTGCCAATTCAGCTATGGATTCGTATGCTGCCGGACTCGAAATTTCTCAACTCTTTTTGTGCCAGCCGAAGCTAGACGAACCATTACTTGGTTTTATTTAATATTATATAAATACAATAGGCATAGCAAAGCTAAAATTTGCTTTAAATATTACAAGTATCAATAAAAGTGTTTATCAGATAAAATTTGATTGTTACCTTAGAATCAACAGCGGCTAAGGGATCGTCAAGCAAATACACGTCAGCGTTCTGATACACGCAACGCGCCAGAGATATCCTGGCGCGCTGGCCACCTGATAGAGAAGCACCTACAACAAAACGATTCAATAAAGATCACATAATATCACGCTTATATTACCTTACACTGGTGGTAGAGCTCTTGTGAATGAGCTCGACGGCGGCAGCACCACCGTCTCACCTTTAACCAGCCGCCAAATAGTAGTGCTTCCATTACTGTGTTCCGGTTTGGTGGTGAGATCAGGCCCTGAAATTACTGGCACATGAGGCATAACACCGTAGTCCTCAGCTGCAGCGACGCTTCTATAATCTGCTTTTGTGGATTGTTGATGTCCATGGGCTGTACTCCACTTACCATCAGGTGGACTACACGTTCGTTCGCTGTGGGCGTAGAATAAAAAAAAAAGAAAAAAAAAACACCCAGAAGGGTGTGGCAAAGGTGTAGCCACATTTGACGACCGGATGGCGGAGTGGGTAGTGTACCTGCCTGCGACGCCGAGGTCGCGGGTTCGATTCCCGCTTTGACAATCAAGACAAATCTTTGTGTGCATGAACATGGGGGTTTGTCTTAGCCTGGGTGTTTCTATGTATAACAAAAAGGAAAGTATAATATTATATGCATTATTATCAGTAATTCTAGTACCCATGGTACAAGCTCTGCTTAGTTTGGGACTAGATGGCGTTGTGTGTAAGTTGGGCGATATTTATTTATTTATTTCTGATATCTGATATGTTTGTCCCAATTCAGTGTTGCTATTTTTTTATAGCATTTAGCTATGCTTAGCAAATTATACTAAGAAACAGTTGAAAAAAAGGGTCCTGGCAAGAGGCGACCGTAGCTGGTTGGTAAAGCAACTGCCCGGTGTGCAGAAGATTGCAGATTCAAATTCTGCCGGTCCCATATCTTTTTCAAATGTTTCTTCGTATAATTTGCTAAGCATAGCTAAATACTATTAAAATAATCAATAAAAAGATTAGACACATCCATAGAAATCTTAATAATAAGGCAATAGAAATGTCAAAGACGCGTGACCTTGTCGCCGCGCATCTGTCAAGTCAAACACAAGTGCGAGTTGAGGAATTGTCGTCTTAATGTCATCGCAAAAAGAATAATTTTGTTTGCAGGAATACAAGCGCATTTGTCTAATCGAACATAAGTGCGAGTTGAGGAATTGTCGTCTTAATGTCATCGCCAAAAAGAATAATTTTGTTTGCAGGAATACAAAAAGTGGTATTTGAAAACCGGCGACATGCGTCCCAGTGTTAAAAGATAGTCGATAGCATTTATATTGACTAGTTATTAAGATTTCTATGGACACATCATTAAAAAAGGAAAAAAATATAATGAATCTCACCTCTCTCTCCAACAACAGTTTTATCTCCGTGTGGTAGGATCTCTAAATCAGTTTTGAGCTGACAACACTTGATTACTTGTTTGTAGCGACGAAGGTCCATGTCTTGACCGAAGAGAATGTTTTGACGAACCTGTGGATATATATGAGATATTTAATTGTCTTTATGCTATTTACTTTATAAATAATTTGGATTTTTTTACATCAGCTCGGATGTTATTTTAGAGGAACGGTGTGTGACGTTCCCCCACCACAAAGGGAGGATCCTCCGACCAGGCTCGGTGGTATTGCCTGGCGGACAGCTGTCCAACGGTAGCGTATTGGAAGTTGTATTTATGTATACTTGCTGTGAACACTTCGTTATCGCGATTCAGCGCTCTTTGACATTAGTGACGTGTGTTTCACTTCTTGACGTTGTCAATGTAATCCGTCATAATTATGTGCGGATACCGTCACAGTTTATTACATCTGCATCGATCGACCGTTGATCGATGAATTTGATGTTTAAATAGCCAATAAGAGCGCTCCACGCTGTTTTGCGTCAATCGAAGCGTAGATCGATGTCGATGTAATAACAGCCATAGATTGCTAGAAGCAACGACTATATCTGATGGTCCCAATGACATACAAATGTTATGGTGAAAGTGATAAATTGAAAATTAATAATAGGTATGTTGAAAATTAATAATTGGTATGTACCAAAAGTATGTAAATATAACCATTTTTTTGGTGATTATAATTAATTTTACCAGAGTACCGATGAATGTTATGTAATGATCAATCGAGCAATAGAGGAAAGGTACAGGTTTATAGGTTTGGTCCATAAGTAGGTTAGGTTTGATTGTGACCAACAGCGCACGAGCTGAGTGAGCGTGCCCCGGCAGCGGTCGGCGGGTTCAAGAATCGAAATAGCGTGCAGGAATCGGGCTATCGCTCAGCGTTATGCTTTACAGCGCTTGCATTGCTGCAAGACACCGCAAAGCGCTGGTATTCTGCGATACCCCATATTTAAATGAATTTAAATTTTCCCGAAACTAATGATCTACCTCACCGACTAGTCAGAAACGCCGACTAAAGAGCCATTCAAGTGCCGACTAATCGGCCAATCTTTAATACTTACAGAAGCATCAAATAACCAAGGTTCCTGAGCAGCATAAGCTATAACAGCACTCGTGTGAAGATGCCCACTGCTGGGCGTTAATTCTTTTAATATAGCTTGTAGTAATGTGGACTTGCCCGAGCCCACGGTGCCCACTATTGTTGTTAGAGATTCCGGTTTTATCTGTGGATGAAAAAAAGTTATATGAATAAAAATATAACTGGATTTGGGTCGACCAAAAGTGCAATTTAGGATTTTTTCGTTAGGTTATAATAACACAATAATAGCAGCCCCGTATGTATGTCCCACTACTGATCATGATGAAAAGGGTTAGGCCATAGTCCTCCACGCTGGCCAAGTGCGGATTGGTAGACTTCACACGACCTTGAGTACTTTTAGGCAATCTCAAGCATTCCTCATATGTTTTCTTCACCGTTAGCGAGCGATAATTTATATGATAAATAAACATATATATAATATAATGACGACCGGATGGCGGAGTGGGTAGTGTACCTGCCTGCGACGCCGAGGTCGTGGGTTCGATTCCCACTTATGACAAATCTTTGTGTGCATGAACATGGGGGTTTTGTCTTAGTCTGGGTGTTTCTATGTATAATAAGTATGTATTTACAAAATAAAAGTATATAATGTATTAGTATCAGTTATTCTAGTACCCATAGTACAAGCTCTGCTTAGTTTGGGACTAGATGGCGTTGTGTGTGAGTTGTGGAATATTTATTTATTTATATATCATCGGCATATATATACATATTTTTTATCGTGTCATTAGGAGCCTCCCCGAGTGACGTACACAACGATTTCCCACGTCCGGCGCACTCTGGGCAATTCGCGAGTTCTCCAAAGCAAATTGGCTAATCCTTTCACCACGATGGCAAGTCTAAATAAAATTTGACTCAGCCATCGACACGATGAAGAAGAAGATCGTGTCATTATTATAAGGTTTTAATATATTTATTGATACAGTCTTTTGACGTATTTACTTTAAATATTACAAGTACCCAATAAAATACTTACAATAAGGTTAATGTCTTGCAGCGCTGGTATCTTAGAGTCCACCTCCTGATCCTCCACGTTCTTCCAGTAAGCTGTGTAGTCCTTCATTGCTATGAGGACTTGTGGTTTCAACTGCTCTAGGTTGTTCTCTGATTTTATATACGTTTGTTGACTGAAAGAAGATAGACATATTAAAGTCTTTGCCTCATTGGTTAGCGTACAGTCCCACCACAGTAAATTGTTATATAAGATGTGATTTTTTTTTTTAAAAAGCTTACTAGCAATTTGCAAATACAAATTACTAGTATGCTTGTTAACCCCCTCCAACTAAGCTTAATTCGCTTGTGATAGGAGGAAGTTTACGTCCGTGGTGTAATGGCCAGGATTCGAACCCACGACCTCTTGATCGTAAGACCGATGCCTTATCCATTGCGCCACGGCCGCTTTAAATTCTAATTGCAGCACAGAGTTGAAATTGTGTTTGGTGAATGGTGGTAGGCTTAAAAGACCTAAAGACAGGTGAATTGTCGGTGTTAAACACCTCTGCCACCCCCTTCTGGGTAATGTAGGTATGATAATATGCTTGCAACATTTTCTTATTAGCAGATTTTTATTTCTCATTAGCAGCACGGCACTAATCCAGACGGATTAGTCTCTTAAGTCTCTCTTGGTTTGATAAGACTTAACCTTTTATCAAATGAAAATTTATCGTCAATAAAATTGAAATTTTGTCACGGTTTTTAGGTTTAGGGTTTTATAGATTTCGAAAAAAACCTCCTTATTTTTATAAAAAGGGGGAAAATGGTTTTTTTTTTATAGAGATTGGTACTGATTAGAACTACCAATAAAGAAAGAAAAAAATAATATTTCAGTGGTGTCAAGTGGGAAATAATTGCCCAATATTTTTTTTTTCTTTTATTCTACGCCCACAGCGAACGAACGTGTAGTCCACCTGATGGTAAGTGGAGTACAGCCCATGGACATCAACAATCCACAAAAGCAGATTATAGATGCGTCGCTGCAGCTGAGGACTACGGTGTTATGCCTCATGTGCCAGTAATTTCAGGGCCTGATCTCACCCCCAAACCGGAACACAGTAATGCAAGCACTACTATTTGGCGGCAGGTTAAAGGTGAGACGGTGGTGCTGCCGCCCTCGAGCTCATTCACAAGAGCTCTACCACCAGTATATTTGATTAAGGGATAAACATAAAAAGTAAATGTGGGTGTTACACCTCTGCCATGCCCTTGATGCTAGCTTGATATTGCAGCTCATGATGCAATACCCATCGGAGCTGGTACTTGGAATGATTTTAATTCAAATCTCTAAGTTGAATTAAAGTCAATCTAAGCTCCGGTGTCAAATCATTTTATTACAATAAGTATTATAATTTAGTTAGCTAAGTTTTTTTTTTCATATTATATTTTTTGTATTTTGATGTTTGTTTTGATGTGTTCAAGCGCCCTTTGGGGCCCATGGAAATAAATGATTTGACTTGATTTGATTATTATGTAAGCGCCTCTCACCGCGAGGACTCGAGTTCGTTTCCCGAATCGTCGGGCTAACTGTTATTTGTACAAATACTATATTTGTAACTTTCCGTCAGAAAATTCACAATAGCGCAGCACGGAGTTGGGAATTGTGTCCCGAGGTAGATGACGATAGGCTCAATCCCTATCCCATGACATAACAGGTGAAGTGTGGGTATTGTATACCTCTGCCACACCCTTGGCTAGGCGTGATGTAATGTTATTATGTAAGTATGACAACACTCACCCATTCCCAATCTTTTCAAAAACGCCATTTTTCACCACACTCTTCTCCTCAAGATTAACCAAGTCGACTCCATCTTGATTATCGACTTCAGGCAAAAGTAGAAATTCCTGCATCCTCTTCACACTGACATAGGCTTCTAGAGTGAACGTTATAGACAGAGGAAGGAAGTCCACTAAAGAGTACTTCAGGATATCGTAGTAGGAGAATATGACGAAAACTTTTGCTGCGGTCAGCTCGTTGCCTAAGCTGATGTATGACACTATGCTGAGTAAGATAGCTACTTTTGTGTTGAGTTTTACGCAGGAGATCATGACTGCTCGAAGCCAGGACATCTTTTTGATGACTGACATTTCCTTCCTGAAATAAGGGTTCAAAAGTTAGCAGACTTTTAAATATTGGATAATAGTTATTTGTGCAACAAATGATCAAAGTTCGTATATCTTCGAGTGCTCATTTTAAGTCCCGAATAATTGAAAGCTTACGCTCTTGTTTCTATAGTAGAATCAAGAGCGTAACGAGTGATTCTTTTTTAGAATCAAGAGCGTAGCGAGTGATTCTTTTTTAGAATCTTGAGGCAAAAGTTTGAGATGTTAATAATTTTGATTTCGTGTCGCACACACAATTTTTCACTTCAGCAGCTCGAAAAGGAGAGTAGTGAGCAAAACTCAACTTTCTTTGAACGAGAGCATAATTCGAAGCAAAATCGAGTTTAGCTCACTGTAATGACTTAAAGAAAAATCTAAATTTGCTCACTATTTTCATACAACACAGAACGACTATTGACGCTACTGAGGTAAAAAATAATACGCAGATTAGTGCGACTTCGTTTGCGTGATAGAATCGAAGATAAAAAGTAGTCTTATCTTTCTCCAGGCCTCAATATCGAGGAGCAATAATAATAGCAACCCTGTATCCAATACTCGTGGGCTCGAGCCTCTTCTCACGATGAGAAGGGTTAGGCCATACGGTCATAGTCCGTCACGCTGGACAAGTCCAGATTGGCACACTTTACACAACCTCGAGTACTCACGATGTTTTCCTTCACCGGGGAGCAAGCTGTACTTTATTATACTTACTTTCTAGCATGTCCAATAATATTAGCGAAGGCTTTCTCCCAGGCGTACATCTTGATAGCTTCAATACTGAGCAGTACTTCGTTCATTAGACGAATGCGGTGGTCTGTCCGTATGGCTGTTTTGCGACGCAACTTTGCTGTGATTTTACCTAGGAAACCTGTAAAAAAAATATATTTGTTTTTTTTTATACTACGCTCACAGCGAACGAACGTGTAATCCACCTGATGGTAAGTGGAGTACAGCCCTTGGACATAAACAATCCACAAAAATAGATTATAGATGCGTCGCTGCAGCTGAGGACTACGGTGTTATGCCTCATGTGCCAGTAATTTCAGGGCCTGATCTCACCACCAAACCGGAACACAGTAATGGAAGCACTACTATTTGGCGGCAGGTTAAAGGTGAGACGGTGGTGCTGCCGCCCTCGAGCTCATTCACAAGAACTCTACCACCAGTCATTTTATTAATTAGTTTAATTTAACTTACTATAACATCTTGCCTATATTACCCAGAAGGATATGACAGAGGTATGTTACGCCCACATAGCATCTGTATGTTGTTTAGGTCCCATGTGTTAGGGAGTGAGCATATCGCCATCTACAGGGTAACATTCCAACTCCGTGCTGCATTGAATCACTGGCAGAAAAACCTAAATAACAGTTTTGCTTACGCTAACCACTAGACACGACTATATTTACCGTATAAAATATACTGTATAATAAGTTTTTAAGCATATAAAGCCAAAATTTGTTATTCAACACTAGTTGCGAATGTGGATCGCCCACCCAAAATATGGCTGATCTGCTGTCCTGCCCATTACTTCCCACCCTTTGTACCATAAAAGACATTATACAGGCCAACCAAAAAGGCGTCTTTGTAGCATCCTATTGGTCTAAAACCATATACATAGAAGATTTTTTTTATTATATTCATTGACATGGCAAGAAGAAGAAGAATGGTCCTTCGAAGCCAGGTTTCGGATACGACAAGAATATCACTAACCTTGTAGAGGTATAAACAGCAGCAGAAAAGCGACTCCAATAAGCGTAGCCACGCCTATCTGTCTGTACATGAGATATATGATGAGCGTGCTCTCTATAGGAGTCCTGATCAGGTCCACCATGAACAGACTGGCCATGTCGAACCGCTGTGCGTCGGTGGTCAGCAAATTGATCACGTGGCCGGCTAAGCCTTCAGACGCTTTGCCACCTACGGTTAAATCTAGGCGGAGTAGCTGTAAAAGAAAATTTTATACACATAAGAACAGTGACATAAGATTTAATTAAATATATATATATTTTAATTTTTGTGGTCGCGGGTTCGATTTCCGCTTAAGACAACTCTTTGTGTGCATGAACATGGGGGGTTTGTCTGAGTGTTTCTATGTATTATTAGTATGTATACGTATTAGTGTCAGTTATACCCGAAAAACAAGTTCTGCTTAGTTTGAGACTAGATAGCGCTGTGTGTAAGTTTTGAGATATTAATTTATTTATTTAGTGAAAAGGCTCCATGTAAAGGCTGAAACACTTTAACGTGTCGTGACGCGACAGAACGTGCTTGTAACGTGTGTTCTTGCCTCCAACGAGATGTATGATTTTTACCGATTGCTTCATGACCCGTCAATGTATTTCTGCCTCAATATAAAGCAAAAATTAAAAATTATAATGAAAAAAAAACATCTTTAATATGTACTAAGAAACAGTTGAAAATTATGTCATTGATTTATTTTATTTAGGACCATCATATGCATACAGTTTGTGGTATTAATCTAGGTTTATACATTGTTGTATGTGTACCTTCACTTACAGAAGGCCACAGCAAGCACATCTAAATAAATTACATAATACAAATAGAATTTTAGTTTCACAGTAGAATTAAATAACTAAATCTATAGGCTGACTGTTTAACTGAGTCCTCGCCTGCGCGGTACAGGGGCGCGGGGGTATGACGACAAAGGGGACTGAAACAGGTGCGGGCGGTGGCGGCACTTAATGAAATATACACCAAGATGTTTCCTAAGATACGTGACATCATAGGAAAAAAGAAATAGTGATTTATCAAATGAAAAATAATAAAGAAAATACAAAATTTTAATGAACTTATGTACGTAAATAAAATAATTGAGAATAAACTATTATACTATTTGTTATCTAAACATATAATTAAATCGTAAGAAAGTCAAAACTTTTATTGGGTCCAGTTACTTTTTTCTAAAATATAAGTATACGTTAAAAGCCATTTGCTTGCACTGACTGTTTATTTTATGTTCGAAGATTTTTCGATTCATCTTGAGATTGTTATTACATGTGTACCTCTCACAAGGTGTCTGCAATAGTCAACACATGCGATCGCTACCCATGTAGCGAACGAATTGAACAATTACAAAAAATTGCCCACCGCCCGCACCTGTTTCAGTCCCCTTTGTCGTCATACCCCCGCGCTCCTGTACCGCGCAGGCGAGGACTCAGTTAAACGGTCAGCCTATAGATTTTATTATTATTGAATAATTATTATATCATTATAGGGTACAAAAAAGATGTGTCAGTTATTAATATTAATATAATACTGGGTGGCGCAAAAGTACTGGCACTAAAGAAAATATTTTTTTTTTTTTATATGACATTTTCTATTATTCTGTTGTTGAAAATTGTGTAGTGAACAAATGTAAAATACACTGAAAATAAACATGGACCGTTTTACTCCCCAAGAACGTGGAATAATTGTGTCAATGTTCTTACGGAATAATTCATCAGTGATAAGAACACAACGTGAATTTCGTCGACGATTTCCCCACCGTCCGGCACCGATTGGTCGCACAATTCGACGCTTTGCCACACGCCTTGAAGCAACTGGCTCAACATTGGATAGACCTAAGTCTGGGAGACCAAGAACAGGCCGTTCAGCTGAAAATATCGATGCTGTGCGCGAAGATGTGGAAGAGTGTCCAGAAACATCAACGAGGCGACGTGCCACGCAATTGGGCATTTCCAGACGGACCCTGCAGCGTATTTTGGTGAAAGACTTAAAGATGTTCCCGTATAAAACTCAAATGACTCATCAGCTGCTGCCTGCTGACCACCGAGCTCGTCTAGATTACTGCCAGCGCGTCATAAACCTCAACCTTGAAGAGGATGATTTTCCTTCAAAATTGGTTATGAGTGACGAAGCGCTTTCCATCTCTCAGGGCATGTCAATAAGCAGAATACTCGGTTCTGGGGCACTGATAATCCGCGCATTATTCAAGAAACACCTCTACACCCACTAAAAGTTACTGTATGGTGTGGCATCTGTGTTGACAGAGTGATCGGACCCTATTTTTTCGAAGACGCTGGAGGCAATGCGATAACTGTCACTGGAGAACGCTACAGAACCATGTTACGTGAGTTTTTGATACCCAGTTTGGACGAATTGGGGCTGGAGCACATCTGGTTTCAACAAGACGGCGCTACGGCACACACAGCGCGCGACACTATGGACTTAGTGAGGGACGCTTTTCCAGACCGAGTTATCTCTCGTTTTGGCGATTTGCCTTGGCCTGCAAGATCACCCGATCTGACCAGTCCAGACTTCTTTCTTTGGGGTTTTTTGAAATCTCGGGTGTATGTGAACAAGCCACAGACTCTCGCAGCTCTAAAAGAAAACATTCGTCAAGAAATAACGAACATATCGCAGGAAGTGTTACGGCAAGTTATGCAAAATGTCATAAATAGGGCTCAAATGTGTATCAACTCTGGAGGTCACCATTTAAAAGACATCATCTTTAAATCCTAATGGTACGAAATTTAATGGCACAAATATACATTTAAAAAAATCTAAATCTAGTTTTCTAATTTAGAAAAAATGTTATAGCTGAACCAAATAGGGTCTTTACTTTTGCGCCACCCAGTATAAATGGGTTCCAGTGTCAAGACTATACAGTACCTTTTTAATTCTTGCATAAAAGCAATTGTCTTACCTTTCTATAAATAAGTGACCCGCACCCCACTCTGATCTTCATCGCCATATCCAGTAACCACAACAGCATTGGATGAACGCATATAGCACTTAATGCCATACAACTGAAAATATAAAAACAAATCATTAAATTAAATGAAATGAAAATATGTACATTCCTTAGCCAACAATAGTTATTTGTGCTATTTTGAGTCCCTTATAAGTGATTCTTATATATTATAATATTAAGGCTTCTCACAAATATCAAAGTGGCGCTGGGCAGGTCACATCGCTCGATTGAGTGACGACCGATGGACAAGAAGACTAACCACTAGGACTGGACCTGCAGGCGTGAGAAAGAGAGGTAGACCCACTTACCGCTGGGAAGATGATATTAAAAAACTAGCCGGTAAAAATTGGATATTAAAAGCCAAAGATAGAGATGGCTGGAAACGTCAGGAGGAGGCCTTCACCCTCACAAGAGGGGTTCTTGTATGATAATATTTAATTAAATTAATACAATCAATATGAATAGGATATCTTAATTTAAATTCAACATAAATATAAAATAATAATAATAATAATGCATGTAATAAATTAAATATATATTTACACATACTTAATACAAATACTTGTCATTATACCTACAATAGAAACAATGAAATGTTAATAGATGTATAATCATTTATTAAGTTATTTAATTAAAAATAAATTAAATTATTGATTAAATTAAATACTGTTAAAAATTTATAATGTTAATGTATTTTATGTTTTTTTGTTTTTTTATTTTGCGCAAGAAATAAAAGGCTATTTTATTTTTATTTTATTTATATAATATTAAAGTTGAAAAATTAAGAATCCAGCAGGACTCGAACCTGCACCGATTCGGTATACGCCCCAAGTGCTTTGCCAATTACACTATCCAATGATCCCAATGACAAGGCCAAATATACACATTCACTCACTCAAAAGCACACCCAGTCTCAGAACAAATATTTGCGAATTACACAAAGATTTGTCGCATGTGGGGATCGAACTCACAACACCAGTGCAGTGGAGAACGGTGAGGCGACCGCTTAAACCACTACACCTCACGTGCAGACAAATAAAATAATAATATTATATATATATATATATATATATATGTTTTTTATAATATTTTATAGTACCTATGGTTAGGTACACAAATATATATTTGTTAGAAGTAGTTATTTATTGTATTTATTCATTTTTCTTCATTCAAAGTTCATGCTAGTACACCTTTAACTTCCCTTTCGTGTCTCTTTCTTAAATTTCTATCCAATGGCTGTCTTTGCAGCGATAAGGCCGCCATTTGTACTTTTTTTTATTTATATATTCTTCTGTTTTATTTTTCCTTGGTGTGCAATAAAGCTTATTATTATATTAAATGATAAAAGTATGAATCTTACCCAACAACTCCCACTGCATATAGATAAGCGTGTTGCACTGGTACCCCTCCGTGAGCCGGGGAGAAGAAGTTTATAAGACCTTCGAGACACATTGGTATTGATAACCTGGAAAGTAATCAAATACATTAAATAAATAAATAAAATAAATATCTCACAGCTTACACACAACGCCATCTAGTCCCAAACTAAGCAGAGCTTGTACTGTGGGGTACTAGAATAACTGATGCTAATATTTTTCTGTTGTAAATACATACTTATTATAAAATTTAATGACATGAACATAATATTATCGCATATATTGCCCAGAAAGTGTGGCAGAGATGTATTAAACCCACACTTCACCTTGTTACGTTTAAGTCGCATGTATAGAGGGTGAGCTTATCACTATTCCAACTAGAGAGTTAGGGTCGACACACACCAAAGGCGCGTCGAAGCGAAGTGCAGTTTCAGTGTCATATGAATTTTAACTTTATTTTCATAACTATAATACTTATGCTCGCCGGTCGATCGATTAATAGCAGCCCTGTATCTAATACATGTCTCACTGCTGGGCTCAGGCCTCTTCTTATGTTCAAAAGCGTTTTTTGGCTTCTCTACCGATCTGTCTAGTTTATAAGCCAATCGGACACTTCGGACACAATAAATACAAAATTTCTAACCTTTGTTCCTAAAAAAACTTTTTACATTTCTATTGAACAATTTTTCAAATGGGGTTCTCCTTTCCACCGTCTAAATATCTTCGAAAAAACGAATCTTAACGATTTATTGACAGAGGTGTTTGCCGTGGGTTCGAACCCAAGACCTTTGACTTCGCAATCCTACGGACTCCCACTCGACTATGGCTGCGTCAAATACACGTAAAATGTAAAATAAATCACAGACACATATATTATGCTCTTCGCATAACACTTAAATTATCTCTTTGTCCGTATATGTGTGATTTCTGCTTATTTTGAATAGACAATACGACCATAAACAAATATTAATAGAACTCACCTAAGACTCGCATCCACAAAGGCGAATATAATATTTCCTATAATAAACTTTAAGCCATATACATTGATTATTGCTAGCAATAACGACGGCTGCTTGCCCTTTTCTGAAATTAAAGAAAAAACATAATATTAGATATTTCATTTATCACTATCACTATCATCACTACATAGTATAAAACAAAGTCGTCTTTTCTGTCCCTATGTGCGCTTAAATCTTTAAAACTACGCAACGGATTATGATGCGGTTTTTTCCAATAGATAGAGTGATTCAAGAGGAAGGTTTTTATGTATAATACATGCATAGAAAGGGGGAATTGTTTTACTCCAAATTTAACGCGTGCGGGCCACGGGCAGTAATGAATAAATCAAACTACTGGATCGATTTTAATCATTTTTTCAGTGAGTGACAGGCTATATTATATTATATACCCGTGCGAATCCGGAGCGGGCCGCTGTGTTTTTATATACAACGTTCACAGTTTTTCTCTAGTGTATTTAGTATCAGCATTGTACCCGTGCGAAGCCGGGGCGGGTCGCTAGTCAGATATATTTAAAAAAAGACGCAAACACTTAAAATTGATTATTTTTATAGCACTTAGCTATGCTTAGCAAATTATACTAAGAAACAGTTCAAAATATTATGAGACCGGCAGGATTTGAACCTGTGACCTCTACATTCCGGGCTTTAATCACCTAGGGTTAAACCATAGTCTATAGTCGTATAAATAAATAAATAAATTTCGATTTTTTTACATTAGATAGATCGCCAGAAGCAATTACACTATCCAATGGTCCAATGACAAGGCCAAATACACACATTCACTCACACAAGCACACCCAATATACAATATAGTCTTAGCCAGGTGGCTAAGTGCGGATTGGTAGTCCTCACACACCCTCGAGTACTTTTTAGACACTCTTAGGCATACAGGTTTCCTGACGATGTTTTCTTTCACCGTTAGCAAGCGATAATTAATACGATAAATACACACATATCTACGAAAAGAAGAATCTTAGCGATTTATTGACAGAGGTGAGTGCCGTGAGTTCGTACCCGAGACCTTTAACTTCGCCGTCCTACGGTCTCCCACTCGGCTATCGCTGCTGTCACTTATAATAGGCACACGAAATCCTCAAGGCTTCTGCTGCTGAAAGTACTTTATCTGTATTCATTGACCAAACGCAATACCGTCATATCCAACGTCACGGCACAGCAATAGGGGGTGATGTCACCATAGCTTCACGACTAGATTCACGATCGTATTGTGTACATTTTTACGATATACATCAAGCTATTTCCAATGTAAGCTGGTCTCGCATTGTACGGGAAGCCTGTACAACGCGAGACCAGTGCCGGATTAGCCATATAGCAAGAGTAGCAAATGCTACGGGCCCCGCGAATTGGAGAGCCCCGCGCTTTAATGCCTGTCTGACCGTAAAAAAAATAAAATTTAAATTGTAAAATATCTTGCTTGTAAGAACAAATTTGTGTATGATTTGTAAATACAGACTTGCCCATACTGACCGATATAAATGAGCCAGATTGTAGAGTACGATTTGCTTAAAGAACTAGATATTTATTTTATTTTATTTATTTTAATATTTTAGGAAAACTTACAGCTAGTACAAGATATTGTGATAATACATAATAAAACATGGCCAATTACAAGTTTCCACTGTTAGTAAATGAATAACTGTTAGTAAAAAATAATATGGAAAACGTTATATCTAAATTTGCTCACATTAAATCAAAAAAAGTTGTTTTATAATTATTTTTTTTTTTTTTTTTTTTTATTTATTGAAGGGCTTTGTCGCTTAGCGACCATACCTAATACCATAATTAATTGTTAAAAGTTATGTTTTATTTAATACCATAAACTTTAAAACCTAAAGCAGGCCAAAGGCCAAATAATATATAAAAAATATTGAAGGGCCCCCTAACAGATTTTGCTACGTGCCTCGCGCTGGCTTAATACGGCACTGCCGAGAGACCATCATACTGGAAATGTATAGGTTGACGAGTAGCCCTGTATATATACCTAAGATATAGATACCTTTTCATATAAAGCCCCTGAAATACAACAGTGGTTGATTGATTGAAGGCAATATTGGATGATAAATGACGCAAGACATGTCTCCATTAATTTGATAGTCTACATTTATTGGTTAGCCTTATACGAATAACGTTACATTGCCTAACTTTTGTTTGTATGTTTCTTTATCTGTTTGTTTGTATTGGCTTTTTTTTTAACGGGTATAATCCCACCCACACGCCCACCACCGGGACTCCTGTGACGCCAGGATCTACAGCGGTAACCAACTGAAAGGCACCGTGCATGACACACGGGCAATCCCAGGGAGAGTTAAAATTGTCTTGGAACCCGCAACGAATTTAATTAGAAGTATATAGTTGGAGTTGTAAAGTATTTTACTTATTAATTTGATAGTCTTCATTTATTGGATAGCCTTATACGAATAACGTTACATTGCCTAACTTTTGTTTGTTTCTCTATCTGTTTGTTTGTATAGGCTAATCTTTTTTACGGCAGGACTGATTTTAATAAAATTTTAGATGCTTAAACTGACTAGAAGGCGCGTGAGGCTATTCTATTCTATATATTATATTCTATGTTTGTACATATATTACGTCGCGGTTAATGGACTGATTCGCGTGATTATTTTTTTGTTCGACGCAAAATAGCTGCCAGGTGGTCCCCTAAAAATTTATTTCAGTTTGGTCGAGTAGTTTTTATTTTATAAGCTTTATTAGAAATTGAAGTCGGTTTTTTTATTGGAAAATTATTATTGATGTACCTACCTCGCAGACGAACCCACGGCAGAAAAATTGTTAGTTTGCGCTAATCTCAAGAACTACTGGTCGAATTATGATAATTCTTTTTGTTTTCGATAGTCCAACTCTCAATAAAGGCCTTTAGATATTTAACATTACGCTAAACTTCACAGGAGCGGAGCAGAAAGGTTGAACACGTGTCAAGCGCGGGAGCTACTACTTAGTACAACGAATTCCTTGCGGACGAAGTCGCGGGCAAACACTAGTGGTTGGATAAATAAAGACGATGGATTGGTAAAAAACTGACCTCGTTTTTCTAATTGCTTCTTCCATTTGGCACCTAGCTGGTCACCGCGGGGTGTCGCTTTGTGTCCTGGAGTACACCTGTAAACATACATCAAGACAATCATGTAAGATGAGGATAATTTGACAGTTTCAAAAAATTGATCACCGCTATAGTAATGTCCTTCATTGTCGATTCGCCCATCGATATCAAAAGATTGCGTTGCATACTATGTCAGTATATTAATTCATAAGTATTAATACTAATTAATTGGATATTATAATATTCTAAAGTTTGTAAAGACGCAATTGAATTAAAAAAGCAAAAGGTAAGGTGGTCGATTTAGTCGACCGCGGTTTCACGCATAAATATGCAGGCATTTTCAAGAGAGTGCGACACGTCGCGCCTGAGCCACAGCTAGTCTTGTATAAGTTTAAAATACCATCCACAAATCTAACATTTCAAACGTACCGTAACCTTAAAATAATAATATTACAAACTTTACTGACCTATAAACATCGGATATGCTGAGCTGCCCTTTCCTTCCCTTCATAAACACCTCACGAGTGTACCTGAGGACAAACAAAATAACATTACAAATAACATAAACATAATACAAAATGTAATAGGCTATCTTTCTCTAGTGTCTATGACGACCGGATGGCGGAGTGGGTAGTGTACCTGCCTGCGACGCCGAGGTCGTGGGTTCGATTCCCACTTAAGACAAATCTTTGTGTGCATGAAGATGGGGGTTTGTCTTAGTCTGGGTGTTTCTATGTATAATATGTATGTATTTACAAAATAAAAGTATATATTATGTATTAGTATCAGTTATTCTAGTACCCATAGTACAAGCTCTGCTTAGTTTCGGTCTAGATGGCGATGTGTGTGAGTTGTGAAATATTTATTTATTTATTTTATTTATCAAATACACTTATGAATTAAAGCTTTTGCCCGCAACTTCATCCTCGTAGAATTTTTTGCATTAAGTAGAAGCTGCTCCCGCGTTAAACGTTACTACCCCGCTTCCATGGAGTTTAGCGTAATGTTAATTATCAAAAAACATTAATGTATAGTTAGAGTATCAAACACAAAAAGAAAAATTTCAATCCGATCATTAGTTCTCGAGATAAGTGCTATCAAACAAACCAATTTACTTTCGCCCGCGGTTTCGTCTGCGCCATAGGTACATCAATAATAAGTAGCTTATGAAACGCGCCTTGAAGTCAGTTACCTGCATATAAAATTTTATTAAAATCGGTCTATCCGTTTAGAAGATTAAGCGATACAAACAGAAAGACAGAAAATCTAAAACCTATATTTTAGGCATAGGTATCGTGCAAATAACTATATCAACTGAAAAAACATTGCTATTTTTTTGACATTAAAAACAGACACTTCAATTTATTTGTATTGTTGGAATATAGGTGATATTTGAAATTCAATTTATTAACTTTTAATTAATTAAGATGCATACGAATGATATCGTATAACCAGTTGTCCTAGCTGAGCGACAGGCGCTGCGCTACGCGTCGCGATTCATTCAAAACAAGTGATAAACGCTGTCAAAACAAGACTGCTTTGTATGAATTACGTCGCATCGCGTCGCACTTTTATTATTTATAAAACTTCATATACAGCAGTGTATATTTTTTTTTTTTTTTATAGGTTTAAAACGCGAACTTTTGTCCCTTGAGTGACAAGAGGATTGGTGCGGCAGAATTGATGTAAGTATGTATTTTATTTAATTTTTTAATTATTATATTTTTGGTTTTAGTTTAATTTTTATTTGTGATAGAGAGAAACAGACAACAGGCTATTTATTTCTCTCTATCACAATTGTACATATTTTCTCAGCAAATTCTATGAATAATTTTCTTGTCTTTCTATTTTCCAGGAGGCTGGGTGCTACAGATGCCTCAAATTTGTCCTCCAGATGTTGTTGGAGGTCGTGGCGTTGGGAGCAGAACACAGGGCACTCAAACAGGATGTGTTCCACTCCCTCTTCCTTGGCGGGGTCGCAAGTGCACGACGGGCTCTCCCGACACCTGAAGCGATGCAGGTATTGGGAGAACCCCCCGTGTCCCGTCAGGATCTGCGTAAGAACGCCTTGCGGTCGGAGTTTTCGCACCAAGCGGTATGCATCCCTCGCGCTAGGGAGGAACACTTTCGTTCCGGAGGCCGTCTGACCCGACTCATAGCGCCGGCTCCATTCGTCAAGGGAACCATTACGTAGTTCCTGCTTGACGAACGAAACCGGACACAGATCGTAGTCCGGCTTCCTCCGGCTCGAAAGCGCTGCCTCCTTTGCTAACTCGTCGGCGCGCTCGTTCCCATCGATGCCGGCGTGGGCCTTGATCCAGTACAAAGTAACATCTTTGCCTCGATTCAAGGCCACGCTGAGGTTACGGCGCGCCTCGATTGCGAGGGGATGCAGGGTCGTCGGGTTCGTCACCGTCTGCAGCGCCGCCCGCGAGTCGCTGTAGATGCCGCAGCTCCCTCCACTGCACTTGAGGAATTCGCTAGTTGCTCTGCATATGGCCAGAAGTTCAGCCTGGTAGACTGTGCAGTACGCAGGCAAGCACAGTTTTCGGCTTTTAAGTTCGGACCGGCTGTCCCACAGGGACAGCGCGGCTCCGACTTTGCCCTGTAGCTTGCTGCCGTCCGTAAAGATACGGAGCGACTGCACGTTATGTTGGTCTACCAGGCTTTGGTCGTCCAGACACTGGAAGCTTATGGCCATACGCAGCGCAGGGTGAGGCAGTTCCGCAAATCCCACCACACGCTCCACTTCTCGGTCTCCAAGCACTAGCCGGGTCGACCCTTTCCGCGCTTCGTACAGAGCGGCTGCTTCCTGTATACGAAGGTCGAGAGGCAGTAACCCGGCCAGTAGCAGAGCCGAATGAAGCGAAACGGTGCGGTAAGATTTGCAGATCTTCTGAGCGAATCCTCGCTGCACAGCGTCGAGATGCTTACGAACACCAAGCTTCTCGGAGGCGGGTGCCCATGCCGCGGCGGCGTATGTGATGACGGGCTCTACTGCTGCCGTGTAGATGGTACGTACGACTTCAGGGTGCAGGCCCCAGCTAATTTTAGCTGCTCTCGAGAGCTGTTTGTAGATGTTTAGGGCCTTCCGACAGACATTGCTAACATGGGTGTTAAACGTTAGCTTGTCGTCAATGGTCAGCCCTAAAATCTTCAGCTCTCGGGACATGCCAATGTCGACCCCGCCCATGCTCAGGAGTGGGGTGTCATGCTTCAACTTGTTAGTCAAGAGCATGGCGCAGGTCTTGTGTGGCGCAAACTTTAACTTGTTTTTAACGCCCCACCCCCGAACAAATTCAAGGGCGGCATTGGCACGTCTCTGCACCTCTGAAGCCGTAGACTCGGCGAACAGCATCACCACGTCGTCCGCAAACGCTTGACAGGTGACGCCCTGTTGGTGGAGACCTTTAAGGAGGGGGTCTATGAGGACGTTCCACAAGATAGGGCCGCTGATGGACCCCTGGACGCAGCCCTTCTGTGTTTCGCGCCGGTGTTCCGCGCCGGCGTACCTTAAGTTGACGCATCTGCCGTCGAGGTAGCTATCCAGCAGCCTTCTGATGTTGACTGGGCAACTTTCCTCAGCCAGTCTGACTTTAATAGCCGGCCACCATGCACTGTCGAAGGCCCCCTCTATATCCAGCGAAACCAGTGTTACAAGCTTCTTGAGTTTGATCTCAGCTCTGATCTGGTTCACTAGAGTATAGAGGGCGTCTTCGGTGCCTCTTTGGGGCATAAAGCCGTACTGGCGAGTACTGAGCCTCGGTACAAGGTGCCACTGGAGCCTCGCTACCACCATTTTCTCCAGGACTTTTCCCAATACTGGCAACAGGCCTATTGGCCTGTATGCCTTGGCGCTCCGATAGTCGTCCTTGCCCGGCTTCCGCAATACCACGACCGTGGCTTCCTTCCACCTTTTGGGGAAGTGGCCAAGGCCGAGGCACTTGTTGGCCAGGGCAAGGAACGATTCGGGGTCCTGGAGAATGGCGTGACGGCAGATGTCCGCCGTGAAGCCATCCGCACCTGGAGCCTTCTTCGGGTTGAAGCTGGACACCGCGGAAAACAACTCATGCGCTGTAAACGGCGGGTCATGCAACTCATCATGGACCCGGTCGTTTACCCGCTGTGCGAGGTCCCGGGTGTCCATGTGGTGTTGGTTGTCCACTGATGTTGAGTCTTCCGGATAGAATGTGACTGCCAGGTGCTCGGCTGACTCGGCTGCGTTCAACGGTACGCCGTCCTTTGTAAGGGCTACGTCCTCGTGTCTGGTCGCGGTCCTACCGATTACGCGGTAAATGCCCTCCCAGACCCCCTCCCTATCTTGCTTGGTGCAAAACTTCTTCCAACCATTGATCTGATCGCACCACGCCTTCTGCTCGTACTCTTCCTTTTTCTTCAGGTACTCCCCAACGACAAACGGTCTACGTCTTGGCGCAGCGCAGTGGATTCGGCGCTTTAGGGTGGCAACAACCTTTTTGAGGGCGATAAGCTCCTCGGACCACCACGGCATCGTAATTTTGTTATTAATTTTCTTTTTTGGTAAAACTTCTTCGCATGTCTGTTTAATTACTTTTAAAAATGTTTCTATTGTTATTTCTAAATCTATTGTATTGTAAATTTCTTCTATATCTATTTTATTAATGTTGTTATCAGCTTTTAATTGGGCCAGTTTCTCACGAAACTGGTCCCAATTTGCCTTTTTTGTGTTATAAATTCTTGTTGTGTTCTGAATGTTTATTCCTGTCGATTTTACTTTTCTTATTTTAAATACGATGCCGTTGTGGTCCGCGCTCGTCATGCCGACGTCTACGTGCCACCCTTCCACGAAGGCGAGGAGGTCCAACGAGCAGGCCGTTATGTCCACGTGGCTACTGAAGGACCTCCCCCCCCTGATGGTGTCGAAGGTAGGCGTCTTGCCGTTGTTGAGCACCTGAAGATCAAGCTCTTCCAGTGTGCCGCTCACCTCCTTTCCCCGATTGTCCTCTATGCTGCTCCCCCACCAAGAACTTTTGGCGTTCACGTCACCTCCCACAAGCAAACCCCGGGGGCCAAGCTTCCGCCGAACCTCACGGAGTCGCTCGAGGTAGCCGTCCATGGGTTTGTCCGGCTCGAAGTACACGGAGACTACCGTGATGTCCCAGGCGCGGGTTCGGATCCTCACCACAACGATGTTGTGCGTGGTGAGTTCTGGGCACTGTATGACGTCAAAGTCTCGGTTGAAGACCGCAATAGCGGCCTTCACAGTGCCCTCCCCGTCTTCCGCTGCCTGGTAAATGCGAACACCACGGCGGTCCCGCATCCTTCGAATGCGACCCACGTACGGCTCTTGGATTAGGGCAATTGCCGCTTTCTTGTCCTCGGCAACCCCGAAAAGCTCGGCGGTCGCCAGCTCCTTCCTCTGGAGATTCGCTTGGAGGACTGTGAACGCCTTGGTTCCGGTGTTGGCGGTTACAGGCGAAGTGTCCGTTGAGGTGCCCTCAGCAATACGCCACAGCTGATCGGGCGAGCGCATCCCATTTTTGACGCACCTGACATCCCTTGTCAAAAGCATTGTGCTTATTTTTCGGGTGTTTAGCCGCGGAGCAGTTTAGGCAGACAGGAGGTTGGTTGGCCTGGTTAGCTGGACAATCAGCTTTCAGGTGCGGGCCGCCGCAGTGGGAACAGCTGTCCACCTCCTCAGTACACAGTCTGCGTCCGTGCCCGAAGTGCAAGCACCTCGTGCACTGGACTACGGGAGACTGGTCGAGGAGGCGTACCCTCTGCAGATCGACGTGGATTCGGCCCGCATCTGTTAGCCTTTTCCAAACCTGGGGGGAGACCTGAAGTACGACGTGGTTTTCGAGAGGGTTTCGGGCTTTCCGCCGATATCTGACCGCTACTCTGATCTCGTCGTCTTCCAGGCCCCCCAGCAGGTGGCTGTTTTGTGTCCTCACTGCCTGCAGGATGTCCTCGTCGGTGTTGTATGCGAGGACATCCATCGCAATAACCAGAGGGTCCTTGTTGATTGCTTGGTCGACTTTTAACCTGATCTGCGCACTGCGTAGTTTTTCGGTTAAGAGGCCAATCTGTTCCTTGTTGTGGCAACCAACAATTACCCTCTGGTCACGCGCTCTCCGCAGTCTATCCACCCGAATGCCGGTGTTTTTGGCGTCGGCGACAGATCTAATTTTGTCAATAATGGATGCGCTCGAGTCACTATCGTCCTCGGAAGCAACGATGATGGAGTGAAGTGGTGGGTTCTGCGTGCTGGGCTTTGCGGCCGCCTCAGCGTAAGAAATTTTTAGAGCCGCACACGAGCTGGTGACAGTGCTCGCGACTTCCGCTGGCAGTTGCTTGAGGCGACCGCTCAGCTCTTGAGTGTGCACACTGCACTCTTCCACCAACTTTTTGTGCTCCTGCATACTCTGCAACAGCTCCCTCATCGTTGCCTCCGCGGGCATAGGCGTAGCCGGGATCGGTTCCGGGCGTACCGCTGTGGCCACGGGTGTGGCACTGGCCGAGGTTCCAGCTTTTTCTGTCCCCTTTGCCTGTTCGGCCTCCTTCACCAACCGGTAGAGGCCATCTATGGCCTGGGTGACGTCCTCTTTTATGTCGGTTTTGAGGTTCCGACTGGCTTTTAAGGCTATCTTAGCCTTCGTCACCCAGTTCTTGGCCTGTTGTACTCTACCGGCTGTCGAGGTTTTCGGGCTGCCCGACGCCCCTGTGGCCGGCGGAGCGGATGGTATGCTCTTGGAGGGTTTCCTCAGCTTAACAGGGGCGGCGGGTGCCGAACAGGGTAAGGGGTTCTGGCTTGCCTCCCATTCCCCGACACTCCTCCTAACATTTGTCTGCGCTTGTTGAGCCGGGCTCGCAATAGTTTCAGCTGGCGACACCGGGCTCGCGCTAGATATCCTGTTCGGAGGAGTGGTCTGAGAAGGAGACGCCATTTTCTTGGCCGGGGTGCGGAACATCGTTGTGGACGTGGGGGAGTCCTAACAAATAGGCACACCACGCAGTGTAAAAGGCTGGGTGGTGCGCTGTAAAACCTATTACCAACCTAGCCAAACCTATATATAATATCAAATCAAATTTGATCAAAAGATCGAATAAATTAAAAATGTAAATGATTAAGTAATTGCAATTTTTTAAAATGATAATTGTATAATAAAATAGTTAAAAACACCTATTGGCCAAAAAGCCGGACGTCACAAATTAAAGTATCAATAAATAATAATCTTTTAACGAAAAGTCAGTATAAATGTCAAAATCTTAAGTCTACTTTGCCAATAGGGCTGTCAATAAAAGTCAAAATATAAATCTAATAATCGATCAATAGGGATCGGTGTCTAATTTCGGTCAAAAGACCTCTGTCTTCAAACAGTACAAGCACAAAGTAAATAGAAAAACCGTCAATAGACGTCAGTCTTGCGTTTAGAGTCAATAGAACTCTCTTTTGTCAACTTAAAATAAAGAGAAAAAATTTTTTGTCCCAAAATTTTTTCAAATTTTTTGTGCGGACCCTACCAGAATCGATATACCCAAGCAAATAAAGGGTGGGTGGGCGGGCGATTTTTTGACGTTTTATGCTACGGATTTAAATAAATGGGGTGTCGGGGGAAAGGTCTCGACGAGCCCTATCCAGAGAAATAAAAATTTTGAAAATCAGATGTAGGGTTGCCAAATTAAAAATAAAAATGTAAAAATTTTGTACTAAAACGTCACTTTTTCTTCTTTCTTTCAGGTGGTATGCTCCAACGGTTCGTCGGAGGGTGCGGATGCAGTGGCTGGACCTCGGGGGTGGATCGACGCACAGGTGGTAAGTATCTCAGCGCTCACAATGTCTTGGAAAAGTTCAAAAATGCCTCACAGAGGTCGTTACTACAGCGATTTCACAGAATATTACGAGTTAAATGAAAAATTTCGAAAAACTATGCTTCACAACCCCTGTTAAGGGGTGGCGTCGCGTAGGGGGCGGTAATGCCAAGTTTTTAAAACCAAAAAATCTAGAATCCTTTAATAAATAACAAAGTTGAGGGTGATTTAGTCAGACTTAAACGAAATCACGTGGAAATTTGTAAGTCAATAGGGGTGACTGCTAAGGGTTGGTGCCAAAGGGTGTGTTAAAAACACTAAGGGGTGCTGTAGGGATGTTATTGTAACGATTAGAAAGTTATCCCAAGTCAAAGTTCGGACAAAAATATTTGGTCGATTTTCAGTATCGGAGCCCTAAGGTAGACTTTGTATAGATGATATTTGCACTATGTGTTCTAGAAGAAATTTCGGCGGGCGATTTTCGACGTTTTATGCTACGGATTTAAATAAATGGGGTGTCGGGGGAAAGGTCTCGACGAGCCCTATCCAGAGAAATAAAAATTTTGAAAATCAGATGTAGGGTTGCCAAATTAAAAATAAAAATGTAAAAATTTTGTACTAAAACGTCACTTTTTCTTCTTTCTTTCAGGTGGTATGCTCCAACGGTTCGTCGGAGGGTGCGGATGCAGTGGCTGGACCTCGGGGGTGGATCGACGCACAGGTGGTAAGTATCTCAGCGCTCACAATGTCTTGGAAAAGTTCAAAAATGCCTCACAGAGGTCGTTACTACAGCGATTTCACAGAATATTACGAGTTAAATGAAAAATTTCGAAAAACTATGCTTCACAACCCCTGTTAAGGGGTGGCGTCGCGTAGGGGGCGGTAATGCCAAGTTTTTAAAACCAAAAAATCTAGAATCCTTTAATAAATAACAAAGTTGAGGGTGATTTAGTCAGACTTAAACGAAATCACGTGGAAATTTGTAAGTCAATAGGGGTGACTGCTAAGGGTTGGTGCCAAAGGGTGTGTTAAAAACACTAAGGGGTGCTGTAGGGATGTTATTGTAACGATTAGAAAGTTATCCCAAGTCAAAGTTCGGACAAAAATATTTGGTCGATTTTCAGTATCGGAGCCCTAAGGTAGACTTTGTATAGATGATATTTTGCACTATGTGTTCTAGAAGAAATTTCGGCGGGCGATTTTCGACGTTTTATGCTACGGATTTAAATAAATGGGGTGTCGGGGGAAAGGTCTCGACGAGCCCTATCCAGAGAAATAAAAATTTTGAAAATCAGATGTAGGGTTGCCAAATTAAAAATAAAAATGTAAAAATTTTGTACTAAAACGTCACTTTTTCTTCTTTCTTTCAGGTGGTATGCTCCAACGGTTCGTCGGAGGGTGCGGATGCAGTGGCTGGACCTCGGGGGTGGATCGACGCACAGGTGGTAAGTATCTCAGCGCTCACAATGTCTTGGAAAAGTTCAAAAATGCCTCACAGAGGTCGTTACTACAGCGATTTCACAGAATATTACGAGTTAAATGAAAAATTTCGAAAAACTATGCTTCACAACCCCTGTTAAGGGGTGGCGTCGCGTAGGGGGCGGTAATGCCAAGTTTTTAAAACCAAAAAATCTAGAATCCTTTAATAAATAACAAAGTTGAGGGTGATTTAGTCAGACTTAAACGAAATCACGTGGAAATTTGTAAGTCAATAGGGGTGACTGCTAAGGGTTGGTGCCAAAGGGTGTGTTAAAAACACTAAGGGGTGCTGTAGGGATGTTATTGTAACGATTAGAAAGTTATCCCAAGTCAAAGTTCGGACAAAAATATTTTTCCAGCAGTGTATATTGGCGGACATAATGCCTAAGGCATTCTCTACCTTCAGGTGCTGCAGATATAACAAAGTAGGCGAAGTCAAGTACTCGATAGTGCAAAGAGAATAAAACAATAAATATTATAATTAGAAACATAAAATATAAATACTAACCATAAATAGATGTAATGTGATAAATATACACATAAATATACATAAATACTTAAAACGATACATAAATACAAATTATACCACAGTTTGTTGTAATAATTCTGCCGTATTCATAAGGAATAGGTTGCGAACTTTCATTTTGAATGCATAACGACTCGTAGCCGTCCTGATCTCAAGAGGGAGTGCATTCCAGAGAAGGACTGATTGAACAGGAAAAGATGAATTAACAAATCCAGAAGTATGAGAGGGAACTAGGAGAAGATTTCGCTCAGCTAGGACAAAGACTGAGCGACAAGTGCGAAACTACGCGACCACACATTGCACGCGATGGCACGTGACGGTTGCTTTGTTTGTAGTTGTAGTTTGTATGGTGTCGCATCGCGTCGCGTCGAACTTGCCGCTCAGCTAGGGCAACGCCTTATACAATTCATTTGCGAGACGTTTGCTGTTATATTATGATGATTGATTGATATGAATTGCTTTTAATATAGTTAATTGATGAGTCAAGGGCATCCGTTGGGCTCTTGGGAACTACTTACAATTTACTACTCAGACAAACAAAATAACATTACAAATAAACAAAGGTAAGTTGACAGTAAGTAATGAGCATGAACCAAAAAATCTTATGGACCGATTTTGACAAAATTTGGCACACATGTAGCTTATAGTTATTCTGTGCTTATAGAACCAAGGCACAGATGACTTGCTTAGCGCCTAGAAGCTAATAGATTGCCTATATTATCGTCAATTATTTTATTTCTAATAATCTAATATATATTTTTTTATTACGCCAAGCGTGCAACATCTTAAAACGTTTATTTTACAAAGCAACTCTTTAGGCTCGAGGCAAGCAAGTCTGTGAGGACGGCACGTAGCCTAAATAATATAAAAAATAATAAAAATACTATAGTAAATAATATAATAGGGGACTGGATGCGGAAGGCGCAGGACAGAGCGTTGTGGCGCAAATTGGGAGAGGCCTATGTCCAGCAGCGGACTACGAGCGGCTGAATGTGAATAAAAATACTTACAAAAAACTAAATTTGGAGAATAAATTGGCATTCTCCCTTGGATTCTGCTTCCTGTCCGCATCAAAATATCCCGGATCCATGTTGTGCGCTTATTAATTAATTAATTAACTTCTAATTGACGATATCACTTCAATGTTTTGTCTCTTTCTTCATAAGGACGTTAGATCATGTAAGCACCATTTAGTACCTGAAATAGAAGAAAATACATATCAATGATTATTCTATGTAGAATCTGTAGTTTGTATTAACTATGAATTATTTGAATTGAAATTCAAATTCAAATTGTTTATTTCTTTAACAAGTTTACACCAATTAGTTTGTGATTGGAGCCTTCTTTTAAGCAAACAATGCCTGTATTAGAAGACTCCGCTCTTCCATAACAAAAATTAAAAATACAAATAAAAAGAAAAATATTAATAACTAGCTGACCCGGCGAACTTCGTACCGCCTTAGCGTTAATTTGATGCACTACTTTATTTTGTATAGCTGACCTATCTTATGTATGCGTACCTATTCAATTTGAACTGGAATCTATAATATCCCCCATATAAAAATGAATACTTTTTTTTTTTTTTTTTGCCGTAACAACCTTGTACAGAGTATTAGAAAACTACAAAAAAAAATATCAGCCAAATCGGTCAAGCCGTTTTCATGCCAAGTCGTGACAACGGAAAACGGGTTTCATTTTTATATATATACTGGGTGGCGCAAAAGTACTGGCACTAAAGAAAATACTTTTTTTTTTTTATATGACATTTTCTGTCATTCTGTTGTTGAAAATTGTGTAGTGAACAAATGTAAAATACACTGAAAATAAACATGGACCGTTTTACTCTCCAAGAACGTGGAATAATTGTGTCAATGTTCTTACGGAATAATTCATCAGTGATAAGAACACAACGTGAATTTCGTCGACGATTTCCCCACCGTCCGGCACCGATTGGTCGCACAATTCGACGCTTTGCCACACGCCTTGAAGCAACTGGCTCAACATTGGATAGACCTAAGTCTGGGAGACCAAGAACAGGCCGTTCAGCTGAAAATATCGATGCTGTGCGCGAAGATGTGGAAGAGTGTCCAGAAACATCAACGAGGCGACGTGCCACGCAATTGGGCATTTCCAGACGGACCCTGCAGCGTATTTTGGTGAAAGACTTAAAGATGTTCCCGTATAAAACTCAAATGACTCATCAGCTGCTGCCTGCTGACCACCGAGCTCGTCTAGATTACTGCCAGCGCGTCATAAACCTCAACCTTGAAGAGGATGATTTTCCTTCAAAATTGGTTATGAGTGACGAAGCGCATTTCCATCTCTCAGGGCATATCAATAAGCAGAATACTCGGTTCTGGGGCACTGATAATCCGCGCATTATTCAAGAAACACCTCTACACCCACTAAAAGTTACTGTATGGTGTGGCATCTGTGTTGACAGAGTGATCGGACCCTATTTTTTCGAAGACGCTGGAGGCAATGCGATAACTGTCACTGGAGAACGCTACAGAACCATGTTACGTGAGTTTTTGATACCCAGTTTGGACGAATTGGGGCTGGAGCACATCTGGTTTCAACAAGACGGCGCTACGGCACACACAGCGCGCGACACTATGGACTTAGTGAGGGACGCTTTTCCAGACCGAGTTATCTCTCGTTTTGGCGATTTGCCTTGGCCTGCAAGATCACCCGATCTGACCAGTCCAGACTTCTTTCTTTGGGGTTTTTTGAAATCTCGGGTGTATGTGAACAAGCCACAGACTCTCGCAGCTCTAAAAGAAAACATTCGTCAAGAAATAACGAACATATCGCAGGAAGTGTTACGGCAAGTTATGCAAAATGTCATAAATAGGGCTCAAATGTGTATCAACTCTGGAGGTCACCATTTAAAAGACATCATCTTTAAATCCTAATGGTACGAAATTTAATGGCACAAATATACATTTAAAAAAATCTAAATCTAGTTTTCTAATTTAGAAAAAATGTTATAGCTGAACCAAATAGGGTCTTTACTTTTGCGCCACCCGGTATATAAGATTTAGACAGGTAAGTAGATTATAATTCAGACAAGATTGACATAAATACAGTTTGTGTGTGTGTGTGCGTGTATGTGTGCGTGTGTATGTGTGTATGCGTGTTTGTGATGTGTGTTTGAGTGCCTGTGCGTGAGAGTTTAGGTTACGTGGCTGAATGCAGTGTCCAAACTACACACCATGTTTTCGTGACAACTACATTTCAATAGCTATTCAAAATTAATGTGTTACCCTCGCCAAGCTCCGGTGAACCGCAAAAAAGGTCATTCGTCGTATTATCTAGGTCACGGGTCAAACAATGCACGCAATGGCGTGAGCACTTCCATTGTTTTAGGCATTTTTAGCAACTTGGCGCTTCAATCTCTATAAGTTTCCATTCTGACTGCTCGACTAGTCTATCATCGCTCATATTTCTTTATGATCTTGCCTGATGGTAAGTGATAATGCGTTCTATGGTGGAGCACGATGACATATGACTCCAATGAGATACCTATTAACTCTTGCTTTGAAGAGACCCAAATTGTACTCATGCGGGAATACAGACGAAGACACTGCGATTTTGGCATTTCGCGTACGGAAAGTTGAAGCGAAACGCTTCGTGTGTATTTGTAGAATATCTACCATGAAGCGATGTCCAAGTGCCGTTTGTCTGGTTGTCTGATGATAAAATGGGGATGGAGGACTAAGGTTGTGCAATTCCTCTGCACACTCGTTGAAATGTATACAATAAAAGTCCTGTGAAGTGAAAAATAATTCCTAATATAAGCTGACAATGGAAATGAACAAAAAATACTAGTATTATTGTGAAAAGCGCTCTGTGCCATATTTTTCGTCTATCGAGCAACCCACGCTTTTTCACAATAATACTATAGTATTTTTTGTCTATTACCATTTTCAGCTTATATTAGGAATTATTTTTCACTTTTTTGTTAGAAGTACTTTATAAGCGTGTTTTTTTAGTTTTTTTAAACTATTATTTATTTTCTACTTTTTAGTTTGGTTTATGGTTTGGTATTTTTTTTTTTTTTTTTTTTTTTATCGAATTATTGCATAGTCATCGATCTTTGACAGGTGTGCGAAATTTGAATGAAATCTGTCCGTTTAAAGTGGGTCAAAATCAAGTCCAAAGGAGTCGGTTACATACATACATACAGGTGAAGCTAATATAAGCATGTTAAAAAGCCCTGTCGCCAATTACATTGGATCTTGGCTGATGATCTGCATTTTACGTAATGCGACTGACATAAGACCTCCGCAACCATAGAAATCTTAATAATAAGGCAATAGAAATGTCAAAGACGCGTGACCTTGTGGCCGCGCATCTGTCAAGTCAAACACAAGTGCGAGTTGAGGAATTGTCGTCTTAATGTCATCGCAAAAAGAATAATTTTGTTTGCAGGAATACAAGCGCATGAGTCTAATCGAACACAAGTGCGAGTTGAGGAATTGTCGTCTTAATGTCATCGCCAAAAAGAATAATTTTGTTTGCAGGAATACAAAAAGTGGTATTTGAAAAACGGCGACATGCGTCCCAGTGTTAAAAGATAGTCGATAGCATTTCTATTGACTAGTTATTAAGATTTCTATGTCCGCAACCTAGGATAACTTTTAAGCTAAGCCGGCAGGCAGGGTAGATACCGGACTTGCTTCTAGTATTGAGTGCACGGTTGGCGTAGTAGTTACAACGGTCGCCTCGCCGCTTTCAACTGGTATGGTGTTGTGGATTCGATCCCCACACGGGACAAATCTTTGTGTGATCCGCAAATATTCGTTCTGACCCTGGATGTGCTCTGTGTGTGTGAAATGTATGTTTGTGAACATCCCAAGCGACACAGAAGTTAATACTAGGGCGTTTCTCGTTTAAAAAAAGTAAAAAACAGTATTCGGTTAGAAGGGCATTATTATTCTGTCCATTACCGGCGCGACGATAGCAACTTCAAAACAATTCACAATAATACATAATAGATAAAATTACCAGCCTCGAATATAATATACAATGGACTTGTCTCAGTGTGAACTAGGAAAACAATACAATTTATTTTTAATGACCAATGTTTAATGAAACAGTTTTTTTTAGATTATAGTACTTTAAGCTAAAATTAGATGCTGTTAAAACACATATTTATTTGCTACTCGGTTATATAAAAAAAAAATCAACTCAAATAAATAGGAATAACTAGAAAATATTATTATATATTTTATATTAATCTTCTTATTCGTTTAGTATTAGTAAGAAGACAATCTCAAATTTAATAATTTAACAAAAAAAACAAATTTAATTACATAAAATGCTCTAAAAAGTAAGAAATACTAAAGTAATATTCAACGTTTCGCCTCATCTGTGTATAACTTAAAAGAATACAGAAAACGGCCTTAAGGTGCCTATATTTAAAAAAATAACCCCGTACTCCTAACCGTTGAAGAGTTGACTTGCCAGCATCAGCTCAGCAACATGAAATTTAAAAACTTCTTGCACAAAATTTGTGACAAAGGCGGACAGAATAACCGAGAAGCTTTAGGTAATATACGAAAAAAAAATAGAAACCTTAAAAATTGAGGGTTGCCCTCGATTTCACTAGGATCCCATCATCAGACCGTGACCTGATGAAAATGGGACCACATGAAAATGGGCGCTTTCTATTAATCGAGGAAAAACGTAAAAAAACAAAATAAATCGAATTGAGAACCTCTTGTTTTTTTTTTATGTCGGTGATTAAAAATAGGTTTTATTAAGAACATCGAAAAACGGAACGTTCATCGAAGCGGGTATGTTTAAAAAAATGTGGAGCCGGGCTTTAGGCGTGGCATTAACCATCCAAACTAAAGGTCAGGGACGAAACTCATTGATTTTCATCTAACCAAGCCTACGGGAAATTATACTCGATCGATAACTATTTGGTAAGTTGTTTTTTTTTTTTTTTTTTTTCAAATCAAATCATTTATTCGCTATCAATATGGGTTAACAAGGTCTTATAAAATATAAATAGTACACATATTTATTTATTTATTTATTTATTAAAATCACTTACAATATAGTCTTACAAAAATTACAACAACATAGTGTAACATAAACCAGTTTAGGTTTTTCCGTACACCAATTCGTCGACGGTACATGCAAAAAAAAACTAATGAATTTATACACAGCGCAGCGCGCGCGTAAACAAATAAAATTTCTATCCACCTTCAAAGCAAAATGCATTTATACAGCGTGTTTGAACTAAGTTTCCTTGGAATATTCAATGAAATTATTTGCTATTTATGTCGTTTATAAAGTATTGGTTTAATTTATAATTTATGTTCTTTTCCGTTAAAATAGTTTTTAGAGATTGTGGTAATCTATTAATTATGTCGGGAATAATATTGACAAGCCGTTGTATTTATCGACCATTATTGGCATGCGAAACCATTGCTTGGTCATAGGAGACCGTAGGACTGCAAAGTCGAAGGTCTCGGGTTCGATCAAGCGTTACCGGCACACTCATCTGTTAATATAATATCGTTAAGATTCGTCTTTTCGAAGATAATTATGTGTCATTAAAATTTATCGCACGATAACGGTGAAGGAACATCGTGAGGTAATCTACATGCATTTATGAATGTACCCCAAAACAAAAACTAAAACTACAATACAACACGCAGATTTAACATAACGTGGTGGTGTTTTAGTGGGTGAGGGCCCCACATAACTATACTGCGTGGTGTATTTACAAACAAAAAAATAAATAAAAGAAGCAAAAAATTAAACATTTGTATGACCTAAACAATTAGTTGATCGGATTAGTTGTTCGGTCTGGCAATAGCAATATTTTCACCTAATAATAAAATTTAGAGAACCTATATAAGAACTACTTATTTATTTATTTATTTATTTATTGGAAGACCAACAGCAATAGCAATTAATATTAATAAAAATATTATGCAACATTCAGCCAATTACAGGTCCTCACGAATAAGTTACAATATATTATAAAATTAAGAACTGCGAATGTACTACTATATATATAATACTATACGTATATAAGAACTAAAGTAACCGACATAGCTCGCAAAATAAGCTCGCTGAAGTGGCAATGGGCTGGTCACGTCTGCCGAAGAACCGACAACTGTTGGAGCAAACGAGTCCTGGAATGGAGACCGCAACTCGGCAACCTCCTAGGACGCCTCCCTACCAGGTGGACTGACGACCTAAAGAAGGTCGCTGGAGGGGACTGGATGCGGAAGGCGCAGGACCGGGTGTGGTGGCACAAATTGGAAGAGGCCTATGTCCAGCAGTGGACTACGAGCGGCTGAATGATGAATAAAATTTATTATATCATAGTTATGACTATTTCTTATCAAATAGAACATTGTGCGTGCCATTGACCGATATAAACAAGACCTATGATATCGAGCTAATTAAAACTAATATTATAAAGCTGAAAAGTTTGTTTGTTTGAACGCGCTAATCTCAAAAACTACTTATGTGAATTGTAAAAAAATTGTTGTTTCAGATAGCCCATTTATCAAGGAAGGCTATTGGCTGTATACCATCACGCTACTACAAACGGGAGAGAAGCAGTAACGTTGAGCACAGGTGAATTCGCGGAGAGCAGTCAGTCTTGTTGCTAGAGGGCTCACAATATAATGGTTATGATAAAATTATCAGTTTTAATACAAGTAGTTAAGTATTTGTATAATTTATGTGGCCTTGAGACTTTGTTAGTCATTTTATCTCTTTGTCTCTATTTGCAAATGGTTCAACATATTATTATGTAAAGGCTTGTAGAAACAGCAACTTCTAACCTACGATATTTACAGTTATCACCTTACAGATCTTTGTTATTACTGCTTATTTTGTATTTGATCAGTATATAACCCAGAAGGGTGTGGCAGAGGTGTACAACAGCCACATTTCACCTGATATGTTCATAACATGTCTGCACGTGTGGTGTAGTGGTTTAAGCGGTCGCCTTGCCGCTCGCCACTGTACTGGTGTTGTGGGTTCGATCCCCACATGAGACAAATCTTTGTGTAATTCGAAAATAATATTTGAACTGAGACTGGGTGTGCTTGAGTGAGTGAATGTGTGTATTTGGCATGTGGCAATGTGAATGTGCTTCTGGCGTTCTATCTAATGTAAAAAATCCTAATAAAAAAAATAAAAATAAAAAAATAACCTGCGATGAACGCCAGGCGTCACCGCGTCACCCGATTCCTGCACGGATACTCGTGATTATTGTTTATTTTATTTTTTATTTGTGTTTAATTTAATAAAATTAGAATTTGTGCTGGAATAAAATTATTTTATTTCTAACTCCGTGCTGCTATTTTGAATTTCCTAACGAAAAGTTCACAATTAACACTTATATCGAGCCGGCAATCAAACCCGAGACGACGCGGTGAGAGGCACATACCCTAACCACTAGACGGTCGAGGCAGTGGCAGGAAATCGTAACAAACAAACAAAAAATGAAATAAAGGACGAAGTCGCTGGCTCAGGGATATATCCCACCCACACGCCCACCACTGTGACTCCTGTGACGCCAGGATCTACAGCGGTAACCAACCTGAAAGGCACCGTGCATGACACACGGGCAATCCCAGGGAGAGTTAAAATTGTCTTGGAACCCGCAACGAATTTAATAAGTATATAGTTGGAGTTTATTAATTTTATTTATTTATCTAAAGTTGTTAAAGGAGTTGGAAAGTATGTATCTCTACTTCCCTCCAAAGCAAAGCGGGAGACTGAGTAATGCCAAATATAGACAGTGCCTATATGTAAAGAGTGTAGACAACTAGACACCACGGACAGTGACAAAACTATGGGGCCCAAATTTGATTGCTTTAATAGGTATGGCAGAAACGGCTAAATGCACGGGAATTTATTCTGTTCGATACGATTCTCGCGGGCTCAGTCAGTAAATAATAAATTAATTGAACGTAATAATATTGTATTGCTCTTATCACTAATATTGTTACAGCATATCAATCATTATAATAGCATATTCAAGCGATATCTGACTTATTACCATGTCGTTGTAACACTAATTAATAATAACAATTAGTTTCGATTAAGTAATATTATAACTTATTGCAATTAATAACAGCTTATGCATCGAAATTAAAAAAAAACTGCATTAATCTATAAAGATTATACATTTTTAATTAACTTAAAAAAAACGGTGGAGATTCTCAATTCAATTGTATTTTTTTTTATTCCCCGATTACTCGAAGACACCTGGACCGATTTGAGAAATACTTTTGTCTGAAAGGGTATACTTGTCATGTGGTCCCATTATGATTAATGATGAGATCTTCTAATTGATTATTTTTATAGCATATAGCTATGCACAGCAAATTATTCTAAGAAACAGTTGAAATGGGACCGGCAGGATTTGAACCTGCGACCTTACTGCACACCGTGCAGCCGCTTTAGCCATCCAGCTACGGTCGCCTCTTACCAGAAATGACTCTTAATGATGGGATCCTTGAGAAATCGAGGGCAACCCCTCAACTTTTAAAGGCTTCTATATTTTTTTTCTTATATATCCTAAATTTACTCGGATATTTGCATCTAGCAGTGAGCATTTTATGTTGCTGAGCTGATGCTGGAAGGTACAATTCCGCAACGGTTAGGAGTACGGGGTAAGTTATATAAATATAGCTACTGTATTCTTTCGAGTTATACACAGATGAAGCGAGACGTTGAATATAACTAGATGCAAATAGCATCTAGCAGTCAGTATTTTATGTTGTTGAGCTGATGGTGGAAGGTACATCTCCTCAACGTTTAGGAGTACAGGGGTATTTTTTTAATTATAACCTTTAAGACGTTTACTGTATTCTTTTAAGTTATACACAGATGAGGCGAGACGTTGAATATTACTTAAGTATTTCTTACTTTTTGTGCATTTTTGTAACTGCAAGTCGGTTTATTTTTTGTTACATTAATTTTAATTACCTAGCAGCATGGATTTGGAATTGTGCCCGGCGGATGGCGATAGACTTACCCCTATCCCATGGGACCTAAACATAACAGGTGAAGTGTGGGTTTTGTACACCTCTGCCACACCCTTCTGGTAAATATAAGCGTACCGTAATATCACTTTCAACCATATTATGTATTCTACGAAAATATTAGCTAGGTACTTTATTTTTATTTTTATCATTTTCAATTCCAGTTTACAACCAGTTTTAATTATCTTGTCATTGCTAGAATTGCATTTTACATGTACAGTCGGCCAATGAGTTGGGTATGCAGGGCAAAAACTTCTATGTCATAGTAAAGACTTACGACACCAGTTATGGATAAGTGAGTTATATATCTAAATAGTGGGTATATTACACTTGTATTAAATATGAAATACAAACTTGCATATCTATTGCAGTCAGTTTTTACTATGACTTAGAAGTTTTTGCCCTGCATACCCAACTCATTGGCCGACTGTACTAACAAAATAAGTAAATAATTACCAAGAAAATTCGTTTTATATGCAAAACATTTTTAATTACCTATCTAGAATTTTATTTATCATTTACCAATTTCACAAAAAGAACAAGGTTTCTTTCGATGTTTGTTCGCCGATTACTCGATTTGAGAAATTCTCAAACCGGTTTTCTGAGAGAGTATACTCGTCATGTAGTCCCATTATGATCAGGCCACGATCTGATGATGGGAAGTCAATGGAAAACACATGGAAATGCATGACATTTAAATTTTGTTTGACCAAAAGTGTTTAGGTGCGAGAGCCCTCATACACACCTCTGTCCCTAGCATCTGAGTGCTAAAGGCGTGATGTTATAGCTCCCAAATCTCTGATATGATATATAAGGCCTTGATATATATCAATCAAACAGTATTATCTTTTAATATTGATATTTTAGTAATTCACTGTCATTATATTGTTTTATCATTATTACAGAAAGTGGTTATATATCAAAAAGATAACTCAAGCAAATTTAATGTTGATATTACATACGTGATGATAAACTGGAATGATCATAGCAATATATATATATATGTATATTGAAAAGAATCCGCCTTGAGTTTCTTGCCTGTTCTTCTCAAGAATACCCTGTCTACGGAACTGGCACTTAAATTCACTTTCACATTCAAGATATTGTAATGATTGATGAAAGTGAGTTTCATTTTCATCATCATCAGCCTGTAGCAGTCCACTGCTGGACATAGGCCTCGCCCAAGGTGCGCCATAGTTCACGGTCCTGTGCCTTACGCATCCAATCGCTACCAGCAATCTTACGCTGATCGTCGCGACATCTTGCCAGGGGCGTCCCACACTTCATTTGCCTTGACGCGGTCTCCACTCCAGAACACGTTTACATAAACGGTTGTCGGTTCTGCGACTAATGTGGCCAGCCCATTGCCATTTCAGCTTGCTTAGTCTTTGGGCTATGTTGGTGACTCTGGTTCTTCGGCGGATCTTCTCATTTCTGATACGATATCTAAGAGAAACTCCGAACGTAGCCCTCTCCATAGCCCTCTGACGCGACTTTAAGTTTATGGCCTAACCCCACTGTCAGTGTCCACGTCTCAGCTCCGTATGTCATGACGGGTAGGACGCACTGATAAAAGACTCTTCAGGTTTTGCGGTATGGACGACGAGAAGATGTGACGAAGCTTGACGAAAGTGAGTTTAAGCTCTAAGCTTAATTTAGAGTAGAATTATTTTTGTTTGACGATTCTAAGTGCTTTGTAAAGTCTAAGGAATACAGACATTTTCATTTCTTTTCATTTCGAAATACAAACAGACAATGGTTGCCCGTGCGGCGATTCTGTTAATGTTATGGTCGAATTCGAAATTTTAGTGCATCCTTAGTATTTTTTTAACCTTTATTGTCCCATTGTTCAAATGGATGAAAATATAAGGAAAATACGCGGCGGGCAAAAGAATTATGTCATAAAATGACATTGTACTTTTACCTGCCACGTCTAGGCATATTATTAGATTATGTACAACATGTTGCAACCGTATTCAGACATTATTTAATAAGTGCTGTAATTCCATTATTTATTCAAGTGTTAATTTTATGTTTGCTTTGCACTTCATAGATATACTTCAAGGAGACGTTTTACTTAATAATTAAATAATATTTAATTATATGTTTTTAAACTTTCGCGATTTGAGAACATTTTTCAAAAATTAGACAACGGGTCTAAATCGCGTAATTATTATATCCGCGCTTCACGGAGACGGTCGCTGAGTCATTTCGAATCGTCGAGCATAGGTATTTATTTACCTTTATAATAATTACGCGATTAAGACCCGTTGTCTAATTTTTGAAAAATATTTAATTATGTCTGTTACTACTGTCAGAAAGTTTTTGAAGGCAGCGATAGAGTCAACACACTCTTGGTTGTCCCACTCTAGCGCCGTAGTTGATATAATATATGGTTCTGTCTCAGAATAACTACAGACAATTTTGACATTCTTGTGCGACGGATATATTAGTACCTCGGGAATGCCGCGGGACAACCAGGACTATTATCACAGTATAAATATGTACAAACAGTACGGAAACTGCCTACAAACGTGCGAAACGGCACGCACACATAAACATGCACACCGACGAGACCCCTAAGCGGCACTCGCTACTGAGAACACCGCGAAAACCGCTTAGGCGTCTCGTCGGTGTGCATGTTTATGTGTGCGTGCCGTTTCGCACGTTTGTAGGCAGTTTCCGTACTGTTTGTACATATTGATACTGTGACTATATCGACTCCTATGTCTTTCTGATAAATTATACGTTATTTGAAAGAAAATAATGTGAGGGTCGCAGCCGCGATAGCCAAGTCAAAGACCGTAGGACTGCGAAGTCAAAGGTCTCGGATCCGAACCCACCTCTGTCAATAAATCGTTAAGATTCGTCTGTTCGAAGAAATGTGCGTATTTATCATATTAATTATTGCTCGCAAAAGTGAAGGAAAACATCGTGAGGAAACGTGCGTGCCTGAGAGTGCCTAAAAATTGCTCGAGTGTGTGTGAAGTCTACCAATCCGCACTAGGCCAGCGTGGTGGACTATGGCCTAAACCTTCTCATCATGAGAAAAGGGCCCGGGCCCAGCAGTGGGACGTGTATTAGATACAGGGCTGCTATTATTAATGTGAGGGTTGCCAGATAAAACTTCTAAGTAAATATACTATGTTTAAAAAGAAAAGAAAGAAATATTTTATCTCAAGAACATCTTAGACAAACATTTTAATGTTCATACTTAGGTATATTTTACAGTTTGCTCAGTTTGCATTTCAAAGAATCAACACATCACTTAGAACATTGTTTACTATTTGTATCATTTACAATGTAAATTTCATTTAATTGCTTTTTATTTACACTGTGCAGTGCAATGAGCTGTATTTTGCAATCAATATAAATAGATAAAAATAATAGTTAAAAAAAACTAAAAAACACGCTTTTAAAGTACTTCTAACTAAAAAAAAATTAAAAATAATTCCTAATATAAGCTGAAAATGGTAATGAACAAAAAATACTAGTATTATTGTGAAAAAGCGTAGAAGTACTTTAAAAGCGTGTTTTTTTAGATTTTTTAAACGATTATTTATTTTCTACTTTTTAGTTTGGTTTATTTATAAGAGCGTATTTTTTCTTATTTTTTTATTTTATTTTTTGAATTTTTTTATCGAATTATTGCATTGTCATCGATCTTTGACAGGTGTGCAAAATTTTAATGAAATCTGTCCGTTTAAAGTGGGTCAAAATCGACGTTATATTTATATACCTTAAAGTCCTGACTTGTCAGGACAAATCTGACGTATGGCAGCCCTACATTGTGAGTTAAATGTCCTTAAAACATGTTTTATTATATAATGAAGACTGACGGCAAGATTTATTTTACGATGCTTGTAAAAAAATGTAGTCTACCTGATGGTAAGCGACTCCTATCTATGAGTATACAAACGTAGATTTGTAGATTAGATACATCGCTGTCGTAGAAGAAACATTTTTAAAACGAAGTTCCTTATCGCGCGTTGCGAAAGGGGGCTAGACGGAAAAAAATGGGACGAAAAGTTGTAACGACACATTTCATAGTAATTCTCGTAGCGGCGTAGTAATTACATGCTACGTTACAGCTGCGGTGCTACATCATCGTCTACATGCCTGTCTTTCTCGCTCGCTTATAGAAAATAAAAGATAAAATAAACTATAAAAAAAGGAACTTCGTTTCATCCGGGTGTCCCTTGACACCTCAGTAGTTTTTTTTTATGGTGGATAGGCACGCGTTTGACCACGATCTCACCTGATGGTAAGTGATGATGCGTTCAACGGTGGAGCACGCTTACCTATGAGATACCTATTAACTCTTGCTTTTTTTAATGTTTACATTGTTTCTCATAAAAAATGTTTCGAGTTATAATTTTTTTTAATTGTTAGTTGTGATTATTTTATTTTATAAAACTATATTCGACGACCGGATGGCGGAGTGGGCAGTGTACCTGCCTGCGACGCCGAGGTCGTGGGTTCGATTCCCACTTAAGACAAATCTTTGTGTGCATGAACATGGGGGTTTGTCTTAGTCTGGGTGTTTCTATGTATAATATGTATGTATTTACAAAAGAAAAGTATATATGTATTAGTATCAGTTATTCTAGTACCCATAGTACAAGCTCTGCTTAGTTTGGGACTAGATGGCGTTGTGTGTGAGTTGTGAAATATTTATTTATTTATTTATATATACTTAAATCTGACATATGGCAGCCATAAAAATGTTGAGTTAAATGTCCTCAAAACCTGTTGTATTATTGATTATTTTTATAGCATTTAGCTATGCTTAGCAAATTATACTAAGAAATAGTTGAAAAAGATATGGGACCGGCAGGATTTGAACCTGCGACCCTACGTGACGTCACGAAAGGTTTAAGGTCCTGGTAATAGGCAACCGTAGCTGGATGGCTAAAGCGGCTGCCGGGTGTGCAGTAAGGTCGCAGGTTCAAATCCTGCCGGTCCCATATCTTTTTCAACTGTTTCTTAGTATAACTGTTGTATTATATTATAATGAAGACTGCCGGCAAGATTTTTTTACGATGCTTGTAAAAAAAATATATTCCTCCTGATGGTAAGCTACTACTATCAATTTTTTTTTTCTTAAATCATAACGGTAATTACACCAATTACTATAATTCAAGATAGTTGTATACTTAATTAACACATTTAAATTAACTATACAGAAATATAAAGAAATCATCATTTGAAAACAATATTTAAAAAAAAAAAAATTAAACACAATAATATAACAAACATAATGAGTATTCATCCATCTCTTTCGCAAAAACTCAAACACAATGTTAACACATTTTGCCATCAATAAGTATCCTAAAGTGGATTTGTAGATTAGATACATCGCTGTCGTACAAGTAACATTGCTTACGAGGCCGTCTGAGATCTCAATCTTACATAGCAGTTTCCGGCGCCTTATCAATGTGTCGATAGCGTTTAGACGAAAGAATGACATGAATGAAATCCTATCTATGGATATAATTTGATGATATTTTTTTTTATGTATACTGCTAGGCCTGAGTTATTTATTTATTTATCATATGGAAAACTTACAGCTAGTATAACTTAAATAACAAAGAGTTTAGGAACCATAAAGGCAATAACAAGTTTTCGCTTCTAGTGACAGACTGTATAACAATTTGGTGCGAACAAAACTAATGCAAACATCGCTTGCTCATAAACTTATAATTAGTGCTCGAATTAAATGAAATAAAATAAAATAAAAATGAAATAGAAATATAACATAACATAAAAAAAAAGAAATATGATACTCCGCTCATTTAAAGAATTCAAGACTCAACCGTCTTCTTGCCGCAGACAAACTTATTGTAAATGGATCGATATCGAACTGCTTACTCACTTTATTAAAGTATCTGCTCGCACGCACAACGCAACTATTCTGCCTGTAATTAGTTGAAGCATCTGGAATCCGCAATGGAATATAAGAACGTTTGGATTTGTTTGGTACATTTATGAAAAAATTGGACAGTAACTCAGGACTGTCAATATTACAGTTTAAGATTTTTTAAATTAACGTATAATCTGATATCTGACGACGATATTGAAGTGGTAGTAAATGAAATTTTTTACATAATAATAAGTAGTGACCAGAATGATACGGGATTTTTAAGTGGAAACATAGATATTTAATGAAGCGCTTTTGGACATTCTCTAAAAGATAAAAAGATAAAAGATATTTATTTTGTGAAAACATGTGTGTACAATACAAGTTATAAGCTTGCATGCAAGATGGTAGGTTACAGAGTTTTGTTCTACATGTCTTGCCGACTTAGGCGTACAAAAATTTCAGAGATATAGTAAATTAAATACATTTGAATTACATTAATAACAACAATAGTGATTTGTAAAAAATAGATTATAGATCGATGAAAAATAAGTTATAATCATGATACATCATTATAAGTCATTGGAAAAAAGCAAAAGTAACGAAACAAAAGAAAAATAAATAACATAAATTAACAGTCAAATAAATCTCTATTCTGTCTATGTACTTGGAGTAACAGGGATTCCTTAATATTGTTATTATAGGCAAGGAGAGTTGTCCATTGACCACTCTCACTATTCTTTGGCGAATCTAACAGTTAGATTTGAAACGCTGTTCCTTCTTAGCCTTGTGTAAACTGTACTTCCTGTACCCCTCAGTTTGGCAAGCAGAGCACATGTGTGGTTAATTTTTGTTGATATTTCAGGCTTCGGGCAGCAATTTCTTGTTTGACTGTGTTCAGCCTCAGGTCTTGAAGAATATATTTATTGATAGAAAGAAAGAAAGAAAGAAAAATCATTTATTCTGGCATAATTGCGTCTAAAACTAAAAAAAAATATAACATAATAAAAACATTATTCAATATGCCGGAAATGGTACGCATCTCAGCACAATACTGCAGCGCTAAAAGCACCGCAGCGCTGATAATTCTGATGCGCCCAGTGAGTAGGGATCAGTGTGACAACAGAAAAAAAAATTACATTTTATAATATTTTGTGTCACAAACAAAATATACCATTAAACTACTAACTAAAGCAAATTTCATAAATAAGAAACAACTACACCTATATAATAATAAAGCATTACTTACATTTAGCAAACTTATATTATTTTAAATTTAATAAATACATTATTTAAAATGTAAAACATGGAACGCACCCATACGCTTTTGACATTTATAAATAGTAAACATAAACAATGAAATTCCGGGCAGAGCGGGGTTCTCATATTATCACGTCCAAGCCAAACATACTTGTTGTATTAAATAAGTTATTGAAAAAGAAACAATGTGCCGTGTCTATTGTTTAAAAAAAAAAAAAAAAAAAAACATGAAAAACTCTACCTTATTCCGACCTCTGATAATAAGTATTTATTTACAAAAAAAGTATATATGTATTAGTATATAGTTATTCTATTACCCATAGTACAAGCTCTGCTTGATTTGGGACTGGATGGCGTTGTGTGTAAGTGTGAAATATTTATTTATAATATATGGTTGTAAAGCATTATTATATTTTCTAATTTGCCGCGCAAATTTGCATTTATGTTTCATAAGATCCACTTCCTGACAATAACAAGCCCAGTCGTTCACGTGTGAGGCCATGACCAGGGGAAATAGGGATTCATTTTTATATATAGATTCAAAAAACAATAATATGGTAACCAGCATTTAACCCATATAAATCTTAATAATAAGGCAATAGAAATGTCAAAGACGCGTGACCTTGTCGCCGCGCATCTGTCAAGTCAAACACAAGTGCGAGTTGAGGAATTGTCGTCTTAATGTCATCGCAAAAAGAATAATTTTGTTTGCAGGAATACAAGCGCATTTGTCTAATCGAACACAAGTGCGAGTTGAGGAATTGTCGTCTTAATGTCATCGCCAAAAAGAATAATTTTGTTTGCAGGAATACAAAAAGTGGTATTTGAAAACCGGCGACATGCGTCCCAGTGTTAAAAGATAGTCGATAGCATTTCTATTGACTAGTTATTAAGATTTCTATGATTTAACCCATGTTAGTAACACCAGTGTCCCACCGCTATTATATCAACATGCACCGACTGACACCAAACACGATGTGTTTATGAGAAAGCGGCCAGATTTCCACAAACATATATACACACGTACGGAGAAATGATCAAACAATGGAAAAGATACTTACAAAACATCACATAAATGGAAGGAATTATATCTGTCAGGCAGTAGGTCAACCCATACTTCACCTGTTATGTTTAAACCCATAGGGTGAGCCTATTGCCACCCATCAGGCACAATTCCCGATACTAAGAATTATACCAAATAACACTCATAATAGCAGCCCTGTATCTAATACATGTCCCACTGCTGGGCTCGGGCCTCTTCTCAAAATGATCTCAAAATGAGAAGGGTTAGACCATAGTCCACCACACTGGCCACGTGCGGATTGGTAGACTTCACACGACCTCGAGTACTTTTTAGGCACTCTCAGGCATGCAGGTTTCCTCACGTTTTTTTTTCTCCGTTAGCGAGCGATACATTTATATGATAAATACACACATATCTTCGAAAAGACGAATCTTAACGATTTATTGACAGAGGTGTGTGGCGTGGGTTCGAACCCGAGACCTTTGAATTCGCAGTCCTACGGTCTCCCACTCGGCTATCGCTGCAGTCCACTATAATATTATAGATGAAATTTAAACTATGTAACTGACACATTATTTCTTTAAAAATTACAACTGCTCTAGGATAAATCCTTGTGTCGTGGGGGCTTTACAAACATACAAATAATTCATATTTTTAGGTTTAGGTTAAAAGATTTTTATTCTCAATAAAAACATAAGTCACTTACTTGAGAACAATTAATTTATATAAACTTAAGTTTTGAATTCGTCGTTTAGACATTCACGATTTACCCATCTATTCTAGTTAAATATCTAAAATGTGTTGCGTTAGCTTATTTTTAAATGCATTAAATGAGTGTACATTTTTAATGTGTGGGGCAATTTGTTGTACAATTGGGCTCCTTTAAAGGTTAGCATTGATTTTCCATAGTTAGTTCTAATTGTAGGTAATACTATAAAACTGGCTCGGCGAGTGCTACGTTGGGTTATATTTTTTATTTTTTTCTCGCCGATAATAAACAAATTAACATAACATCACGCCTATGAAGGGTTCGGCAGAAGTATACAACGACAAGATTTCACATGTAAAGTATAAGTCCAAATCCGAAACCTCGCAATGAAAGGTCGCATTCACTAACCACTGGACCAACGCGGCAGTCAATTAACAAGACATGACATTGCAATAACTAGAATTAATCAACATTGCAATCCACAGAATACTCCACAGAAGGCAAGCTACATACGTTGCGCGCTCGAGCAACGCACACAGACACGATATATATACATACTTATTATACGACACTATGTATAATAAGTATTTATTTACAAAAAAAAAAGGTATATTTTTTTTTATACTACGCTTACAGCGAAGGAACGTGTAGTCCACCTGATGGTAAGTGGGGTACAGCCCATGGACATAAACAATCCACAAAAGCAGATTATAGATGCGTCGCTGCAGCTAAGGACTACGGTTATGTCTCATGTGTCAGTAATTTCAGGGCCTGATCTCACCACCAAACCGGAACACAGTAATGTAGGCACTACTATTTGGCGGCAGGTTAAGGGTGGGACGGTGGTGCTGCCGCCCTCGAGCTCATTCACAAGAGCTCTACCACCAGTAAAATCAATCAAATAGCAGAGCACAATAAACTGCTCTTCGGCACAGTATAAATATGTACAAACAGTACGGAAACTGCCTACAAACGTGCGAAACGGCACGCACACATAAACATGCACACCGACGAGACCCCTAAGCGGCACTCGCTACTGAGAGCACCGCGACAACCGCTTAGGCGTCTCGTCGGTGTGCATGTTTACGTGTGCGTGCCGTTTCGCACGTTTGTAGGCAGTTTCCGTACTTTTTGTACATATTTATACTGTGTCTTCGGGGTGATTTACCCCCGGGGACACAATATAAAAACAGAATAGGTTCAAATTATTGCACGTTTTATAGAAACTTTGCCTCTGTTAAGTACAGAATACATGCTCAGTTTTTATACAGAGTAAGCTCTGTATAAAAACTGAGCATGTATTCTGTACTTAACTATATTGTGGTACTACTACCAGTTAGCAACAACTATGCTGTGAAGGTTGCCTCTTACTTTTATCTTCCTATAACCACATTTACCGACGTTACTATGGTTTTCCGGTATTACAATGTTAGGGCTTATGGTTAGGGTTTCAATTCTTATTACATTGCGGTTTAAATTCTCAGCGCGAGGTCTAAGTATGCCCGGGTCGGGAAGCGGATTGGCATTCTCAATTGAAACACGGAGTCAGGAATTTTGTCTGGAGTGACCTTAACATAACAGGTGAAGTGTGGATGCAATACACCTCTGCCACTCTTAAAACCGACGTGATTTTATGTATGTATAAATGTTATTTAATAGGCATGATATAAATATTGTGTTTATGAAAATGGTTTTAGTACAAAAATTGCTGTAAATCGTGTGGGTAATTTAATGAAAAAATATTTTTTAATTATCATAAAATGAGTTAAATATATAGCATAACATTACATGATAATAAAGGTATATATATAAGCGAATATAAATACAAATATTATATATATTTATATATTATTTTCTCAAATTGTTAAAATTGTAATATTTATTATTTATCTGTGCGATTAATTAAGCCGTCGAGTGTAATTTTATTATTAGAAACGTTATTGGTGACAGTATATTATGTATGTTTTGTTAATTGTTCATGATTATAATACTTTCTTTTTTTATACTACACCTACAGCAAACGAACGTGTAGTCCACCTGATGGTAAGTGGAGTACAGCCCATGAACATCAACAATCCACAAAAGCAGAGTATAGATGCGTCGCTGCAGCTGAGGACTACGGTGTTATGCCTCATGTGCCAGTAATATTAGGGCCTGATCTCACCACCAAACCGGAACACAGTAATGGAAGCACTACTATTTGGCGGCGGGTTAAAGGTGAGACGGTGGTGCTGCCGCCCTCGAGCTCATTCACAAGAGCTCTAAATACTGTTTGTTTCTTGTACCACAATAAATAAATAAATAAATGATTACATAACATCACGCCTATATTACCCAGAAGGATGTGGCAGAGGTGTACAACCCACATTTCACCTGTTATGTTTAGGTCCCATGGGATAAGGGGTGAGCCTATCGCTATCCACCGGGCATAGATTTATAGCTTGTTACAAAAAAAAACTTGAATTTGGTTTATGTTTAGCTATATTTTGATAAGGGAAACGCTAAAAGCACCGATAATTGTGATGCACCCAGTGAGGGAGTAAGTAGCAGTGTGACAAAAGAAAAATAAATAAATAAATAAATTTGGATTTTTTACATTACACTATCCAATGGTCCCATGACAAGGCCAAATACACACACTCACTCACACAAGCACACCCAGTCTCAGAACAAATATAAATTTGCGATCACACGAAGGCAGCGATAGCCGAGTGGGAGACCGTAGGACTGCTAAGTCAAAGGTCTCGGGTTCGAACCCACGGCACACACCTCTATCAATAAATCGTTAAGATTCGTCTTTTCGAAGATAAGTGTGTATTTATCATATAAAATATCGCTTGCTAACGGTGAAGGAATATATCGTGAGGAAACCTACTGATAGCGCGCGAGTTGAATGCAGAGCTTAGGAATGCGGTAGTGCTGTGACCTAATTATAATGATTGATGACCACAATGAGTAATGAATGTCGATAAATTTAAACAATGTTAGAAGTTTAATTTTATTTTTTACACTAGGTTAACATGATGAAAAAAAAGCAATATCATAAATTATCACACGTTTTTAATAATCATTTCACAAAACGAAATAAAAAAAAAAATAATCAGATTCAGAAATGGCAGATATGGTTGAATCGGTGTCACTATACTCGCCGTCGCTGACCTCAATGACGAATCGATCTATGGTATCTTCATCCATCCATCTCTTTGCCAATAATTTTCTTCTAAAATTATGACGTGATCATCGAAGCCACGCCAATCTTTCTCTGTAACCTGAGAAACCGCCAGCTCCGTAACTTCTTTTAACCTTTTTACGTTTTCTTGTAACGAACTTGATGGACTCGGATCAGTCATTATTTAAATAAAAAATAACACGGGAACTTCAGTATTAACACAATAACACGGCAAACGTACGATAGTTGACAAGGATGTCACAGCACTACAAGGCAGGCGCAGGCGCGTGAGGTGGGGCGTGCGGATAGCGGGGGGAGATGCTCCCGCTCTTTACCTCAGACCCCGACTGCATTCAACTCGCGCGCTATCTGTACATGCCTGAGAGTGCCGATAAAGTGCTTGAGGGTGTGTGAAGTCTACCAATCCGCACTTGGCCAGCGTGGTGGACTATGGCCTAACCCTTCTCATCATGAGAAGAGGCCCGAGCCCAGCAGTGGGACATGTAATAGATACAGGGTTGCTATTATTATTATTATTACACAAAGATTTGTCCCATGTGGGGATCGAACCCACAACACCAGTGCAGTGGAGAGCGGCGAGGCGACCGCTTAAACCACTACACCACACGTGCAGACAAAAATAATTACATATTTATTAAAAAAAAAAATGTGTCACAAACACTATTTTTCAGAAACTCATATTCAAAATTAATAATACAATTTAAGATAGTCCCTCATTGTTGAGGATTCCTGTGCAATTCGAGACCAGCTTATACTGGAAATGTATCTTGATCTGTTGCCGTATGCAGTCGGCCAATGAGTTAGGTATGCAGGGCAGAAACTTCTACGTCATATAGTTCGCACGTCGAATGATGATCCCTATGACGTTTCAACTGACAGTTGTATTAGTTATGGGAAACAATTTCGATAAAATACTGTTTTTTTAGGCAAATGTCATGTCATTCAACATAATAAGCAATATTTATTTATTTTGAAAAAAAGATTACGCGCATTGATGGACATAAAACACTTGATAAAAAAGTAACAGCCTTATTATATTTTATTTTACTATACTTTAATTTTTATTCAAATTGCATAATTTAAAGAGTTTAGAATTCTTTTTTTTAGAATTCTTTTTAGTTTGATTTTGAAGATCCGCTTGACCCTGTATCAGATTCAGATTGATATAAATAAAATACAAACTGCAAAGCATTTGTTTAATTTTTCCAACAAATTATCGATATTTTTAACCGACTTCTAAAAAAGGAGGAGGTTCTCAATTCGATTCGTATATATGTTACTTTTTTTTTTTATGTTTGTTCACGGATATCTCCGTCGTTTATGAACTGATTTTGATGATTCTTTTTTTGTTGGACAGGAGATGATTCCAAAGGGGTCCCATTGTCAGCATGTCGTGATCTGATGATGGGATCTCAGAGAAATCGAGGGCAACCCTCGAATTTTATAGGCACATGTAATGTTTTTAGTGTGTTTTTAAAAGCTACACCAGTATTTACGTATTTTTATGTGGATGAGCTGATGATGGAAGGTCAACTCCTCAATGGTTAGGAGTTAAAGGATAATTCTTTCACTACTGTACACATATTCAGACTGCTAGTTATGATGTCAAGTGAGCTGTTGGAACGGAGATATTTCAAAGGTGGTCGCATTGTCAGCATGTCATGATCTGATGATGGGATACCAGAGAAATCGGGGGCAACCCTCATATTTTATTAATCGAGGCCAGGATTTACGCTTGGTCGCAATAATTTTATGTGGTTGAGCTGATAATGGAAGGTCAACTCCTCAATAGTTAGGAGTTAAAGGATAATTCTTTCACTACTGTACGCATATTCCTACTGCTAGTTATTGTGTCAAATGAGCTGATGATGGAAGGTCGTGACCCTCAATAGTCAGGAGAAAGGATTTAATTCTTGTTTATTATTAATAAGTTTTCCGTCTCAAGTAACCGTCGTCTCCTCATTCGAGAAACATTCTTGCTCGGTCTACCCATCACTTAAAATCGTAAAATAAAATAATTTTTAACAAAAAAAAAACCGACTTCAAAAAGTAGGTAAACTAAAAAGCAAAAAATAAATTTACTTCGCACAAAATAATACGTTTTTTCATTTAGTTAAATAGAAATTATTAAATAGTTATTTTATAATTCTGAAGTCGGTGCCAAGTAAACAATTAATAACTGTATAGATAATATCAATCGTTCTAACAACTTTTTTCTGACTGAATATTAGTTATATTTCTGTGGTAAGTACCAATACTGGGCGACCGCGCACTAGCACAACTACGCCTCCCTTTTTGTGTGAACTGTAATTTGATATTGTAGAAAGGTTGTTTTTACTTGGCACCGACTTCAGAATTATAAAATAACTATTTAATAATTTCTATTTAACTAAATGAAAAAACGTATTATTTTGTGCGAAGTAAATTTATTTTTTGCTTTTTAGTTTACCTACTTTTTGAAGTCGGTTTTTTTTTTTTGCTTTTTAGTTTACCTACTTTTTGAAGTCGGTTTTTGTTTATCGATGTGTCCCTTCTTAGTCGATAACAGCTTGACGACGTAACTTTTGCAGCACGTACCATGTACATTTGCATTGAGTTTTTTTCCAGGATTTCCGAACATTACGTAATAATTTCTTAATACTCATTTTTATAATTTACAAATGTACACAATTATGATTTTTTCGACTTTTTAATGGACCTCTAAAGAACTTGATGAGACAGGACGTCGGTACAATGTTAAGCGCTAACGAACTGTCATAGGGATCATCATTCGGCGTGCGACGTATAGTAAAAACTGACTGCAATAGATATGCAAGTTTGTATTTCATATTTAATAAGTGTAATATACCCATTATTTAGATATATAACTCACTTATCCATAACTGGTGTCGTAAGTCTTTACTATGACTTAGAAGTTTTTGCCCTGCATACCCAACTCATTGGCCGACTGTACATATCATACACGTGGACATGATAGTTTGTTTCAGACATAGTACGTAGGTATGTTGCATCAAGTGTCTACAAATAAAATTTAATTGTAATGTCAATTTAATAAATTACTTTTTATTGGCGCAAGCATCGGTAGCGAAATTGAATCTTTACTTTTGTTTTGCGTCGTCATAGCGATGAGGTTAAAAATTCATGACATTTGGGCACATAATCACTGTCTTATGAGGACCTTTGGTTTGCGCAGTGTCCGAACTCAAGGCGACTAGAACGCTTTAAAGTCCACAATCTCTTCGTTTTTACATTTTACGTGACGTTACAATGCTTATTAATTATAGTAAGAAGATGGTGTATCGTCTTTTGGTAGGTAAACGTTTGTTTTTTCAGTGTGGTGATGTAACTAAAAAAAAAAGATTGCCAGTGGCCAACACTAGGCTAGTCTGTAACTTGAAAGATTTGTCTGAAGCCATTACATTGTTTGCTCGGTTGACATTTTATGAGAATTTTTAATCAAAATACGTAAGTGAGTTTAATGAATAGGTATGTGATAATATAATAATAATATAAAGACTTTGAGTATATGTATTTAAATATATAATAATAAATAATAGCAGCCCTGTATCTTATACATGTCCCACTGATGAGCTCGGGCTTTGATTCAAGGATTAGGCCATAGTCCACCACGCTGGTCAAGTGCGGATTGGTAGATTTCACACGACCCTAAGTACTTTTTAGGCACTCTCAGGCATGCAGGTTTCCTCACGATGTTTTCATTCACCGGTAGCGAGCGATAATTTATATGATTAATAAACACATATCTTCGAAAAGACGAATCTTAACGATTTATTGACAGAGGTGTGTGCCGTGGAGACCCGAGACCTTTGCAGTCCTACGGTCTCCCACTCGGCTATCGCTGTTGTCCACTTACTCACTCATCTCTACTTTCTCATAAGGAGGACTCATCATCAGGAAAATCAGGTATTATGTAAAAGAAATTACCTACATGAAGACACATTCATGAGATTTTCCTTTCCTCAGACTCATCTCAATTAAGGAAAAGCCGGTCTCAGTTGAGTCAACAATACACCGAACCTAATCAGTTGGGCCACATGTTTGTTTGTCACCTAGGGTTGCTATGCCAGAAGGCCGGGCTTAACAGGATTGTCCCGATATTTGCGTCTTGTACTGTTAGTATACTGTACTAGTTGTAGCCCGCTACTTCGTCCCGTCTTCGTCGTCGTGGGACTTTGACCACGCATTTTTACCCGCGGCGAACTTTAGTACTCGTTACCAAATTTGAACAACGCCATCTATTGAAATTTTGCGTAAACTTACTACAAACTTAAAGACCTAAATATCCCTCTTAGGGATCAAATTTAGATAAAACCTGATGAAGAAATTAATTTATTTTCATATAAGATTAACTATACGAAATTTTGTGCTTCTATCATCAAAAATGACGGACTTCCAACCGGTTCAACCTTAAATTTACGCTCTTTGAGGTAATATTTCTTAATCCCAAGCATGTTAGTAATCTTGATGCAAAATTTTCAGTATCTAGGCGCAGGATTGATTGATTTAACGCAATCAAATCACAATTTAACACGAAATTTACGCCGGTCAATCTGGCAACCCTACTGTCATTCACCTCTATCAAAATAGGATTTATTCCGTGATTTACGCCGGCTAATCTGTCAACCCTATTGTCATTCACCTCTATCCAATCAGGATTTATTCCGTAATTTACGCCGGCTAATCTGGCAACCCTATTGTCACTTGTCACCTGAGAGGTATAAAACTTTTGAGGAAGTTTCCTTTAGGACTCGTAATGAGGAAAACTCATATGAAAGTATGAACACGTGGTATGAGTCGACATATTGCAAGAGATGACTTTACAATGAGTGCACATGCAAAATTATGTCAACAAATGTTATGAAATTACGTGTAATTTTATTGTTATGGAAATTCCACGGCCGTAATGCTATATCAGGGTATAGTCGGCGCCAAATTACTAGGCGGTACTCTGAGAGAGCGAGACTTCGTAAAACGAGTGAGACAGCGCATTTACGATACATATTACCTATGTTATACAAATAAATTATTTTGAATTTTTGAATTTTCACCCTTAACACTTTTTTTTATTTTCTGGACAAAATCTTTTCTTTTTATTTTTCTATAATGTGGCATTATAAATGCATATAACCTTAAATTTTTACCTTTTTATCATCAACCCCTATTTTTTAATAGCCATTTTAGTAATTTAATAATTTTTGATCCCGGTCGATAACTGATCAATTATCGTCTTTTTTGTAAATGGCTTTCACTCTATTTCGACTAAAATTTCCCTGAGCTTAACAATAATGAATGAATAATGTACTTATTTTTTTAATTTGTATTTTCTAAACAAATTAACTTAATAAATGCCAAAATCTGCTTATTTATTACCTTTAAGGCGGAACAGAGTTCGCCGGGTCAGCTAGTTATTTATAAATTTATGCCTTTAAAAATGTACGCGATTAAGACCCGTCTACAATATATAATTACGTATACAAATCGCGAAAGTTTAAAATCATTACGTAAAAGGTTGATGGATAAGTGACGCCTGTCGTATAAAAAACCATTCCAAATTTCCAATACGTCACTGCAGGAACGAATGGAAAAATATTTATTTTGGGTAAGTCGTTGTAAATGGACGACCTTGGTTCAAAATAGATAAACTAACGTAGACAGTGTTGAATTGAATATGCTAAAGAAAGATGAGCAGTATCATTTGGCAGTACATTGGTAGTAAAAATGTTAAAACGCTTATATGTATGGTAGAGCTCTTGTGAATGAGCTCGAGGGCGGTAGCACCACCGTCTCACCTTTAACCTGCCGCCAAATAGTAGTGCTTCCATTACTGTGTACCGGTTTGGTGGTGAGATCAGGCCCTGAAATTACTGGCACATGAGGCATAACACCGTAGTCCTTAGCTGCAGCGACGCATCTATAATCTGCTTTTGTGGACTGTTGATGTCCATGGGCTGTACTCCACTTACCATAAGGTGGACTACACGTTAGTTCGCTGTGGGCGTAGTATAAAAAAAAAAATATTACCCAAAACGGTGTGGCAGATGTGTATAACACCCACATTTCTCCTGTTACGTTTAGGTTACACGTGATGAGGGGTTAGACAACGCTATCCACCACCACACAATTTCAACTCCATACCTACTGCTATTGAGAATTTGCTGACGGCAAAGTCCTAAAAAACCTCGCGGTAGACCATAGAAATCTTAGATTTCTATGCGGTAGACGCTAACCAATAGCTGACAGTATTGTGATTGGGAAAAGATCCAAAAGATGGTGGATACACGATATAGCATACAATAACTATCTTTGATGATGTTGGAATAATTATGATAAGCATTCAACGAAGGGCCTGCTGCTCAGCGCTGGCCGCGGAATCCGTCCGAAACCGTCGCAAGGTTGCCAGCCTATCGGTCTTTTATAGGATACATTTCGGAGATTGTGTCGAGGAACTGCACAACCTTATCCCTCCGTCCCCGTTTCACTATCGGACTACCAGACAAACGGGACTCAGGCATCGCTTCACGGTAGATATTCCACTTATACCATCAGGTGAGATTGTAGTCAAACGCGTGCCTATCCATCATAAAAAAAATTAAAAAACCGGCCAAGTGCGTGTCGGGCCACGCGCAGTAGGGTTCCGTAGCTAGTCGTAACAACATATTTCGACTTAAAAGGGATTTACTATCTGAACAAGTAACATCTTCATACAAATCATTACTTTCAAAGGTTTTTGTAATTTGCACGAATTTCAAGAATTTTGAACGAAATATTCTGAGTAACTGCATCTGACATTTCGGACCCCTATTCCTCTTGAACTAATGAAGTGAACTTATCCGCTATAGTTTTCCTTTAAAGTTCATTACATGTACTACCGACACAATTTTTTTCAGATTTTGGGATCCAGTAGTTTAGCTTTTAGAGGGGGGGGGACGCTCTACTCGAACAAAAATTTGCTCTTTAAAGTTAATTATCTCTAAATCAAAAAACTGTCTTAGCAACCCCTAAACGTTTTTAAAAGTCCTATCTAACAATACCCCACACTATGGGGTAGGCGACAAAAATAAAAGCAACCCTACTTTACATGTAGGGGAGCTACCCGAAAAAAAAATATTTTTCCAAATTTTATTCTACGACAGTTTTCTAGCATCAACGGTTTCGTCGCTATGCCTCGGACAGACGGACATGGCGAAACTTTAGGGTTTCCTTGTAGGTACTACGGAACCCTAAAATAGAATACCAGAGATCCGCGGCCTTGGTCACCTCAGTATTAGATACAAAGCTGCTATGCTCACCGAAAAATTACTATATTTCAAACTCAAATACAGTTCAATGATTGAGTTCAATTTGTTTATTAAACCAAGCAGCTGGTCAATTAAGATTTATTAACTAAACGAATCTTAAAGGGATCGACTAGTTTGTGTAGCATTCCATTCCAGTGTAAATAGCTCGCGGTTAAGTAACAACCGCGCGGATCGAATGAGGGCATTCCTCAGATGGGAGATCTTTACATTTCGATACGAGTAAAGATTGATTGTATGCACGTGTGGTGTAGTGGTTTAAACGGTCGCCTCGCCGCTCTCCATTGCACTGGTGTTGTGGGTTTGAGCCCCACATGGGACAAATCTTTGTGTGATTCCTAAAGATTTATTCTAAACCTGGGTGTGCTTGCTTGTGTGAGTGAATGTGTGTATTTGGCCTTGTCATTGAGACCATTGAATAGTGTAATTGCTTCTGGCGTTCTATCTAATGTAAAAAAATACAAAAAAAGGTTCTAGCTGTTATCATTCATTAATCATCAGCCTCTTAGCTTTTTACCCGACTGCGTTAAAAGGTATGTATATATGTCCATTTCTTTGGCACGCCCAAACGGCGTGACGGATTTTAACAAATGAAATGTCGTTGAATTCATCAAAATAATGGTAACAAACTATATAAATTTTCAAAATGGCGCCTACAAATTACGCTTCCTTACCTATGAGATACCTATTTACCTATAACATTTACATTTTGAAGTGATATATATATATAGTATTGTTTTGGTTAAACATACTATTGTTTATAAAAATAACCTATCACATAAGGAAAACTAAAATGGAAGCCTCAGTAAAAATACATCGAGATTTTCCTGTTCCGCGGGGAAACCCACATTCAAAGTATGTTGTAGAAAAAGTACCTTTACTACGCGTACTCACTTATCTCCTTGAAACAAGTACTATAAATATAAATATCACACAAAATCATCTAGGCCCAAACTAAACAGAGCTTGTACTATGGGATGGGAATAACTGATACTAATACATATTTTTTTTACGATTTGTTTTGATTATGATAACTTACACACATACATAAAAAAAACGCCTTTGTCCCACGGGGGGTAAATCCAATTTTTATATGTTTTGTATGTCTGTCTGCCTCGGCCTATCTTTGAAATGGTTGAATAGTTTTGATTAGGAGCAGATAACTACCGATGTACCTGATCGCTACCTACAACGCAGACAAAACAGCGGAAAAAGGTTAGTTTGTTCGTGCTAATTTTGAGAACTACAGATTGTATTTCAATAATTATTTTTGTAAGATAATTATTCATTTCAATAATTATTAGATAAATGTTTTTACTGTATTAAAGATTATATGACATATAAAGAATGATATTAATAATTATGAAATAATGAATAATTGAATTGAGAATGAGATTGATATTATAATAATTATTGTTAAAATTTAAATTAAGAAAGTTGAATTTCTACTGCATGACTCCTTATATTTTTATTTTTTTGCACACCATTGTTATGGTAGAATGTATTGAACGATTGTTTAATTACTAACACCTGTATAATTTGTACTACATTCTTGCAAAATAAATGATTTGATTTGATTTGTGTTTTACAGTCTAACTAACAATTTAACAGTCTCTATTAATCCCTAAGGTTAACTCTACGGGAGCGAAACAGTAAGGTTTAACGCAGTCAAGACGCGGGCGCAGCTACTACTTGATACAACGAACCCTCCAAAAGCTTGTCTTTTATATAGTCGAACTTCAAACAACTGTGCCACCCCTGGTTATGTATCGGTATAATAGCTGCCCTGTATCTAATACACGTCCCACTGCTGGGCTCGGGCCTCTTCTCATGATGAGAAGGGTAAGGCCATAGTCCACCACGCTGGCCAAGTGCGGATTGGTAGACTTCACACGCCCTCGAGCATTTTATAGGCACTTTCAGGCATGTAAGTTTCCTCACGATGTTTTCTTTCACCGCTAGCGAGCGATAATTGATATGATAAATCTTCGAAAAGACGAATCTTTACGATGCCTCGACAGAGGTGTGTGCCATGGGTTTGAACCCGAAACCTTTAACTTCGCAGTCCTACGTTCTCCCACTCGGCTATCGCTACTTCCGTATTGCTATTGTACTATCGAAAGCAGTTCCGCATGCCCACCTTTAAGACGGTAATCACATAGCACCGCTCACGGCGTGTTTACTCGATGCTTACGTTCTGACCAATAGGGTGCGCGAACGATATTCGAGTTGTATGCGTATAAATATCTATATTATTATGTACAATATATATGTGCATATGTCATAGAAATCTTAATAATAAGGCAATAGAAATGTCAAAGACGCGTGACCTTGTCGCCGCGCATCTGTCTAGTCAAACACAAGTGCGAGTTGAGGAATTGTCGTCTTAATGTCATCGCAAAGAGAATAATTTTGTTTGCAGGAATACAAGCGCATGAGTCTAATCGAACACAAGTGCGAGTTGAGGAATTGTCGTCTTAATGTCATCGCCAAAAAGAATAATTTTGTTTGCAGGAATACAAAAAGTGGTATTTGAAAAACGGCGACATGCGTCCCAGTGTTAAAAGATAGTCGATAGCATTTCTATTGACAAGTTATTAAGATTTCTATGGCATATATATATTGCTTATGTATTGGTATGGAAACTAGTAAATCTGGCAACCCTTCTATGAGTCTACTCTCATACGTAGCAGATTCTGCGGGAATTACCTTGTTAGTAGATAGATTAGAAGATAACATAAAAATATCAAGCTGATTACAAGCCCTGTGTCCTTGGTCTGATAGACATCGCGTGATCGCAAAACATAGGTACATTTACATATTGCCTACTTACATTAGACGGGTCTAGACCGAACGAGCCGTGTCAACGTAAGTGGCCGCCCAGGTCATGTCCACACCAGCAGAGGTCTTGACTATTATTATTGTTGGTACGAGGCTTTGGGTGTTCACGTCGACCTCCGAGGGTCTATTGTGATTGTAGCCTCATTATAGAATCTCCTTCAGGCCAATAGCCTCCATAAATTGGAGCAGTCGGCCGATCGGAAGTGACTTGACATCATCCGGATCCAAGATATAACGTGGCGTACAGGTGTTAAGTATACAGTTCTTATGTACTAGAAATTAAGTCTCCATGTGTAACATGCCATATTTGGCGTACAATATAATCATGCATATTTATTTATAATAATTACGGGTACGATCCCACATGGGACAAATCTTTGTGTGATTCACTAAGATTTGTTCTGGGACTGGGTGTGCTTGTGTGAGTGAATGTGTGTATTTGGCCTTGCCATTGGGACCTTTGGATAGTGACCGTTCTATCTAATGTAAAAATTTAAAAAAAAATACACCATCTTGAATGTGAAAGTGAATTTAAATGCAAGTTCCATGGACAGGGTCTTCAGTCTACATCGAGAATAAGGGTAAATCTACCATTGCGCAGTACGAGAATATATTGTTTCTGAAGACAACTAGGTCCAAAACTGCCAACATATTAATGAACTCGACTGTACCTAGGTGTTAATTATGTATGTTGCCTATCCGTGCGATAGATAAACACAATAACTTAATAAACTGTTAATAACGTGTTAAGTAGGTTAAGCAAGTAATGAGTAATTTATTTAGTTAATTAACGGTAAAGTTATTTTGATAAGGTCATGTTCCAGTTTGCTGAAATTTAAAAATAAAAAAATATAATCATTTTTTTACATTATTCTTTTTATACTATAGAGTCGTAGGTAAGCTCGACTCACTCAATGGCAGTTTTGAACCTTATTTTGTCTATATAGAGTTGAGAATCGCCTACATACCGAGACAGTACATAATCAGCGTAAATTCGTGATTCTGCAAAACGAGAAGCATTAAAACAGTAGGCATTTTTTTTAAACATATTCGTCGAACTTAGGTAGTAGGTAGGTAAAAACGGCATTTTAGTCTAACTGATTAGTAAGAAACTGGGAGGAGCTCGAGCCTAAGTCAAGCTGGAACGATCGATCTTGTAGGTAAAGCAATGCTATCCGCGGTCGGCCGTGGATGGGTCTTTAACAAAACGAGTTTTGCTCCGTGCCTCGGAGAGCACGTCAGCCGTCAGTCCCGCTCGGTGGTCGAAAAGGCTCGAGCCTTTTAGCCTTAAATTTAAAGCTTACGAGTCTTTTTTAAAGGTGGACTCACAAAACAGTAGTTCTAAAATTGCCCTCTAAAAAAGGGCTTGAGGCTATTTTTAGGCCTAGGCTTTTTTAAGCCTTTTTAGAAGACTGGCGTCGTAATTAGAGCACGAGCCTTTAAGCCATTTTTAAGACTCGCCGCTTTATAGCGATGCCTACAATATTATATATAGACTTATTTTAAATATAAAACTGTATTTTATTCATTTTATACGTGAATTATATTTTTTTTTCATATACATACACATTGATTCCCATTTCGCTATTATTATTTTAGAGATGACGAAGAATACTTATTTTGATGGTGTTTAATATTAAAATATTATAAACTGTAATAAAATAACAAAACTTTCATTTATAATTATTCATAACGTTTCTATTAACCTGATCCTCAAAAGAGGCTTAAGAGTTTTTTAAAGCTAGAACTCTAATTACGACGCCAGTCTTCTAAAAAGGCTTTAAAAAAAGCCTAGGCCTAAAAAGCCTCAAGCCCTTTTTTAGTAAGCCTTTTTTAGAAGGCTTGAACAAAAACCATAAATACAATTAGCCTCGAGGGCTTAAGAGTTATTTAGCCTTTTAGCCTTCTAGCCATCGCTATAAAGCGGTGAGTCTTAAAAAAAGGGCTAAAAGGCTCGAGCTTTTGCGATCACTATCCCGCTTGCCATTTGAACATATATATAAAGTACGACAACTAGTCTACCAAAGAGTATTACCTTGTACTTGGTTGTGGAGGTGTCATGGCAGTCGCTCTACGTAAAATACTGATATCTAGCTACATCCGTTACACGACCCAAATATAATTGGGAATAGGCTCGCAAGATTGATTGAATGGTAAGAAACTGGATCCCATAGAAGCGTAAAAAAGTGCTTTCTTTATCACATTCGATTTTAAAAGCTCTACCACTTATAGGTACTTTGGAGATGTAACCTTATTGTGCAATGTGTAATTTTAGTCTGTGTATGAAGATAAATCGCACGAAACAAACCCGTGACTCATGAAAATAGCGATAATTAAGCCGCCTCTTTGTTTCAAAACTAATTTACATAAAACAGCTATTTATTTAAATAATTATTTACCTCGTCACATAATTAACTTGAAAGATTCTTGTTAAACTTAAAATAAAAAAGCATTTGAAAAGAAAATTGTGCAATTTGCGCAATCATTTTTTTTATGCCTGTTTGTAAAATAAAAACTTTATAAACACATGCCTAAGACTTATGTTATTTAAGATAAAATAATCTTGTTTAAACCAACGTGCCAATTAAGTGTTTTGGAACAAAATATGTGCAAATTGTGCAAGTTGTGCAATGTTAATTTTGCAGAGGAAAAAATGTAAACTTAATATAACAAACTTAAAAATTTGGTGCAAACTTCACGTTGTAGGTTACAAAACTTATTGAATATTCGGAATAACAGATACAAATAATAATTATTCGTAAATAATAATAGAACTTACCAACTGGTAGCATGAGACCAAAATCAGCTGTTCCAAACAACAGATGGATGGATGAATTTAATCTAAAGCACAAACACAGCACGAAAAAGAGGTAATCGGTAACTAATAAAGTTTAATAAAATAGTCGAAAATACAAGATTTCACACAGAAAACACAACACAAATTCGGCAAAATTCACAAGGCTTGACGTGCGAACTGTCACATGGTGGCAGTCGGCGACGGAACTGGAAGAAAATGTAACATACGAATGCCAGAATTGCCAGATACACAGATGACATGACACTGACAGGAGTGAATAATAAGGAAGTCAAACTTTGATTAAAGTATCAGGACTACCAACCGTAAGATATGAATAGGAATTATTATCTTTAATAACAATTATTTGTTATTCTTATTTAAAGCCTTATTATTAAAGAAGTTATCTTAAATATTACAATTATACTCATATTTTATATCGTGTAGTTTTCGAAATTAAACATAATGAGATGTGAAACGATGTCATAGCTTACGATGTGTACAATTTGTTCGGCTATTCCATACTAGATGGCAGTTTAATAAGTTTTAACTTTATGTAACTTCTGACTTGTGGCGTACTCTTTTTAGATGTTAGAAGTAACAGGTGTAGTTATCTGTTTAGTTTCGGACTAGATGGCGTTGTGTGTATATAGTGTTATATATATTTATTTGTATATCAATACGAGCCGTATGCAAGGATAATAAAAATATCCTTGGCCGTATGAGGATAGGATAGGTATTCTTAGATGATAGGTATTATACTTAACGTATGTATGTCTTATCGAATTATGCAGCTAATATAATATCGTAGACAGCATGCACGGGGCATTCAGATAAGACATGGCGAGACGTCCTGGATTTTTTTTCAAAGAGGTTGACCTTTTTTGCTTTAGACAGACAGAACCTAGTACCTCCACCAAATCAGAATCAACACAACTACTTATACTAGTTCTACAGTGGTAGTTGAAGTGATAGAGATGTTTCCTACCTCGTGGCTCGCTTACAAAATCTTTATCGCCAATCCTTACCTACTAATATTATAAATGAGTAAGCAACTTAAGTAACGCTCCTTCATGACATACATACGAGGTCCTTCAACAAGTTTCTTTAATAGATCTTTCTCTGTTAAAACTGTGCGGTTGTGCAATGATCTAGGTACCGGTGGATATCAGTTTATATTATCTGTGATATCAGGCAGACATTAGCTGTATTTAAGAATAGAGTTAAGGAACATTTATCTTAATAGTCACCAAAAATTAATCATCACTTTAAAATGTCTTCTGAATTATGTATGTATAATGTAATGTATTATATTTATTTAGAGATATTAAATATATATCGGCGCAATTACAACTGTTCGTCGATTATAATTAAGATTAATAAGTTGATTGTCCTAAAATTAGTTTATAAACCATCAGTTGATTATTTTAGAGTTGATTACGATGTAAAATTAATGTTAAAGATTGTAATTTCCATACTTAACCTACAAACTTGTAAACTCGTGGCCGAGTCTTATAAAAGCGGCCGCACTGTAGGCGATCGACACAGTCCGTCACAGTCGCTCCCGAGCCGCCGCACAGTACGGACCTCTCTCTGACGTCATTACGCTACCCGTGGAAGAAACGAAGCTTGTAAAAGTACTTGGAAGTTTTCTTTTGAAGACCTGAGTAATTAATCACGAAGACAACACATGTGAAGTCAGCTATGCTGATGTTACACTTTTTAAAAACACTGGAAATCACCTGATTCCGTCATACCTATATATATTTTATGTCGGCCTGTATGTATTTATTTAGGTATGTATGTGTTGTACATGTATGTATACACATTATTTTTAATTAAAGTAAGTACTTTCTTAATTGACTACTCTACACCGCGCTGACCTTGTTGTATATTTACTTATACCTGTCCATCCAAAGGTTGCCTGGAAGAGATCACTTTATAGTGATAAGGCCGCCCATTGTGCATGTTTCAATTAGACTGTTCATTTATGATAAGTCGGCCAATGAGTTGGGTATGCAGGGCAAAAACTTTTAAGTCATAGTAAAGACTTACGACACCAGTTATGGATAAGTGAGTTATATATCTAAATAGTGGGTATATTACACATAGTAAATATGAAATACAAACTTGCATATCTATTGCAGTCAGTTTTTACTATGGCGTAGAAGTTTTTGCCCTGCATACCCAACTCATTGGCCGACTGTACATGTAATCACAATTATGTACTTCTTTTTTGTGTACACTAAAGAATTCTCTATCAATCTAACTCTGTCTGTTTAGCTTTCGCGGCGAATCGACGGAGCCGATCTTGAAAAGCCGATGCCGATGAAGATCGATATGGATATAGTTCAAGCCCTTAGGAAGTATGTACATAGGCTGTGCCGGATTAGGCCAGCGCGGGGCCTGTAGCAAAATCTGTCATAGGGCCCTTCAATAATTTTTATATATTATGGGGCCTTTGGCCTACTTTAGGTTTTAAAGTTTATGGTATTAAATAAAACATAACTATTAACAATTAATTATAAAACAACTGTTTTTGATTTAATGTGGGCAAATTTCGTTTTTCATATCTAGTTCTTTAAGCAAATCGTGCTCTACAAGCTGGCTCCAGTATGGGCAATACTGTATTTACAAATCATACACAAATTTGTACTTACAAGCAAGATATTTTACGCTGCTATTTAAATTTAATTATTTTTACGGTCAGACAGGCGTTGGAGCGCGGGGCTCTTCAATTCGCGTGGCCCGTAGCATTTGCTACTCTTGCTATATGGCTAATCCGGCACTACGTACATAGGCTACTTTTAACGACGCACAACGCGAGCGGAGTTGCGGGCAGATGCTAGTTATGACATAAAAATGTCTGAAAAATTACTAAAAAACGTAATCAATTCACATTGCATTACATTTTGTATGCTTAACATAATGTGATGCAATAATTATACTATAAACATAACATCACGCCTATATTACGCAGAAGCGTGTGGCAGAGGTGTACAATACCCACACTTCACCTGTGATGTTAAGGTCCCATGGGATAGGGATGAGCCTATCCACATCTACCGGGAACAATTCCAACTCCGTGCTGCTATTGTGAATTTCCTAACGGAAAGTTCACAAGTAACACTTTGCCCGACCTGAGGCAGCTATACTATTAAGTTGCATCAAAATAGTTAGTTTATAAAGCCTAAGAAATAAAACAAGCATTATACAAATTTAATAATCTTTTATTTATCAGAAAATAACATATCAAGAGAGAAAACAGATTGGTCATAAGATTCACTGTATTTTCTACAAATTTTAAGCATCCAGTCATTTTCCACAATTCATCCACCACTTTTTAAATAATACAGTCAAATTTGAGTTAAGCTCGCCTTTATTGTATTTTGTGTTATGAATTGTTTTATAAATTGCTTCATTGTACAATAAAAAAGTTTCAAAACAAAAAACAAAACAAACAGCCGACATGCTTAGCCTGCCAATAAGGTTTCGCCATTTGAATTGGGGCTAAGTCCCAGGTTATTTTGTTGGCTTGACTTGGTTTGATTTTAATCTGATTCTACACAGTTGGATTAAATTTAATCTAAGCCCCGGTTATTCAAATCATTGTAATTATAGGCTGACCGCTTAACTGAGACTTCACCTGCGGGGTACAGGGGCGCGGGGGTATGGCGACAAAGGGGACTGAAACAGCTGCGGGCGGTGGGGGCACTTAATGAAACATACAGGAGATATAATGTACCAAGATATTTCCTAAGATATGTGACATCATAGGAAAAAAGAAATAGTGATTTATCAAATGAAAAATAGTTAAGAAGATACAAAATTTTAACAAACTTATGTACGTAAATAAAATAATTGAGAATAAACTATTATACTATTTTTTATCTAAACATATAATTAAATCGTAAGAAAGTCAAAACTTTTTTTGGGTCCAGTTTCTTTTTTCTAAAATTTATGTATACGTTAAAAGCCATTTGCTTGCACTGACTGTTTACTTTATGTCTGAAGATTTTTCGATTCATCTTGAGATTGTCATTACATGTGTACCTCTCACAAGGTGTCTGCAACAGTTAACACATGCGATCGCTACCCATGTAGCGAACGTAATGAACAATCACAAAAATTTGCCCACCGCCCGCAGCTGTTTCATTCCCCTTTGTCGCCATACCCCCGCGCCCCTGTACCCCGCAGGCGAAGTCTCAGTTAAGCGGTCAACCTATAGTATAATTTAGTTTTACTTATAATTTATTTTTATGTCATTTGTTTGTAATATTTTGACGTGTTCAAGCGCCTCCTCGGGCCTATGAAAATAAATGATTTGAATTAGAATTTGAATTTTATATTATATGGGTAAGATCTATACAAAACCTTTGAAATTGGCCCGTAGGCCCAATTTCACAGGTGATAGATAAACCTTATTGGCAGGATAAGCCAATAACACACAACATTAAAAAATTACATCTGTGTTCTTCTTTCAAGTGTAGCTTGTGTCACTTTTATTTTCATTCAGGCTATATTTTATGGGCCGGATAACAACTATCCGGCACCTATGAAATTGGCCCTTAACCTAGGTAATATTTGCTACAAAATTTAAAAAATACAGTGTACCTACTACCATTACGAGCTAACATTACATTAATTGCGTATTTTTGGCATTTAAACTAACTTTATTAGTGGCTCCAAAATATTATATTTACAACTTTTACAAGCACATAAAAGTAACTTAAAATAAGTAGTTATAGAAATAGAATAGTCTAAAATCGGATGATTTCGTATTTTTAACCGACTTTCAAAGGAGATTTACAATAAAATTTGTCGGGAGATTTTTTACTATGAAAATATCAAGATTTTAGATCACACTTAGATTTTTAATCTCGGAGATATAAATAAGATAGTGTACTATCAACAAAGCAGATTCATGATCCACTATAATACTATTTGTGTTAAGACATTTCAAAACACTTAAGTATAAATTCACTTGTTCTAACAGTCAACTTTATCGACTTTCATCTCAAAGGAAAAGTTTGTCAAATGGATCTTCTTCTTCTACGTATCAATAGTATTACAACTTATATTATTCCCGCCCAGTGCATGGCCACACCAATTGCGCATTCTGTAGCGTCGTACAGATCGTGCAAAGAGCAGCTGTAAGGGCAATTAGGGCAATTCAGTAGACGTGGCATCGTTTGTTCGGGAGCACCGCAGTCACATTGGGTCTGATCTGTTAATATACCCCATTTCTTTAGATTGTGTCTGCAGCGGCCTACTTGAGTTCTGAAGCGATTTAGCGATTTCCATATAGGCCACTGCAGATTTGACCCAAAGGGATCCTTAATCTTCACAAAATCTCGGTCGGTGGTGGAAACTTTTCTTGCCATATCTTTTGCCTGGCATGGGGTCATGAATCAATTTTGCTTATAGTACATTTTTTTAAGATTCTCTTTCAACTATTACTATTATAGAACGAAATCATGATTCTAGGAAATTTCTTAAATAGAAAGAAATTAAAGCACCCGAAAATATATTATTTATTTACAATTTAACTTACATTACTCGAGTAGAACATCAATTTCGTATCCTCACCATAATGAATAGTAATTTGAAAAATAGCATAGAAAAAACAAAACAATAATTTTGTCTATATTAATTCTGATATAAAGGATTTTTCAAGTCATAGAGCTAATTTTTGTTGTTGTGTGATAAGTGGCAGCTATGCTCAAGAAATTATTACCTTTTTATAATAACCCTGTATTGTATATAACATTAAAGTTGAAAAATAAAGAATCCAGCAGGACTCGAACTTGCACCCCCTGGGTATACGCCTAAGTGCTTTGCCAATTCAGCTATGGATTTGTATGCTGCTAGATTCGAAATTTCTCAACTCTTTTTGTGCCAGCGTCATAGCTATATATATATATATACCTAGCTAGACGAATCTTACTTGGTTTTAATATTATGAAAAATACAAAAAGGAATAGCAAAGCTGCAAAGCTAAAATTTGCTTTAAAATATTACAAGAACCAAGTATTGTGATAAAAATACAATTAAACATAGCTCATCTTCGTTCATATTCAACAACATATTTGTTGGTTATTATTAAGAAAAAAATGAAATCTAAAAATATATACATCAAAATTTTGATTAAGGAAAACTACACAGAGATATTTAAATAAAATTCCCCAAGAGAATTTGTCAAAAACTAAATGAGGATAAGGAATCTGTATTAGCATGTTTAATATTATACATATAACATTATAATATAATTGTTTGATTGTGACACAAAAAATTGTAACATGTAATTATTATTTTTTTTTTCTGTTGTCACACTACTTTTTACTCACATCTGCGGTGCTTTTAGCGCTGCAGTATTGTGCTGAGATGCGTACCATTTCTGGCATTATGAATATATTTTAAATTATTTAGTTTCAGACACTTTATTGTATATTTTATTTTTATTAGGCCAGAATAAACGATTTTTCTTTCTTACTTTCATGTTTGTTAACAAACACGTATTTTAAAACTACGAAATTTCAAATTCATAATTTAATCAATTTGCATAATTTAAACACATTTTACCATAATTTTTCCTCACAGAGAGGTATAGTGGGCCAAACAATTAGATATGCAGGGCAAAAACTTCTACGCAATAGTAAAAACTGACTGCAATAGATATGCATGTGTGAATCACATATTTAATAAGTGTAATATACCTACTATTTAGATATGTAAGGGAGCGTTCAAGTATCGGGGGTTCTCGTAAAATGTTACGATGCGTTACAGAAAATAATTGAGGAATCAAAACCAAAAATTTATAAAAAATAAACTATTTTGTTTATTTTTTATAAATTTTTGGTTTTGAGGTGTTGCGAATTAAAATTATCTTGTTTTATTTAGTGATTAAAACTATACCAAGTGTAAAAAGTATTACATAACTTTTTACGACTTCAGGGTAAACAGCGTTACAAGGGGGAGGGGAGGGTCAAAAGTCTTCAAAAATTGCGTTACGTAATACTTGAACGCTCCCTAACTCATTTATCCATAACTGGTGTAGTCTTTACTATGACTTGGAATTTTTTGTCCTGCATAGCTAACTCGTTGGCTGTACATACACATTATCAAATGTTAGGTTAAGCATCTGTTACCTAAATAAACTTACAAAACATAGTCTTCAAGGTCTTTAGGTCTTCAAGGAGTACCATGAATGTTGTCATTAGGAACGAACAGGAGTTTCTCGCCAGTGATTTCATCGGCCTGTCGTATAGAGGTGCACACTTGCAATGGAGTGCGTTTAGCGCTCCAATGGCAGCTCAGCCTGGCGCTGCGGCGGACAGGGGTCACGCACAGCTTCGGAGCGGGAGAGAATTGGTTGGATTGACGTCTGGAATAGAGAGAGAAGCTGATTTTATTATGAGAGTAGTTATATTATATTAGTACTAGGGTTAACAAAACTTATAATAATATTAAGAGCATGATTTGATGGTTTGTTCTTAAAAAATACTGGACTGATTTAAAAAAAATGGTAAAGTATCTAATCTTTTTCTATTTAATATTATTAATTTTATTTTATTTAAAAACTTTATGCACAAAAATGGTACATGGGTGGACTTAATGCCGTAGGCATTATCTACCAGTCAACCTTTAGGTGATGCGGAGACGACAAGTGGTAGGTGCAAGAGCTGAGAGTAGGTTAGAAACAAACCATTACAATTACTTAATTAAATACATCAATATAAAAATTATTACACTACAAAAAAATTAAAATAAACTATTTAGAATATATAAATTATATATGGATCTATATATACAATTCTAATATACACTATTCAATATAATTTAACTATTAAATTCAAATATTATTATAACGAAGTAAACTATGTTTGACTTAATTCTGCCAGCTCATTGAAGAGGTGATCACGCACTTTAGTTTTAAACACATAACGGTTGGTGGACATCCTGATTTCCAAGGGGAGCGAATTCCACAGGTGGACTGACTGAACGATAAAAGAAGAATTTACGAAACCAGAGGAATGCGAGGGGCACAAAAGGAGAAGATTATTAGAGGAACGAAGGTTACGATCATGATTGGAGCAAAGATACTGGAAATAAGGAGTTAAATAAGATGGTGGCGAAGGAGAGTTAAGAATAGAAAAGACAGTAGTTAGTGCACGTGAATTACGGCGCTGGCGAATGGGTAACCATTTTAATTCCTGGCGATAACTAGACACATGGTCATATTTCCGAAGGTTAAAAATAAATCGAATGCAGTTATTAAGAAGACGGTCTAATTTGTTAAGGAGGTCTGCATTCAGGTCAAAACAGCATACGTCACCATAGTCGATTATGGGTAGCACCAGAGTTTGCACAAGCATTGTTTTGGTTTTACTCGGTAGAAAATTATATATTAGTACATAGATGTAACATTAAACGCTGTCCTATACCCATTACAAAGTATTTATAAGTACATTTATATTTGGTCTACTTTCATTACTAGAGATGTACCGGGGTGTTTCTTTGAGTTTCAATTTATTTTGCACTTTTTCTGTGTTTTTACATTTTGGTCTAAATTGAAAGTTATTGCAGTAAGGATATGAATCTATGATACAAGTAGTTAAGATATGTGAATAAGGCATTGAAGTTAAAGCAGTACAAATTGAGAAAAATAGCATCAAATATTTTTTTTGTTGATGGTAATGACATTATGTTTCTGGTAATGAAATCTGTGTTGCTGGTAATGATTTTATGTTCCTGGGAATGATGATTAAATAAGAAAAGCATTTAACAAATCTTTGTTTTTATTGTAGGATTGTAATCAGTTTTCAGTAACCAAGTACCCAAAGTAAAACAGTTAAAAAAAAAACATATTTTTTTCATATTATATCTTTTATTTAATCACTAGCTCTTGTTCTCTTAACTTAAAATATAATCTTCTTATTTAGCGGATTTTCGCCCTTGATTGTTGTTTAATTGAGTCATTCTTGCTTTTATTCTTCTAATCTTAAGGACTTCTTCTTCTTTATTAGCTGATTTTCATCTTTCGTTGTTGTTTACAATCATTGTAGTTCTTATTCTCTAATCTTCTTCTTCTTATTTAGCTGATTAACATCCTTGATTGTTATATCTTGTAAAATATATATTCTTTTTCCAGGTGGTATTGTTTTTCTTTATTCGGAGTAATAATGCTTTTAGAGCATGATGGCTGGTTTTTTACATCTGCATCTTTATTTTTACCAGTTGTATTCTGGATTTTGCTGCAAGACGGTTTAGATGTTATAGTTTTCGGTACATTAGGTTTTGTTTGTGGAAAATCTTGTGAAAGTTGTGAAATTACATAAAACATGTCATTACCTTAACTTACCCACAACACGAAATATCCCGGCAATGATGTTACTGGCAATGACGATTTCAATGGAAACATGTTTGAATCTGTTAAAAATTGTCAATAAGAACAACATATTTATTGGCAGTTTCAAGGTATTATTATGTATGGAACACTGAAATTAATGAAAATGTAATACATAAATAACTCACCGATTAATCTTAGGTTTCGGTAATGATGATTGTCTCGTCGAAGGCTTCGAAGAAACACTTTTTTTCAATTTTATTCACAAAATTAACGTGCACGTCGGATAAAAATTAATGATGACTAAACTACGCGTGAGGCGCAGCGGGGGGGCGTCGCACAGGATTGCGGGTTGAACAAAATGTTGCACTTTTTTCACTTTCATATTCTGTTGCGTGTAATGACAGAAAATGGATGCCAAACGTTTAAAGACTGAAATAACACATAAAGTGTTTTAAATCGGTCTTTGTTTCTTCATAAAATGAGAAAATATAGTACTATTATTATGTATGTACATTAAATTGGTTATTCATGAACCGATATTGAAATATTTTTGATATTGTAAGAATGTGCGTGATTTGAACGTTGTGGGCAATGACAAATTTGTGAGGTTTTATGAATTCGAATTAGAATTTGACTATTTATGTCTACAAAAGTGATTTGCCTTTCTTCTATATAATAGTAGGATGCTATTTTCTGCCTTTGTCATAGAAATTTGACTGCCTGCATTTTTTTATAAGACTTGAACATAGTTTTTTGCTGATTTGAAGAAACACCCACCGGCCACTTTTGGAGCCACCGACTTGTCTAGGATTAGAAATAAATAAATAAATATCTCACAACTTACACACAACGCTATCTAGTCCCAAACTAAGCAGAGCTTATACTATAGGTACTAGAATAACTGATACTAATACACATATACTTTTATTTTGTAAATACGTACTTATCATACATAGAAACACCCAGACCAAGACAGATCGCCATGTTCATGCACACAAAGATTTGTCTTAAGCGGGAATCGAACTCACTCCGCCATCTGGTCGTCATTACATCAAATGCTACATAACTTGTGGCGCTTTGTAATATACTGCATGTGGTAGGTCAACAAATAAATACGAAAATAAAATAATTATAGCACAAAATTATCAACTACTTCTAAAAAATAATAGCAGCCCTGTATCTAATACATGCCCCACTGCTGGGCTCGGGCCTCTCCTCATGATGAGAAGGGTTAGGCCATAGTCCACCACGCTGGCCAAGTGTGGATTGGTAGACTTCACACGACCTCAAGTGCTCTTCAGGCACTCTCAGGAATGCAGGTTTCCTCATGATGTTATCCTTCACCATTAGCAAGCGATAATTTATTTGATAAATACACGCATATCTTCGAAAAGACGAATTTTAACGGTTTATTGACAGAGGTGTGTGCTGTGGGTTCGAACCCAAGACCTTTGACTTAGCAGTCCTACGGTCACCTACTCGGCCAACGCTGCTACTACTACTAAAAAATAAAAAAAAAACTACTCACAACTTAGCCTGCTGAACGGCAAACCTGATAATGGTGCTCTTAAACACATTCTTGACGTCCACCAGCTTAGGGTCGACTGGACGACGGGCTTTGCTGCTGTTAGGACTGATCTTTAACTGCATAAACTTGTCAAGAAGCTGGTCGAGGTTCGCTTCTACTACTGAGTGCTGAAAAGAAAAAATATTGCACTTGAGTTGAGAAAAGATGGTGCACATGAGTTTCTCACCAGCTCTTCTCATAATGCAATACCCATCGGAGCTGGTACTTGGATTGATTTTAATTCGATTCTAAACAGTTTGATTAAAATTAATCTGAGCCCCGGTTATTCAAATCATTGTAATTAGTATAATTTAGTATTATTTATGATTTATTTTTATATCATTTTTTGTAATGTTTTGACGTGTTCAAGCGCCTCCTGGGGCCTATGAAAATAAATGATTTGAATTTGAATTTATTGTTGTAGAAAAGGCAATGCCCAAAAACTGTATCGGCAAAACCCTTGTGTCACGAATATAAGATAGTAAATAATTTCTAGTTTTGTGTATGACGATTATCTAGTAATAAGAGACATAACTTAAGCGGGATTTAATAAACAAAAGAGATTTTCTATTTAAACACGAAGGATGAACTAGAATCTAATTTTGTTTTGATAGAATTGTTGCACTTATTTTTGCACTTGTTTACTAACTTTTTTCATGACATCCCAGCTTACTATGAAAATATTCAGCTTAAAATTAAACTTTTATATTATTGTACATACAATACAGCAGTTTTATCATAACATAGCCACAGAATAGATAGCACAGCAGCGATAAGCAATCCCATAGTCGATTGGTCATACCCCTTTGCGGTTTACAGTTGTGCAGCTGAAGGTCTAACATATAAACTGGTGTATGCTAAGGGTGGTATGTTGGTATAAGTTTGTAATATTTTAAAGCAAATTTTAGCTTTGCTATGCCTTTTTGTATTTTATATATAATATTAAAGATGAAAAATTAAGAATCCAGCAAGACTCGAACCTGCAGCTACTAGGTATACACCCAGTGCTTTGCCAGTTCAGCAATTCATTCAGGTATATATTGTATATACATACCTACGACGCAGGCTGAAATGAGTTGAGAAATTTCGAGTCTAGCAGCATAAAATCCATAGCTAAATTGGTTTAATTTGTTAATTTTGAAGGGATGAGCATGAAATTCTGCGAATAGGTCCCTAAATGAACGGTATAATTAATTTTTTGTTACTTTTTTGGAAATTTTAAACCTAACAGGATGAAGTGGTGGTTCAAAGTTTGCAAGAAAAGTCCATCAATTTTGATTCCTTCAAAATTGATGGACTTTTCTTGCAAACTTGCAAACATAAGCATGAAATTGTGCAATTAAGAGTTTTCGAATTTCCATCTCCCTAGGGTGAAAAATTAGTGTATTTTTACATAATAATATATCTAATTCCAGCAAACGATGTCGCGGAAAAAGCTAGTTAATGACATTGAAATAACTCTTAGACAGAAAGATAGAGAATTTTATGCTATTTCACTTTCTTCAAAAAGGACAGGAGAACCTACCTCAGTCCCCTTAGCGATGGCTTCTTCCCAGCACTGCACAGAAGCCGGCAAGTCTCCCCGTCGCTCTTCTAAAGCGGCGCGGCACTCCCAGTAAGCGGCAGCATGGGGCGCTGAAGGAAATCGCTCACGGATTGCTCGGAGCCAGCGAGCACATTGTTCCCAGTCGAAACCCTGGAAATGGATATGAATGAAATTAAGAAATATCTTGGTACTTAGTGTCTAAGTAATAACTGTTATGAATTAGATGGGTACTTGTCAAATCTTCTTGACACACTAACATTGACGACTAAGTAGTAGGTAGGTGTGCTTTCTTTAGGTTGACTTTTGTACATGCTATGTAGCACAATAAAAGTAATTACTGAATGATGGTGTTTTAATTGAGATAATAATGATCAAAAACCAAGTTAGTTTGGGTCCTAAATATTATGTAATTGTAAACTTAGTAAAAAAGCTAAATTAAAATGAACTAATTATTAGTCTACCAATCTGCACTTGGCCATTGTGGCATTGTGGTAGACTAAGGCCTAACCCTTCTCATAATGAGAAAAGGCCCAAGCCCAGCGGTGGGCCATGTATTAGATACAGGGCTGCTATTATTATTATTAATTGTGAACTTTATTTAGTAATGGCTGCAATCTGTCCAAAGACATTAATTACCTAACTTTTTGAACCTGAAATAAACCCTGAAAAGCTAGATAGTAAAAAATCAGCATTCATAAAATAAATACAAGAATCACTTACCTCCCGTAACAGCTCAGTGAGATCATTGAGTGCTCCAATCACAACTTCATCTAAATTAACAACATCGCTACAAGTGGTTGTAGTATTCTGGGTCTCATTAAAATCAACACTATCGCTAATAATGCTGGCTGTTCTCCATTTATTATCAATACACTCCGGTTTTTCATTCATATTCTCTGAGTATGAATCATCATCGGAGTCAGACTCAACCGCAATATTCTCCTTATTCTCGTCATCGTAAGGTTTATTTTCAAAACGTAGGCTTTGTGGTAAGTGATGAACTCCGAAACACTGCAAATGATGGTACGAGTCAAGCGATTTACCTCGCTTTTGTAACCACGATTTGAGCCTGGCTTGTAGTTCCTCCGGTCTTGGAGTGTTGAAATTAGGCATTGGAGACATGAACTTAACTTTCTTACGTTCACTTCTAATAGCAGAAATGATCCTATCTTCCTTTACTGTCTCGTCTTCGTTAATATGTTTAAGGTGTAAGTTGTTTAATTTATCTCCAATTGAAGACCATTTTTGAATACAATTACCTAACTCGTTCTTTGGTATGCGTTTGAAGTGTACCGCTGATATTGATCTACGAACAGGAACTGCCACTTTTGGTTTAGTGTCAAATACTGTGTGACGTTTATTGAGGATCAAACCTGTGGTTCTTATAACCTTTTTTAAGTAGTCTGGGTCATTTTGAAGCTTCTCAATGTCTGATGAGTGAGTGCTTTGTACTGGTTTTGGCTTGTATAGACGTTCAAAGACAGAAATATTTGACGAAGTTGATTGTGGTGGTTTTGGTGGGGCTAGAGATTTCCGAGCCATATTCTGCTTTGGCTTCTCAGCCACAGCAAAGCTTTTACGGCTCAATGACGAACTTGGTAAAGGTTTTCTGTCAGCATTGTTTGTTTGTGCTGGTTTCTTAGTGGCAACAGAAGCTGCTACAGGTTTTTTGTCACCGTTAGGCAAATTGCCAGATTTTGAGTCAGTTCTAGCAATGTTTACAGGCTTCAGGCCGGTGTTAGTAGAAGGTTTCTTGTCAAATTTATTGAATTGTGTGCTAGATACCTTTCTGTCAATCGGCAAAGTTTTGCTGGAATGTGAAGTTACTGGTTTGTCAATTATGCCAGTTTTTGGCTTTGCAGGCAGTGGAGCAACATATGGTTTAGTTGTTGGTATAGAAATTGGTCTTTTAGAAGTCCCATTAACATGGAAATTGTTCTTAACAGCTCCGAAAGACTTCTTGACAGCACCAGCTGTATTTTGAATGTTTAATTCTGATTTGACTGATTTATTGGTTGAAGATGAGTTGATGTTAAAAGTTGAGTTTTTAACTTGTTCTGGCTTATTGTACTTCTTGAGGTTTAGTTCTCGTAACTGAAAAATAAAATATTAGGTCAATTTCTATTTTTTTATTAAGATTATTGTTTGCTTAGTACTTGTATTCAAAACCATGACTTTCAAAGCAAACCTGTATTGTTGACTAACAATAGAATTGACAATCTTTGTGGATATACTTGAGTGACTAACTGAATAACATGTTACTTTTTAAACAATAATTAATTATACATAGTCATTCTTTTTTAGTGTTAGTGAATTGAAGTTTTCAAAATTGATGGACAAAACTTATGAGGTCCTTTAAGAGATGTGTTGGAATAACCAATCATGTTTCATTACCAAAGCTAAGCTTCTACTCTCCACTTTAGTGGAAACTGGGCCTTAGTATTCTAATTGGAAACATCATGTGCAACATCTTGGTAAATAAACGCCAAGAATACACAAACGCAATCAGGTTTTAAAAACGTACAGTACTAGCAAAATTTTACAATACAAATAGACTCATTGAGCTATTTAGTTTTCATATAATTTCTACACGATTGCTATGTTCTAGTTGATTAGAACTTTCTGGAAAAACAAGTAATAACTATATTGAGTAAACAGAAGGACTTTCACGTGGATTGAGTCTGGAAAATACTCTTTTAAAGACTGTTACATAAAAACTTGCCTTTTCAATTCGCGCCTTTTCTCTGGCCAGCCGTTCTTCTCTCAATTTATTCAGACGTTCTGCCATTGCATCCATTTTGATATATTTTATATTATATATTAAACGAGGGCAAATAAACTGATTACGAAGAAAGATTTTAAAGAAAATAGCAAATCCGATATGGATACTTTGTCTTTGAACTGCTTTGAACACAAATATTTCACTAATGAGAAGATAATCCAACACTCTTCCTTTAAATTTAAAAGAATTATATTAACAAGCAACTAAATTATAGCTTGAAAACAGCATTTAGTTAAATATTTTAAACAAACACGACGCGTTCCCACAGGATCGTCAACTAATCGAAAATGGCGGTTGAAAACGGCAGTATTCAAAAATCAAAACAATCGTAAACGCGTTCCAGGTAGTAATTGTTCGAGTTTTAATGCATATTGTCAGCCAAGTTTGTGTAGTTGCCAATGTAGTTAAAGATTTCGTTGTAAATTAATCAAATTTAAAGAAACATACAGAAATTTGCAAATTATTATTGTACATGAAGTTTTTCAAATATATTTAATTAAATTAATAGATAGACAGTTAATGTATACGCTTAGAGTGCAAGTATAAGAGCAAAAATATATTACTCAACTGCACTGCAATGCAAATATGGGTTTGAAAACTGGCAACATTAAGTAACAAGCGTACCAACATTACGGCGTTAATCAAGACTGACATTAGGGATGTGACTGTGCCCGCGAGTAATATCAAATTTATGCATTCATAATATATATATAATATATTTATATTTTAATATGTAACTAATATTATTGTAGAAATTAAACACAATAATAGTATTGATTCGTGTTATTTTTGTTAACCTTTCCAGAAATAAAAATATTTGTTTTATTATTTGTGAATAAGAGTTGACCTTATTTGAATCAAAACCTTGACTACAAGTGTACGACTTAGTAAATTTATACCAGAACCAGACATTTTTCTCAAGAGTAAAATTAACATGCTTGTTCAATAAAATATTCAATTGATTTAGTGTAAATTTCGCCAACCATATTGAATCGAGCTCAACGCTTAATATGGGATACGATCTCTATGTCTCGTTTAAAAGTTGAACTATAGAGAGAAAGAGAGAGAGATAAGAAATATATTTGATAAACCGGATTCAACATAAACTACGACAAAGGCCCTTTGACTACCAACTCAACTATCATTTATGTAATCCTAACTTAAGAGTTATTATAAATTAGAAAGTAACTCTGTCTGTTACGCTTTAGCGGCTAAACTACTGAACCGATTTAGATGAAATTTGGTGTGAAGATAGTTCAAGTCATAAGCTTTTCATCAACATTCCACGAGCGGGTGGGCAAAGCCGCACGCAAAAGCAAGTATTTAATAAAGTTTTCATTTAAAAAAAAAATGGCTTAATTGTTAATTTTTGGTAAGCTTGGTATGTAAACAGTATTGAAACACTATTGTAAAATGCATTTATTTCATATTTTTATTTGGTGTACCATATTAATTAACAATTAAAAAAGTCTTGTTCGAATCTCATTAAACTCTTATTAGATCGATTCGTGCCAGCCACGTTACACATCATTCACATCACTAACCCAAATACTGTCACGTTGGCAGTACTAGTGTTAATGTCCGCGAGTCACGAGTGTTCGCCGGTGAATTGCTGAAATATTTTGTATTAAATTACGTATTAATTTCGTGTCAGTTTAAATAACAGGTGAGTGTTTAAACAATTATCGATATTTTATACCCTTTTGTGTCCTTATTGTGGTCTCATTGTGTCATGTGTGTAAAAAAATGAAAAAAGTTGAGCGGCGCACCGGCCGCGCGAAATCGTGAGATTTTGCAAACAGGTTTTACGTGGTTGCTTTTTTTTTAAAAACTTTTATTTTTGCTGCATAGCGAATCGGGTTATATCAGTTAATGTTTCTATCAAGTTTGAAATGAAATTTATAACGTGATGTATGCGGTCGTGTTTTTGTGAAGATAGGAAAATGTTATTTTATTTCCAAGAAGATTCGTGTAAATAATTCAATAAATTATTTTTTCTTGCCTTAACTGTAGCTAAAATTTGATGCGTATTATTACGATATTTTTCTTAGTTATAAACAAAATTAATTCCGGAGGAGGGTAGATTTAATTTAAACTATTTTTGAACGTAGAATGAAAATGTTATAAAATGCATTTAAATTTAAATTATCTACGGATTCTAAAATATGCCTGCATTAATCCTATACCTATTAGATATTTTTGCATAGAGGTTCCTTCTGGTGCTCGACGAAAACAGGTGGTTTAACCTGATTGAATCGAATCACCAAATTGGCCTCATAATCAATACCTTTGCCTGTTAAATAATTCGCCTCACTCCGGCGTAAAAACAATAAAGAGTAATAATTCGATTTGAAAATCGAAACGGTCACCTACTAGTGCTTGGTGTAGGGGCACCCATCATTACCACCCCTACCATAGACTAGGTATGGTTTATTTTAATAATAATAGGAACATTTTTTTCTGCATCATGAAAAACGTTTTATTTTACAATAAGGAGACTGCATGTACTAGGCTGTTTTGTCCAGGTCGTTGGACATGTTTCTGAGGACTTGGGTACCAGATAAGAAGGCTACGGTCAAACGTCAATGAGAAACGAGAGAACGTCGCCTAACAGCTGCTTAATAGATATTTTTGCGACTAACAAAAAATGCGGCCGACCGCGAATTTTAAGGAAAGGCAACATTACTTGGGTTGAAGGCCTCAAGGTCCCTACGTATGACCCTATTTAGCAGCTTTACCGCAATGCAGTGGTCCCTGGCTCAATTTAAAATTAAGAACTGTTTCTTAGTATAATTTGCTAAGCATAGCTAAATGCTACAAAAATGATCAATAAGACATAACGTGCGCGTTCATTCTTTACAACATTTGTGCTGAATGTTGGTTTGTATCCTACTTAGCATAGGAACAAATGGATGAACGTGACGTCACGAAATGACGTAACATACAGTTGAGAAATTTAGGGTCCTGGCAAGAGGCGACCGTAGCTGGATGGTTAAAGTGACTGCCCGGTGTGCAAAAGGTCGCAGGTATAAAAATGAATAAATCGAGAACGCCGATTTAGGAAGTATACGCCCAAAGGTTCCTTGTAAAGTCTACAGTCAGCAATTAAATTAAAATTCGTAATATTATTTTTGTCATATCAGTAATTTTATTCTCTAGTTGTTTGTGCAGTCTACCTTGGACTTATTATTTTATGTATTACCACCTACGTCTGTAGAATTATTCATAGGTACGTAAATTCAAACTAAACAAACAAATTAATTAATCTTTTTGCAATGCCTTATAGTATATAGGTACTGTTACTAAACTGATGTACACTTAGTATGAGAATAATTGTAGCGGCCGTGTCGCAACGGATAAGGCATTGGTCTTACGAACGAGAGGTCGTGGGTTCGAATCCTGGCCATTACACCACGGACATGAACTTCCTCCTAACACAAGCGAATTAAGCTTAGCTGGAGGGGGTTACAAGATAGTAGTAATTTGTATGTACAAACTACTAGTTAGATTAGAAAAAAAATACAATTTGCTCGATTTTATCGCCAACCCTAAGGCCAAGTTAATACGAAGCCAACGTTGGCTGCCACTCTTACTGGAGGAAAACGGTTCGATAAATAGGACGCGGGGCGCTCCTCCGTTCCTCCAATCTCCGCCACGCTGTTGCCGGGTGGGCCTCCGCTCCTCTCCTCTGTTTGATACATTTCCACCAAATCGTAGCAGACAAGAGATGATTATTGCACTCAATCTTGAGATCAGGATGTGCATCACACGGAACACATTCACAACTAGAGTGCGTCTTCTCCAAGGTGAAACGACAGCAGGATCATTAAAAGCTTAATATCTCCTGTGATAATATTATAATAATAATATAATATATAAAAAACTATGGCGTAACAATATTTTGTTGGTACGTAAACTTTGGTGGTCTCGGTTTTGATGCCCGGGTGGGCAAAGTGTTATTTATTTATTTGGGACAAAAAACAGTTACATGATACAGTTTATACAAAAAGAGATACATTGGTTAGCTTTGTTTAATTGTTTATCACATAACCCACAACATTGTCCACGAATTGACATTATTTGTGCTTGGGAGCGATAATTTTTGGACGTTGTCAATAAGTGTTAACGTTATTGGATTGAATACAAAATGAACGTAAATAATAAAAAAATAAACAGAAATAAAAAGTAACTAAATATTAAACAATTTTAATAATGGTCGGCAAGCATTTAGCCGATCGGTCTTTAGCCGATGCGGAAAGATAGCGAATTCACGTAAATGCGAAAAAAATAGCGATTTACAAAAAGCTTAAAAATTGACAATATAAAAGAAAAACAAAGTTATATAACATCTTCAGAAACGTTTAACACTTGTTAAATGTGAACTTTCTGTCAGAAAAGTTGTAATTGTGCACGGTGGATGGCGATAAGCTCACCCCCTATCCAGTGGGACCAAAACATAACAGGTGAAATGTGGGTGTTGTACACCTATGCCACACCCTTCTGGGTAATATAGGCGTGATGTTATGTTATGTAAACTTTTTATAATTAGACTATATTAAAAATTGAGTGGACCCTCTGTCTCTTGCGTATGTATTAGACTGTGTATCACAATTATGTACTTCTTCTTTGTGTACAATAAAGAATTCTCTATCTATCTATCTATGTTTGCCTGGTACCAATTATGAATTTTTCACTAGATTTGAATTAAATTTTAGTAAATTAAATAAATAAACACGACTTGTATGGGCTCCAAGGAGGTAGAGGAGTTTGATTAGATTATTAGCACAAGAGACGTTATACCCATAGTACTCAGTCTCCTCAGATGTAGCGACGCATCTGCAATTTATGTGGATATTCTTGGCTGTATTATATGTCTATTACAATAAAATAGAATAAGCTGCAGGCTGCTCACAAGTATAAAATCTTATCGTGCTCCTAATGGGATTACGCCAGCTGCACACTGACATTATTACTGTCAATATTATCCGCTTTGACTAGAAAAAGTACGACAAAAACCAGTCAAAGTGTCAAATATTGACAATAATATTGTAGGTGTGTATTGTGGGTACCCAATGAGATTTCAACAAGCTTTTACGTTCTAGAAATCTAGATGGTTAGAAAGAGCTGAATACACAATTTGCCAGTTAAGTATAAGTTCAATAGTTTGTGAACGTGAATCAATTGTGACCTACTGGGCACAGGTCCAGTAGAAAACACATTAAATCCTTTCCTTGACTTGCATTGGCGCAGCTAAGGCGTCCCCCACATTAGGCGTGCGCGATCGTAGGGCGTGTGGGCGCGCTAGCTTCACACACGTTACACGGCGACACGTAATTGCTACCGTGTGATGTGTGTGCAGCCGGCGCGCCCACATTTTTTTTCTAGTATTTGCGTTTAGGCTTGTTAATAGCCATTTTTTTATCGAATCAGGACTCAGGAGTCGAACCCACGATCTTAGCCACTTATACGACAAATAGCTCTTTGCTGCCTCCCTGGTCTAGTTGTTAGCATATGCGGCCTCTCAAGATCCTCTCTCTGCAAGATCTCGGGTTCGATTCTTGGATCGCGCAAAAGTGTTATTTATGATATTTTCGTCGGCATTGGAGTCAGAGTCAGAGTTGTAATTGTGCTTGTAGATTGGCGATAGGCTCACCTGCTATCACATGGGACCTAACTTAACTTAAATTGGACTACCGGATGGCGGAGTGGCTAGTGTACTTGCCTGCGACGCCGAGGTCGCGGGTTCGATGTATGTATTTACCAAAGAAAACTATATATAAGTATGTATTAATATCAGTTATTCTAGTACCCAAAATACAAGCTCTGCTTAGTTTGGGACTAGATGGCGTTGTGTGTAAGTTGTGAGATATTAAAAAAAAAAAAAAATACCATACTTCTATTACACACCTCTACTACCCTCTTCTAGGTAATATAGCCGATATGTTATGTTAGTTAATGAACAGTCTACGATATATTTCCACAAATCCTCAGTGTCTAGATAAAAGAACTTTGACCAGCGATAACAAAGGTACACATTCTTGTTGAATGCATCACTTGCTTTTATAGTTATCTAAACAGTTTGACTAAAAACAACGTAAATCACTGTCTCGTTAGTGTAGTAGTTTAGTGCTTATTTATATAGGATTTTTTAGACAGGAAATTCTTTTTTTTTTATGATGGATAGGCACGCGTTTGACCACGATCTCACCTGATGGTAAGTGATGATGCGGTCTACGGTGGAGCACGCTTACCTATTAGATACCTATGAACTCTTGCTTTGAAGAGATCCAGATTGTACTCATGCGGAAACACAGACTCGGTATTAGTATTCTGCTTGCTTTCGTGGTTTAGCAGCTAGCGAATGCCGCGTAGAGGCTCAATTCCCGGGTTAAGCAAAAAGAGCTGTTAGGTTTTTTTATGGCAGTGTAGATTTTTTTTAATTTATTGACATTATTTTTAATCACATACTAATTTATTGACATCTTAATGGGATATTGTTGATCATCACTTTTGACATGTTACTACTATTATCTACAATTATTTTTGAATTTACCTTATTATTATAATAATAATAAATCTTTATTGGTACAAAAGAGGGTATTTTACAAAAATATATAAGCGCTGGCCACCGCGATAGTATTTACCGTGTTGCGGGTGCCAGTGTCTTCTCCAACAGGTACTGCATAACATGCCACAAGCGAAAGCGATTTAAAGTATAAAATTAGAATTCATCTCAAATATCAATTACAAAATTGCATGACAATATATTAAATAATATATTATTATTAAATTATGACTGCATGATTTTACTATATTTGATTAATGTATAATATTTAAGAACACTCGAGGGCAAACTTTGTATGCCTGTATGGGCGGAACATGGACTGTGCCTATTTTATTTGTAAAAACATCTGTATATACCTGTTTCACAAAATAAATAAATTGAATTGAATTGAATTGAAAATCTGGAAATCTGTCCGGAGATAGGAAATTGGCGTTTTTTATAATCTCTTGGGTTAGTCACGCTAAGCCGTCGGTCCCGGTTGCCATTTGATTGGGTTTTAATAAATTAGGTTTAGTTTGTATTTTGTAATGTAATTTAATGAATGGCATGAAGTTAGTGAATGTTTGTATTGTGCTTTTAATTTTGAATATTATTACATATTTATGTTTTTTTTTTTCGATGTGTGAAGAACTATGGACCTATGTTGTCTTAATAAATAAAATTATTATTATTATTATTATTATATTATATATAGCAGTCGTTACGGGTATTCAGAGGCCAGAAATTCCGACAATTAGTCCAACAAAGAGTATCGTATTACCTCGTACTGGGTTGTGGAGGTCTGATGACAATCGCTCCACGTAAAATACTGATACTCAACTAAATCCGTTAGACTAGAAGCCGACCCCTATTTTAGGAAATTGCTCGGTAGATAGAATGAATGTTGTAAGAGTCAAAACACATGTCTATTTTTTTTAAATTATGAAATACAGATCTATTTAGTCTATCTAGTTGGTCTATTTAGTCGACCGCGGTTTCGCCAGAAAGTTTTAGTATCACTTGCCAGAAAAGGTACACACCTCAGCACAATACTGCAGCATATCAGCACTACAGCGCTGGTATTCTGATGCGTCCTGATTGCAAGTAAGGTAGTGTGACATTCGTCCTTTAGCGTTGTAGTCGCTCTATGGTTCGACATCTGTCTCAGAATACAACATGCAATTTTCAACATTTTTTTGAGCATAGACTACATAAACTCTATGTTTTTGAGACAGATGTTTCGTCACCGTCCTCTATGGTCAACTTACGAATCTGCAGTTTTAGAGAAATTATGTTGTGATAAAAAAAAGGTGAAATCTGTACAAGTTGGCAAATTTACCAATATCTAGTTCGGCAGTTTATAGTATTGATATTGTCCGAATCTGCATTTTATATTATTTTACCAATTTTAGATTAGAGGTTCCAGCGAAGGAGATGCATATTTTTTTTAGATTCGTAAGCTTGCCGTGGAGTTGACGATATTACTTCTTCGAAAATTCCGCAGGCCAGCCTAAACAATTTGAGTCAAACCTCCTTCATAAGGGAGTCGATAAATAAAAACAATCAGATCAATAAACAGTTGTAGAATAAAACCTCTGTATTACTACTACGTTGCAACAAGCTACCAAGTGCGGGTCATTTGATACTCTGTACATACGATACCATCATGCTGCCGCAAACCTTGAATGAAGCTAAAATAGTATACGTACGAAATTTGAAATTCACATTTTTGTTACTGGCCACTTTTAGTTCCGGACTTAAAAAAAAAGAGGTTGTGTTTAAAAAAAATAATTTTAAATGATACTGGCAACTTATAGTGCCAAATTAAAAATAAACGAGGTTCATTGTGGTTAAAATCTGAAATTTTGAACGAATTCGAAAATAAAGATAGGTAACATTCTACTTAGCCGCAAACCTTGAGGGATACATAAAAATTATAGCATTTTGATTTACGTTCGTATGGCGGAATGTCAAAATCCCTTCCGCGTAAAATCCCTAAAAAAATCGGTTAAAAAAAAAAAGAGTAGATATTAATGGGACCGCCACTTATCTCTTCGTATAGAATAGAATATCATTTATTTCTGAGTATATGGTATTACAGCTTTTACAATTTATACAAATGGTCCACATAATACTACCGTGGCCGGTGTAGAAATATTAATTTTTTACCTTATAATCTATTTATATTATTTTACATTTTATTAAAAAAAGCATTTGAATAAATTTTACCTTTATTTATTTAACATTATAATTTATGATCCATAAAATATTTCTATTAAAACTGACGTGAGTTTGTAACATTATTCAAATTATGAAATACGGGTGTTAATCACGTAATGTTTGTGTGGTGTGGTCTATTTAGTCGACCGCGGTTTCGCCTATACTTTTCGGCATCTTCAAGAGAGTGCGTCACGGCGCGCCTGAGTCGCAGCCAGTCTTGCACTGTGCTTCATTGCATATTCATATCAGTACCTCGGAAATATCGAGGGACAACCTGGTTTTATTTTGACTACTGCGTAGATTTTCATTATATTCCAATAATTATCATTGTAATCCTAATACGCATCATTTAATTTAATTTCAATTACATGAAATTATTTTACACTAGTTAACAATAAATCATATTATTATATGAATACCTTTACATTAAATAATGCATTTATCCCGTTTTTAGTTCAGTACAAGGATAAATAAAACACAGATAAAATGCTAAATATAGTATGGTATTTAATGGGCACGTTGGAATTTACTATATTTCCTTATAAATGTTTTGTAGTATACATGAAAAAACCTGTAAAATTTTAAAACTTATTCGATTAAGGGGACACTCTCGATCGCCGTATTTTCATACATTCGTAATCGTGTTGTAACCTTATAATATAAAACACTAAAATGTGTTTTTTCGTGCACATTTTGTCAATAATACAATTTAAGTTTACCAGTTTGTATGTTATCAATTGGCAATCATAAAATACTGATCTTCAGCTACCGGTAAAAACGAACCACGTAAAACCATCATAAAAAATAACTTTATTCTTAATTAGGTATAAGTTTCATACTTAATTAAGTAATCAGTAAATTATAATAAATTAAATATCGTGAAGCTACGTAATTTACCTACTAGTTTATTACAGGATATTGCTATATTACGATCATCGAATTACATAGATAGATACTCCTTTATACATAGGACGTCGTCCATCATATAAATGACTTCCTTTGTAAGTTTATTTATAGCTTGTAGTAGAGCCTTTGTGAACGATCTCCAAAAGGAGTATCATCAGCCTTGGTAAAGAGTTTACAACATGAATAAAGGAAACTCTTTGCGAAATTACAGCTTTTTAGGTCCCAAGCACGATGTATATAACGTGGTTCAAAGATTGAGCCTAGCCCAAAGCCTCCTTAGCATTGCTTGCTACTTTTGACATTTAGACTCGACTATGACGTACCTACATATTTTAGAAATAATAGATCTGAAGATGTAACATGGAGAAAATTGACGGTTTAAACTTTTGCAACATTTGAACTGTCAAATTTCATAGAAATTTTCCCCGGGCCGGGTAAAAGCTGTCAGAACCCATACATTTCTAAACTTAGACGTGATTTTTATCTGGAACGCGCAGTGGGAATAATGTAATTTAAAACTTATAGTTCTCTCTAGTTAAATGCATGCTCTCTGACCTCGTTATCCACATAAAAACGTCAAAAGACGTATAAATAATGCAAAGCCATTCGGTAGCTTTCGTTCTAAGTTGTTTAATTATATAGCAGAAACAAATTATTGTAATTAAAACGTATATATATGTATAATTATAAGTTTAGATATAATTTTGTTTTCGGTGACGGTACATAATAATTGATTTACTTAATGTTATATTATATTCTCATGTAAGTGGCTTTGTCTTTTTGAGAATTAATGATTTAAACCATAAAAGACAAAAGAAATTGACGTGTCTATGTTGATAACGTCATAGTCTATTCTAGATGTCAAAAGTAGCAACCCGTGCTAAAGGGGGCTGGGCGTTGACACGTCAGTATTATTATAACTTAGCTTCTATCCGTTGTTAATCGATAAGAAGAACCCCATGACCTTCCTTAGGCTTTCAACTATTTCTCATCAATATCGGTTTTGTGGAGACTTATGTTTTTATAATTATAAACATGAATTTTGCCTTTCCGTAAGAAAATTTGTTTGACAAATCCTAAAATACAGTTGAGGAATCCTAGGAGGCATGAGGCAACTGTAGCTTAGAGGTTAAAGCGGGTGCCTGGTTTGCAAAGGCCGCAGGTTCAAGTCCGGCCGGTCCCATAATTTTTCAACTGTTTCTTAGTCAAATCCTGAAATATTAACAAACAATACTATAATTATTTTATAGCAGCTGTGCACCGTTTTGCCACACCGTTTTCGATAATATAGGCGTGTGTTGTTGTTTAAAAATTAAAATCACAAACAGAGCCCATACAAATGCAACAAAATGTTTGTAATCTAATGACAGACGCCAGTCAGACAGAGAAGCCAAATGTTCTTGACTCCTAATCCAACAAGGTTATGGGCGTATATAAGGTCATTGTACAACTAGAGTCAAAATTTTACTAAGAAACATCTAAAAAAGATATGGGACCGGCGGGATTTGAACCTCGAACTTTATGCACACTGGGCAGTCGCTTAACCAACCAGCTATGGTCGTTTCTTGCCAGGACCCTAAAGGTTCATTCTTCACAACATTTGTGCTGAATGCAACTTCGCTATGTTGGTTTGTATCCTACTTAAGATAGGAACAAATGGATGAACGTGACGTCGCGAAATGAAGTATTGAATTTACTTAGATCAATAATGACTAATTTTCAAAACTATCACGGCCACATGGATATTAGCTGCGGGCCGCACGGAGGACCATTTGCGGGCCGCAGGCTACCGACCGCTGCCTTGGATAAACCGCGTGGACAGTAGGTTTTTCTGAGTCTCCAGATTTATCTCTGTTTTTACTTATATCCTACCTTTAACCTTTCTTTCAAGATACCGGCGTGAATCGTGATATTTAAACCAGGTGGGATGATAATATCATATTATGTTAATTAGTCATATTTAACTACTTTCCTACTATGTACAGACAGATACCGTACAGATTCACGCATCATTGTGCATTGCACTCGAGTGAGCAGCGGGCTTATTGATACTTTTTAATTAATTGGATAGCATAGATTAATAACGCCAAGATCGTTGGTCCTCATACAAGTGTTTCGTCTAACTAAAGTCGAAAGTGAGACAGATTGATGTGTGCATGAAAGTTATTCTGCACCAACACTAGCAGAAATCCGTGTTCGTACGAGGCATATTACCGAAACGGTTCAATTTAATGTGGCTTCATGTGTATAGTCGGTTTCTAGGTGTAATAATTCTATGTTGGACCAATACTTTGTTAAGAAAAGTATTAGTCATCTATTAAAAATATGCTGTTTCACATTTTTTTACTAACGAAGTACGGCCAATTAGACGGCCCGCAAAAACCAACATGTGTATTGTTATATGTGTACTGTACTGTACCTTTTTGTCACACATAAGCAAATAAAAATTTGTGTTATGACTTTATGAGCGACGGAAGAAAATATTAATCAAAACTTCCTATTGATTATTTTTATAGCATTTAGTATGCTTAGCAAATTATACTAAGAAACCGTTTCGGACTGGCAGGATTCGAACCGGCGACTTTCTGCACAACGGGCAGCTTTATATGCTATAAAAATAATCAATTAGAAGTTGAAATAACGTACGCGTTCATTCTTTACAACATTTGTGCTGAATGTAACTTCGCCATGTTGGTTTGTATCCTACTTAAGATAGGAACAAACGGATAAACGTGACGTCACGAAATTATGTAACATACAGTTGAGAAATTTAGGGTCCTGGAAAGACCGTTGCTGGTTAGTTAAAGTGGCTGCCCGGTGTACAGAAGCTGGATGAAGTCCAGCTGGTCCGATATTTTTTCCAACTGTTACTTAGTACGTTAAATAAAGTCAGTTTATTTGTATTTGTCTTACTTTTGTAGGTAATTAATTACTTAAAATATACCATAATCTAATTATGTACAAACAAAACTGAGCAAAGAGCACAAAAATATTTGTAAATATCGATAAGTGAAATAACAATTATTTATCTTTATTTGTCTGGGTTCTGATGGCCGCCGTCATTATGCATAAAAACTGATATCTACTGCGAGTATACAACATCTATATAATTGTACGCCCGAATGACAGATTTATCATATAATGATAGTATTCATTTGATTGATACTAACAGTTTTGTTAGCAGCAAATTATATTTGACTAAAGGTAACTATTACCTTTCTGCTAGTTTTAAGCGACAGATAGCAATTTCGCTATCCTATTTTATTGACATTACAGCCAAGAACTTGGCTACTAACAGATCTGCTTCTATTGAGCAGACTAATGACATGCAATTATCGAATGATTATTTGAATCATGACATGAATTATAACTTAGCCTCTATTGAGGGTACTTCTGACATTCTTAATATTAATGATATTGACATTTCTAATTCTCATATTAATTCTGAAATCTGCAATCATTTAAATTAGTTCATGAGACAACAGAGGTAGCAACCTCTAGCTCTAATTTATTACATGTACAATTGATCAATTTAGCTGCAGAATCAAATAGTAATTATATGTCAAAACACCCACAAAAATGTACTAATTACAATACAAACGAAAATATAAACCTGGTGCATCAAAATATATGTTGTTTAAATCTGGGTAAGCAACTAGAACTGGAATTATTCATGAAATCTGAAAATATTAGTATAATGTGTGTTACTGAGCATTGGCTTAAGGGGCATCAGCTCATGTTTAATTTCAGCAACCACCAGGTTGGTAGTTCATTCTGCAGGGTCAACACAATACATGGGGGGTCCCTAATTTTACTTAATAAGAAACTTAAATTTAAAGAACGGAAAGATATTGTGTCCCTCTCTGTAGAATGTTCCATAGAACTATAAACTCCCTCCGCAGACCTTAATTTATTTTTAGAAATCATGGATGAAGCCCTATGCAGAGTAAATAATTTGGGTAAAACAATTTTAGTCTGTGGAGATTTTAATATTAATATTCTAGTTAATACAACTGCATCATGTCAAATTTTGAGTCTTTTTAAATCCCATAATTTAATAAACTTATTTATGGAGCCTACTAGAATAAGTGCCACCACGGCTACATGCTTAGACAATATTTATACAGATATTAGTCCAACTCACAGAAGTATTATTAATAAACTAGATTCTGATCATTCTGGGCAAATGATAAGTTTTAAAATAAAAAGTAAAAATGTAGTTAGGAAAAAAATTACTTCTATACCAGTAACAGCTAGTCGCTTTGAACGTATGAGAGTTAACCTAGCTAATAACTTACCTTTCTTAGATAATGACATAGAGCCTAATGTAATGTATAATTCGTTTTTTGATTCATTTCTTCGCGATTTTAACTCAATATTTACTTCCAAGGAGATTACTGTTACTAGTAGTCCTGTCTTTGGTGACTGGGCAACCGCAGGTATCCATAAGAGTAGGCAAACATTGTACATTTTATACTATGAAAGACAATTTAATAGCAGTGAAGAGTTTAAAGAACATGTCAAATCATACTCGAAGATTTTTAAACGCGTTTGTAAAATTGCCAAATCTACATTTATTAAATCTAAAATCAAAAACAGTAGTAATAAAATTAAAGCCACATGGAAGGTTATTAATGAAGGGACTGGGAAGGTTAGATCAAAAAATTCAGACTTTAAGTTAAGTATCAATGGTCAAGTAACCAAGTCAGATTTAGAAGTTGCCAGTGCTTTTGAAGGATTTTTTACTGCTTTTCCTGTCTCTCTAACTAGTGCTTTAGGCTCTTCCTCCTCCGTTGCCGAGTCGTTACTTAAAGATAATGTGCCTGAGTTTTACAATAATTTCGATTTTTACCATGTTAATTTGTCTGATTTTAAAGCCGCGTTTAAATCAATTAATATTAAGAAAACGGCTGATCTATGGGGCATTTCTGTACATATTATAAATTCGTTGATTGACATTATTGCACCTGATTTAATCGTGATATTTAATAGATGTATTGATTGTGGTGTGTTTCCTGACTTAATGAAATTAAGTAAAGTCATTCCTTTGTTTAAATCAGGTAGTACATCAGACCCCACAAACTTCAGACCAATATCGGTGCTACCTACGTTTAGTAAAATTTTTGAAAAATTAATTCTCGCGCAGTTACTTAAATATTTTAATGAAAACAATCTGTTGCACACTAAACAATTCGGCTTCACTCGCGGACGGTCAACATGTGATGCTGGGGTAAAATTACTGGAATGCATATTTGAGGCTTGGGAGGAGTCGCGGGATGCCTATGGGGTGTTTTGTGACTTATCTAAGGCTTTTGATTGTGTGCAGCATGAAACTCTAGTCAAGAAGTTACACCACTACGGTATAAGAGGCATCGCTCTGGATCTTCTTACTTCATATCTAAGCGATAGGATTCAGAGAGTAGATGTCAATGGAAAGCGTTCGCATGGATCAGCTGTAGCAATGGGGGTGCCACAAGGCTCTATTTTAGGGCCTTTCCTGTTTCTCTTGTATATTAATGATTTACCTCATCTTGTTAAGGATAATTATGAGATAGTATTGTTTGCGGATGACACTTCTTTAGTTTTTAAGGTAAAAAGACAACAATCAGTAATTGACGATGTAAACAATGCTTTATCAAAGATAGTGAACTGGTTTAGTGCTAATAACTTGCTTTTAAATGGTAGTAAAACAAAATATATTAGATTTTTTACAAAAAATGTTAAGCAAGTCAAAACTAGTGTGGTGATGGACAATGAGGAATTGGAAATGGTCAATAAGGTTGTCTTTCTTGGTATAACATTAGACTCTAAATTACAATGGGGCCCACATATAGAAACGTTGTCTGGTAGACTCAGCTCAGCAGCTTACGCCGTAAAAACAATTCGTCAACTGACCGATGTTGACACTGCGCGTTTAGTTTATTTTAGCTATTTTCACAGTATAATGTCATATGGTTTATTGCTCTGGGGTAGTGCCGCGGATATAGATTCAATATTTGTGCTCCAGAAACGAGCTATTCGAGCTATCTATATGATGAGTCCCAAGGAGACACTAAGAAATAAATTTAAAGAGATACATATTATGACGTTACATTCTCAATACATTTACGAAAATTTAATGTACGTTCACAAAAACCAAACGAAATTTAAGAAAAATAGTGATCTCCATAAATTAAATCTAAGGAACAAAAACAAACTCGCTGTGCCCACTACTAGGCTCCATAAAATCTCAAACTCGTTTCCAGGTCAATGTATACGCTTTTACAATAAACTTCCTTTAGACGCAATAGAATTATCGATAGGTAAATTTAAAAAATATGTTAAAACTAAACTATGTCAAAAAGCTTACTATAGTATTTCAGACTACATAAATGATAATAGTATTTGGAAATGAATTGCTCTTCTTATGTGATTTTTTTTATGTACTTTTATATTGTTATATTTTTCATTTTAAAAGATGGTGCACATGAGTTTCTCACCAGCTCTTCTCATAATGCAATACCCATCGGAGCTGGTACTTAGATTGATTTTAATTCGATTCTAAACAGTTTGATTAAAATTAATCTGAGCCCCGGTTATTCAAATCATTGTAATTAGTATAATTTAGTATTATTTATGATTTACTTTTATATCATTTTTTGTAATGTTTTGACGTGTTCAAGCGCCTCCTGGGGCCTATGAAAATAAATGATTTGAATTTGAATTTGAATTATCAACGCAGGGCCTAAGCCACTAGGGCTAGGAACTTGAAATTTTCTATGATGGTTCCTTACAAGGCGTAGGGGCGCACTAAGAAGGGATTTTTGGCAATTCCATTTTGAAGGGGGTAAATTGAGGAATGAACGGTTGTATGAAAATCCGTCATTTTTAAAGTTACAAGCATGTAATTTCGTATAGTTAGACTTGAATAAAAATAAATGATTTTCGTGATATTTTTTTTTCCTAAGAGGGGGAATTTAGGGTTTTTCAGTTAGAAGTGAGTTGACGCAAATAATCAATAGATGGCGTTGTGAATATTTTTTAACTTGCGGGCACCGGACATAACATTAACATTTGACGCGGGTGAAAACGAGCGGGGCATTTAATCTATTATATACGTAAGCCTATCAACTTTTACATACATTTTGATGGATTTATCGCCATGAGTCACTCGAGTATGAGCCATAAATTCTTACGATTTTACACCATACTCTAGTAAAATGAGTCATTGTATCGATACCTATTAGTATACTTTGGCGAATCATATTTTTTTGCATTATTGCAGATACAAATTATTAATATTCTTAATAACCCACTCCAGCTAAACTTAATTCGCGTATTAGGAGGAAGTTCAAAGCGTGGGGCGCTCTGTGCCATATTTTCGTCTATCGAGTAACCCACGCTTTTTCACAATAATACTAAGTAGTATTTTTTGTTCAGTACCATTTTCAGCTTATATTAGGAATTATTTTTCACTTTTTAGTTAGAAGTACTTTAAAATAAAAGAGTGTGTTGAAGTTTTTTTAAACTATTATTTATTGTCTACTTTTTAGTTTGGCATTTATAACAGCGTTTTTTTTTAATTTTTTTTTATCGAATTATTGCATTGTCATCGATCTTTGACAGGTGTGCAAAATTTTAATGAAATCTGTCCGTTTAAAGTGGGTCAAAATCGAGTCCAAAGGAGTCGGTTACATACATACATACATACAGGTGAAGCTAATATAAGCGTGTTAAAAACAGACACTTAAATTTTATTTATTTCTATTTACTACCGTGTTGTTTTTGTTTTGTTTTTACAACATATTTCATTGCTGCTTCGCTCCTATTAATCGTAGCGTAATGTGATTTTAGCCTAATAATAATAATAGCAGCCCTGTATCTAATACATGTCCCACTGCTGGGCTCGGGCTTCTTCTCATAATGAGAAGGGTTAGGCCTTATTCCATCACTCTAGCCAAGATAGCCCTAGCCTTCCTTAATAAATGGGCTATCAAACAACGAAGTTTTCAATTCGAACCGCCAGTTCCTGAGATTAGCGCGTTCAAACAAACAACCTATACATCCTTATAATATAAGTATAGACTAACAACCATAGTACACGTCATGATTTATCATACAATTGCCATAGGGTCTTCCTCCGATTGTTATGCAAAAGGAATAGCGATTCATTGTACTATCGTACTTCTACAGAATACGTTTAGTAAAACAGCAGGCTTTGATAGCGCCAATCAAACAGTATAAAGAAGATACAAGGACACTTAAAAATTAGACCTCTCGGATTCGTGCCACCATACCACAGTATAAATATGTACAAACAGTACGGAAACTGCCTACAAACGTGCGAAACGGCACGCACACATAAACATGCACACTGACGAGACCCCTAAGCGATTGTCGCGGTGCTCTCAGTAGCGAGTGCCGCTTAGGGGTCTCGTCGGTGTGCATGTTTATGTGTGCGTGCCGTTTCGCACGTTTGTAGGCAGTTTCCGTACTGTTTGTACATATTTATAATGTGACCATACGAAGCCGCGGCGGACATTTGAACGATGTCATATTCCATCCATAATGGCATAAATGGGCCTTTCAAATAAAAAATAAGTTTCTTTAATATCTCACACACATCTAGTTTTATTAAATTTTAATATCGACCCGTTCTTGTTGAAAGACCCTTTATAAGAATAATATAATAATAATAGCAGCCCTATGTGGTATGTCCCATTGCTGGGCTCGGGCTACTTCTCATGATGAGAAGGGTTAGGCCATAGTCCACCACGCTGGCCAAGTGCGGATTGGTAGACTTCACACACCCTCGAGTACTTTTTAGGCACTCTCAGGCATGCAGGTTTCCTCACGATGTTTTCCTTCACCGTTAGCGAGCGATAATTTATATGATAAATCCTTGCTAATATTATAAATGCGAAAGTTTGTAAGTATGGATGTATGGATGTATGGATGTTTGTTAATCTTTCACGCCAAAACTACCGGGTCGATTTCGATGAAATTTTGCACACATGTAGCTTATAGTCTGGATTAACATATAGGCTACTTTTAATTGACATACCACGCGGGCGGAGCTGCGGGCGGAAGCTAGTACACACATATTTACGAAACGACGAATCTTAACGATTTATTGACAGAGGTGTGTGCCGTGGGTTCGATCCCGAGACCTTTAATTTCGCAGTCCTACGGTCTACCACTCGGCTATCGCTGCGATGATACTATGTTATATTTCTACTTCCCTTGTTGACTCAAGAGAATAGCAATAAATCGGTCAATGCTTCGTGCTATCTGTTCGCATAAATTAAAATACTTAAATGACGATTGATAATGAGTTACTTGCGAATCGACTTGTTAAGTTAATTATAAACTTGTGCATGAACTTGGGTGTGGTGTAGAAATTTATCTTTTTATGCTGACTTCAATAATGGAGGAGTATTTTTGCGTACAAAACAAGTCTGTACGCTTCGTCTGACTACAGACCGATACGAAGTAAAAAAAAGTGACGTAAAATTTATTTATTAGAACATCATCAAAATAGGCACTTAAAAATTGTAATAAATACAGAATTATTATAATATAATAATACAGTGCCTTTATAGACAAGTTAGGTGGTGCATTAAAGGAGCCACCCCGAGTGACGTACACAACGATTCCCTACGTCCGGCGCACTCTGGGCAATTCGCGAGTTCTCCAAAGCGAATTGGTTAATCCTTTCACCACGATGGCAAGTCATAATAAAATTTGACTCAGCCATCGACACGACGAAGAAGAAGAAGAATAGACAAGTTGCAACTGAGTTCATGTCTCAGACTTGCTGCAGAAGTCTATAGTACTTTACGCACAAGCTCGTAGGAGACCCACTTCTCTTATATAGGATTCCATATACCACTGAGGTCAGAGTTATTGGTTAAAGTTAAAACGACAAACAAACTAAAGTTTACCAAAATATTGTTGTCTTTCTACAAAAAAGATGATAATGGACTTGTATGCAATGCCATATCACAGAGGTCAAGGAAATTGGTCATCCAGCAAACAATATCAAGCATACCTTACTTATACCTATATACCTTTGTCAACTTTCTATCTTTTTATTTACTACCCCTTATGGTCATTAGAAGACCTCGTTACAGTTTCTACACTTTTGCGACTGCGAGCCACTGATCCATAGACGAAGCATCATCCTGGGACGCCATATCTTGGCTCCGGATGATGTCAAGTCACTCCCGATCGGCCGACTGCTCCAGTTTATGGAGGCTATTGGCCTAAAGGAGAGTCTATAATGAGGCTATAACCACAATAGACCCACGGAGGTCGACGTGAACACCCAAAGCCTCTTCACAATAATAATAATACAGTTTCTGCACAAAATCGATTTCGCTGCGAGCAAAACTTGACCTTTCTTTGCATGTAATTTCACACATCACAAAGGTCAAGGTCGTTTGGTCATTGGACTCACAATTTTAGCGCCCATTCTCCCTTGAAGACATATGCTTCCCATCGCGTCGCTGAGTCATATGCAAACGGTCGCTGCATACATGATTAATGAATCATTTTATTCATTAACTGCTCCTGTCTGTCTTCGAATTGAATCGAGGAAAATATTGGGTAGGAAGCTCGTTGAAATCGCTTCAAAAGTAGCTTAATATTAATCAAGGAAGCGCTAATGTTAATTTAGATTAGGACCCGGAAGTTACGGTACACAGTGTCATGTGCCGTCGCGAACCGCGAGCAGACGGGGCGGGAGAGCCGCCCCGGGGACGTGCTATGGCAATATGCAGAGGGGCACCGGAGAGTTCTATCAGACATCCCGGCGCCCCTCGACACGCATCGAGGCCGGACACTGGGGGGGTTTTAGTGAGTCGTCGGAGTCCCGGCAACCTCACATAACCTCGTCGCACCCTTTTTCATGCGGCGAGGTATCTTGTTGAAGATTTAACCCCTCGACATCAAAAAAAAAAAAAAGGACCTGTAAGTTAAATGCCCTGGTCCTTCAGTTTTTTCGAGAGTTCTTGAGCTGTGGCTAACGTTTACCATTAGATGGACTACACGTCAGTCTACATACTGCGTAAAGGAGGTGGCAATTGAGGATTTTGTCCGATGATAAGCTGACAACTGCCCAAAAATCCTCATTAAACATTATTATCTGTCCCGGTGTCTGATTAACAGTCGCCAGCCCTTATCAAATTGACTAGGGGTCGGCGCAATGTTTGCCTTCCATAACTTTCTATCAGACGTCATCTCGGTTATTACCCTTTAAAACAATCTATCTAAGATTAAATAACAAAGGCAGATGGAGTGCAACAAACACGCAAGTAAAGCCAACAAAGCAAATACAAAATCCATGACCCAAGAAAAACGACATGCTCATCAAAGAGTATTTGGTGCACCCCATCTGCTTTTATTCTATAATCTGAGCAATTTCATCCGTATTTTTCTTGACCTTCCACCACCAGTTGAACCACCTCTTGCAGAACATTCCCTCCTTCATGCTAGTGCCGTTATCACCAGACGCGGCTGTGCATACACCTTTGGGCAATGACACCACCGTGAATAAGACTGCAAAAAATCATGATCTTCATAATTTAATGAAAAAAGTTTTAAATTAGGGACATGTTATTTTATTAATGGTGAAAACGCAATATATTATTATTCACATCCTAGCACCTGCTAGGAATAATCAAATCAAATCATTTATTTCCATGCCGCCCAACATGTCAAAACAAACATCAAAATAAAAAATATATAGAATTAAAATAATACTTAACTAATTAAATTATAATACGTATTGCAATACAATGATTTGACACCGGAGTTTAGATTGACTTTAATTCAACTTAGAAATTTGAATTAAAATCAATCCAAGTACCAGCTCCGATGGGTATGCATCACGAGGAGAGCTGGTGAGAAACTTATGTGCACCATCTTTTCAAATAATTCATACAATATTTGTTTGTTTTTTGGCAATAATTCTATGTGTAAGTTATAGCAACTAAAACAACATTATATATTGCATACATAATTTTTGAGAGTCTAACATAAGAATAACCCTTATGTTCCGGTATCTCCATCTATCCATTGACAATTAAACACATGTTTAGTCAGGCAGTAACCTCGGTCCTCGGAGCCTCAATGAATCATTCAAATCACACACAGGGACCGTTTTGTTAGACTCGCTAATCTTAACGCATGAGAAACGCTTATATTCAGTTGAGGATGTTGTCATACTTAAAATGCGCATATCGCAAACGAGCTTGAATCATCAGGTACACTTAGTAAAATGCATTTTCTCCCAGACAACAACCAATATCGACTAACTATAAATTAAGCTCATATTTGCTGTTGTCAATCAGGGTCAAATCTAGATGGCTACTCTGGACCTACTCGCCACCCTTAGAATGATTAGTAGATCCAGTCTGACCAGCCGTCGCGCGTTATTCGTCGATGTTTGGTTAATTTAATTCAATTCATTTATTCTGTTGCAAATACAGGTACATGGGATGTTAGGTTCATATGAATACATTCAAGGAACACTGTATTTTACCTTGTGGCATGCAATAAATTAAAAACTAAATACTAAGATACAATAATGAAATTCTTTAAAACTACACATAATAATAAAACAGATATAATAGAACTAAACTGTGCAACATTTTCTACAGTTGATCACGTAGGTAATCATCTACGGAATAATAACATTTTTCCAATAATATTTTTTTTAGACAATTTTTTACAATTTAAATGTTTACTTCTCCGAGAATCGCTTTTGGTAGATGGTTGTATACTCTAGGAGCCATACAGAATATACTTTTATTTAAATATGCAGTTGTATTAGACGGACAACTGATTTTCAAATTGTGTCTGCTACCTTTTAATTTTGTAAACATGTGTAAATTATATATTGCATACATATATTTAAAATATAGGTTAATTAATAAGTCTAATTATGGAATTTTACGGGACAAGAGTCAAGACGCAATGGGTGGGGATGGGCACAGACCATCTGGCAACACGATATAAAAAAAAATTACAAGCTTAAAGGCCTAAATGCCTATCATATTGAGATCAACGCGGACAAACCAACGATTGCCTAAATGGAGAATAAAATGAAAATCTTTTAGATGCATTGGGCAAAAACTGCGTGTGGAATTATAATTATTTATTACGTTAGGAAAACTGCATGTTGAAGAGGCTGACATTGTTTTGTGTAGCTTATTAATAATAATAATAATTTAAATTTTATGTATTAATATTTGCACGCCTTGATTGGCAGAATATGATGATACGTTGTAATTAGTTTAAGTCACCTATAATGTACCATATTCACACAGCACAGTAATAGTAGGGACATACAATTCTAAAATATGCTTAAACCGTCTTCATTAACAAATATTGGCAGGTAAACCCGAAAAACGTCATCTTGTAATCTAAGCTAAATTATTATCACTATCATTAATTCACTCTCATAAATCACTTAGGTATACTGCCTAGTTGGCTCAGTGGTTAGCGTATGAGACCACTCACCACAAGGGTTTCATATCCGAGTTCCAAAAGTGTTATTTGGGATTTTTACATAAGGTGGATTATGAAAGAAAGAAAGAAAGATTTTTTTTTACTGGCACAAAACCTACAATAAACAATACAGGAAGTATACGATACGATCAAATACAGTTATACAGTCTGTTACATTACAATACAGTTATACCAAAAGGCCAGCAGCTCAGCATAATGCTAGTGACTGCAATGAACTACAGCCACCTAACGCTGATTTTCAGCTGCAGCCCACGAGTGCCGTACGCTCAAAACTACTAAAATAAATTTAACTATATTTAATATCCGTTGAATTTAAAAAGGAAAAAGAAAGGATACAGATAGCTGTTTACAAATTTAAAAAAATACAAAATCAATATAAATAATAATATATGTTTAAATCAAATAAGTAAGTAATAATTAATTAGTTTTTGAATGATTAAACTATAAAACTGCTAAATAATAGTGTTATCATTTATGTTAAATATTAAATAAACAATATAAATCATACGACGATAAAAAATAATCAAAATAATACGATGTCATACATTTTTTATAGATTTTTGTTTCAAAATATTATTTAATGTATAAATTAGTATTATAAAAATCAGTGTAAAAGCAAATTGATTCAATTTAAAATATGGATTAAAAAATGATTTCACTCACCTCATATCTCATGGGACCTGCCTAAACAATAACATGGGAAAAGTGTGTGTCCATCTCTGCCACACCCTTCTGGATAATATAAGCGTGATGTTATGTACATCACTTATACTTAAGACTTAATCTCGCTGAACAAGAAAGTAAAGTAAATAAATATAAAAAACAACTTTTACTTCTGACGCTAACAGTCTGGGTTTTTATATTGATGATGTCATTGTAAAGGAATCATGGCGGTGCATGTTGTCCTCTCGTAATCAACTGTAGTGATATCGTTGGGTACACTGACGCCTATATCGTTGGGACACAAGTGAAAGTGGCAGAGCTTCTGTGAACACGCTCGAGGTAGAGAACAAACGGAATAGATTGCAGAATACATCGATAGTATGAGTTATGCGAACTGCCAAGGAGTTGAACGCCTTGCCCAAGTCTTGTGTTGCCGTCTGAGAATCAGATAGCGACTTTTTTAAAAATATTATCTTATACAATCTGAGGCGTTCTATTTTTAAATATTATCATTAAAAACTAAGAAACGACACCATAGTGTCTTTGCGCCGAGGCTGTCAGGGTTCGATATCGTCACAGGCACCTTTTTAAAATATTAACTCTTAGAGCTGACGATCTAAGACTAAAAGAGCGTCGCCGCAGGCGCCGACTTTATTTTCGTTAATAACTTAGTAGCGACACCGAAGAGTATTGGCTGGTAAGAGTCGGGAAGTGCCGGCAGCGCTGACTTTTTAATAAACATATTTAATAAAAGTCAGAGGGCGCCAGCGCGGCAGCGTCCCGACTTTTTGAAATATTTTCTTCAAAAACAAAGAAGCTATACTGCGTTACCTAAGACAGATGGCAACCCTAGCCACGCCTCCCGTGACTGCCACAACGCCCCCCATTTTCGTTTTCCCCTCGCACCAGCACCCCTGACCTGCAAACCACCCCTAGGCCCTAGCGAACCTATGCAATAGATAGAGCAAGCGAGTTCTAATATTTGGCGGTAAGTTATAGTTGAGACGGTGAATTGCCACGTTTAAATTGAACCCATTTACCAAAGATCAAATCCAAAAGTCAGCCCAGACGTACAGAATTTTTGTTTTTTATTTCGATGACATCATTGTTAAGGAATCTTGGTGCATTCTGTGATTCTGTCGGTCGTCTGCTTTCATCGGTCAGATTATAATAAACTAACTAAATATGTCCGAATTTTGTCTAGTGAAGTTTCTTAATCAATTATAGGCGTGATGTAATGTATATGTATTATATATATATATATATATATATATATATTACTATTATATTATATGTCACACAATAAGTAGAACTTCTTATGTTATCTTTATTTAATATAGCTCGAATCTCACTTTTTTATACCTAGATGATGTCACAGTACCATCATTGACGTAACAATATTGTTAGTCACGAAAAAATGTGATTGAATGAAGCAGTCAAAATTGAATACTTCATTTCGTGGTCGTAGCCAAAGGAGTGGTTTTTGGGGTGGAAAGTTCTCCTAAAATGTCTCAGACAGCCTCGAAAAGTAACCGTACGAACGGCGCTCACTGACTCTTGACAACAAGTATAATTTTGTGCCACTTCATAGTTTTAAAGAAAATATGTACAGTCGGCGCCTTGCGATGTAAACCTCTTCCGAAATGAAATTCTGGCTGCACCCACGCCCAAGGCTACAATAATATATACTGAGTGTACATACGACTATGGAGCAAACATTTTAACTGTTTGTAACCAACATTACAATGTATAAAGAATATAGTTTATAAGATCATTTATATTTGTCAAGAGACTTTAAAATTAATTAATTTGTATGCTGTCCGGTACCAAGCTCAGGACTACCTCGTACGAATTGTTATTAAATCTGCATATTTATTGGTGTTTAAATAGTGTAATTGACGACAAACTTTGTAAAAAATAGTTGAAGCATTTAAAGAATATTTACTATCTAACGTGTTTTATAATTTTAAAGTGGTATACTTTTGTGTATTAGCTGTTTATGAAGTGTACGTTACGCCAGCAAGAAAGTGTCACCTAGAGTGATATGAGTAGAACGTACAATTAGTGCGCAATCTGCTGTAAATGTGCGCCGCATAAAAAATTTGTGCGTCTTGTAGTTTTGAAAAAAAAACGTAAAAACGATTCCTGCTGGAGTAACGTTGTTCTAGCAAGAAAATTCTAGACGAATCATCGGAGATATAAAATACATACATGGGCAGAGAGCTTATATTTGTGCAAATTTGTGCGCCACCCATAAATATAATTTGTGCGTCTTCAGGTTTTCGAGATATTGCGTTTCCCGCTGGAGTAACGTTTTGCGAATTCGTGTATCTCAAAGACCATTATATGTGCGCCTGTAGAATGAACATACACGAATAGCTCTCAATTTGTGCATATTTGTGACATAATTAGATGCCAGATAATATTTATAATTTTCAAGTAATCGCGCTTTATTGAAAACTTAAAAAAATATTGTAGCCCCTAAATGAGAAGACGTATAAACTCGCTAAAAACTGTATTCGTTCCATCTTGACGTTTATAATTACCATAAAAAGTTTCAAAACAGAACCTACAAGCGCTAATGAATAATATTACTAAAAGTGAAAACGACGGCATCATAACTTTGACGCCATCAAACAAGAAACTGGCTCAACCTAAGATGTGTAAATGTAAACCAAAAATTAGTGCATTTATCAAATAATATATAGTAAAAATATCCAGCTTTAACTGTTTCGTATTAAGTAAATATTAAGACTAAACCAAAACAGTTATTCGGCGCAGGTTATCCGACCAAATTCGAATGACTACAAAAAAGCGACGGATTCATACGTATCGATGACCACCTTTATTAAACGTATTACACCTAAACTGTGTTCGTACAGTCACACTCAAATGTTCGTTGGGAATTATTATTACAATGACCTAATAAAAATATAATATATATTAAATGTACTTTCTGATCATATGAAATCAAAGAGCTTGTTGGTTTAAAAAAATATTATTTTTATTATCATAATCATGATTCTTAAAGTAATTATGGCATCAAATCACAGATCAAATTTCCTACCTATAAATATTAAAACAAACATTGTTCAATTAAACTATTTGTACCTTGTATAGTCATTTGGTATTATTTAAAATCACAGATCAGTTTTTCATTTACTTAAATACACAAACAATAAAATCACTTAAAGTGGCTCAGTACCATCATGGCGTGAAATTTAAATATTAAGTAGTTGTTGTTTTGGCCGAGATATAATTAAGTTTTGGGTATGATTGTATAGTACGCGAACGTAATAAATACCTATAGAGCGTTATATTTTGTTCTGAGTTTATGTTTCTTAAAAAATAGCCGGATTTGAAAACTTCAACCCAAGTTTCACATATCGGGCTGCTTAGGTTTGGGTTTTCAAATTAGGCTAATTTTTAAGAAACATAAGCTGATAATAATTTTAACCGGTCTATACTACGTTCGCGTATCATACTATCATATCCAAAACTAAATTATATCTCGGCCAACAAATAAGTAACTACTTTATACTTGAATTTCCCGTTATGATGGTACTGAACCTTTATCACAGAAAATCACAGTTTTTTCGTTTTTCTACTGATATAATCAATGCAAATGGCTAAATTTATTTATGTCTAATCAAAAAAAAAATCTGAATTTATTTTTATAAATATTTCTACTGCACTGTACTCGGGCACAATACGTTTCAACCAGTTAGCGAGTAAAGTTAAGAAGGTCATCGATACGTATGAATCTGTCGCATTTTTGTAGTCATTCGAATTTGGTCGGATAACCTGCGCCGAATAACTGTTTTGGTTTAGTCTTAATATTTACTTAATACGAAACAGTTAAAGCTGGATATTTTTACTATATATTATTTGATAAATGCACTAATTTTTGGTTTACATTTACACATCTTAGGTTGAGCCAGTTTCTTGTTTGATGGCGTCAAAGTTATGATGCCGTCGTTTTCACTTTTAGTAATATTATTCATTAGCGCTTGTAGGTTCTGTTTTGAAACTTTTTATGGTAATTATAAACGTCAAGATGGAACGAATACAGTTTTTAGCGAGTTTATACGTCTTCTCATTTAGGGGCTACAATATTTTTTTAAGTTTTCAATAAAGCGCGATTACTTGAAAATTATAAATATTATCTGGCATCTAATTATGTCACAAATATGCACAAATTGAGAGCTATTCGTGTATGTTCATTCTACAGGCGCACATATAATGGTCTTTGAGATACACGAATTCGCAAAACGTTACTCCAGCGGGAAACGCAATATCTCGAAAACCTGAAGACGCACAAATTATATTTATGGGTGGCGCACAAATTTGCACAAATATAAGCTCTCTGCCCATGTATGTATTTTATATCTCCGATGATTCGTCTAGAATTTTCTTGCTAGAACAACGTTACTCCAGCAGGAATCGTTTTTACGTTTTTTTTTCAAAACTACAAGACGCACAAATTTTTTATGCGGCGCACATTTACAGCAGATTGCGCACTAATTATACGTTCTACTCATATCACTCTAGGTGACACTTTCTTGCTGGCGTAACGTACACGTTTATGAAGGGAATTGGCGATTTGCGATCTGCCACGGAAACTTCAGATTTCGATATTATTGACACTTATCCTGGCCCATATCTTTGCTTATTTACTTACTTGTCCATCCTAAGGTTGCCGGTCTGTAAGAAATTGCTTATAGCGATAAGGCCGCCCAACATAATTTTTAAGTGCAATTGTGTACAAAATTGTCTTTGTTAATATTGGTGTACAATAAAGATTACTTTCTCTCACTCTATCTATCTATTTATTTTATTTTATTTTATTGGAAGACCAACAGCAGGTTATAACATTTTATGATACTTAATAATACGTAACATATAGCTAATTTAGGTCTTCGCTGATAAACAATTGAATACAATAATTAATATGTGTGACTATAAACTTATACATGAATAAAATTACATTCTTTAATGTTTTAAAATTGATACAACATTAGAAAATTTTGAGAAAAAATCCAGACTGAGCACCCGTCTCACTGATTCAACTTTAGACACAAATATATCAAAATCTAACTTTTTAGCCTGTGTGTTTAAACAGCTACTCGCTCTCCACAGAAACGCATTCTGGCGATAGTTTGTAGATGCCAATGGTAGATGGATTGGGGTATAATGCCTCGCTGATTTGGTTGGCACATTAAATGCTATTTTAGAAAGAAGGTCAGGACTGTCTATCTTACCAGTTAATACATTCAGGAAATAAGTAATGTCCGCTATTTCACGGCGCACATAAAGTGGAAGTATATGAAATTGTGCGCATATCTTCAAGTAATCCTCTGATTTATATTTGAACTTCTATTTATCTATCTATCTTTCTTTCTATCTATCTTTCTATCTATTCGTCTATCAATCCGTGGATTACGCGACTATCTCATTTTTGTGGATTTTAATTAGTTGTAGTTACTATTCACCAGAGAGCATGACACACAACAAATGACCTTATTTCCACTGCGCGAGCAGTTCCAGATAAAATTCACGTCAAAGTTTAGAAATGTATGGATTTTGACAGCTATTACCCAGCCCGGGGAAAATTTTCTATGAAATTTGACAGTACAATTGTTGCAAAAGTATAACCGTCAATTTGCTTCATGTTACATCTTAAAATTATTATCTCTACTTTTCACCTTTAGGTCAACTACAATCTAGTTTAAAGTTCGATGAAAAAAATAAACTAAAAAGACGGTATCATAGTTAATGACTCTAATCCTTATCTATGGTAAAGAAGACTTGTACTTCTTAATTAGTGGACCAATAATGGATTTATAACGAGTAAATAATTAACAAAACTACTATATACTAAACAACTAAAAACTATTACTAAAGCGTGGCGTATATGCATATAGAATAGATGGATCTTTAGGTTAGGTATTTCTTCTCATTGTAGATAATCTTTAGTTAAAATGTTGGCTTAGTTATCTTGTCAAAAATTCTTGTAATATTCTTGTATGTCATGTCAGATGTTCAGGCTCTGGATATCCATAAAAACTGTTGTCTTGTCACTTTGCAAACGGCTACTGTCGTGGACTGTATGATAGGTTTTAATTAGGTTGTCTGCACGTGTGGTGTATTAGTTTAAGCGGTCGCCGTGGGTTCGATCCCCACATGGGACAACTTTGTGTGATTCGCGAAGATTTGTTTTAAGACTGTGAGTGCTTGTGTGAGTGAATGTGTGTTTTTGGCCTTATCACTGGGACTATTGGATAGTATAATTGCTTCTAGCGTTCTATCTAATGTAAAAAATCCAAATTATTATTATTATTATTTCATCTGTTATGTTTAAGTCCAATAGCAGGTTTACAGCACAATTCCAACTCCATGCTATTGTGAATTATCTGATAGAAAGTTCACAAATAACACTTTGCCCGACCCGGGAATCGAACCCGAGACGCGCATACGCTAACCACTAGACTCTAGACCATCGAAACAGTTTAATATTAATTTTATTTGACCAAAAACGTTTAGGTACATATTTGTCACTTGTTTTAAAATACAATTTTCGATAGGTCAGTCAGGGCCCAATTATGAGGCAAGTGGCGATTTTCAAGGACACATATTAATACTTTTACCTCTGAAGGTTAATGAAGGGTAGCTATTTGGGATGCCGAGCTCCGAAGAGGTCGACACACCATATTGAAACTCCACAGAGATCGACACTCGACTCTATGGGTAATATAAGCGTGATGATATGCAATATGATATGTTATAAATCTTTAAGAAGTGACAACCCTAACAATTTATTAAATAACATGTCTCACTTTCACTAACAACTTGTAAGTTTTAACTTTGTAAGCACATGCTGCAAGGTCGCACTTTCAGCTAAACCTGTTTCAGTTATTACGCGAATTGCCTGGATAAAACTAGTTTGGACTGCACATTGACTTACTTTTATCAGGCAAAGGGTACGATTCGGGCAAAATCAGAAAGGGAAGCTTGCCGTTTCTGACTTTGCCCGAATCGTAGATGAAATTCCTTGTTAAGATGTCCTTTTCCATTATTTTTTGGCGTTGAAAATAACTGACCGTATACCACAACGATAGACATATTATTATCTCCTTCAGTCGAATTTTTACTCCAACCTCCACATATACGTACTCACATATGGCGTGACATACGTATAAAGTTCAACAACCTTAAATTCACTTTCATTATATTATTTGCCTCTTATTAAAAGCAAAAGTGTAAGTACTTGGATATTTTTTCGAAGTAAATGTGAAAGTTACTTTTTACTGGCCAAGTTGCTTGGTCATGTTTTATAAGCTTGTAAAAGACATACACATCACGCCTATATTAACCAGAAGGGTGTAGCAGAGATAGATAGAGAATTCTTTATTGTACGCAAATAAGAAGTACATAATTGTGATACATAGTCTAATTGAAACATGTACAATGGGCGGCCTTATCACTATAAAGTGATCTCTTCCAGGCAGGAATAAGTTTGGATGGACAGGAATAAGTAATAAATAATAGTTTAAAAAAACTAAAAAACACGCTTTTAAAGTACTTCTAACTAAAAAGTGAAAAATAATTCCTAATATAAGCTGAAAAAAGCGTGGGTTGCTCGATAGACGAAAAATATGGCACAGAGCGCCCCACGCTTTTTTCAGCTTATATTAGGAATTATTTTTTACTTTTTAGTTAGAAGTACTTTAAAAGCGTGTTTTTTAGTTTTTTTAAACTATTATTTATTTTCTACTTTTTAGTTTTTTTTTTTTTTTTTTTTTTTTTATATATTTTTAATTTTTTTTATCGAATTATTGCATTGTCATCGATCTTTGACAGGTGTGCAAAATTTGAATGAAATCTGTCCGTTTAAAGTGGGTCAAAATCGAGTCCAAAGGAGTCGGTTACATACAAACAAACAAACAAACAAACAAACATACAGGTGAAGCTAATATAAGCGTGTTAAAAAGACATGGTTGTGGCGGTATGCGCACATAATCACGTGAACAGATCTCGACGAGTGCTGAATCGCGATAACGAAGTGTTCACAGAGAGTATACATATACCACTTTCAATATGCTACCGTTGGACAGCTGTCCGCCAGGCAATACCACCGAGCCTGGTCGGAGGATCCTCCCTTTGTGGTGGAGGAACATCACACCTTGTTCCTCTACGCTGATCAGTGGTGTAGTACTTACTTTAACAAAAAATAATGTGTATACATACATGTGTAACATAGTATAAATAAATATAGTTTAAAAAAACTAAAAAAACACGCTTTTAAAGCACATCAAACTAAAAAGTGAAAAATAATTCTTATTATAACCTGAAAATAATAATAAACGAAAAATACTAGTACTATTGTGAAAAAAAGCGTGGGTCGCTCGATAGACGAAAAATATGGCACAGAGCGCCCCACGCTTTTTTTCACAATAGTACTAGTATTTTTCGTTTATTATTATTTTCAGGTTATAATAAGAATTATTTTTCACTTTTTAGTTTGATGTGCTTTAAAAGCGTGTTTTTTTAGTTTTTTTAAACTATATTTATTTTTCACTTTTTAGTTTTTAGTTTTTTTTTAATCCTGGCGATCCTAATCAGGATAATGAGATAAATTTATGAAATTATTATATTGTCGCTGATTCTTTACAAGTGTAGAAAGTTTGAATTAAATCTGTCCGTTTAAAGTGGGTCAAAATCGAGTCCAAAGGAGTCGGTTACATACAAACAAACAAACAAACAAACAAACATACAGGTGAAGCTAATATAAGCGTGTTAAAAACACATTTCATTTGTTTTGTTAAGTCCCATGTTATAGGGGTATCGGTCTCCACCTCACCTCAACTCCGTGTTGCTAGTTAGAATTAGGCCCCATGTTAGGGTAGGTATCGTATCATTATAGGGTATCGGTGCATGAAAGGAGCCTCCCCGAGCGACGTACATAATCAACCCCTACGTCCGGCGCACGCTGGGCAGTCTGCAAATTTCCACCAAGCAGACTGGCGAATCCTTTCACCACGATGGCAAGCCAACACCATAGAGTATGACTGCAGCCATCGATACGAATGAAGAAGAAAGGTATCGGTCTCCACCGGGCGAAATTTCAACTCCGTGTTGCTAGTTAGAAATTGCACTGGGAAAAATCCCTTAGTAACGCTTGCCGGATCCCAGGAGTCGAACCAAAGACCTATCAGTAGAAGCCCGCATACGCTAACCGCAAGATCAACAAACAGTTTCTAGTCTCCAAGTGTTAAGTAGAAAGTTTAAAGTCATCATTCGCCGAGTCATTTCCCAATAACATTAGGGTCGGATTCTAGTCTAATGGAATTAGCTGAATATCAGTATTTTACGATGAGCGACTGCCATCAAACCTCCACGACCCAGTACGAGGTCATACGATATTCTTTTTTTTTTTTTTTTTTTTTTCTTGCAAAAAAAGCTTACTAGCAATTTGCAATACAAATTACCTACTAGTATTCTTGTTAACTCCCTCCAGCTAAGCTTAATTCGCTTGTGTTAGGAGGAAGTTTATGTCCGTGGTGTAATGGCCAGGATTCAAACCCACGACCTCTCGATCGTAAGACCGATGCTTTATCCATTGCGCCACGGCCGCTTTGTTAATCTTCTTTCTGGTCTCTGAATACCCGTAACGACTGCCATCTTCAAATGGTAACTAGGACCGGCTTAACGCACTCTTCAAGACACGAAATAAAAAGTAACGTACGTCGTAATGTGAAGATCACCCATCGACAGCCAACTTCAGTAAGCGATGCTTAACCTGCAAGATCGATCGGCCCACGCTGTTTCCACCTAGCGACTAGCTCCACAAATAGAAAGTTTAAAAGTATTTTCTCTAATTTGCGAACACAATGGCGGCTGAGAATCCCACATTATTGTTTATTTCGTATCTTGAACAAACACTCGATAGATAGCGAATGAGATATGATAAGATCTTGTGAGAAAACGAATGGTGGCCTATTTGTTATGGGTAAAGCAGCATCCGATGAATATTGTTCCTTTTTTTAGGGTTCCGTAGTACCTACAAGGAACCCTTATAGTTTCGCCATGTCCGTCTGTCCGTCCGTCTGACCGAGGCATAGCGACGAAACCGTTGGTGCTAGAAAACAGAAATTTTGCATAAACATCTATGTTAACAATACAAAGAAAGTCGTAGAATAAAATTTGGAAAAATATTTTTTTTTCGGGTAGCAAAAAAAAAAACATCCCTACTTTACATGTAGGGGTACCTACATGTAAAGTGGGGATGTTTTTTTTTTTGTCGCCTACCCCATAGTGTGGGGTATTGTTAGATAGGACTTTTAAAAACGTTCAGGGGTTGCTAAGACGGTTTTTTTAATTAACTTTAAAGAGTTTATTAATTTTTGTTCGAGTAGAGCGTCCCCCCCCTCTAAAAGCTAAACTACTGGATCCCAAAATCTGAAAAAAATTGTGTCGGTAGTACATGTAATAAACATACATAATACATATATAAAATCACGCCTTTATCCCACAGGGGTAGGCAGAGACGATGGAACGCCAAGCAGTTACTTTAACTTAATTAGTTCTAGAGTAATTGGGGTCCAAAGTGTAAAATGCAGTTACTTATAATAATTCGTGCAAATTACAAAAACCTTTGAAAGTAATGACTTGTATGAAGATGTTATTTTATACTACGCTCACAGCGAACGAACGTGTAGTCCACTTAATGGTAAGTGGAGTACATCCCATGGACATCAAAAATCCACAAAAACAGGTTATAGATGCGTCGCTGCAGCTGAGGACTATGGTGTTATGCCTCATGTGGCTTGATCTCACCACCAAACCGGAACACAGTAATGGAAGCACTACTATTTGGCGGTAGGTTAAAGGTGAGACGGTGGTGCTGCCGACCTCGAGCTCATTCACAAGAGCTCTACCACCAGTAAAAGGTTTGTTCGTAGGGCTCTTGTGAACGAGCTTGAGGGAGGAAGCGTCGATCCGTTTCGTATTTAGGCAGCGTTTCCATTGAAGCGGAGCGGACTGTACTGGCGAAACACAGTGCTTAAAACCGTATAAGTCCGCTCATACGGTTCTTTCACTCCGCAGCACACTGGTTTCACATACTATCAAAGAAAAGAAATGAACACGCGGTTCAGTTGTTGGGCATGGTGGTGTCAAGCGGAGTCGGTTAGCGTGAACTTTTAAATTAAATTCATGAACACGTGGCTCTTCTCCGCTCTACCCCGTTCAATTGAAATGCAGACTTAACCAACCTCCAAACAGTATCTTTTTAAATCGCTTATATTAGCTTCACCTGTATGTATGTATGTAACCGACTCCTTTGGAATCGATTTTGACCCACTTTAAACGGACAGATTTCATTCAAATTTTGCACACCTGGGCCCCAAGTCTACTAATTCAATTGTGTCAAAATCGTCGATCACTGACAGCAAAATTGTTAATATTGACAGTTTTGGTAGTCTGCTAAAACCAATTTTTACAATGGTGGGTGCGTCAATGATTTTCCGATGGTCGACCATGGGTCGACCATTGGAAGACCATTGAACATTTTGGTAATCTGTAAACAATGACAAGTCAATTGTCAAAATTAATTGGTAGTCTACTATTATGTTGACGGTTCTATTGAACGATCGAACGATCATTGGACTGCCATTGTGCAAACATTGCTTTTCACTAAGTGTTTCATTATCGTTCGGTGTTTTTTTTTCTATAATTAAATTATGTTACGTTGGCGAATACTGGAGATGGCTGACGCGGTGGATATTCGACGCCGTAGACTTGAGGAGCAATGTTAAAATAATATTTTTTGGTGGGCCTCCACCTTAAATGTCAAAATAAATAATTAACACAGGTACCTATTTTATTGTTATAAGGTAACCTAGACGGTATTGGCTATTTTTATTGATGTATCCCACAAAGTAGGTAAATTAATGAAGATAATTATTATTTTATCAACTGCTGAAAATAAATGCAGATGAAATAAATGCCTCACCTGTTGCCACCATTTCGCTCTTCATCATATTGATTTTTTTTATTGCTTTGAATTTATATTCAGTGTAAAACTAAAAAAAACAACTAAAGTTCAATAAAGACACACAATATACACATAGTGCATTAAACGTCAGAAATGTGTTAGGTAGATGAGCTTAGTGTGGATATTGTATATCATACCGATTTTAATAAGTTATCTGAACTTTATAAAGTTGAGGAAGTTGAAAAGTTAAAATTTGCGCGGTACACCACGACACAACAATAACAAATATGACAGCTATCACTTGCTGCTGTCACTTGTCACAATTACCGTCACAGATAAAATATATTTAATTTATCATCTTAAAATTGACGTGTTTTAGCTTTTTACAGACTTTTGACTAGCGTGAATACTTTCAACGTAAATAATAAACCTTTTAAAGCATTTATTTATGAACCAAAAATAATGTAAATACACGTATAAATTTAATAGTAGTTTTATCTTTTTTCACTACGACTAACTCGTTTTGTATAAATGGCAATACCGAGAACGCTTTCCTACCACGATTCCAACGCAATACAATTGAAAGACAATTGGAGACCAATATCATTTTAGTAGATTACGAACTTTTGGCACAATTGTAATTGAATTGTAATTGTGTTGTGTCGGAATGACCAATCTCTTAAAAATAGTAGACTTGGGGCCCTGTCAAAGATCGATGACAATGCAATAATTCGATAAAAAAAAAAAAAAAAAATTTAACCGACTTGGCAACCGGTCCTGAGATTAACCCCTTCAATCAAATAAACACTCTTGCCTCTTCATTAGTCGCACTTGCCCGCAGCTTTACCGGTGTGTGTGGTACGATACCCTTTTCTGGAAAACGGTTAAAAATATACTTTAAGTCCACTCGTAACAAAAATCGACGCCTTAGCTTACTCATTTGACGAAAATACAATCCCAACTTACAAAGGGTTCCGGTTAGTCATCTTTTCCCCTTATTTCGAACATCTGGCCCTAATACCTACAATTTTCGACAAAGATGCCTGGTGCATCATGTGTTCAAAACCCATGATTAATGGGTGACTCATATTGAGTTGTTTGAATAATAATGACACTATTCTTAGCTGCAAGAGTTTTTTGCGGTTAGGTTAGCAATAAAGTAAATGATTTTGGAGGGGATATCCAAATATCATCAGAAATTTTAACTTATAATAGGAGAAGCAAGCATGTGCATTTTTGGAGACAGGTTCGAATATATAATTTTTTTAAATTGTGGGACTCGCAGGAATTGAACCTGCGTCCTCTGCACACCGGGCAGGACGGGCAGTCTCTTTAACCACTAACCTACGGTCGCCACTTGCGAGGACCCTAAATTTCTCAACTGTACGTAACGTCATTACGTGATGTCACATTCAGCCATTTGTGTACCTATCTAGTAGAATAGAAACCAACATTGCAAGATTAAATTTTATTTAATTTATATATTTTTTTTTTTTAATATTTATTTAACTTACATATTTTTTTTGTGATACAATGAAAGATTATAATTACATTCTTTTATTAAATACATTAAAACTAAATATAAATCTAACTATATATACATCAAATAAAAAATAATACAAAATTATTGAATAAAATATATTATCTCTAAAAAGTTTAGGTGTCAAAAAATACGTCCGCATCGATGTCTTCCGCGGGTAACGTGCCCAGAAAGCTGGCGGCATTGCCACGTTGTATGGCAATGCTGATCCTTTGTTAATTTAGATATTTTATTTGTACGTTTTGTTCACGATTTCTTATCAATTAATTTTTTTTAGAATAAAGAATTTTCAGTTTGAGTTTATGATCCGGATATCCGGTACACTATAGCTATCTACGAAGACGAGTTTCAGAATTTAAAAGTAGAAATTCTTCGTTTTTTTTTAATAATGTCACCGATGTCAAATAGCAATGTATACATGTAAATGGTATGTGTGTGTTTATTTACCAATGATTTTTTCTGATTCATAACGTTCACGAGTAAGTAGATTAGTGTCGGCTGTAAGGTTTCAAGTCAAGGGTAGAAATGTTTACTTCATGATTGTAGAAGTAAATGAGATTTTTCAATATAAATTGTAGAAAGTTTGACTTAGATATTTTTTTGTATTCTGAGAATCTTTGGTGAAGGAACGCAGTCAAAATTTTAGTATTTACACAATTAAGGTTGATGTGTGTGGCGGTATCCGCACATTATAAATGACGGATGACACTAGCAACGTCAAGAAGTGACACACTCGTCACAACTGTCAAAGAGCGCTGAATCGCGATAGCGAAATGTTCACAGCAAGTATTTATAAATACTACTTCTAAGACGCTACCGTCGGACAGCTGTCCGCCAGGCAATACCACCGAGCCCCGTCGGAGGATCATTACACCCTGTTCCTCTACAATGTGGATGTGGAATGCTATTCTAACCAGATGCGGCTGAATATTATAATTTAATGTGACACTGCTGCCACCAGACACCGATAATATTATTGACTTTATAATCGTGTTGTCAAGGTTTTGAATTTCTATCATAGAATGCCATATGGCAATCGTGATCGAAAAGGGTCTAACGCGCTATTTAGTTAACAATACTCAATAAGTATTGAATAGCCGGCCATTTATGGGCCGGTGGCACGCATAACTTATAACTTAAAATGAAAATTGATGACCCGCGTTTACATACCGACAGGTCCTACGTAGATTAGTGTTACCTGTTATGTTGACGTCCTATGTGAGCTTATCGCCGTCTACCGTACACGTGCTAGTACCTACTGAGAATTTATTTGACGGAAAAACTGAACCCGAGACCGGACGGCGAGAAGCCGCATTTGCTACCCAGTAAACCACCGATGCAGCTTTAACTATTTATAACAGACTTCCAAAAAGAAGGAGGTTCTATGCTCAAAGAAAATATTTTTTTGTTTGTGCAGCGATTTTTGAAAATATTTTTTTTTTGTGGCAAAACTAACTACATTTTTTTTAAATTATTGTGGATAGGCACGCGTTTGACCACGATCTCACCTGATGGTAAGTGATGATGCGGTCTACGGTGGAGCACGCTTACCTATGAGATACCTATTAACTCTTGCTTTGAAGAGATCCAGGTTGTACTCATGCGGGAACACAGACTCGGTTTATTTTTAGTTTACTTTCTAGGTTTTAAAGTTTTTTTTTCTGTTTAAATCATACCCTCCTCCGTGCGCAAAAATAAATTAACATATTTTTTTTGACGACTAGTTGCCAAGGCCGATCATCAGATTATGTTAAATTTAAATGCATCTATAACCCTTATAATTTGTATTGATCATCGCTGCACGAGTATGCAGTAATATGCTGCATACTCGTGGAGCGACGATCAATGCAAGCGGGACAAGTTATTATACCACTTTATATACTAGATTATTAGCATTTATAGTAAAGCCGAATAGTCGGCGTATTTGGCCGACTATTCGGTAAATCTCTAATTTTTACTGTTTTAAAAATAAAACCAACCAATAGAGAATATACCATTAGCTATGCTAGAAACTTCTTTTTTATATTTTGCATGTCCGTAGCCTAGTTTCATGTGTAGTTTTGTGTTTGTCTTATTGGGCATGTCTTGTCATTCCAGCTCGGAAACGATGATATCGGCCGTGAACGAGTTCCTAGACGATTTGCGGTGAGTGAAGTGTGGATAATCAAATAACACTGACTAATCGACTAATTTATTTTATGGACTTTGACTAATGTAACTGACTTGTATTAACAGGTGTGGTTGTCACTAAGGAGGTCAAGAGAAAAAGCAAAAAAAAAAATTTTTTTTCTCAATATAACATCACGGTTTATCACCTAGTTGGGTGTGACAGATAATAATAATATAATAATAATGTTTATTGGAACCAAAATACATATTACATATATACATATACAAAATACAAATTAACACGCTTATATTAGCTTCACCTGTATGTTTGTTTGTTTGTTTGTTTGTTTGTTTGTTTGTTTGTTTGTTTGTATGTAACCGACTCCTTTGGACTCGATTTTGACCCACTTTAAACGGACAGATTTAATTCAAACTTTCTACACTTGTAAAGAATCAGCGACAATATAATAATTTCATAAATTTATCTCATTATCCTGATTAGGATCGCCAGGATTAAAAAAAAACTAAAAAACACGCTTTTAAATAACATCAAACTAAAAAGTGAAAAATAAATATAGTTTAAAAAAACTAAAAAAACACGCTTTTAAAGCACATCACACTAAAAAGTGAAAAATAAATATAGTTTAAAAAAACTAAAAAAAACACGCTTTTAAAGCACATCAAACTAAAAAGTGAAAAATAATTCTTATTATAACCTGAAAATAATAATAAACGAAAAATACTAGTACTATTGTGAAAAAAAGCGTGGGTCGCTCGATAGACGAAAAATATGGCACAGAGCGCCCCACGCTTTTTTTCACAATAGTACTAGTATTTTTCGTTTATTATTATTTTCAGGTTATAATAAGAATTATTTTTCACTTTTTAGTTTGATGTGCTTTAAAAGCGTGTTTTTTTAGTTTTTTTTTACATATTTAATGGTTACGGTAATAGCTACGATAGTTAGAAATAACCTCAAGGAGTTGAGTACATCAGTGGTCCTTTACTTTTTTTTTTTACTTTTTAATACCCACACTTCACCTGTAATGTTTATGCGGTTGTATGACTAGGGCTAAGTTAAGGAAACAGAAGGTTCGGTGGTACAAGCAACGGTGTATGCTGGTCAAAAAATTCTTCTACATAGCTGACTACACCAGTTACATAGGTATCCATAATATATGGATACCTATGTAGGTATAAAACCACTATTTACGTATAAAAACGTAAATCATCATCATTATCAGCCGAGGGACGTCCACTGCAGGACATAGGCCTCACCAATTGAATTCCACATCGTGCGGTTCTTAGCCGTATAGTGTGGTTCATTGTGGTGGTTTTTGCCATACTCACCACGCTTGGCATATGCGGGTTGGCGAGCGCAGTAATAAGCAGGAGAGCGCTGCTGCCCAACATCTCCTACTGGGAACGGGGGTGGGATATGGTGGAGGGGAGAGGAGGAGGGGTTTTAGGATACTGCTGTTTCGGAAGGTCAGGGATTGAAACAGCAGAAGCTCGGAACGGCCGGGGTCGCGTACCCGGGTGTCCTTTCTTTAGCCTCCGGGATCGATGCTAAGTTATTTGACAGCTCCTGACCTTGACCTGACCAAAAACGTAAATAGTGGGTATAAATAAATAAATAAATATTTCACAACTCTCACACAACGCCATCTAGACCCAGACTAAGCAAAGCTTGTACTACTAAAATAACTGTTACTAATAATATACTTTTCTTTTGTAAATACATACTTATTATACATAGTAACACCCAGACTAAGACAAACCCCCATGTTCATGCACACAACGATTTGTCTTAAGTGGGAATCGAACCTACGACCTCGGTGTCGCAGGCAGGTACACTACCCACTCCGCCATCCGGTCGTCGTATATTAGACTTCTTAAATCGCAGCTTTCATACTATAGGGACACAATTCGAAAAATATGATTGTTGGGTAAACGCGTTTAAAGATTTTTGAGTCCATGTATTTTCACAAAATCGGTCATAAATAAATTAAACTATTAATAGCTAAATAATAAGCATCATAAGAGTATTGTCACAGTATAAATATGTACAAACAGTACGGAAACTGCCTACAAACGTGCGAAACGGCACGCACACATAAACATGCACACCGACGAGACCCCTAAGCGGCACTCGCTACTGAGAGCGAGCACCGCGACAATCGCTTAGGGGTCTCGTCGGTGTGCATCTGTGCGTGCCGTTTCGCACGGTTGTAGGCAGTTTCTGTACTGTTTGTACATATTTATACTGTGGTATTGTCCATTAAGCATGAAATATTTATCGCATGTTATGCAATGTTTATGCATATTATAAAAACTCGAAATCACAAAATTTTGAGATGTGCCCCTATAGGAGTATGAAAGCTGCGAAATATGTGACTTACACAAACATGTTTAACAAGTATAGTCGGCCTTCACTGTGACGTAGAAGTTTTTGCCCTGTATTCCTAATTGCTTGGCCCAGTGTACCTACATCTTTCTTTTTCGGGATCAAATATTAATTTGAATACATAATACGAACAGTAAAAATTACTAATCAAAGGACATTCACCACGCTCCAAGCGTGGCGGATGTCCTTCTTGTTTAGTCCAAATTCGAAAGTGCCGTAAAACTAGTAGGATAATATTGTCCCACAGTTTTCTAATTCAAATCATTTATTTTCATAAGCCCCAGGAGGCGCTTGAACACGTCAAAATATTACAAACAAATGATATAAAAATAAATTATAAGTAAAACTAATTTATGCTAATTACAATGATTTGAATAACCGTTTGAATTGTTTAGAATCAGATTAAAATCAAACTAAGTACTAGCTCCGATGGGTATTGCATTATGAGAAGAGCTGGTGAGAAACTCATGTGCACCATCGTTTCAAATGAAATGAATAAAATACCTTTTGATGCCACAATCAATAATGCCGAAGGTTTCTTGGCCGGATTCTTCGAATTTGTACCATATTGGCGCTTTTCTTTATTTTCATAGTAAAAATACCTCAAGGTTTTCTATATCTTTTAGTAAATACGTAAGATATTATCATACATTGTGATATTATGCAACATATATGGAGAGTACCTACGTAATACTAAACATTGTTATATTATCATGTGGAACAAATCGTGATTGTGTAGTTAGCATAGAACTCATAGAAGCGAAGCATGTAGGTATACCTATAATATGCCATGATTTTATTGAGATCGTGGTCTAGTGGTTAGCGTATGCCCCTCTAATCGCGAGGTTTCGGGTTCGATTCTTGGGTCGGGCAAAGTGCTATTTGTGAACTTGCCGTTGAAGTTGGAATTGTGCCCGGTGGATGGCGATAGGCTCACTCCCTATCCCATGGGACCTAAACATAACAGGTGAGGTGTGGGTGTTGTACACCTCTGCCACGCCCTTCTGGGTAATATAGGCGTGATGTTATGTTATCTAGCGACCCATTAGCATCATCATGTGAACAACATGTTCGTTTGTCTTTATTACACTATCCAATGGTCCCAATGACAAGGCCAAATATACACATTCACTCACACAAGCACACACAGTCTCAGAACAAATCTTTGCGAATCACACAAAGATTTTTCCCATGTGGGGATCGAACCCACAACACCAGTGCAGTGGAGAGCGGCGAGGCGACCGCTTAAACCACTACACCACACGTGCAGACAAATTGTTGTTTATCGAATCCAAAAACATTTTTCTTTAACAATAATGCCTACCGATAATATAGCTCTCGCCCGCGTGGTATATCTATAACAATTAGTCTAAGTCTCTTCTTTCAAACTATCCTCATATCCAATTTCATCTTAATCGGTTCAGCCGTTTAGGCGTGACAGCGTGACAGCCGCACAGATAATTGCTTACGGATTAAAATATTAGTAAGGATTGAGTTATATTTTTATTAAACTAAGTATTCGTTAACAATTCAAAATTAATGATTGGACGACAACGAATTTTGTTTTTTAAAACTTCGACCGAATAACTCCTGTGTCGCGGGGGTGTTCACAAACATACATTTCACACACACAGAGTACACCCAGAGTCAGAACAAACCTTTGCGGATCACACAAAGATTTGTCCCGGGTGAGGACCTAACCAACAACACCAGCTCAGTTGAAAGTGGCGAGGCGACCGCTTCAACCACTACGCCAACCGTGCACAATTTAATGAGAGACAATTATTTCAAGGCACAGCTAAACCTCTCTTTCCTTCCTAATACAAAACAAACAGCCATTGAAGACCTAATCAAGATGAAACAATGGCGAGATATTGATTTAATAATGATGTCACCCAAAAGCATCGATACTCTATCTAACTATAAATAAACACCATTGTTCATATACATACTTATGCAAATAATATACACCGTCGAGAACTAATTTGCACAATATGACAGGCGATAATTGCTCTGAAAACCTTCAGTTGAAATCAAGCTGTAAGACAACCTCTTTGTCCGTAACGACCGTTTAAAAATGTAATTTAAAATTTGAACAGTGTTGCCGTATTCAATTCAGTGTTGCAATTAAAAATTTTCTACTGTTTTGGTAATTTATGGCGAAGACTTTGGAAGAAATTATTATATTAAAACGTTCTGCTTTAAGATATATTTTAGCTAGGGAATCTAAACTCTTAGCGTTAGGAAAGAAGCCGGTAAATAAAAAGATAATTATCTAATTTTGTTCAGAAATATAATAACGATAGTTGGTCGAATTTTATGGATTGTTTAGGTGAAGATTTAACCAGAAGTTTAAATTTTTATGAGTGTAGGAATACGAGTGTGGTGAGTAATATTAGTGCGACTAAACGGTGCAGATTCGATTCCACGTCTAAAGAGATTTTACTAAAGTACTGGATTGATTCTCGGTAAGATTTTGAACCATATTATAGAAATAACAAGGTCCAAAACTGCTTACATATTATTAAGCTGATCTGTACAAGTAGATCTATTATATCTGACTGTATTGCTTGAGCAGATGCTTTCACACAATTGTTCTTTTAAAAACCTAATACAATAGTTATTTGTGCAACAAGAGATCAAAGTTTGTATTTTTATCGAGTGGTAATTTAGAGTCTCAAATTACAGAGAAATCCTTTGAATCACGATCGTAACGAGTTATTTTTTAGAATCTTGAGCGCAGTGAGGGACTTGAAATCACGATATGTAAATAACTTTGATCTAGTGTCGCCAAAAAAAACCTTTCTCTATATAATATTAGTAGTAGTATAGTTATAGATACTGCAGCCCTGTTATTGAACACACTGCTGGGCACAGGCATCTATTTATAATGAGAAGGGCAAAGGGTTGTATTAATCAATATTATAATTAATTAGCAACCGCGCACGGCCTTGCCCGACAATTCTAAGGATTTTTCCGAAGGATGGTAACCATACTCGTTAGTAAAGGCAATTTAATTAATATTTTTCTTTAAAAATTGTGACCCAGATATCAATTTTTTTTTCATCTAATTAGGATTTTTATTTGAAAGTAAAAAGTAAAAAAAAAAAAACATAATTGAAAAAAGTACGATTTATTAGAAAATAACTTACGTTGCAGCAAGCAAGCAACCAGCGATAGCCATGTGGACCGCAGGACTGCAAAGCTTAAGGTCTCGGGTTCGAACGTCCCATGGCACACACCTCTGTCAATAAATCGTTAAGATTCGTCTTTTCGAAGATATGTGTGTATTTATCATATAAATTATCGCTCGCTAACGGTGACGTAAAACATCGTGAGGAAAACTGCATGCCTGAGAGTGCCAAAAACACAAAAAAAGTACTCGAGGGAATGTGATGTCTACTAATCCGCACTTGGCCAGCGTGGTGGACTATGGCCTAACCCTTCTCATCATGAGAAGAGGCCGAGCCCAGCAGTGGGACATGTATTAGATACAGGGCTGCTATAATTATTTTTTAAGAAACTTCCGTTGAAAAAAAATCGAAAATGATCCCATTTAAAAATGAGTGTACTAACGGCCTTGCGAAATGCCTCAAATGATTCACAAAAAACTACGTCTGATACATTGATAGTTGCTATCAGAGATATCCGTTATCGGCTATCGGCTGTATGATGATATATATTTTTTTATATTTAGTGTAACTCCGTGTGTAATACTTGTGGTGTCACAATTTTGTGTGGTTTAGTTTTTGGATAACAGGTGAGTTTGATGTGGTTGTGGTGATGTAACAATTTTTTTGGTGAATGATTTTGTATGGATTTTTTTGAGAAAAAAAAGTTTTTTAGGATTCAAAGTGTTTTTATAAGACGGATTTTTTGAAAAAAAAAAAAAAATTGATATATTTTTTTTTTCAAAATTAAATTTACCTTAAAATTCAATAAAAATAAACAAATTTATTTTTTGTGTGTAATCAGAGATAATGTTTGTCAATATCATTATATCGAAAAAAAAAGTAAAAGATTTTTGTTTACATTATGATTATGACTTAAAATAATTAAGGATTTCACGACTTTTTTATGACTTTACCGATCAAAACTGTCGAGCAAAAAAAAGTATTTAGCCTTTAAAAATATTTACGTGATTTAGATCCGTGTCTATATTATTATGTGTACAAATCGCGAAAAATCATATTTTGACGACTTATCGTAGCGATTTAAAGTAAAAAAAAATTGTTGTAGATAAAAAAAATAAATTTGTTCAAGTGAGCAGATTTTTATGTGAAAATCGAATTAAATCAAAAATATTTTTCAAGAAAAAAAAGAAATTAACTAATATATTTTTCAGAAAGATATAATAATATAAAAATCTAAGTTTTTTTGCAAAAACATAAAAAAAAAAGTACGACTTTTTGATTATTAATCATAGTGGTAGTAAAATTCGAAAAATAAATGTTGTAGTTACGAAATATTCGTAGAAATTTTCTTCTATGTGTAGGTATTATATACATATAGATATTATATAGGTATACGATGTAGTCTTTCCACGTGATATAGAGTTATCTTCCTCTCGTAATGTGATAAAAGTGATACTATGTAGATAAATACTTTCTTGGCAACAAAAAATGACATAAAATATTACAACTGCTACGTTGGTATAGTGCTTCACGTATGCGCCTCGCACCACGAGGTCTTAGGTTCGATTCCCGGGTTGGGCAAAAGTGTTATTTGTGAATTTATCGCCTGAATACTCTTATAATAGCAGCCCTGTTTTAATACTTGTCCCACTGCTGGACTCGGGCCTCTACTCATGATGAGAAGGGTTAGGCCATAGTCCACCACGCTAGCCAAATGCGGATTGATAGACTTCACACACCCTCGAGCACTTATTAGGTATTTTCAGGCATGTAGCTTTCCTCACGATGTTTTTCTTCCCCGTTAGCGAGCGATAATTTATATGATAAATACACACATATCTTCGAAAAAAGGAGCGGTGTGTGCCGTGGGTTCGAATCAGAGACCTTTAACTGCGCAGTCCTACTCGGCTATCGCTGCTCTTCTGCTGCTATTCTTACGGAGTTGGAATTGTGTCCGGTGGATGGCGATAGAGCCTATGGAGATACTATCATCTGATTGATTAATTTATGATAATAGCATTTAGCTATACTTAGTAAGAAGCTTATAAACTATATTAATCCCACTTAAGATAGTTACAAATGGGTGAACGTGACGTGTCGTAGCATACAGTTGAGAAATTAGGGATCCTGGCAAGATGAGACCGTAGCTTAGTTGGTTTAAAGCAGCGGATCGGTATTCCGAGTATTTCCGAAGTCGCAGGTTCATATTTTTCAACTGTTCCTTAGTATAGTATGGAAATAGTTGAAGACCTAATAACAAGCGCGAGATAGATTTCGTCGCTTTTTTTTTCATATTTTGCATGAGAATAAAGCGACAAATCTATCTCATGCTAGCTCAATAGGGAAGGTTAGGGAATAGGCCGACTGGTGGTAGAGCTCTTGTGAATGAGCTCGAAGGCGGCAGCACCACCGTCTCACCTTTAACCTGCCGCCAAATAGTAGTGCTTCCATTACTGTGTTCCGGTTTGGTGGTGAGATCAGGTCCTGAAATTACTGGCACATGAGGCATAACACCGTAGTCCTCAGATGCAGCGACGCATCTATAATCTGCTTTTGTGGATTGTTGATGTCCATGGGCTGTACTTCACTTACCATCAGGTGGACTACACGTTCGTTCGCTGTGGGCGTAGTATAAAAAAGGACGAAAGTTCGCTTTGGAAAACTCGCGAATTGCCCAGGGTGCGCCGGATGTAGGGAATCGTTGTGTACGTCACTCGGGGAGGCTCTTATTTTGACATTAATTATAATAAACAACTAACTGTTACCCGCGACTTCGTCCGCGTGGAATTCGTTATATTCAGTAGTAGTAGCCTTCGCTTTGACCCGCGTTAAACGTTACAGCTCTGCTCCCGTGGAGTTTAACGTACTGTTAAATATTTAAAAACATTATTTGACAACCGGATGGCAAAGTGGGTAGTATACCTGCCAGCGACGCCGAGGTCGTGGGTTCGATTCCCACTTAAGACGAATCTTTGTGTACATGAACATGGGGGTTTGTTTTAGTCTGGATGTTTCTATGTATTTTAAGTATGTATTTACAAAAGAAAAGTATATAATATGTAATAGTATCAGTTATTCTAGTACCCATTGTACAAGCTCTGCTTAGTTTAGGACTAGATGGCGTTGTTTGTGAGTTGTGAAATATTTATTTATTTATTTATTATTATTGATAGTTAGACTATCAAACACAAAACTATTTATTAGAATCCGATAAGTAGTTCTTTTTTCTCCCGCGGTTTTGTCTCTATAGTAGGTATAACAATAAAAAGTAGCCTATGTTATGCGCCTTGTAGTGAGTTACCTACATCTAAAATCAAAGCCGATACAGACAGACCGACAAAAAAATTAAAATATGTAATTTAGACATAGGTATCGTGCAAATAGCTTTATCAACTGGAAAAAACATAGTTATTTGTATTCTTCTTCTTTGCTTGTCAATGGAAAAACACATGGAAATGCATGATATTAAAATTTTGTTAGAAAAAACATTGCCACAATAACGGCATTATCGGTGGCGCTCCACAGGTCGTCTATGGTATTTATTTGTATTGATTAAGTATTTTTTTTTTATAGATTCGCAAAGTTATATCGCAGACTGATTATTCTAGTATCAAAATAATCCTTATCGTACAGTGCACCCGCAAAATATGTGGCGAAATAATATTTCAATCTAGATTTATTGAAATAATTGTTATCTTGTCATACAAGCAATTTGTTTATTTTTGCGTTGCTAATCTCGAAAATGGATCGATCAATTAAGTTGTGAAGTGGTTTGTGGTAATTAATGTAATAATATAATATCATGAAGAAAGAAAGAAAGGAAATAATTAAAATTTTCTTAACAAACGAAACGAAATTAAGTATAAGTTTATTTACTTTTTGTAAATATTAGACCTATTGAGGCGCCGCCGCTCGATGCATTAAAACCTACTCATTGCTACCTCTATGGCCTAAACCATATATTTATCAACGAGCTCTCACCAGACCAAAGAGCACTAAATCAATATGGAGAGGAAATTAAAGCAAAATTCTATTCTTTTAAATTTTCTCAAACCAGTGCATGGCCATATCGTGCCGTGCGTTTTCATTAGCATTCATAAGGTCTTTTACTGAGCAGCCCCACCTGCATAGAAAAGGACCAGTACAGTGATAGTACTTGGGTACGAACAAGACAGCTCATGAGGGGGACCATAGTTTCTATAGCACCACACTCGCAATGTATATTTGATTCGTCGGCAAAACTTACCAGGTTCACTTCGACCAACCTGAGCTCGAAGCCTATTAAGCGACTTCCAGGTCGGTCTTTGCAGTTTGTGGCCAAATATCTATGTAAATAAGTCGGCCAAAACTTGTGAAGGAGCGGGAGGTAGATAGCTCCTATGCCCTTGACAACTCATTTTATATGAAGTGCAAGAGCAGTGTTCTTTCACATTTGGCAGCGCGGGACGCCTGGTAATGACTAGTCCTTTTGCTTAAGTTGTCTGAGCTCCAGTCAGACGTCGGTCATGTCAGCGGTTGATATTATGGAATTGTGTTGATTGCAAGAAAAGCAGTGTATTTGTGTCGTTCTTATGATTGTATGTTGTATTGCTCGTAGATGGTACATCCCATACTCTGCTCTGTGTGAATGGTGACTGTTGACGCCTATATGACCGAATAAACTCGCAGTCTCATCATCACAGTAGACCAGACCAATAGACTCTTTAAATGGTAGACCTGTATTGCTTGTTTTACCTACCGAACCCAATAGAAACCCTGCTGTTATTGCTTCTAGGCTCTAAGATCATATCGAATCATAGGAAATCCTGACAGTACTGCTATAATTTCCTTCTGATAGTCACTCTCTTCGACGATAAACAAACACTGGATAAATGACGTCATCACAAGCGTGGCGCTGGTGGTCTGCTTTGACTCAAATTTCAGGCCTATTTATATGTTTTCTTCGTTATAAAGATCTAAATGATTGATTTAGATCACAAATAAAAATCATGACTGCTCTATTTTACAGCAAAAGTAAAAAATAAATAAGATCAAACATTGTTATATTAGGAAACAGTGATGGTTGCTTAGCTTGAAGCAATGTATGACTCCAACGCATGGAGTTTTACATTGCTGCAAGGGCTCCACACCGCTGGTTTTCAGTAACCACCACGGTGGCTTGGACGATTGCCCAAATAACTATTAAACCATCAGAAAAGCTTATAAAAGTCACAAATTCCTAGACTGCAACTAACATTGAGTGCGTAACTGTGAAGAATGATTCTGTGCTTTCTTTTTGCTAGCCCAATTCTTCCTATGCATTTTTTATATTATATCATAATTATCTCTTCCTATATCATATCTCATACATAATGCAATGGATTTAAGATATGGTACACAAATTTAAAATCAAATTGATTGGGAACCGAACCACAAGTTGTTGTCCGGCAACCTTAATTAATAACTAGGATTAACCATCACTTAAAGAAAAATTTGGTGTGGTCAAGATAAATATTATAAACCTTAATTATATATTTATTTTTTTCAGAGGGGGCAGGATGACCGAAGCACCCGTGGTGACGGTGGAACAAGGCCAGCTGCAGGGCCGCATCGCCAACAGTCCTTCCGGCAAGGCGTTCTACAGCTTCCAGGGCATTCCTTACGCGAAACCTCCGCTGGGGTCTTTGAGGTTCAAGGTGAGATTCTGACATAGTCCTGTGGTAATAACTACCAAGGCAGATAGAGCAAATCGCCAAGAGCCCTTCCGGCAAAGCGTTTTACAGCTTCCAGAGATTTTTTTAAGCGAAATCTTCGGTGGGCTCTCTCAGGTTCTGTCATAGTCCTGTATTAAACACCACCAAGGTAGATATGGAAAATTGCCAAAAGTCCTTCTGACAAAGCGTTCTGCAGCTTCCAGGGTATTCCTTACTAAGTTCTCTGAGGTTTAAAGCGAGATTCTGACGTGAAGTTAATGTAATTAATACTAGCAGAAAAAGGCAGGGAATTCATTCAACGATAACCTCGAAAGAACACCATCTCGCGGTCGAGTGTACACCGTCCGTCAGCAATCAAAGAACACGCGGGGTGGTTTCTGGCGGGCACGCCGAAAGAAAATTCTATAACACATTCTTTTTAATATATTACGAAAATCAACAGCAATAAAACATTTCCCGAGCAAATATCAGCCTTTAGATAACTAAAGAAGTTATCTTAGTATATCACACAAACATGATAACAGCATCAGTTTAATATACGTCACCGTTATGTAAGAGCTCAAAATAAAGTTTGTGGTGGAAATAGGTACTTCAGATTTTGGTAAATTGAACACAACACAGAATGTGGCAAAGGAGTATGACATCCGCCTGATAGAAGTGGAAACCATGACCATAACCAGACAAAGAAAAATCTACAGATTGATTCACAGAGTCCAAACACAACTACATACTTTGATAGTACAATATTTCATCATATTAATGTCATTTTTCTAAATTTCAGGCCCCTCAACCTCCAGAAGCATGGGAAGGTATCCGCGACGCTACATCCGAAGGCAGCATCAGCGCACAGATCGACTTCCTTGGCACCAAAGAGTATACAGGAGACGAAAATTGTCTGTTCCTCAACGTATACACCCCTAACCTCGATGGAGCATTCCTGCCAGTCATGGTTTTCATACACGGAGGAGGTTTCAGATTCGGGTCTGGTAACTCCAACCTATATGGTGGAGACTTCTTGGTGGAAAGAGATGTAGTTGTAGTCACTTTGAATTATAGGTGTGGTGCTCTCGGGTTCCTCAGTCTAAACACCCCAGAAGTGCCAGGAAACGCTGGCATGAAAGATATTGCCCAAGCCATCAGATGGGTCAAGAATAACATTGAAAAATTCGGCGGAAACTCGGGTAATGTGACCATTTTCGGTGAAAGCGCTGGAGGTGCAGCAGTTTCCGTTCTAACGGCCAGTCCTGTAACTAAAAACTTGATCAGCAAGGCGATAATTCAGTCAGGGACTGGGTTATGCAGATGGGTGTTCCAGAAAAATCCGTTAGAAAACGCTAAAAATCTTGCTAACATCTTAGGCTGTGAATCTGGTGACCCTGAAGAGATTTTAGACTTCCTAAACTCATGTTCAGCAAAAGAAATTGTTGAAGCCCATGTGAAGTTGAGTCCTATTGAGTCCTTCCCAGAAAAAGTTAACCCATTTGGACTTGTAATCGAAAAGGAGTTTCCTGGAGTCGAGGCCTTGATTTCTGAAGCTTTTATCGACTTGGTAACATCTGGTAGAGTATCAGAAATACCAATTATGATTGGATCAACTACTCTAGAATTCGCTTTTGAACGAAAGACTGATGACCTTCAAGTCTTCATCCCGGAAGAATTGAACATAGAAAGGAATTCACCAGAAGCTTTAGCTATCGAAGATAAATTGAAGAAGCTATACTTCAAAGGGAACCACACTGGAGTTGAAAGCCTCCACGAGTATTTCGAACTAGTGTCTGACAGTGTGATCAACGTAGACACTCACAGATACGTCCAATATTTGGTCAAGGCCACCAACAAGCCAATATACTACTACAAGTTTGACTATGTTGGTGAATTGAACATTTCAAACAAGCTTTTGAACGTTTTTGGTCTGAAACATCCCATGCATATGGATGAACTTGGATATCTCTTCAAGAATGACTATCAAAAAGGAGTAGAGCCTACTACTTTGGATATCAAGATGAGGGAACGTATGTTAAGGCTGTGGACCAACTTCGCGAAGGGCGGGTGAGTTTCTGTAATATTTTCATTCTACTTTTTTATATTGATGACTGCTTCATTGGTTTAGTGTTTTGTCAATGCGACTACTAGTTGCGTAGTCTCGGGTTGGGCAAAAGTATTATATTGCATTTGCCGTCAAGATTCTCAGTAGTAGCATGGATGGCCGGTAGATGGCCATACTATCGATCACCTCCTATTACATGGGACCTAAACATTGAAGGTGTTACACCTCTGTCACACTCTTCTGGGTTATGTATGTTCTAATTAAAATAATCCATAAAAAACGATTTTCACATCAAATTAAAAAATTGTTATTATTAAACAATTTTTTTTCAAATTCCAGTAACCCAACACCCGACGAAAACCACTTCCTAACCGTAACCTGGTTACCAGTAACCAAGGACAACCTGTACTACCTGAACCTAGGCAACGAGCTCTCCCTAGGAACGAATCCAGACAAAGAAAAGATGGAATTATGGGACGACCTATACAGCAAACACTTCCGAATCTGGGAACATCCTAAATCGAACACCGAAGAAAGTCCCGTCAAATACGACGCTCCGACTATTGTGAATACAAGTGAAAGTGTCACTATCGTATCGTCATCAGATTCTCCTACCATTGTGAACACTAGCGAAAGCGTCACCTTCGTATCCTCATCAGATTCTCCTACCATTGTGAATACAAGCGAAAGTGTCACCTTCGTATCCTCATCAGAGTACACGGAATACTCCTCGTCTCACGTTTCGGAAACTACCGAAATAGTGTCAAGGTCAGAAGTTATCACGGAGAACAACCAAGTCGTTAGTAGTGAGGTCGTGACTGAAACGAACGCGTCCAGTGAAGTTAGCGAAACAGCGACTGAGGTAACTGAACTGAATGCGGAAGAACCAGCATTTGAAGAACCAATTGAAATTGCTCAAGATGCTACGGATAATATTGAGGAACATACTCCAAGTATCCAAGAACTCACGAACAAATTCCAGGACAATGAGGAGCCAGTAAGTATTGACTATAACAATCATGTCAATGGCGACAGGAAAGTCGGGAAGAGGACGTCAAATGAAATTAAAATGGTTTCCAACTCCAATGGGGCGCCCAAAGATGTGATCAGAGCCAACGACCCGCCAGAGGATGATTTGCCCAAGAATATTGGAGTCAACAAGTTTGTTAACTTCTTCGAATCCCTCGGGGGTAAAAAGTAAGCCATCAGTTGGAACACCAAATCTAAGTCTTTTGGAGATTTTTCTGGCTTTGTTTTTTTGTCTGGATTGTGATTTTGACTTCTTTTAGAATGATGGTTAACCTAGGCGGTCTCTCGGGTTCGATCCCCGGGTTCGTCAAGTTATATTAAGGATTTTTCAGTCAGGAAATTGTCAACAGAAGCACGGAGTCTACAGTTCTGTCCTGTAGAAGGCGATAGGCTATCCTCCTATTGCATGGGACCTAAGCATAACCGGTGAAATATGGGTGTTATAGGCGCTTCTGCCACACCCTTCTGGGTAATATAGGCGTGTTGTTGTCATCACATTTTTCGGTCTCATAAGGTCAATTTCACAAAAACTACAGAAATCAAGGTTCAGATAAAATCTCCTTCAAAATTTGGTGTGTTCAAGTAGTCTGTAGATATTATAGTCATACCCTAGTTATTAATTTTGCAGTATTTATTAACATTCCACATATTAATGTAAGATTTTACGATTTGTACTTATAATTATAATTAAAAGGCATTTTTATTATAATAGTTGTGGCATGATGTTCTCTGAAACGTATAAAACATAGAAATATCACTAATATTTTCATGGGGGTAGCTTAAGACATAATATATCGGCAAAATGTTGCCTTTATTCTGTACAGCTACACTATGTATCTCTATGACAATTTTTCATCATGGCTTTGACAGCGTAAGAAACCAACTTATAGAAATGACATTTATAAATATTGGCAATGTTTGGTCATTATAATGAAGTCATTGGCGGAATATGGGTGTAACACAACTATGCCCATTCCTTTGAAGATATTATAGTTGTGATATTGTTATGTTTTAATACTGCTGTGAAGACTATGAAAAGTTTCATATAATACCAATATAATCATGTCTTCCTCAACGGTTGTATAAATTCCCAAAAGTATTTTGTATTTATAAATCATATAACAAAAAATACATTAAAATTTTGTGTTATATCGAAGATTATACATTATACAGCAATAAATAACATATTTATTTCGACGAAAAAATATCGCTTACATAATTTCAGAAATATTCTTATAAAGTAACATTTATTTAAAAATGGCTGTCGTCTTTAGGCCCCCACTCCTATTAAATTTCCACATGAAGCCAAAGTTACACTACTCAATAGGCCATGTGAGGCCTATATCCTATTCAGTCGGCCACATGGCCGTTGACTTTAACTTTGAGGCCTCATGAAACCGTAATTATTTAGTTTTAACTTTATGGGCTGGTCCTATACCACACGTCCAAGTCAACTTAATTTAGTCAAATATTATTATGTAATAATTTTAGAAACCAACAACCATAATATCTTTTTAGCTAAAGACTGGCAAAATACCATGTTGGGTATGCTTAGTAATATGTCTTGGGGTCCGTACTTACATATGGTTTTACTAAATTGAGTAAAATCACAGAGATAATCCACATATTCTTTAAAAAAAAAACATTTGTTCTCCATCGAGCCACATGTTTGCTTGTATTGGATTTAAACCGTTTGTGAGTACTGATCATTATTGTATCATAATCATAATTATATTATCCTATGTTCAGTTGGCCAACGAGTTAGGTATGCAGGTCAAAAACTTCCAAGTCATAGTAAAGACTTACGACACCAGTTATGGATAAGTGAGTTATATATCTAAATAGTGGGTATATTACACTTATTACATATGTAATTAACACATGCATATCTATTGCAGTCAGTTTTCACTATGGCGTAGAAGTTTTTGTCTTGCTTGGCCACACATCAATATTATTATTTAATTGTGAACCTTAGTGCCTTATTACTTTGCCGCCAAATTAAAAATTATATCATCGAAATCATTATTTAAATGTGAAAATTATTTGATTTACAATAAAAAGCATACCAATTATATTATTTGAGAAATTTTAATCCTGTAATTCAATTTAAAAAAAATAAAAATATGATTAATAAATTATCTACGGCCACTTAATCAAAGAGGCCTCTCTTAAAATTCGAGGCCTCACATTAAATTTGATTCCTCTAGCCATACTCGAGTCCACAGCCTCACGAGGCCATATCTATATTTTCTAAATTATATCTAAAATGTAGATATTATGTGCCAATATAATTTAGTCCTTATCATTTTCTTTATAATTATTATGAATAGATAATAGAATTATATTTTTGTATAATTATTATGCGTAAATAAAATAATGTTATGTATAATTCTGTTGTTTTATTTAGCTGTGTTAAATGGAGTATCATTCCAACCCTTTAAATTTCAGAAATAAGGGTCTCCGTCAAATGGTCGGATTAATTATAAAGATAATTTATTTCGCAAATATGGATGTATAATATACCGTATACCGGATATATTATACCGTATGATTAATTTATTTATTGAACAAAACGGTAAACGGCAAAATAATACGGCATGCTCTCCAGCAGAGCCACCTTCAAAAATAGCGGTCAAGTTTATCTCAAAACAATATTCCTCAAACGTACATAGTGTACATGCATTGTATATAACTGTACGCATACGGAATAGAGAAATAATGTACGTTGAATGTGGCTCTGCTGCAGAGCATACTCCCGGCAGCGCCACCTAGAAGAAGTACTTAGGATAGTGATGTAGAGGGAGTGGTTTTCATGAAAATTGATGTACGTATACTGTTTATTATGTACGTGTTAAAAAATCCTTATCAATTTGGTGGTTTTTTTACTGTTCTAAAATTTTCATACAAAACGCCTGAAAATATTTAACAATACTAGTATTATATTATCTGTGACAATACATATCCCCCTGCTGAGCTCGGGCCTCTTCTCATGATTAGAAGGGTTAGGCCATAGTCCCCACGATGACCTGATGATGATGTGTGATTCGCAAAGATTTGTTCTGACTCTGGGTGTAATTTGTGTGTGTGAAATGTATGTTTGTGAACATCCCCGCGACACAGGAGTTATTCCTAGTGCGGGCGTCGTTTTAAAAATAAAAAAATAACTGACACAATACACAATTTAATGCTTGCTACTGAATGCCCGTTTGGTAGTGAGATTTGATTCTAATTAGACCCTTGAAATATAACCTGAACGAATTTATAAGTTAAAGTTACACTTAAGATAGAACAAAGCTGTCACTTTCATTTATGCGTGTTATATGCTTATTCTGCCAATACGGTTAATACTGGTGGTAGAGCTCTTGTGAATGAGCTCGAGGGCGGCAGCACCACCGTCTCACCTTTAACCTGCCGCCAAACAGTAGTGCTTCCATTACTGTGTTCCGGTTTGGTGGTGAGATCAGGCCCTAAAATTACTGGCACATGAGGCATAACACGGTCCTCAGCTGCAGCGACGCATCTATAATCTGCTTATGTGGATTGTTGATGTCCATGGGCTGTACTCCACTTACCATCAGGTGGACTACACGCTCGTTCGCTGTGGGCGTAGTATAAAAAAAAAAAAAAAAAAATCTAACACGCAAGTGCACGTTTGGTGTTGTGGGTTCGATCCCCACACGGGACCAATCTTTGTGTGATCCGCAAAGATTTGTTCTGACTCTGGGTGTGCTTTGTGTGTGTGAAATATATGTTTGTGAACAACCCCGCGACACAGGCATTAATTTTTTTTTATAAAAAAACACCTATGAAATTGGGCCTTACTGGCACATGATACATAACATCGTGCTTCCAACAACAATTCAATATTATAATGGAGGTGACCTGGCAGCTTGTGTAGGGAAAGTAAAAGTAGTATACAAAATAAAACCAAATATTTTGATAACAATAAATCTTCAAATATATTTAACAAAAAAAATCCAGACCCATAAAAAAAAATACCTATATAATATTCGTTATCGTCTCTAAATAATGATTATGCAGATTTATATTATTATTCATTTTATATCACAGAAAAAAATATATTAATGTACTTGTTTCTAATAAAATAAGTAACTTCAGTGCAGATGACAATATGTATTAGGAATGTCTGTTATAAATACTACAAGGACCCATTTCACTAACGTCAAGTAACGTTACCCATAGCCATAGAATACAAACAAATCGAAAACGACTTCAGTCCATCTGATAAATTACCGAGGCCTAACCAGTATCACTATAAAATAAAATTCTGAATAGTTAAGCGCTGGTTAATTCATTAAATTTCTGTAGATACTTCACCGCCGGAGTCGTATTTATCCGTCAAAAAAAATCGGATTTATCCGACATAAAAACCTGTCTTTTATTCAATTTCTAAACGTATTACGGATTTTATATAAAATTAAAGTTGAAAAATTAAGAATACAGCAGGACTCGAACCTGCTGGGAATACGCCCCAAGTAGTAATTTAAGTACAATACTATTTTTAAATTTTATAACTTAGAAGTAGAAGGTTCCCCAACAATATTTTGCCAGAATTTAAATCGATTAAAATCAGGATTTTTAAGTAGCTCTATTTTATCATCTATTATTAATGTATGCTTGTCTGTAAGTGTGTACGGCAGCCATTTTGTTTCTTGATTGCTCCAAGATGGTTTCCTGAAAAAAAAGAGATAAAAAAAATTGAAAATAATTTTGCTATAATTTTACACTAGATTTATTTTCGTAGAATTGCTTTGCTTGTAGTCCACCTGATGGTAAGTAGAGTACAGCCCATGGACATCAACAATCCACAAAAGCAGATTATAGATGCGTCGCTGCAGCTGAGGACTACGGTGTTATGCCTCATGTGCCAGTAATTTCAGGACCTAATCTCACCACCGAACCGGAACATAGTAATGGAAGCACTACTATTTGGCGGCAGGTTAAATGTGAGACGGTGATGCTGCCGGCCTCGAGCTCGTTCACAAGAGCTCTACCACCAGTATATTTGTTGTTTGTATTTTTAGTTAAATTAGAGAAATACCTAACTATGTAGGTACAAAAGAGAAAGGACTTACCCATTTCTGGCAAAATTGCACCAAGCCTCACTCATCATCTCCACAACTTTAATATCTCTCTTTGTACATTTTTCATGCTTATTTTTTCTATAAAACTGGTATTGTATCACGTCACCATGGCTGGCCCCTTTCATACCTAAACCTTTCATTACTCTGGTATTCATATTTCCAGCATATTGAAATTTACATAAATATACGTCCGTAGAGGTCTTCGCTACTGTTTCAACCTTTTTTATGATATCAAAATTGAAATATCGATCCGAAAGCATGTGTATATATTCTTCTTTCATTTTATTATCTATATCTCTATTATTAAAATAGAATTGACGAATCTTTTTCTCTATTTCAGATACTTTTTTATCACCCTGTTTGACGTTTATATATCGAGGGAGGAAATAGAAAAAATCTCTTTCAAAAACAACATTTCCTTCGCCATCTCTTTGCAAAAATAGTCCAGCTTCGTGTGAGTTCATAACTACTAGAATTGGCACCTTTTTGAAGTTATTCTTCATTATATTTCTGCGAGGGTACTCGTTAAAAAATTGCTCGACGCCGTCGAATTTTTTTTCAGCTATAGGCAAGAAATAAGCATTGATAATAGAGGGCGGTCGACTCATCTCTGTCGCACAAAAAGCAACAACTAAATCCTCAATTGGAACGTTGAGTAAAAATTCATATAAAGATCTAGGATCTTTGATATCTTGCCCTAAATTTGATGCAACTAAACTAGCTTTTTCAACAGTATCCTCTCCTTCCACCATATACAAATCTGATAACGAAACACCAGATTGACATATGACTTTATGAAACAATCCATCCGCCATCTTAGATGTCAAATAAGAACCAACAACACCAGCGCCCGCGCTTTCGCCCATAACTGTCACATTCCCAGAATCGCCATTGAAAAAACCAATATTTTTGTTCACCCATCTTAACGCCATTATGGTATCCTTTAACCCAGCATTTCCTGGCACTTCAGGTATGTTTAGACATAAAAATCCAAGTACATGCAGTCTATAATTTATGGTCACTAATATAACATCATGTTTTATCAAGTAGTCCGGTGTGTAGTAGTCCCCATAACCAAAGATAAGTCGACCTCCATGGACAAAGAATATGACTGGTAGTTTTTCTAATTTTTCTTGTGGCAACTTTGGTGTGTATATGTTTAGGTAGAGACAGTCTTCTGAGCCTTGTAAGGCGGTGTTAGAGTATGGATTTAATTGAGAACATCTGTTTCCTGGCTTTGTTGCGTCGCGAATGCCATTCCAGGTTTCTGGGTTTTCAGGTGCCTGAAAGTATCAGAAAACATGATGTGATGGTTACTAAACTAAAACTGAAAAAGGTGAAACGCCTTTGTTGGTCTAGTAGTGGTTAGTATATGCAGCATTTCATCATGAGATTGTGGGTTCCATTCCTCTGTTGGTCAAAAGAAGTGACTGTGGTGCAATGGATAAAGCATCGGTCAAACAATCAAGAAGTTGTAGGTTTGAATCATGGTCTCTATCATAAGCGAATTAAGCTTAGCTGGAGAGGGTTCACAAGAACACTAATAATTTGTATTTGCACAGCTTTTACAAAAAAGAAGAAGAAAATTCTCATTAGCCGCATGGAGTTGAATTGTGCTTGGTGGATGGCGATACGCACACCCTCTACCACAAGTGACCCACACATAAAACAGGTGGATTGTGAGTGTTATACATTAAGTTAGGCATTATGTTATGTGATAAGTATTGCTGGTCCCAGTTTTTAAGTTCTAAGAGTGATAATTTCGATAATTCAAGAATTTCAAGATCTGACAAAGCCTTTTCAAAGATGGAAACTTTTGGTGGTGCCTATTAGTCCAAAATGCTAGGGCACCAGAGTTATCATAGTTCTGAAATTTAGCACTGCATAGGTAATCTTTCTTAGAATTGTTGACTGCAGTTTATTAATTTAATTTTTGCACATAAAAATAGTACATGGGCGAACTTATTGCCATCAGACATTAAGTCCGCCTATGTAATATTTCATTCTCTTATAATTAACCAAGGGAGGTGCAGAGATAAGCATAGGTAGGTGCAGTTCAGATAGAGGAATAATGATTAATATGTAATAGAAGAAGTACATATTATATAAATTTAGTTAATGCAGTTGCCGCTAACCATTAGATCGACTACACACTCATTAAAATTCTACCTTTGTTTCTCCGATTTGCCAGATTTAAAAAGTAAAAATACTCACTTTGAACCGTAATTTTCCAACTGGTGGTATTGCATATGGGATTCCTTCAAAACTGTAATAAGTCTTGCCATAGTAAGTCTTGCATTCCTTGCCTTGCAAAATTCCTTGCTCAACTTTAACTTGGCAAGACATTGTTTACTGAAACAAGCAAAGTATAACATAACATCTTGCTTATAACAACTTTTAAACTTACATGTTGCATATTAATTATTGATATGATTTTAATGGGAACCAGCGAATTTGAAAGGTGGTAGAGGCAACCTTTTTAACCACTACGCCAACCGTGCACTCAACCTAAAACAGGTGGATTGTGGGTTATATTGGTTTCTTCAAAGCAAGAGTAAAAAAGTATCTCATAGGTAAGCATGCTCCAGCATAGACTGCATCATCACATACCATCTTGTGAGATTGTGGTCACTTGTGTCACTATCCACCTTAAAAAGTCCCACGTGATAGAGAGTCAATCGCTATCTAATGAGTATTATTCTAGACTAAATGTTACCACATATGTGTATTATTATATGGATGTCAGTGTTGGTCGCTCACAAAGGAAGTAATACAAAAACTACAAGTGTCTCAAAGGAAAATGGAAAGAAGCATGCTGGGACTAAAACTAATTCAAAGAGTGCGCAACACAGAAATACGAGACAGAACTAAGGTTAAAGATGCCGCTGAATTAGCTTGTCGATATAAATGGGGATGGGCAGGCCATGTAGCACGAGCTACTGACAGTCGCTGGAGTGAGCGAGTGCTTCACTGGTGGCCCCGAGAAGACAGGCGACGTCGAGGCCGTCCAAGACGTCGTTGGAGTGATGATGTCATACGGGTAGCAAAAGGTACCTGGACAAGACTAGCTGCTGATAGAGCTGAATGGCATGAGTTGGAGGAGGCCTTTGTCCGAAGTTGGATTCCCCAATAAAATTAAAATAATAAACTATAAACTGTAAATATTACATTAAAGTGAAGTAATTAAGTTAGTTAAGTTAGTTTAGGAAACAATTTATGTAAGTAAATAACCTTTGTTAATTGGTAAATAAAAGGCTTTATTATTATTATTATTATTAAATGTTACCACACATTTAAAAACTACACAAAATTTTAAAGGATTTTTGGTGGCACATCGCTGATAAATTAAAATATGTAACTTAAGTGAGTGCATGATTGGCGTAATGGTTAAAGTGGTTACCTCGCTGCTTTCAATTGCGCTGGTGTTGTGGGTTCATTCCCCACACAGCACAATACATTGTGTGATCTGCAAAGATTTGTTCTGACCCTCGGTGTGTTTGGTGTGTGTGAAATGTATGTTTGTGAGCACCCATGCGATACAGGAGTTATTCCTAGCACAGGAGTTAAAAAAAATGGATTTAAAGAAATAGTTAAATATTAAATGGAAGGAAACATAAATCACAACAAAAAAACGAGCTGGGAGTCCAACATATAGATTGTATAATTCAGTAATTAACATTATTTCTATTAATCAATTCTGACATTTCTGTAACTTTAATAATGTCAATAACCCTACATTGGAGGTTGGTGCATATTCAAATGTTTCTTAATACTACTTGTACGCGATAAGTTGACACCTGAGTACAGTATTTTCAGTATTATAATTTACTCTGTAACACTGTAGGTCGAAAAAATGACTAGAGCGCAAGTATCATTTTATTGCACACGAGTAGACAAAATGTAGTAATGTTTATTGAACTGGGTAAAGTCCACACGTGAATTCATCATAAATTAAAAAACTTTGATAAAACCTGTATTGCTGAATAACTTCACCTTTTTTTGTTGTCCTTAATTAAAAATTACTGTGAGCCAGATTCGAGACGTTAGATTAATAACGTATAGCAGTCACTAGTTACAAAGTTGATTCCATAAAAGTATTTCTATTTCATTTAAAATTAAAACATAAAAAAAATACCGTGAATCTGAGACTGAAATTGTTTTGACACTGACGTTAGTAGACAAAGTCTGACAAAGACATCCGGCATGTAAAAAATTACAGAGATGATTGTTTTGATTTCTAAACGAAACGTGAGAAGTCATTTAAATTCCGCTACTCGAAACTAGATGGCAGCTTTTGTCTAGTAATACTATTACATGATAGATGGCGTTGTTCTTAAGCAGTACAATTTAATAAATTTATTATAGATGACGCTAGGCAACGCATTTTTTTTAAATATTATTATTCAATTTATTATTGTGAATAGGAATGACGATTGATCTCCAGAATAAAAAATGTGAATATCTTTTCATAATATAGGTAAACAGAAACCAAATGTAAGAATATTTTGTTACATACTTTGATAATAACTTCTTCTTCGTCGTGTCGATGGCTGAGTCAAATTTTATTTTAACTTGCCATCGAGGTGAAAGGATTAGCCAGTTCGCTTTGGATAACTCGCGAATTGCCCAGGGTGCGCCGGACGTAGGGAATCGTTGTGTACGTCACTCGGGGAGGCTCCTTTCATGCACCCCAATGATAATAACTTATTTTCTGATACTTATGTTTCATGGGCAAGTTCATTTTTAACCGACTTAAAAAAAAGGAGGAGGTTCTCTATTCGATTGTACCTTTTGGTTTTTTCATGTTTGTTTCCCGATTACTCGAAGTCTGAAAGATCATGCAGTCAGCATTTCATGTTGCTAAGCTGATGCTGGAAGGTACAACTCCTCAACAATTGAGAGTACGAGGATAATTCTTAAGGCAGTTTACTGTATTCTTTCAAGTTATACACAGATGAGGCGAGACGCTGAATATTACTGAAGCACTTTTTACTTTTTAGTGCATTTTTTGTAACTGAAGTAAGTTTTCATTAAAAAATAATTTTATCATTGAATAGCCCACACAATTTATAACAACTTTCGTCATTAAACCATTTTAATATACACAATATTTTATCAAATTGATTATTTTAATGGTTTCTAATGTCGAGAGGTTTATCGACTACACAAAAAAAAAATATTCATCATGTCTATTGTTCACTGTACATGGTAGAAGTAGCATAAAATTGTGCACAAGTAGGTAGTAGGTTGTATTGGGAAAAAAACGAAATTATTATTTGTAAACTCCATTTATTTCAATTATTTTACTCTTAATTTGTAATTATATAAAATGATTGTACATAATAGATAATATAATGTAGGCATGACTAAGTAAAATATTTTATATAAAAAAACGTTCTTATTATAACAGACTTTAATTACTTTTTGATTTGAATTTTACTCAAATAATCGTGTTACGAATAATTTGAATAAATTTATTGAATTTATTCAATTTATTGGTGTTATTTAAAAGGTTTTTATAAAATTCAAATCAATAAGGCCTGAGATTATGACTAAATACCAATTGAATTAGATAGTCGACCATTCTGGTATATTTTCATCCAATATGGTCAAATTTCTAATTGTAGTAATTTTTCTTAAAAATATTTAATTTCATTCTATTCTTATTATTAACATACTGGAAATTAAAACGCGTGGGGGATAAATAAAAGTTAATACCTTTGAAGGTTAAAAATTGGCAGTTTAAATTTAAAGCCATTAAAAATAAAAATGAGATGTGCAAAACATAAATATTGTCGTAAAAATGGTGGAAAAATTAATATAACCTACCCATTTACAGCACTTTTAAAAATCATAAATTAAAAAAGAAAAATAAATTTTGCTCGTAATTTAGCATTGATAGGGTTCCGTAGTTCCTAAAAGAAACTCTTATGTCCCTCTCTGAAAGCTAAGCCATTGCGCATTGTTTAAAAAAACAGGAAGAATCGTGATGGAAACAAAAAATATAACTTAAGTTACTTTAAAGAAAAACTATATGATATTAATATTTATTGAATACTTTTAAGTTTGAACGTTAACGGCCGACTAAGGAACCCTACATTGCGCGTGGTCCGACACGCACTTGGCCGGTTTTTTTGACCACAATTGATAACTCTCGTGTATTAGGAACTGGAGTATTTTTGTACTGTCAAAGTGAAAAATCGTTAAAAAATAACAAATTAGAATTTTATGGCACTTGTCCTCTATTTTAGTTACCAATTTTTATTTAATTTCGAAAGTCGTTTTTTTATTTCGCATTTTTGTCCAGACATTTGCATGCTGCTGTGTGTTTGTGTGCTCCAACTACCTCTGAAAAAGATAAGCTAGGAGATACGTATTTAGGATTGTTAATAGTGCCCGCCGTTTCGTATGAAATAAACTGAGGCTTCGTGGTATATGTTACAATTTTAGGCTTTGTCGTGTACGTGAAGATTTCTGGCTTAGTCGTGTATGTTACAATCTCAGGCTTTGTTGTGTATGTTACAATTTCTGGCTTGGTTGTGTATGTTACAATCTTAGGCTTAGTTGTGAACGTGTAGTACTCAGGTTTGGTCGTGAAGGTTACAATTTCTGGTTTAGTCGTGTATGTTACATACTTAGGCTCAGTCTGGAAGAACTTCTTTTCCGTATATGTTGCGCTGAAAGTCTTGGAAAGTGGTCCGTTGAGGTCAGTTCCAAAGTTGACATTGGCATTTTCACCAGACTCCGAGCTGAATTTGGATCCCTGGCCAGAGAATTTCGACGTGCTAATTTGGCCAAACTCTCCAGACTGTCCTGTGACTCCAAATCCTTGTTTGATGGCTGCACCCTGACCTTGAATTCCTGTAACTCCAAAACCTTGCTTGACACCAGTTCCTGAGCCAGTTTGCTGTTGAATACCGAACCCTTGCTTGATCGTTGCTCCTGATCCGCTTTGACCTTGGACTCCAAAACCTTGCTTGACACCAATTCCTGAGCCAGTTTGCTGTTGAACACCGAACCCTTGTTTGATCGTTGCTCCTGATCCGGTTTGACCTTGAACTCCAAAACCTTGTTTGATAGCTTGTCCTTGACCCTGAACTCCGAATCCTTTGACTCCGCTTGTGTATGTCGATCCAGTGACCTGACTGATGACCTTGTTCTTTGTGACGGTGACGGTGGAGTATTTAGCGAAGCGAACGCTTTCGATCAGGCCAATGGCCCATTCGTACCATTCTAGGTCGAATTTGAAGAATGCGGCTAGCTGGTTACCGACTTGGCAGCCTGTGAAAAAAAAAAACTGTTAGAAGATCCTTGCAAGGTTGAAATAGCGAAAGAGGCAAGGTGGTGCTACTGCCTATATGCTCCGTTTACTGGTAAGGAATTATGGCACAACACATTTTTTAATCATTACTTCTAGAAAGATATAGTGGTCAATTTGGTAAACCTTTATCTAACCATTCTGACAGTAACTAAATAATGAGAAATTGTCTATCAGAGATTGAAAAGTCGTTGCTATAGAAAAATATCGTAGGTGACTACCGAATCACGGGGGTAAACACGGAGTAAATCCCGTCAACTTCCTGTCTTCGGGTAGATATTAAGTTTTATTACCAACCAACACCTTTTTTTGCCCTACCCGGGAATTTAACCCGAGTCCTCTGTGTGGCAGACGCATACGCTAGCCACTTGACTACATAAGTAGACACGTTATATGGCACTTTTATGGCATAGTGATAGTACTATCTTACCAGATTCCCAAGAGTAGATACCCCTCAGCACGTAGCTGCCGTCGCCAGTCGTACACGCGAGAGCGCTTCCTGTGTCAACCTGAAACATTTCATCATTGAATTAATACCTGATTCATTAAGGATTTACAAGCTGAGCGTGTGTCTCCGCATGAGTACATGACTTCAAAGCAAAAGTAAATCAGTATCTCATTGGTAAATGTGCGCCACCGCAAATCACATTATCATTTACCATCAGATGAGATTGTGGTCAAACGCGTGCCTATCCACCATAAAAAGTTAGTAAAATATACGAGTCATTTATCAATGGTTAGGTCATAATAGTGCTCGACTGATTTATTTTATATTTGGTGCGTATCGATCAATATTACTACTTGTAATTGCTTACTAGATAAAATACTGACTAAAATGTCATATAGTGGTCTTCTTCTTCTTCTTCTTAATGATAACTAGTCCTAGATTATTCATCAAAGGGCCAATCTTCCAAATCAGCATCACTATGATCTAAAGCTTTGTTGTTTTGTGTGGATAATTTCAATATTCAACATTATCACTATAACATATTTGATGATTGCGCTTAGATTTTTAGTCAGTAAGAGGGCGCATTTGCTATTCATCCAATTCTTATTTTTCTTCTTCTCATTTAATGTTTTCATTTGTTGATTTATGTGTTGTAATGAGATTGTCATTTAATTAGTAAAATTTTGCCCAAGTTTTATATAAACATAATTTTGCATGCTAAATAGGCAGAACATAATGTACATAGCATTAACCTAACATCTTGAGTGTAAAATTTAACTTAATATATCCAGCAAATAAATAAATGAAATATTCTTGTCCGTTAAAACAATAGACATGATATTGTATCGGACAGAATCGATCAGCGTGGTTCGAGCTCTGATCAGTTTCTTCCTTAACCTCATGCACATTGTTAAGATGAATAAAAATCGGATGTACTAGTCAGTAAGTCCCTACGCTACCACCTTCTGAAATTGTAATTTTTTGACCAAAAACTAGTACTTGTTTAACTCTTTTTAACCAAATAGCTGCTAACTAAATTCTCACCTTGCAAATATTGTTAGCGGGGTTGGTGGGCTGTCCGCAAACGCAGCTGTCCTGTTCGTAGTTGTCCAGGAGGTGGGGGTAGTCCTGTCGCAGCTTGTTCTGGCATTCACCAGGGTTGATTAGGGAGACGTTTATGCCGTGCATAATACTTCCGAGGAGATGGGCTGAGAAAGAAAAGAATTATTAGAATTATGTGAAGAACAGTATTTTTTCAAATAAAATGGGTTTTGATCTAATCATAACCAGGCTTGTTCTAAACGACTGCAATGCCAAAATCTATCAGAAAATAGCTGATATTCTTGGTACAATCAGTTGTAAGACTTTCATGCTTCTCAATAAGATTTAACACTATTAAACATACAGGAACATACAGCTACTAACATTATAAATGCGTAAGTTTGTGAAGATGTGTGTGTTAATGTTTGGATGTTTGTTACACATTCACGCATTAATACCAGATCTAATTTGCGCGACGCGACGTCATCGAAGCCGTCGTGATTTCACAACATAAATCCACAAATTCATCGCAACATCTTATAACATAATTACAAACTCGCAAGTTATCTCTAAGTTATACATATTTAACTAAAGTGATGTAAGCCGACCTTCACAGCTATTAACAAATAAAACGCAACAAAATGCCAATATTTGCAAGATATAATAACCTTTTTAAGATATTTATTATCAATTTATACTATTCTATTATTTTAATACAACTGTTTGTATGCAAATTAGGTATTATATATTAATCTAGAACATTTTTGATTGTTATAGTTGTAAAATTAATGCAATATGTTATTTATTGATATTACATTAGGCGAACCTTGAATGAAGTTGGTTGTAATTTGTCGAAAATATACTTTATGATCGAATTATGAAGTCTTGTAGCTTCAGCACTGCCAAATTTAAATTATGCTGACTTAATATCTTATTTAAACTATTAGGAGTTTAAATTTAAAGTTAGGCTTCTTTTATTTATTTTGATTTGCGGAATTGAGAATATAGTTAGGGTCATTTCATTATTATAATTTGACGTAAAACATTTTAAGAATTTGAATCCTTAGGCGCGTTTCGGATTTAATGTATATGCATATATTCTAACTTTAAAAATAATGTAGCTTAAAGCTGGTCTCGGTTTTAAAAACTATACAATCTTAAATTTACTGATTTAATATTTTGGTATGGTTATTTCGATTTCTGCGTATTTAAAATAAATGAAGTATTTATACATTCAAAATTAACCATATCGCGAAATATCACGCAAATCGTGACCAAAACTATAAAAAAAATGTTTTAAATAACACGTTCAAGTTATGAATAAACTGAATAAATTAATAAATAATTTATTGAATAGTTTCAATTTCTTGAGCGCCCAAGGCGATCACTTCATTTGGATAATTTATCGAAACAATAAATGAATAAATAATTGAGATATTTTCTGTTTTTGGGAAATGCAGAAAATATGAATGGTAATATTTTGTAATATTAATGAGGTGATTGCAATAATTTTAATACATTATTTTTAGTTAATTTTAATTCTTTAGCACGTGGGCGCCTAAGGTTACTAAACGATTTGAATATAACAATTTATGGATTATATTCAGACATTTATATGGATATAGATCGTTTAACATCTTTTTATTGTTATATAGTCGATTCAAAGTAGCTTTTGTCCTTAATTTGAGCATTTTTTATTTAAATTAGTTCAATGGTTTAGCCATGAAGATGCGATTTAACCACAAAGTCACTTTGTCATACTTTACATTATAATAGTTACAAAATTATATCAACTAACGACTAATCTCTGTCTGAGGACCTGTAATTGGCTGAATGTTGCATAATATTTTTATTAATATTAATTGTTACTGCCTGTCTTTCAATAAATAAATAAATAATCTGTGTTCCTATTGACAGCGTCGTAAGGTTGCCAGCCTATCGATACATTTCGGCGAGTGTGCCGAGGAACTACACAACCGTATCCCTCCGTCCCCGTTTCACCATCGGACTACCAGACAAACGGCACTCAGGCATCGCTTCACGGTAGATATTCCACCAATACGCACTAAGCGTTTCGACTCTACATTTCTTATGCGAACTGCCAAAGAATGGAACGCCTTGCCCGAGACTGTGTTTCCGCATGAGTAAAACTAGGATCTCTTCAAAGCAAGAGTTAATAGGTATCTCATAGGTAAGCGTGCTCCACCGTAGACCGCATCATCACTTACCATCAGGTGGGATCGTGGTCAAACGCCACATATCCACCATAAAAAAGGCATAATTTCAAAATTACATTACTAATTACGAAATTAATAAAAAACATGAAGTTATCATAAAGCCTGTCCATTTTCCATCAAATCATAAACATGTTTTTACTTAATTTAAGAAAAACATAGCAATAAATCATAATTAGATATTTATTATAATTATAATAAATATATTATCTGCTGATCGTTAAGTGACTAATTTGTATATTTAATCAATTTCAATGATAATTATTTATATTCTATTTATTTATGACGTATGGAATACGTATTAATATGAAGATTATTAAACCGAATTGTGGTGGATATTTTTAAAATCTGGAAGATTTTATTTCAATAAAAAGAAAACCTAGCAATGTGGAATAATAGTTTTAAACCGACTTCATAAAAGGAGGTTCTGTATATGATTCGTATGTATGTATGTAAGTTTAGCGATTATCTCAGTAACTACTGATCCGATTTAAAAGCAGTTATCAGTATTTAAATATTTGAAAACAATCTTTTGGTTTAAAATTCTTTTGAGTTTCGGAAGTAGGTTATTTTTTTTATCCAAGTCCATGGGAGTGGAAAACCGTAGGACTGCGAAGTCAAAGGTCTCGGGTTCGAACCCACGACACACACCTCTTTTTCGAAGTTATGTGTGTATTTATCATATAAATTATATTAACTCTTGCCTACGGTGAAGGAAAACATCGTGAGAAAACCTGCATGCCTGTTTGAAGTCTATCAATCCGCACTTGGCCAGCGTGGTGGACTATGGCCTAACCCTTCTCATCATGAGAAGAGGCCCGTGCCCAGCAGTGGGACATGTATAAGATACAGAGCTGCTAATATAGTCAGCTTTTAAAAAAGGCCGAGTTGTTTCCAGAAGTGCTAGATGCCGACTCTACTATTAACTACTTAGAATTCACTAATTTGAATAGATTTTACATGTTACTTGACCAACTCATACAAAATGTCGTTTCCATAGTAATGTTTAATTAACTACCTTATTTAAAGGCTTCTAACAAGACAGGAATTTCATTGACATTTTCGGTATTGCGAGTTTTGTATGGATAACACTTAAGTTTGTGTTTCATTACCTCTGGCACTCCCTTTTGGATAATATAGGCGTGATGTTATGTTATTAGGTAAGATGTAGGCATATGTTAAGTGGTAATTTGATTGGAGTAATCATATTTATTATTAAGAGGAAAGATTTTTATTTTACTAAGAAACAGTTGAAAAAGATATGGGACCGGCAGGATTTGAACCTGCGACCTTACTGCACACCGGGCAGCCGCTTTAACCATCCAGCTACGGTCGCCTCTTACCAGAACCCTTTAACCACCGGTGGTTTTCAAAAAATCATCTAACTCATGGTCGCAAGCAGACTCATGAATCAGTCTGCTTGCCACCATGTCAAAGTGTTTGTTTTTGTTTTTAAACTTTTTATTGTACAATGAAACAATTTATAAAACAATTCATAACACAAAATACAATAAAGCCGAGCTTAACTCAAATTTGAGTTCTCTTTCAGCAAACCTTAGAGTAATAGAGGAGAAGAGGATGCAAAAAGAGGGCAAAAACAAGTGTACAACTCAAAGGAAAAACGGAGTTTCCATTATTATGGTAAAAAAATAATAAATTAATAAAAAGTAACTAAAGTTACAATACATAAACATAAGCAAATAGACATAAATATATTATAATGCTATCTGTAGAATACAATACCTAAATAAACTAATTTACCTATATATTCCTAAATACACAGTTAAATAAACATACTTAAATATAAATAAAATACTTCGAGATGTAATAAATATTGATATAAAACAGTGCAACCTTGTCGAAACGTCAAGCACCGAAACGTAAAAATTAATCGCGTTAATTCCCGCTCAAATCATACCAACAAATATGCAACGCGAAAGTTTAAAAGTTATTAATATAAGATACAATATAAATTTGTTAATAGCTTCATGTGCAGCCCTGTGTGCTCATGGCTGACATGTGAAGATGGTAAAATATTACAAAATAAACATACGGCTAACCGGTTAGGTACCGACAGACGAAAAGTAAACGTGTTGCTTGTGCAAGGAATGTCGCTAACAAGGTTGCGGCTCACTTGATGGTAAGTGTAAGGCTTGATAAATAATATTTTATTTTTGTGTGTTATCGAAATACCTCATGATATTAGAAACATATGATAATAGCAGCCCTGTATCTAATACATGTCCCACTGCTGGGCTCGGACCTCTTCTCATGATGAGAAGGGTTAGGCCATAGTCCACCACGCTGGCCAAGTGCGGATTGGTAGACTTCACACTCCTTCGAGCACTTTTTAGGCACTCTCAGGAATGCAGGATTCCTCACAATGTTTTCCTTCACCGTTAGCGAGCGATAATTAATTTATATGATAAATACACACATATCTTCGAAAAGACGAATCTTAACGATTTATCGACAGAGGTGTGTGCCGTGGGTTCGAACCCGAGACCTTTGACTTCGCAGAATTAGAACATAACATAATTAAAAGAATTACTTTGCTTACTCGTAAACTGCCTGAGATTTCAAAGTCACGTTAATAATAAATTCGTCCAAACGCTCCAAAAAAACGGCTGCATACTGTGTGACGTCATGCTTATGTATTTTATATGTGAAATTATAAATTTTGACTTGTAATATTTAAAAAAATGCCTTCTTTTATAACATCATCAAATCTTTGTGTAGAAACAGAAAAAAATTAAATGAAGTCTAGCAATTTTATTAAAAAACCTAGAATTAAGATATCAAATTAAGATTTCATCTCGTCTCGGTCAATGTTTCAAACAATTAAAAAATAATCTCACAAAAAAAAAAGCAAAAAAAAAATGAAACTTGTCATTTGATTTAATTGACAACCGGAATGCGAACACTAAAAAAGTTCCGGTTTGGTGGTGAGATCAGGCCCTGAAATTACTGGCACATGAAGCATAACACCGTAGTCCTCAGCTGCAGCGACGTAAATTTATTCTTTTATTTAATTCTTTGCGCATTCTGTCCTGGAAGCTTATATTTTGGCCTAGATATAATAATATGTAATCGGTGACATACTCAATATTATTTGGCCCAATGAATATAGGGTTTTGTTCCATATTTGTCATTATCTTGGTTTTTGCGGGATTCATTTCTAAGCCACATTTTTTACTTTCTCTATCAAGTTCTTGAATCATTTGTTGTATTTCTATATGACTTTCGGATATTAATAAAATGTCGTCAGCAAATCTAAGATGAGATAAGGACTCTCCTGTTATATTAATACCTTTATTCTTCCAGTTTATCTTCTTAAAAATATACTCAAGTAGAGTTGTGAACATTTTTGGAGAAATTGTATCTCCTTGTCTCACGCCCTTCGCTATTTGGAAAGGTTCACCTAATTTCTCTAACCTAATTTTTGCAGTACAGTCCGTGTAGATATTTTTGAGTATATTTATGTATTTAACTTTCTATTCCTTGCTCTTGCAAAGCTTTCCAGAGTTCAGACTGTTTGATAGAGTCAAATGCTTTTTTGTAGTCTATAAATACAATGTAAAGCGGTTTATTGTATTCCATATATTTTTCTATAATTTGTGTTTAAGTGAATATGTTATCGGTTGTTGAAAAATTTGCTCTAAATCCTGCCTGTTCTATTGATTGATTTTCTTCTAACTTTTTGTTGATTCTATTTAAAATGACTGCCGTAAATATTTTGTATATTGTAGATAGAAGGCTAATAGGGCGGTAGTTGTCCATATTTTTAGGATCGCCTTTCTTGTAGAGAAGTGTGATAAGGCAAGACTTCCAAGCTGTTGGGATATATTCATGTTCCAAAACTTGGTTAAACAGCCTCGTCAATATAGGGAATATTGTCTCATCACATGCTTTTATCATGTCGGTTGTTATTCCATCTTCTCCAGGACTCTTATTCGACTTTAATTTTGTTATCACTGTTCTAATTTCTGATTGTATGAATGGTAGTACTTCATAATTGAGATTTGTGGAGTAAGTATTTATAGGTAGGGCATCAATAGACTGTCCAATATCTTTGTACAGGTCTTCATAGAACATTGTTGCTGTTTTTAATAGGTCTTGCCGAGATGTAATTGTTATTAATTGCTTATTTTGTAGTTCCATGATCCATTTATTGCTACTATCTAGTTTTTTGAATGCCCGTTTACTAGAGCCTGAACTTTTCATTTCTTCCATAATTATATTATGCCTGTGTTCCTTCCGTAATATCTTTAGTTTAGTCCTTATAATTCTGTAGAGAGTTCGTAGTCTTTTTCTTTGTTTGCATGTTCGCTGTGTTAGACGACTTAATTGATCTTTTTCGACGATTAACTTTTCAATTTCTTCATTAATAAAAGCATTTTTTGATTCTAGTCCCGGTTTCCTAAGTAGTTTATTGACGCAGTTCTTAATAGCGTTTACAATACACCGCGCAATACATCGCTATGGGCGTAGTATAAAAAAAATATAAGAAAAATTTTTTAATAACCTCATTTGAACTACTGAGAATAAGCGGTTTTTCCATCAACTTAAAATTTATATTTGCCGTTATAACTATAAAATATACCTAACAGTTAGGTTATAATATCTAATTTATATCAAAAATTTTAAAGGCGTATAAATAACAGGATTTTTTTTTATACCTAATATTATATTACTAATTAGCGTGTCATCAACCTGATGCTAAATAGTATCGAACTTAAATACATTTTTTATATTACATACGGGGTGTGACATACCCCACTATAAATTATTCTATATCACATTAGATAGAACGCCAGAAGCAATTACACTATCCAATATCCAATGGTTCCAATGACAATGCCAAATACACACATTCACTCACACAAGCACACCCTGGTCTCAGAACAAATCTTTGCGAATCACACAAAGATTTGTCCTATGTGGGGATCGAACCCACAACACCAGTGCAAAGTGCATTGAAGAGATGATATATATATGAAATGAACGGTCGTGTAGTTCACCTGATGGTAAATGATAATTACAGCACATGGACATCAACAATCTACTAAAGCAGATTGTAGATGCGTCGCTTCATTTACGTACGGCGTTATGCTTCATGTGCCAGTCATTCGACCAAAGCGGAAAACGGCAAGCATTATTATTTGATGGCAGATGAAAGGTTAAACGGTGGAGCTTCATGCCTAGACAGTTCACAATACCAATCATATAAGACAAGCCAAATCCTTAGCCACTTTTAAATATCTATCACTTTACTAAAAATATATATTATACAAGATGCCCTGCGCGGTTTCACCCATGTCAAATGTTATTCTGGCCGGTGCCCGCAAGTTAAAAAATATTAAAAACGCTATCTATTGAATTTTTGCGTCAACTCTCTTCTTACTGAAAAAAAAACTCTAAATTTCGCCCTCTTGGGAATAAAATTTAAATGAATTTAAATCTGTCCATCGGCAGAAATTGCATCAAGTGATAAGGCCGCCCTATGCATATTGTTGTTGTCTTTCAATAGTTGTCTTTAGTTTGTAATTAATTGGTATGCAAATAAAGTTTTATCTATCTATCTATCTAATAGGTACATCTAGCAACACGGAAAAGACCGAAAAATCAACAGTTTCGACCTTGAGAACTACATTTTTTTATATGTAAATTTGTAATAGTCAAGTAAACTGTGTTTAATGTATTCATTTTATTATTGACTTGTGAACTATCAATAGTTGATTAACCTTGAAATATCGAATACTAAGATTAAAAATTAAATCTTCTTATGTCATACAAAACCTTGTATATTTATCTTTAATAACCACTCATTTATACAGGGTACGACGTAGTGACATATCGACACCCCCATGCAATAACATTGTAATTAATTATTTTTACTTTTTGATGAGAGCAAAAATAAAGTTAAAAAAATTGTATCATCTCAAGGCTGCTCCCTACAATATTCAAAAGGGTTGCAATCCTTTATTTTTAGGTTGCACTATGTGTTCGTACTATAAGATGCTAAAAGAAAACTCATTTTCATAGCTTTTCATGACTTACGTTAAAAACCATGCATAATCAAGGCACATATATATATTACAATGACTAACACATAGACTTATAAAAAAGGACTAACATTGTATCTCTGTGTTACAATCGAGATTTTAACTAGAATTCTTATTTTTATCTTGACAGATAATTGTAACTCTGAGATGCAATTATATTGCAGGGAAAATTTGTCATATATAACAATGCTTTCTAATGTAAACTTCGAGTTTTTTTTTTAATGACAATAACAAACCTCTCGCGAAAAATTTTGCTCTTCATTAACACCGTGTAGGATCAAATTGGTTCGAAAATACATCCAATTAAGCCCAGGAGCTGAGATAGCGGCAATTGCCAAGTGGGAGACCTTAGGACGTTCGAACCCACGGCACACACCTCTGTCGTTAAGATTCGTCTTTTCGAAGATATTGGTGTATTTATCATATAAATTATCGCTCACTAACGGTGAAGGAAAACATCGTGAGGAAACCTGGATGTCTGTGAGTGCCTAAAAAGTACTCGTGGGTGTGTGAAGTCTAACAATGCGTACTTAATCAGCGTGGTGGACTATGGCCGAACCCTAATCATGAGAAGAGGCCCAGGCAGTGGGACATGTATTAGATACAGGCCTACTATTATTAAAAACCCAGGCAAGTCGAAATATTGACTAAAACTAGAAGACAGGAACCGTATTTGAATCGACATATAGATGTGACATAAAAAAATGTCGTTTGAAAACCAAATAGTTTTACCCTTGACCAAAGACAATATTTTTGTTCTTTTATGTTTAATTATTTGCTAAATGAATATTAAAATGTACTTTAATGAGAATTCGCGCAAATATGTTAGATATTACTTTGATTTGTGGTTGTTTTTTAAGTGCGCAGTTTTTTTTTTAGTTATGTATCAGGATGTAGAAGAGTCTACAGACCCCATGATGATAGGTCTATGAAGATGGATAGTAATTCTACTAATATTATAATGAGAAAGATTGTGGCCATGAGTGGATTGGTTACTATTTCACGCAATAACTACAGAGTCGATTAAAAAAAAAATAACACTAGTAACTTATTTAAAAAAATTACCGGAAGATTCATGAATTTACCGAGGAAAGTTTTAATGTTTCGCAATTTTTTAATTGGTTATAAACAGGTAAAAAATTTTCATTTACAGATTTTTCTGAGCTAATATTTTCACACCTTATTCCAGCTTATTCTCATATATTAGCGATTTTTTTATAACGGCTAAAATTTTTCTAACGGAAGTTAGCGGTAAAAAAATCTTGCACTAAGGTACTCTGAATCATGTACTGAATCACGATAACGGCTTCGTCACGATGTCATTTACACCCTGTATTGTACAATATATGTGACATTGTATCTTCTAAACGGACTGAATTCGATGCAGTTGCAGACGTGGTATGATTCTTTAAGTATCTTACTACTTGTAAGTTTAGGTTTAAAAATAAGAATAACTATGATGACAAATTTGCGTCATAAAAAAGGAATTATAAACCCGGATTTAAATTTACTTAATTGTGCAAAAACTGAAATTAATTGTAATTTATGCAATAAGCGTTAATTGCAAAACCTATAATAACTTGTATTTGACTATTTATATGTAAAACTGTTCGGGGATTTAACTAAATAATATTGAGCTAATTGTCTTTATTTAAAAAAAATATATATCTATGCAAAATTTATTTATTTAATAATAATAGCAGCCCTGTATCTAATACGTGTCCCACTGCTCGCATGATGAGAAGGGTTAGGCCATAGTCCACCACGCTGGTCAAGTGCGGATTGGTAGACTTCACACACCCTTCAGCACTTTTTAGGCACTCTCAGGCATGCAGGTTTCCTCACGATGTTTTCCTTCACCGTTAGCGAGCGATAATTTATATGATAAATATACACATATCTTCAAAAGGATGATTCTTAACGATTTATTGACAGAGGTGTGTGCCGTGTGTTCGAACCCAAGACCTTTGACTTGGCAGTCCTACGGTCTACCACTCGGTTATCGCTGCAGTTAATAATTTGTATAAATATCTGAATATCTGATAACTATGCCAAATCTTGTAGGTACATTTGATACAATCATTATATTAATATCAATAATTTTATGAGATTTTTTTTTTTACGGGATATAATCCCACCCACACGCCCACCACTGTGACTCCTGTGACGCCAGGATCTACAGCGGTAACCAACTGAAAGGCACCGTGCATGTCACACGGGCAATCCCAGGGAGAGTTCAAATTGTCTTGGAACCCACAACGAATTTAATCAGAAGTATATAGTTAGTTTATAAGAATTATGAAAAATTACTGTTATTGAATATTTGCATGTCTACTGGACAAACCATGCTGTAACCACATTGTACCTTTTATATTTAACAAATTAATGTACTTACACATGCTGTGAGAAATAAATCTTTACCTTTATCTTTAGATACTGTATCACACAAAAACTGCTTCACAAATTTTGATGGTATTTTGACAATAATATAATGTAATAAAAAGATTGACTTGAAATTCAATCGGAATTCTAAATATTATGATACTTTGATTAGGAAAATCGAATATATGAATCATTGATACATATAGAAAATTTAGTCAAATTATATGTATCTGAGTTTACATAAGTATGAATATATACATTATATACATATTGAACCTTTAACCCTTTTATTACTAATAAATATTAAATTTATCAAAATTCATGGTCAAAATACACAATAAAATTAAAAAATAATTTATTCTATTATTTGAAACCTATTTAGTATTGCTGCCGCGATGGTCTAGTGGTTAACGTATACGCCTCTCACCGCGAGGTCTTGTTTCCGATTCCCGGGTTGGGCAAAGTGTTATTTGTGTTTTCCGTCAGGAAATTTACAATAGCAGCACAGAGTTGAAATTGTGCCAGGTAAATAGCAATAGGTTCACCCCCTATCCCATGGGACCTGAACATAACAGGTGAAATGTGGGTGCTGTACACCTCTGCCACACCCTTCTGGGTGATATTATTATATATAAGCGTGATGTTGTATGTGTTATTTAATTTTAAAATCGTTTTTTTTCGCTTCTCTGAAAAGTAATTTTAATATAACTACACAACCCTTATACAATGTATTTTTTATTCGTTTTAAATAATATAATTATATTGTAGTTATTGAAAAAGATTGCGGTTCCTTTTATGAACAAGAATATATATTTAAATATTATTTTTTATATACCTTTTTATTACAAAAAGCTTTATTATTTTTACATAATACAATATTTAAAAGTTCACGGCTCATCTGTAATATTATACTTAAATACCTTTTTATATACAATTTTTACATTATTATCGATATAAAAGCGATTACAACAATTTTGTTGACAATGACCCCAATATTATAAATGCTAAAGTTACTCTATCTGCTCGTCTGTTACGATTTCATAGTTGAAACGTCTGAACCGAGTTTGATGAAAATTTTAACGGAGATAGTTAAGGGCCTGGGGGACTTAGTTACTTATTGTAACCGACTTCGAAAAAGGAGGAGGTTCTCAATTCGTCTGTTTTTTCTTTTTTATGTTTGTTACCTAACTTTCGACTGGGCGAAGCGATTTTAATGATTCTTTTTTGTAATATTTTAAAGCAAATTTTAGCTTTGCTATGCCTTTTTGTATTTTATATAATTCTCGACGAAAGACTCGAAATTTCTCTTCAATTTGCCAGCGTCATAGGTATATGACGCTGGCACAAAAGAGTTGAGAAATTTCGAGTCTAGCAGCATACGAATCCATAGCTATATTGGCAAAGCACTTGGGGCGTATACCCAGGGGTGCAGGTTCGAGTCCTGCTGGATTCTTAATTTTCAACTTTAATATTATATAAGATTCTTTTTTGGTTTAAAAGCTGGTGCTTCAAGTGTGGCTCCATTTCAATTTGGTCCAGTTCTGAGGATGGCACCCATGAGAAAACCGTATAAGTCTAAAATTAGCATTAAGTATGTGTGCGACCAATTAACGAGAAACTCAATATCTCGCCAACCGATTCAGATAATTCTTTTTCAGTGCTATTTTTGTAACTGAAGTCGATTTTTATTGACCTACACACGGATAAAACCACGGGTGAAGCTAGTATCGATAAAAAATATCATTTATAACGTTTTTGCTAACCGTACGTTCTGGCATTGACCCTAAATATTACACTTTCATTTTTGTGTTGATGAACGCAGATGAGAGCAGCGATAGCCGAGTGGGAAACCGTAGGACTGCGAAGTCAAAGGTCTCGGGTTCGAACCCACGGCACCTCTGTCAATAAATCGTTAATTGTCGTCTTTTCGAAGATATGTGTGTATTTATCATATAATATATCGCTTGCTAACGGTGAAGGAAAACATCGGGAGGAAACCTGCATGCCTGAGAGTACCTCAGAAGTGCTCGAGGATGTGTTAAATCTACCAATCCGCACTTGACCAGCGTGGAGAACTATGGCCTAACCGTTCTCATCATGAGAAGAGTCCCGAGCCCAGCAGTGATAGGGCTGCTATTAAACGCAGATGTGTATATGGTTAAAACTTATATACTAAACGACAAACTTCTAGGCGGCTCTTGGGAACGAGAGCGAGATATACGTAAAGCGTAAACCCTAGAGTGACTGAGACAGTGCATTTTACGACCCGCCAAAGTTTTTGATTTTACCTTTAACATATTTAATACCTACATTATATACCTACATACATAACATCACACCAATATTACCCACAAGAGTGTGGGAGAGGTGTACTACACTCACACTTCACCTTATATGTTTACCGCGATCTACCGGGCACAATTCTAACTTCGTGCTGTTGTTGAGAATTTCCTGATGGAAAAGACTAATAAACACGTTTTCCCGACTCAGGGATCGAATCCAAGACCTCAGCTAACGTATAAAGTTATTAAAATTCTAAATCTGCCCTAGATTTTAGAATTGAAGTAATAAATAGATATTTGTAACAGTTGAAATAACTTGACCTCAGATTTGCAATGGGCTATTTTATATGTTTTGTTATGTTATATTATAATATAACATATTATTAACATAACATACATAAACATACAGTTTTTGTAAGCTAATGGAAATTAAAATTTAGTAGCAATAAAATAAACAAACATGGACTATAATATTACGCCCCATGTCATTTTTGAAGTTTCTGTACCTACATGTACATAATGTCTTACCCTCTGGTAAGACATCGTAAAGCGGCTTACCAGTAATTCAGTACATGAATCATAGACCGTGAGTGCATAATTTGCTCGTCAGGAAATTCAGTATTTTGCCGACGAATTTTCTCTTTAGCTTTTTAAATTTAAAGAAAAACATTATTTTATTGATTGTATCCGTCAATAATTTCAGGACGTGCGTCGCTAATTAGGACTACGATGTAATACCTCATGTGTCAGTAATTTGAGAGACTAACCTTAGTCCCAAAGCGACAGTGGTACATAATAGCGGAACCACCAACAACCATTTCCTATTTGGTGACAGATTAAAGGTGATAATCAATAATGTATGACTACCATATTTGACCATAATTGACTTATACTTCTTAAACCTTGTTACCAGTTAGCGATTTCCTAGGATGCCTAGATTTGTTAAATCCGGACATTCACATATTGTGTTGGTAGCCTTCGATAAATTTGTCAAAAATGAATATGGAATTGATGACTCACATATTCCATATTTATTGTTAAAAAACATACATACCACACTAATGGTAAAGGAAAACATCTCGTGAGGAAACCTGCATACCTGAGAGTGTCTAAACTTAAGTAATAGAGAGGGTGTGAAGTTTACCAATCCGCACTTGGCCAGCATGGTGGACTATGACCAAACCCTTTTTTTTAATTTTTACATTAGATAGAACGCCAGAAGCAATTACACTATCCAATGGTCCCAATGACAAGGCCAAATACACACATTCACTCACTCAAGCACACCCAGTCTCATGTGGGGATCGAACCCACAACACCAGTGCAGTGGAGAGCGGCGAGGCGACCGCTTAAACCACTACACCACACGTGCAGACAAGGGGCCATTATAGGAGACTGCTATAATGCATTTCACACCCAGATTCAGAATAAATCTTTGCAGCTCACCCAAAGATTTGTCACGTGTGGGTATCGAACTCACAACCAGCACTGAGAAGAGCAGCGAGGCGACCACAACGCCAACCGTGCATCCACACATGATGTAACACTCTCGCCGATTGACACTATAACTCATGACTCTCTTTTATATGTCGGCTAACCTATTGACTGTGCCTGACCTTAAATACCTATTATAAAAATGTGAGTTCTAAAAACCCGGATTGTGCAAAGGAATGTTGACAAGATGAGACATGCACGTAACGAATCAAGATAACACACAGTGGAAATAAACATTCCAATCTTCAACGTATGGTTACGCTTGACACACGTGGTACGATTATTGTTTTTGTTTTTAGAATTTCTTTAATAATCTCTAATAGAAGCAATTATAGTAGTTACATACCAGAGTACAATTATAATCCTAGTAATAACAATCATACATTTCCAACTAGTTTTACACACATCTCCTAAAACTTTACAGTGGGCAACTTTGTAAATTAAAAAGTGAAATTTTTGTGGACACTTTTTGATAGTGAAACGGTACAATGATTAAAAATAGCCTGCAGGATGTAAATGTAACGATTGTAGCGAGGCCGCTTATTAGTGATGCAATAATTTCATTTGAGAACTTACAAAAATTTTACACCCATAACATTATGATTTTTTTGAGGCAAATTTAGTGTCTCGCAATTTTCCTGACTGATTATAAAAGTAGTATATGTATTATACGTCATCCTAGACTATACCAAAACATTTGCAATATCCCGTCAACTTTGAGATTTGCCGATGATACACTTTCTATAATATTTCGATCAACAATTTTTGCATCTAGAGCTTCAAAATCATTATATTGTTGTCTCATCATTGACTATTATATGTGACCTGTACATAATAGGTGAAATATGGGTGCTATATTACTGCCACACCCTTTTGTGTAATATTTATTTATTTATTACAACCTTACAACTATCATTACAAGTCTTAAACCTAATTCGACAGTGCAGCTATAAACTTAACCTAAAATCACTAAATTTTTAAGTCTAACCTATCCTAACTAACAGTAGTATGTAGGTACATAAATTGGAACTTGGATACATAAAATGTCTTTCTCTCTCTAATTTTTAAGTATATTTAATATCGGCGTGTTCTTTTTCTTGTCGTGTCAATTACTATAATAAAAATGTTTTTCTTCTATCTATATGGTTTTAGATCAATAGGATGCGACTAGGGCGCCTTTTTGGTCGGCCTGCATAAGGTCTTTTATGGTACAAAGGGTGGGAAGTAATGGGCAGGACAACAAATGGGCCATATTTTGGGTGGGCGATCCACTTTCGCAACTATGCTAGGTTATTTTGGTATCAGAATTCCCATCACAAATATTAGAATCCACAACTCGTATTCTTAAAATTGACATTCTTTTCATCACTGATTACAAGAATCATCTCTTAAGTTAAGAGGTCAACTTGAACTGGTTTTTAAGTAACCAAAGCATACTTAACTTAGCAGTTGTTTATACAAAATTAGATCTTATGTCTTAGCTTTAAAGTGCTTAATCCAAAAGCAAATTAGTTTGTATGTCATCGATATGTTGACAATGATTCGTTGCGTCATTTATGATGCAGTTTCTCGAGAAATATAAGATCAGTGTTGAAAGGTCAGAGAATAATTTATTTATAGGTTTCGGTTTTTGTCGGCTTAGGTTAAGTTACGTTTGATGCGATTTTTCATTGGATGGGTGGTCAATCTTCGCTAAACTCGCTATAGCCGCAATATAAGTCTAACAATTTTATTAAAAAAAATCGTTAGACACAGGGGTTAGATGAACCTTTTTGGTATGAAAGTGACAGCTGCGTTCTTTTTTCAAGTGTAACTTGTGTCCCTTGTAATTCAGTTAGGTTATATTTTATGGGTCGGAAAACATCTCTCTGGAATCTCAGAAACTATACTAATATAATATATAATTTGATCCAATAAAGAATAATTGTGATTTGAATTATGTTCTTAATCAAATCAAATATACAGTTTGCCAAAATAGTCTACAAGTCTAACTAATTCATGTCTGCTGGCAACATATTGACAATGCTGTCAATATAATGAAGTTTAAGAAAACAAAGATCATTGGGTCACCATTTCGTTGATTTTCAATTGGTTGATTTATAATTGAGTTGGCATCCGAACAGCACTGTGGCGGTCCCATTGATTTCTACTCTTCTTGCTTAGCTGCAGATTATTACATAACATTACGCCTATAGTACCAGAAGGATGTGGCAGAGGTGCACAACACCCACACTTCACCTATTATGTATAGGTCTCATGGGATTGGAGATAAGCCTATCCATCGGGCAAAATTACAACTTCATGCTGCTATTGAGATTTTTCTTACGAAAGTACACAAATAATACTTTGCCCGAACCGATAATCGAACCCGAGACCTCGTGGTCACAGGCGCATTCGCTAACCACAAGACCAACGAGACAGTTGAAAAATTTTTATATAAACTTACCCTGAAGTACGTTCTTGCCCCATCCTGTCACGATGCATTCTCCAGCGCCATTGTAGAAAGCGTCCAATTTATCCTGGGATGAGGGTAAGCAGATCGGCCAAATGTTCTTCGCTAGTCGCAGGTCCTCGTTCAGGACAAGGATTGCTACATCGTTCTTGAGACTTCCGACCTAGACAGAAAGATATAATGACTTTTGTGGTCAACAGACAGCTCGGGGCCTAAAATTGTGCTCCACTGAATACCCTGGGTAGAAAAGGTGCGCCACGTCAGATGGACGTATTATCTGCGTCTTCGAAAGATACAGAGGGGTTTATCAGTCTCCAGATGGTGGTGGACTGCGTTGAGATTGGATTGCAAACCTCAGATCGCCCTACCTAAGAAAGAAGTCGTAGCCGCCGTTTGGGCTTTCATTTTTCATTATAGTCACCATAATCTTATATATAAAAATGAAACCCGTTTATTCCGTTGTCACGACATAGCATGAAAACGGCTTGACCGATTTGGCTGACTTTTTTTTTGTAGTTTTCTAATACTCTGTGCAAGGTTCTTACGGAAAAAAAAATAAAAAAATAAAAATAAAAAAAAAATATTAATAAATGTTCTGTAAAAATATAAGTGAAATTATTGAACCCTACGGAATAAACACTATTATGAAAATATATATTTTGTTTTTTATTTAATAAAATTAGTAAAATCCATCTTAGGTATAACGAGACCAGGGAAATAGGTAATCATTTTTATATGGAGGATATTATAGATTCCAGTTCAAATTGAATAGGTACGCATACATAAGATAGGTCAGCTATACAAAATAAAATAGTGCATCAAATTTACGCTAAGGCGGTACGAAGTTCGCCGGGTCAGCTAGTACATCTAATAAATAACAAAAACGTCTGACCTTACCACCCAACCAGCGCTCAGTAGTTCAAGAATGTATGACGACTTTAAGTATAGGGTGACAGGGCAAAGCTTTTCGGGGGTCAAATAGTTGAAGAATGCTATGGCCAGTTCGCTTACCTGGTATAACGGATGACGCAGGATAGTCTTGACCTGGACGATCTGGAATGGCAGGGGCTCTTCATCGATTCCAAGTTTCCATTCACCACCCTTGATGAGCACGTTCTTGGCTTGGAGGCTGGAGGATGAATGGTGGGTTAGGGTTTGGGCTTACAGAATTACGTATATATTAATAAATTCCTACTCCATTTCATTTTGACAAGGCTTCCCTGGATTAAAACATTGTATGAGAGGCATCTAATCCCTTCTTTGGAATCCTAAAGTATCTCGGCATTATTTTTATTAAAACTGACGTGAGTTTCTAACATTATTAAAATTATTACGGGTGTTACTCACGTAATGTTGGTCTATTTAGTCTACCGCGGCAGTGCAAGACTGGCTGCGACTCAGGCGCAACGTATCGCACTCTCTTGATAATACCTAGACGTATAGGCGAAACCGCGGTCGACTAAATAGACCAACATTACGTGAGTAACACCCGTATTTCATAATTTTAATAATATCTCGGCGCTCACTTCGGGTTCTCCCAAGTTCTGTATATTCCACTCTGACAGAAAACCACTGTACCAATCTTGACGAAAATTGTTATGTGGATAGTTGAACATCTGTAGAAAGACTTTACATACTTTTATTGCAGGTGAAGCTACGGGTGATGGTATAACTTACCCTTCAACACAGCTAGCGGTGGTAAGCACGACATCGGGTCTGGTAATGACACCTCCGCAGAGCAGGGACTTGTTGGTCTGCAGGAGTACCATGGCTTGCCAAGGGATCTCGGCGAAGTCTACCTCCAGGTCACGACGGTTGCCGTATGGTTTCTGAGGCTGTGGGAGTAATGGAGGGGTTAGGGTGTTACATACGATCGAATGATAGTAAAATGGATTGTTTAATTGTTTTGGTATACCAATTGATCAACTCTTGATCGATAGCCGAATGGTCGATTCGACTATTTTAATAAAACGACTGTTAACTTATCTGTTATGGTTTTATATCATTTAAATCGATCGATTTGACGTTTTAAGAGTTTTCTTTTGGTCTGGGTGTTTCTATGTATAATAGGTATATATTTACAAAAGAAAAAGTATAGATGTATTAGTATCAGTTATTTAAGTAACCAGAGTACAAGCTCTGCTTAGTTTGGGACTAGATGATGTTGTGTAAAAGTTGTGTGTTATTTATTTAAATGTTACCCTAACACCTGTGAAAACCTCATTGTAACAAATAAAATATATTGAATTTAAATTTGAAAAGTGTTGGGAATTTTTCGATCAGTAAATTCTCAGTCATCCGTCAGTACAGTTTGTGAGGATATTTGTTACTATTTTACTCAAAAACTACCGAATTGATTTGGATGAAATTTGGACAAAAGTTGTAACGACCGTGCCGTGCGGCGTGCGCGTGTTTCTCTGTGTCTCTTTCTCTCATAGAAAACAAGGCAGTTATATTACTCAAATTGAACCTACTAATTAAGTTTATATTACATTATATTTGTTAATAATAAAAAAATATTATTATAACTTTTTTTTTTTTTAAACTTTGCTCGAACTTCAAATAACTTCTGTGTCGCGGGGGTGTTCACAAACATACATTTCACAATAAGCACACACAGATCTCATATCTTTATATGACAGGTGAAGTGTAGGTAACCTCTGAACAATCCTTTTGGGCTTGTAAAGTTGTTTTCTACCTCTTTGTATAAAGAAGTAAGAAGAATTGCGTAATAAGTTATTGACATTTGGGGTCAAATGGCGACCTTTGCACCTTATCACATGTTGACTAAGCTGTTAATGATGTAACTCAAGGCCATAGGCAGGTCATTTTGTCTTTTTGATAAATTGAATAAGATTTCGCGTAAGTCAAAGGTTGTATTATCAAATGTTACATCTTATTTTGTTTATTTGGTAGAGCTCTTTTGAATGGGCAGAAAATACCTACTATAGCCTTAATAACTCTCAGGAATTGACGAACTGTCTCGATGGTATAGTGGTTAGCATATTCGCCTCTCAGCGCGAGGTTTCGGGTTCGATTCTCGGGTCGGGCAAAGTGTTATTTGTGTTTTCCGTCAGGAAATTTACAATAGCAGCGCAGAGTTCGAATTGTGCCCGGTGGATAGCAATAGGTTCACCCCCTATCCCATGGGACCTGAACATAACAGGTGAAATGTGGGTGTTGTACACCTCTGCCACACCCTTCTGGGTAATATAGGCGTGATGTTATGTATGTGTTATTTAATTTTAAAATCGTCGATTCCCGGGTCAGACAAAGTGCTATTTAGTTAATAAATAATAAATAAATAAATATTTCACAACTCACACACAACGCCATCTAGTCCCAAACTAAGCAGAGCTTGTACTATGGGTACTAGAATAACTGATACTAATACATATATATACTTTTCTTTTGTAAATACATACTTATTATACATAGAAACACCCAGACTAAGACAAACCCCCATGTTCATGCACACAAAGATTTGTATTAAGCGGGAATCGAACCCGCGACCTCGGCGTCGCAGGCAGGTACACTACCCACTCCGCCATCCGGTCGTCTAAGTTTTTCAATAGCAGTTAGCAGCAGTGTTCACAGTTGCAGAACGAAATTTGAGTTGTGGTCGGTGGATGGCGATGGACCCATCCTCCATCCCATGGTACCTATACATAACAGGTGAAAGGTATTGTTCATCTGTGCCATAGCCTTCTAGGTAATATAGGCGCGTTGTAGATTTATTTTTTTTATTTTTTTACTATTTTACTTAAAAACTACCGAATTGATTTAGATGAAATTTGGACAAAAGTTGTAACGACCGTGCCGTGCGGCGTGCGTGTGTTTCTTTGTCTCTCTCTCTCATAGAAAGCAAGCCAGTTATAATACTTAAATTGAGCCTATTGATTAAGTTTATATTACAATATATTTGTTAATAATAAATAAATAGTATAATAACTTATATAATATTAAAGTTGAAAAATTAAGAATCCAGCAGGACTCGAACCTGCACCCCCTGGGTATACGCCCCAAGTGGCTGGACTCGAAATTTCTCAACTCTTTGTGCCAGCGTCGTAGGTATATATATATACCTTAGCTAGACGAACCATTACTTGGTTTAAATATTACAAGTATTATAACTTATTTTTTTTTAAACGACGTTCGCTCTTTGAATAACTGCTGTGTCGCGGGGGTGTTCACAAACATACATTTCACACACACAAAGCACACCCAGAGTCAGAACAAACATTTGCGAATCACACAAAGATTTGTCCCGTGTGGGGATCGAACACCAGCGTAGTTGAAAGCGGCGAGGCGACCGCTTTAACCGCTAAGCCAACTGTGCATTCGACTGCTTAACTTCTAATTATCAATATCATTATTAACTTATCCCTTCAAGGCAAACTTAAAGGCTTCCAACAAGATATTTCATAATATAAATGGATGACATTTGAAGTATATAAAATATATATTATGTATGTAATTGAGCAATATATTTGTTAATTAAGTATAGATAAGAATTTAGTAAGATTGCATTTAATTATCTATTGATAAAACTCATCATTAATCATCATGTCTCGTTGGTAAGCGTAATGACCTCTCAGCGCGAGGTTCTCGAGTTCGATTTCCGGATCAAGAAAAAGTGGATCTTTCCTTTAGGAAATTCTGACAAAAAATCCCAAATTTTGTATTTTACAAATTCTGACGAAATGGAAATGGAAATTATGTATTTTGTCCGACCCAGGAATTGAGTCCGAGACCTTACGTGAGACGTTTCATACCTAACCACTAAACCTACGAGGCAGTAATTTCAATGAACTTATACTTAAAACTATAACTATACTTAAAAAAAAGCCGATAAGTTCGTTTGTTTGCATAAATGCATTTATCTCAGGAACTACTAGGCCACAAGTTTAACACACAACATTGTCCACGAATTGACATTATTTGTGCTTGGGAGCGATCATTTTTGGACGTTGTCAATAAGTGTTAACGTTATTGGATTGAATACAAAATGAATGTAAAAATAGAAAAAGTTATTTTGATAATAGATTGTTTTCATTATTGACAGAGATATAGAGATATATGATTCTAATTTTGCAACTTTTGCATGCCTTTAAAAGACAAGATATAGGTTAGAAACGATGTAATATTTATCTATATACCAACTTTGTTACCCATATCTTGCAAATAAATAGTTATGAATTTAAAAATTATAATTTGAAAATTCTTTAATATAACATAACATCACGCTTATATTACCCAGTAGGGTGTGTCAGAGGTGTACAACACCCACATTTCACCTGTTATGTTTTTCCTATGGGATAGGGTATGAGCCTAATGTCATCCACCGGCTACAGTCCACAGTCCACTAGACCATTAATTCTTTACTCTATGCTTTATAGAATCTATACAGCAGTATTACGCATGACCTAAAATGTAATGTTTATGTAAATTGTTGACTATAGACAATAATTTTGAGTTCACACCTTTCGAAGTGAAAACCTTAGCTAGTGTTAATCGTGTAGTTATGTAAGTACAAGTATGAACGATCTTGAAAACATAACCGCTGTATCCTACTTAAGATAGGAACAAATGGATGAACGTGACGTCACGAAATGACGTAACACAGTTGAGAAATTTAGGGTCTTGGCAATAGGCGACCGTAGATGGTTGGTAAAGCGACTGCCAGTCCCATATCTATTTCAACTGTTTCTTAGTGTAACTCGCTAAGCATAGCTAAATGCTATAAAAATCTATAAGTTGAAATAACCACAGTGACTATAACCACAGTGAGAGGTAGAAGTGAGCACTGACCACGTCTTGAATCTGTGGTTTCAATTAATGTTTCTATGGTACATGTGCCAATGAGTTGGGTATGCAGGGCAAAAACTTCTATGTCATAGTAAAGACTTACTACACTAGTTATGGATAAGTGAGTTATTGATCTAAATAGTGGGTATATTACACTTATTACATATGTAATTCACATATGCATATCTATTGCAGTCAGTTTTCACTATGGCGTAGAAGTTTGTGCCCTGCATACCTAATTGCTTGGCCCACTGTACATCCACTGTACGTCCTAACATGACAGGAATTGAAACCTTTAATAGTAAGAAAAAACGTAAATTTACTCAATGTGTTTCGTCAATAATTGTTTTAATTAATTAAACAGGAACATAATATAACATCACGCGTATTTATCCAGAAGGGCGTGGCAGAGGTGTATAACACCCTCATTTCACCTATAAACTATCGCCATCCACTGGTCACAATTCCAAATCCGTGTTGCTACTGAGAGTTTCCCAACGGAAAGATTCTACCAGAGAATCAAACCTCAGACCTTGCGGTGAGAGATGCATACGCTAACATCTAGGCTAACGAGGCATTTAAGAAGTAATTCAAGAGAATAAATAGAAATAGATACTCACGTTCAAAAGTCCACACTGTCCAGATCCGGTGTATTTAGTCAGGAAAACTCTGTGCACAGATTCTTGAGTACTTTCCTCTCCTTGACCCTGAACCAACGCCTGTCTCTGACCTTGAAGGAGAGACTGACCCTGGCCGAAGCCAAAACCAGTACCAGTTCCTTGGGTAACTCCGAATCCTTGTCCCTGTCTGACACCAAATCCACCTCCTTGCTGAACTCCGAATCCACCTCCCTGGGTCACAGCTGTTCCTTGGCCTGTTGATACTACAGCGCCACCTCCCTGGGAGACTCCAAAGCCTTGCCCAACTCTAGTGCCTTGACCAGCTCCGAACTGTCCGAATTGTCCACCTCCTTGGGTAACTTGGAATCCTTGGCCTTGTCTGACGCCGACTCCTTGACCAGTCTGTACAGATTGACCACTTCCTTGCGTGACGCCGAAGCCAGCTCCTTGAGTTACGCCAACACCTCCACCTTGTTGCACACCGAATCCAGAACTCTGGGACACTCCAAATCCTGATCCTTGTCTAACACCAGTGCCGAATCCTTGGGTGACAGATTGACCAGATCCCTGGGAGACAGTTTGACCACTACCCTGGGTAACAATAGCACCACCGCCCTGTGAAACGCCGAATCCTTGTCCCCTGGTGAGGCCGACACCTGTTCCTTGGCGAACTACCTGTCCTGTACCTTGGGACACTTGGAATCCTGTTCCACGGTTGGCTTGTACTCCCTGTTATGAAAAAAATACATTATTTTATTTTGTAAGTAGATACGATTATTCTGGATTCACCGAAAAGTGCTGAAAGCCATGGCTTTAAATGAATATTTATAATATCAGATATTTATTTACTTATACATATGTACAAAATTTAAGTTTTAGACCAGAATAATTGGCATAGCTTACTAACATACTTTTAGGCAAAGAAAGTTCTTGAAAGCATAGCTCTTACTACAACATAATTATAATTCTCTTATCGTATTTATAGTTTTTGTTTTTTCTGCAAACTCATGTTGATGTTCATGACCTTCAGCAATTCTGGCCATCATTATTTTCTCATTCACTCTTTCTTACCTGTCCGACAACTTCATACTGTCCTCTTCCAGCCTGGCCGTAAGAGCCTGTTCCCTGGGTCACAGTTTGACCGACTCCAACTTGTCCGGTTTGACCTTGACCGAAGGTTTGAGAGAAAGACGAGCCTTGACCAAATTGACCTGGTAGAAAATGTCAAATGAATCTGTTTCTTTTTTTTCTTCTTTCGTATCGATGGCTGCAGTCATATTCTCATGGTGTTGACTTGCCATCGTGGCAAATCCTTTCACCATGATGGCAAGTCAACAGCATTTGTTTGTCTGCAGACTAATAACATCTAAATAATAAAGGAAGAAAAGTCTTCTACCGAGTTGCAACATCTTTTTGCAGTATGACACCATAGGTAATTTGGCTAAAATATAGGATTAAAAACAAAGGAATTTAAAAAAATAATATGTTTTGTTTGCGCCATGACTGTTTTTGAGCACTATCTCTTAATTGATTTAATTGTCCTGAAGTTTTTTCGACTGTATAATTCTAAAAACATCTTTTAAGAATGGCATTTAAATAAAAATTAAATAAATTTCTACACAGTACTAAACGATAGGCTAAAAAATCTATTTTAGCAACAATTTCTTGGTGATCCTTACCTTGGTTTCCATACTGTCCTCGGCCTCCCTGTTCGTATTGTCCACGACCGTTCTGAGTAACAGTGTTTTGGTTGTACTGAGTCTTGACAAAGCCAGGAGTAATGGTGGGTCCAGGAGTCACCTGGTTTGGTCCTCGAGGTAAGATTGGTTTTGGTGTGTTCCTGTGAAGAGAGTGAGGATTACGAAGAGCAAGATAGGGGTTTGATTCTACCGCTGCATGATCTTGAATCAGAATAACCTAGCCTGAAGATCTGACAACGATCAGACTTACTCCTATAAAAGTAGTACCTTCATCTCTGGTTGCAGAATATACATGGTTGCAGGATATAATAATCACAACTTTAAATAAGTTGTGATTATTATATCCTTGTGTGTATCCTTGTTAACTTAGTCCAAATTAATACGTTTAGTAGATTAAATGTACTAACTATTTTTGTATAATGCCTCAATCTACGTCTACTTTCAAATGGAATTTCGTTATTACCTATGGCAAGTTTAGTTTTAGTTTTGTCGTCAGTTCAAGATACTTTTGCCCTAGTTGTCATAAATATGGTAAATCAAACCCTGCCCATGTTTAGCGTAGTTTTTACAAAAATAGCTATATCATCTGCAACTTCAAACTCTTACCTGAAGCTGTTCAGGATAACTCCGCCAGTGACCGGAGGCCTGGCAGTAACCACGGGCCTTTGAATGTTAGGGCTTCCTCTGCTGTCTGGGATGTATTTACCATCGTTGCCTCCGAACGTATCGGGCACCCATTTACCGAGCTGGTTAACTGGCCAAGGGTCGGTGTAGTAGGGGTCTCTGCAGCACTTGCCGATGCGACCACTTTCTAAATCTTTACAGTCCTGGAGGAAGAAGGTTGGGTTAGATTCTGAAGGGTTGGATAGACGATCAAGCCCTATTCCTACGTAAAGCGTATTTTTTGTTTTATCAGTATTTTATTTGAAGAAAATGCCAAGTAATCTATACCATCTGGAGTAATATCATTCTTGGCCATTAGGTCAGTATCATATCACCCCATTTGTGGAGGTCTGATGGAGATGCTTTACGTAAAATATAGATAGATATTTAGCTAAATCCGTTAGACTAGGAAACGAGCCCGATGTATTCGGGAAAAGACTCGCATAATGATAATGATGAGCAAGAGACTCTACTAGTTTCTCGTACAGTCAATTGCTAAGGATCAATCTTGTTGGATAAGTTAAATGCTGGGCTACGGTATTATATCTCTCTGTCTTGCTCAGCAGAGAGGGAACGAACGAACGGTCGAATGCTTTATTTAGCGTTACCGCGGTATGAAAAGTTTCGCGACATTGGGACTTAGCAAATGAAGTTCAATTAAAAAACTACGTGTCGACACAGAGACGTGTCTTTATTTTGAAAAAAATGGAAAGTATGGCTAGTCAAGAAACTGTCAAAGATTACAAATAATGTTGCAAAACAGAAGTGCTGGCTATTATCGGCTAATTAGTAAGATAATTACACCCATTAGTTGGTGGTTTTCTGTGATTTTTAAAATCCTTTTCACTTTCTGATGTTTTGTTTGTTAATTGGTTGTACCGACAAGAGCTAAGAGTTACTTAAAAATGATGTTCTTAACATGACATGACCGCGGTCGGCCCTGGACGGGTGACCATCTTATTATAACCAGTTTTCCTCCGTGCCTCGAATACCACGTTAAGCCGTCGGTGCCGATTGCCATTTGGAGATCTATGGCAATCGTTACGGGTAGTCAGAGACCAGAAAGTCTGAAAACGAATCTAACAAATTGTATCATATCGCCTCGTACTGGGTTGTGAAGGTCTGATGGTAGTCGCTCCGCGTAAAATACTGATATTCAGCTAAATCTGTTACATTAAAAACAATATTTTTATTAAAACTGACGTGAGTTTGTAACATTATTAAAATTATGATATACGGGTGTTACTCACGTAATGTTGGTCTATTTAGTCGACCGCGGTTTCGCCTATACGTCTAGGCATTATCAAGAGAGTGCGATACGTCGCGCCTGAGTCGCAGCCAGTCTTGCAGTGCAAGACTGGCTGACGTATAGGCGAAACCGCGGTCGACTAAATAGACCAACATTACGTGAGTAACACCCGTATTTCATAATTTTAATAATTAAAAACCATCTCAAAAGATTGTAAATCTCTGAATACTTACAGTAAGAGGTACTCTGTAAGCTTCCTGGTCTCTGGTCAGAACGACAGTGGTGTTGGACATGACTCCCTCAGCGGTACAGAATTCGATGGGTGTGCACTTCAGGGCCGCGGCGCAGCTACTTGGAATTTCACCTGGTGGAAAAATATGCTGCTTATTGTGTTCTCATAGATTTGCTCTTACTCATGATTAGGCATGTGGTTCTCGGGAAATGAAAACGATCAAAATAATTGTGATAGAAAAACAACATTATTTTGCTAGTTGATAAAACTTTTTTTGCATATATTTGCGTTAATTTCGTGTCCATATTGGTTTAAAGTCTATTCGGTACTTTTCTAATGAATAAATTGTGTATAGAGCAAACTGGCAGTTAACTACTGAAAACTTTGTAAGGAGCTGGTAAAAAAGGTAATTTTTAGGGTTCCGTACCTCAAAAGGTAAAAACGGAACCCTTATAGGATCACTTTGTTGTCCGTCTGTCTGTCTGTCTGTCTGTCTGTCTGTCTGTCTGTCTGTCAAGACCTTTTTTCTCAGGAACGCGTGGAGGTATCAAGCTGAAATTCATATCAAATACTCAAGTCTATGGTCTCTTGGAGCTGTGAAAAAATCAAACTTCTAAGTCAACGCGATCAAAAGATACTCCCGTTTATGCCGCAAATTTTCGACACTCGCAAGGGAATCAAAACCTACAGGGTACTTCCCGTGAACTCAGAATCTTGAAATTTGGTACGAAGCAACGTCTTATAACACAGATAAAGGAAAAATTGCGAAAAGCATAAATTTTTAGTTACATCATATAATAAAAATATTTTTAATAATTTTAAACTTATTACCCCTTTACTCATGAACGCGTAGTGGTATTATATTGAAATTCTTAACAAATACTCAAATCTATAATATCTTTAAGCTGTAACAAAATCAAACTTCTACGTCAACGCAATCAAAAGATACAGCAATTAAAGCCGCATATTTTGAAACTCGCAACTACTCGCAAGGGAATCAAAACCTAAAGGATACTTCCAGACGACCTGGAATCTTGAAATTTGGCATGAAGCAACGTTATAAAGTACACATATAGGAAAAAGTCCGAAAATCTAAAATTTTTAGTTACATCACATAGTATATTTTTTTTAATAATCATAAACTTACTAGCTGACCCAGCAAACGTTGTTCAGCGATTAAAAAAAAAAAACAGATGTTGGCCGATTCTCAGACCTACCCGATATGCACACAAAATTTCATGCAAATCGGTTCAGCCGTTTCGGAGGAGTTTGAAAAAAAACACCGCAACACGAGAATTTTATATATTAGACTTGCTGACCCAGCAAACGTTGTTATGCGATTAACAAAAAAAAATAAAAAAATAGATTTTAGCCGATTCTCAGACCTACCCGATATGCACACAAAATTTCATGCAAATTGGTTCAGCCATTTCGGAGGAGTTTGGAAACAAACACCGCGACACGAGAATTTTGATAATGTTTTCATATTATATGTATTGACAAGGTACCGTCAGCTTTCCACATTGTTATGTTATGGATTTCATTTAGCAATAAAAATACCATAACTTTTACTTATATATCTACAGGTTTGTACGGAACCCTCGGTGCGCGAGTCTGACTCGCACTTGGCCGGTTTTTTCATTTCAATTTAAAGACTATAATTAAATATTTATTATTATTAATGTAATTAGAGTTTGATATTAATCTACTCTTAATTAATACTTACGGTTAATAGGTACAATTGGAGCTGGCGTCCTGGTAGGTCCTGGCAGGAATTCATCCAGAATCACTCCTCCATCAACGTAAGAAGGCCTGGATTCAGAACCATCTAGAGGCTCAATAGGAGGCAAGTATGTAGGAGCAGCTGTCGAGGACACAGGGGGAAGGTAAGTCACCGGCCTAGGAGTCGTGAACGGTCTAGGGGGAGAAACGGGACGAGGAGTTGTGAATGGTCTAGGAGTGGTCACAAAAGCGGTGGAAACTACGTTAGAAGCGCCGGTGGACGTGTCTGGAGGTAGGTAAGGGATACCAGGCTTCAATACAGTTCCGATCGCACCAGGTCTGAAGACGTTAGCGTTTTCACTGCCAGAGGAGAACGTATCAGTTTCGGAGAAAGAACTGGTAGACTTGAAGACTTCGTTGTTGAAACCGTTAGGGTTGATACGAACAGGGGGAGGGGCTAAGGTCGATCCGAATCCGTTTCCAACAGCGGAACTAGCGAATTTGTTGGTGTTGGATGATTGGCCGAAGGCTGACCCGAATTGGGAGGCACCAGTGTTGAACTGGTTGGTGTTAGCACCAAACCCAGTTGAGCTAGTCTCTCGGTTGATTGAGTTGAAAGCATTGGTGTTTTGGGTGTTTTGTCCAGCCCCTGCTCCGAAACCGGTTGTTCCAAAGGCACTCTGGCTTGACCCAGATCCAGTTTGGGAGAACAAGCCTGTTCCTTGGTTGCTTGAGCCGGTGAAGGTTGCTGATCCGATTCCAAGGGTTCCTTGGCTGTTGGCGGCTCCGGCTAAGGAGGAGGTTTCGAGTCTGCAGCAGACTTCGGTCCTGGTGTTGCAGTACTGTTTCTGTAACAATGGAAAGAGATTAAGTTTTCAGTATTCTGTATTCTGTATTCTATTGAAAAAGTTTTAGTAAGTAATTGTTTAAAACTGATGTATGGTAATAAAAAGCCAATACAACCCGGTCCCGTGGGTTGTATCACGATGGGATGAGGAGAACTGACTCATTAAATGGACAATCTAACAAAAAGAAAATATTTTGAACCAATGATTCCTTAGTTTAGCGTAGAATTATAGAGCATTAATATAGAGTACTAGCTGACCCGGCGAACTTCGTACCGCCTTAGCGTAAATTTTATGCACTACTTTATTTTGTATAGCTCACCTATCTTATGTATGCGTACCTATTCAATCTGTAATATCCTCCATATAAAAATGAATAACTATTTCCCTGATGCAAAATTAAATGTATATTTTTCAATCTTTCTGAGAGATTTTCTTAATATTTTTTTCCGTAAGAACCTTGTACAAAGTATTAAAAAACTACAAAAAATAAAATCAACCAAATCGGTCAAGCCGTTTTCATGCTATGTCGTGACAACGGAAAACGGGTTTCATTTTTATATAATATATAGATTATTATAACAATCTATTCTATCAACAAATGTCAACCTTATCGAAATTGACAATTTCAAAGGAAACATTAGTCAAATAGTCATTAGTCATTAGTCAAAAATTAAATGATATTGTGTGCCTATATATTATATTATATTATATATATACGTTTATAGTATGTATTACCTGATTATATTTATTTAATATATTATTTATATTATGTAATAGTAATATTTAGTATATTTACATTATATAATATCCTGTTTAAAATTTAATTTTATTTAGGACTAGCTGACCCGTGCCCACTTTGTTGGGCATAATGTTCAAAAATATATATCTTTCATAGTTAAGGCAGCGTTCGTAAGAAACGTTTTCATTCGAATGTTTTTTCGCCGATTCACTTTGCAAAACGGACTACCATGTAAAAGCCTTTTTATTTTTCGGTTTTTTATATGTATAACCTATGACACTCAGCAATAATGTGTCTTTCTATTCGTGAAAGAAGATTCCCGAGATTCCGATTAACGAATTCGGAGTTTCCGATTAACGAATTCCATGAGGACCAAGTCGCAGGATAATTTTAATTGTTCAAAACTTCTCTGTACACTATATTCGATGTAACGTTGTCATTTGGTAGCAAAATATATTGTCTATCAGGAGCTCCAACCCGAGATAAGCCCACATATAACTGCCCATGGGAAAAACACGGCTTTCTCAGGTCAATGCCCACCAGAGAGAATGTTTGACCTTGGGACTTATTAATAGTGAGGGCAAAAGAGATCTAATATCTACACAAAACAAACTTAATACCTACCTATAACCTAAATTAATATCTACATGAAACTAACTTAATACCTATAACCTAATTTAATATCTAGGTACATGAAACAAACTTAATGCCTATCTATAACCTAAATTAAATGAAAACTATATAAACATAAAAGATTTTTTTTTTATAGTACCGAAAATAAAATTAATGAATGTCGAAAGTGTGTTACGAAAAATTCAATTTTGGGGACGTCCGCTGCGTAAAGAGCCGACCGCGCGAATGAGCCGCGCGGGTACCTACCTCTCAGATGTAAAAGGAAGGTCACGCCTCCTTCTTCCGAAGTGAGCACGAACGCGAACCGAAATAAGCCGAAACCATCGCGCGCCGCTGCCGCGCTGCTGTGGCCTTCACGTATAACGATGAGTTTTTCTCCGATTCTCTTTACAAAACGGACTACCACGTAAAAACCTTTTAATTTTTCGGTTTTTTATATAGCCTATGACACTCAGCGATAATGTGGCTTTCTATTAGTGAAAGAATTTTTAAAATCGGTGCAGTAGATTCCGAGATTACCCCTGACAATTTAACAAACACACAAACTTTACCTCTTTATAATATTATATTATTATAGTCAAAAATTAAATGATATTGTGTGCCTATATATTATATTATATTATATATATACGTTTATAGTATGTATTACCTGATTATATTTATTTAATATATTATTTATATTATGTAATAGTAATATTTAGTATATTTACATTATATAATATCCTGTTTAAAATTTAATTTTATTTAGGACTAGCTGACCCGTGCCCACTTTGTTGGGCATAATGTTCAAAAATATATATCTTTCATAGTTAAGGCAGCGTTCGTAAGAAACGTTTTCATTCGAATGTTTTTTCGCCGATTCACTTTGCAAAACGGACTACCATGTAAAAGCCTTTTTATTTTTCGGTTTTTTATATGTATAACCTATGACACTCAGCAATAATGTGTCTTTCTATTCGTGAAAGAAGATTCCCGAGATTCCGATTAACGAATTCGGAGTTTCCGATTAACGAATTCCATGAGGACCAAGTCGCAGGATAATTTTAATTGTTCAAAACTTCTCTGTACACTATATTCGATGTAACGTTGTCATTTGGTAGCAAAATATATTGTCTATCAGGAGCTCCAACCCGAGATAAGCCCACATATAACTGCCCATGGGAAAAACACGGCTTTCTCAGGTCAATGCCCACCAGAGAGAATGTTTGACCTTGGGACTTATTAATAGTGAGGGCAAAAGAGATCTAATATCTACACAAAACAAACTTAATACCTACCTATAACCTAAATTAATATCTACATGAAACTAACTTAATACCTATAACCTAATTTAATATCTAGGTACATGAAACAAACTTAATGCCTATCTATAACCTAAATTAAATGAAAACTATATAAACATAAAAGATTTTTTTTTTATAGTACCGAAAATAAAATTAATGAATGTCGAAAGTGTGTTACGAAAAATTCAATTTTGGGGACGTCCGCTGCGTAAAGAGCCGACCGCGCGAATGAGCCGCGCGGGTACCTACCTCTCAGATGTAAAAGGAAGGTCACGCCTCCTTCTTCCGAAGTGAGCACGAACGCGAACCGAAATAAGCCGAAACCATCGCGCGCCGCTGCCGCGCTGCTGTGGCCTTCACGTATAACGATGAGTTTTTCTCCGATTCTCTTTACAAAACGGACTACCACGTAAAAACCTTTTAATTTTTCGGTTTTTTATATAGCCTATGACACTCAGCGATAATGTGGCTTTCTATTAGTGAAAGAATTTTTAAAATCGGTGCAGTAGATTCCGAGATTACCCCTGACAATTTAACAAACACACAAACTTTACCTCTTTATAATATTATTATTATTATTATTATTATTATATATTATATATTATATTATATTATATTATTATATTATATTATATAAGTAATAAGTAATAAGTAATAAGTATAAGTATAAGTATAGATTGTAAATTTATAGATTGTACTTTTTTTTTTTATTCTAAATGCATCTACCATTATTGTCTCTGCACCTCCTCATGGTTGACTGGTAGTAGAGAATGCCTTAGGCATTAAGTCCGCCATTGTACTTGTGATGTGCATAAAGTTTAAAATAAATAAATAAATAAATAGGTCATGAATCAACTTCGTTGATAGTACATAATAAATTGTCTATTTATAAACATTTCAACTTAATTAACTGACAATGTAACAACGTAATAATATACAATTAAATAATTATATAGTGGCTTAGTAAATAACAAGTGGTATTTAAGTTGTAGCCAAGTAATTATCAAGTCATGTTTCTTGTTGGTTTAAGTTAGGAGCTTGTTAACCGACTTCAAAAAACGGAGGAGGTTCTCAATTCGATAGTATTTTTTTTTTTAATTTTCGCCATATCTCGAATATTCCTGGACCGATTTCAGTAAATAATTTTTTGTCTGAAAGAATTTACTTATCATGTGGTCGTGTTCTCATTAGGTCACGATCTAATCATAATGTGAAATCGATTAAACATTAACAATTTTCAAAGAATTTCATTTTTTTTTTAAATTTTAATTTTTTTTTTTTTTTTCACTTTTAACCCTCAATTTTTAAAGGTTTCGATTTTTGTTTCGTATATTACCTAAAGCTACTTGGATATTTTCATCTAGTAGTCGGAATTTTATGCTGCTGAGCTGATGCTGGCAGTTATTCTTTGAAAACCTTAAAGCCGTTTACTGTATTCTCTCAAGCTACACACAGATGCGGCGAGACGTTGAATTTATTACGTATGTATTTTTTACTATTTCGAGCATTTTTCGTAATTAAAGTCTGTTTTTTTTTGTAAAATTACTATTAATATTTTTATAAAACAGCACAAGCAGTTATTACATCTGTCACGCAGAACCTACTGAACAGATAATGATAAAACACAAATAGCTAATAGCTAAGATAAGACTACATTATGCAGGCAGAGTCACCTGTGTGCTTAGACAATTTTTAATCTGTAAATATATATACTTTTCTTTTTATATTATAAGGTATAGTTGTAGAAACATAAGTATATTGAATTTATTATAAACAATATGATATTTATGCACATAACATCAAGAATATATTACCTAGAAGGGTCACACAGGTGTTCAACACCCACATTACACCTGCTATATTTAGGCCCATCACATAGGGCCTAAATATAGCAGGTGTCTATCGCCATCCACCGGGCACAACTAACACTCCGTATTACTGCTGAGAAATGCCCAAACATTTTTGTCCAACTTGGTAATCGAAACTGTATATTATTATATATATACTAGCTGACCCGGCGAACTTCGTACCGCCTTAGCGTAAATTTGATGCACTTCTTTATTTTGTACAGCTGACCTATCTTATGTATGCGTACCTATTCAATTTGAACTGGAATCTATAATATCCTCCATATAAAAATGAATACCTATTTCCCTGGTCTCGTCATAACTGAGAAGAACTTTACTAATGTTATTAAATAAAAAACAAAATATATATTTTCATAATAGTGTTTATTCCGTAGGGTTCAATAATTTCACTTATATTTTTACAGAAAATTTATATTTTTTTTTTTCCGTAAGAACCTTGTACAGAGTATTAGAAAACTAAAAAAATAATCAGCCAAATCGGTCAAGCCGTTTTCATGCTATGTCGTGACAACGGAAAATGGATTTCATTTTTATATATTATGTATACTTATATAGATATACATACTTACTTAAAATACAATTAATCAGAGGTCATCTAAAATATAAATTCCCATGCTAGGGTCAAACGGTCACTGATCCTTTCTAACGACATTTCCATGACTGCCATTTGCCATTTGCCACATGCCACTCCCCTGGCAATGACCTTTTGCCATCGAAAAAAATAATCAATAAATTAATCTAACGATTGGAATCAATGTTTTAAATGTACCTACATGTTTTGACGTATTCAGTATTTATTATTATAATATTATAAGTAGCTGCATTTAATTTTGATTTTGCATATTTTTTTTAAATACAGAACATCTAAAAAAATACAGATATTTTTTTCTTTTTATATTTTCAAACCTAGCGTAAACGAACCAAAATAATAGATAGAATTAATATTTTATAAACAAGGGTAATAAAAACAGTTTTAGCCAAATTATGTTAATTTGATTGTCTTTTAGGTCTAGCTATTGGTTATGCGGCTTCTAACCACGAGGACCAGGTTCGATTCCCGGTTGGGCAAAACTGTAATTTGAGATTTTTCTGTCATGAGCACTGCGTTGTAATTATAAATAATAATAATAATTAAGAAATATCACACAACGTCATCTAGTCCCAAACAAAGCAGAGCTTGTAGTGTGGGTACTTGAATAACTGATATTAATATATATATAATACTTTCTTTTTGTAAATACATACTTATTACACATAGAAACACTCAGACCAAAACATACCTCCATGTCCATGCACACAAAGATTTGTCTTGAGTGGGAATCAAACCCGCGACCTATGCGTAGCAGGCAGTTGGCTACCGACTCCGACATTCGGTCGTCTCGTTCTGTGTTCTTTAGATGGCGATAGGCTCCCTAATCATGTGTGAAGTATGGGTGTTATCCACCTCCAGAACCAAAAAATATTTACATCAAGTTATCTGTTATTTTATGTAAATTATTTCGTCGGCAATTAATTCTCTCGTTAGGAAATGTCTAATAGTTTCGTCTTATAAAAACAATGATTAATTTATTTGTAGTAGGTACCGTAATCAGAAATTTAACTTTATTTGACATTTAAACAAAAATGCCGGTGTAAATAATGAAGTAAATAACTGTTTTCTATAAATAAAATAAACTTTAACTCGGGATCGGCTAAATACCAGTAGTTTACGTAAAATACTGCTATTATTAGATGCTGTAATTATTGTCATTAATAGGAGATTAATTGTATTTAATTTTGTTAATTTTGAAAATGAGTTTTGGTAATGTTATGCTTTATTATTGTATAGGTTTAGTTGTAGTTGTTTCATATTAATATAATTTAGTTGTTTATCCATAAATATATTGTTGATTGTGACACAAAAATTGTAAATGTAATTATTAGATATTTTTATTTATTTATTTATTTTTTCTGTTGTCACACTGCTTTCTATTCATATTCTCTGGGCGCATCAGAATGATCAGAGCTGCTTTTTGGCGCTGCAGTATTGTGCTGAGATGCGTACCATTTCTGGCATTAAAAATGATTTTTGAAATTATTTAGTTTAAGAGCGTGTATTCCTTTTCAAAATGTAACTGTCAATTTTTGTAGTGTTTTGTTTATGTATTTTATTTTTATATGGCAGAATAAATGATTATTCTTTCTTCTTTCTATTTTTCTATTAAACCTGCATAGCACAACCCGTGGGGTTATTCGCTTATTGAGATTTTGGTTTCTTAACAAATAGTTTCTGTCAATTAGTAATTCTTTCACTCAAAACATGCATTTTTGACATAACGAAACCACGGATTACTCTCCTGGTTACTTGCCTGATATTAATACTTACGCTTAAAAACTCATTTCAAAATAGCAAAAAAATAGAGTGCGTGTTATTACTAATGGCTTACGACAATAGGCAAAACTAAATGGAAATGACCAATTTGTAAATTATTAACTGATATTAAATTATTTCTTATTTTATAGGACGAGGAATATACAAATTTATCCACTTTTATTGTTGTGTTATAGTTTTAATAGAAGTAAAAATTATTTTGGTTTTTAATTTTTTACTGAGTTGTGGCGCGCACTGTATTAGTTAATGATGTTTTATCTGTGGTTGAAATAACTTGAGTCGTAATAAAAGGTTTAATGGTTTTATGATTATTAGCTAATCCATACATATAATAAAATTTGAAATTATAAATGCCTGTTCATTAAAGACATTTAAGAAAAAAATAATAAGAGGAGACTAGAACAGCAGTAGAAGCCGAAACATATTTTTTGTCTGTCTGTAAATATGTTCATAATTATAGGTAAAGTAAATAAAATAAATTTTGTAGATGAATTTGGGATAGATTTTATAATTTAACTCCCAAAGGGGGTAAATTATGGGTTGCAAGTGTATAAGGAAGGTTTCTCAATTTTGAAAGATATAATAACTCAGAAATATCGAACTTAACGGGGATGAAACCACGGGCAGAAGCTATTTAACAATAAAATAATACTTTTTAAACTACATTTGAAATTGATGTAAAGAGTGAAATATAACTTCTACATTTTTAAAAATATATTTGAAAGTGAAAAGACGCCTTAAAATTGCTGCCTGCCACTAAGAAAAAAAAAAAATATTTTTAGTATTACCTTAGAGGTAAAATTTGCGGCCGCTCACCGTGAGGTTTCGCCATGTAGGTATAAATAGTATAAACACAAAATCATAAATTAAGTTTTTGGGCTTTCAATATTTAACTTGAACATTCTCCATATATTTATTTATACAGGGTTATTGGGTAAGTCGACCTAGATCCGTTAAGAGGTGGTAGTTCCCATCATTTCTGACTGATCTGACTATGAAACACCCCACCCTAAACCTAACCGTTTTCGAGATATTGGACTTAGAAGGTTTTTTTAAAAAATATCCCGATTTCTTAACTATAGCCTATTTTTTTTGTATCCTATGCCTTTTATTTTTTTTTAATTCTGATTTTTGTGTGCCAGATAAGTTTGTTTATAATTCTCAACCCAAAAAGTGCAAGTATCTGAACCAATGGGATCGTAGTAGACGATTGATACCGTAAAAAAGTAATTAATTTGAAAAAAAAAAATTGTTTCTTTTAGTAATATTTAAAAAAAAATCTATGGCGTTAGTTCTGCAGATATTTTAAATAATATCTACGTTCCATTAGCTATCCAACAAGGTATCACAAGCTAGGGTCTTATCACAATTCATAGAAAAAAAATCGATAAAAGGCTCCCAGGTAGTAAAAAAAAACAATGGTACTTAAGATTAAACTTCTCTTTTGGGCCAGGAAACGAAATAAAACAATACAAATAATTATTAAACAACATTTATTTAAATTTATAAATCTTGTTCTACATAGCCGCCTCTGTTTCGCACACACACTCTCATTCGGTGTCTTAGTCCGCTTTTAACTACTACAGTCGTTAAGTCTCTTCGAATTTCGTCAGCAGCCTCAATAATCTTCTGTCTTAATATGTCAATAGTTTCAATTGGATTATTCTCATTGTAGACTAATGTCTTCATGTGTCCCCACACATAAAAATCCATGGGAGTCAGGTCAGGACTTCTTGCTGGCCACGGTATGGGTCCACCTCTTCCGATCCACCTATAAGGATACTCGTTGTCTAGCCATTCCCTGACCCCTCTTCTGTAATGTGCAGGGCAACCGTCGTGTTGGTACTTCATGTTTCTAATCAGATTTAGGGGTAAATCCTCTAATAAATTTGGTAACTCTTCTCTTAGAAAATGTTCGTAAAATTCTCCGTTTAAATTATCAGGTAGAAAGAAGGGCCCAATTAATTTGTTTGCTATGATTCCCATCCAGACATTTAAACTAAATCTTCTTTGTGCGGCTTTTGTCCTCTTCTGGTTAGGATTTTTTTGCGCTTTTGGGGCCCAATAATGAGCGTTGTGGTAATTTGTAATTCCATCTTTATCAAATTTTGATTCATCTGTCCACAAGATTTGTTTTAAAAATGCTGGGTCTTCTAAATCTCCATGAAGCATAAATCTACAAAAGTCTAACCTCCTCACTGGATCTCCCTCTTCGATAACATGTACTGGCGTGTAGTGATAGGGGTAGAGGCCTGCAGTATTCACCGTAAACCACACTTTCCACTGCGAGAGTCCAAGTTCTCGGGCAACAGCATTAGTTGAAGTAGTTGGATCCGCTCTAAACCGTTGAACTATTTGATTATCTTCATCTTCATCATCAACAATGATCCGTGGTCGGCCTAGGTCTGCTCGACGCCTTAAAACAGAGCCAGTCTCTCTGAGTCGCCGGTAAGCGCCGTCAAAGACAGTGACATCCGGTATTCGGCGGCCGGGATAACGTGCAATGTATTCGTCACGAGCTCGTGCAGAAACACCATTGCAGTACCCATAACAAAGTAGAATATCCGCGTATTCCTCGTTCGTGAAGGTTGCCATCTTCAACAGTTCCAATTCAGAAGCACAATTCAAAGTCCAGTTAACAAGCACAGTCACAATTTGTAGGAAACAGTCCAGAAATACAAGCCAAGTCGGGTAAGAAATGAAGAGCACTAAATATCGCATCTACTACGGACGAATCACGGAAGCAGACTAAAACGAAACAATAACAACAAATTGGCCGGGATTAATTAATCTCGCTTGCACCTGGTCAGTTTGTCCCGCTCGCACGCACCACAGCTCCGTGGAAGAACAATAGGACCAAAGAACCCAAATTTGTACTGCTACCTGAGAGCCTTTTATCGATTTTTTTTCTATGAATTGTGATAAGACCCTAGCTTGTGATACCTTGTTGGATAGCTAATGGAACGTAGATATTATTTAAAACATCTGCAGAACTAACGCCATAGATTTTTTTTTAAATATTACTAAAAGAAACAATTTTTTTTTTTCAAATTAATTACTTTTTTACGGTATCAATCGTCTACTACGATCCCATTGGTTCAGATACTTGCACTTTTTGGGTTGAGAATTATAAACAAACTTATCTGGCACACAAAAATCAGAATTAAAAAAAAATAAAAGGCATTGGATACAAAAAAAATAGGCTATAGTTAAGAAATCGGGATATTTTTTAAAAAAACCTTCTAAGTCCAATATCTCGAAAACGGTTAGGTTTAGGGTGGGGTGTTTCATAGTCAGATCAGTCAGAAATGATGGGAACTACCACCTCTTAACGGATCTAGGTCGACTTACCCAATAACCCTGTATAACTACTTTGCCTGCCACCTCGTTTGCTTGGAATTCATTATAAATTAGTAATAGCTACGCCCACGCTTTGACCCGCATTAAACCTTACAGCTCCATTCCCGTGACGTTTAGCGTAATCTCAAATATCAGTTCAATATTCAGTAGTTCGCGAGAATAAAACAATAAAATAAACGAACTGACTTTCGCTCGCGGATTTGTCTGCGTGGTAGCTAAATAAATTAAAACTGATTTTATAAATAAGTATCGAGCAAATAACTATAACATTATATTAAAAATATTGTTGTTGTGACATTAAAATAAAAACAGACAATTCAATATTATTTATTTCTATTGATAAAACCTTCTTGTTGACACCTACTAAAATGCATGTTTACTCTGTGGCAACTAATGTCTTTGGCTGAAGAAAATTGGAACGTTTCATTACAACAAAAAGCATTTAAATAGCTTTAAACTGAATTAAGAAAGCAACAAATTCAAACAATAAAATTCAAATTACTTAACTGATTATATCAATAGAAAATTGTACACATTATAACAACAAACACAATATAAGTCATTATGGTAAGAGGTATTTTCGGAGAGATTTTCTCTTTAGTATAAAACGAGTGCATAAAATTAAATAAAATAAGAATGGAACGCGATGTGATGGAAAAAAAAGTTATCCTTATTACAAAACAAATATCTAAGATCAAGACAGTATTTTAAGACAACTATAAAAACGATATATAAATGTGATTTTCACTCTTTGCTTCTGCTATGTACTAGAAACAGTGAGTATGCGTTATAATTTCTACTTAGTCCTCCGTGACACGATGAAATGAAATCTCTCACTTGTGTTGTAATGTTTTTTGTCTTTCAGGTGCAATACACGAATACAGCACACCTATATTATAAATATTATAATAGTATTATGATAAAGATGATAGTGGCGGGTGATTTCAGAGCTAAATATTTTTTAAGACTTAAGTTTCATCAGTGCAAGCCTAGCGAACATTAGAAGAAAATAAATGTTCCTGAAATTCTGTGAAATAATAAAATTTTCAAAACTTCTGATTTTTCTTTAATATATTATTATTTCTCTCACATAATTATCATAAACATAGACACTACGTTACGTACATAAGAAATTATAAATGTAAACTTTAAATAAATTAATAAACGTGAATACAGAATGTAAGCAGTTACATTATCTGGTGCATAACCTGTATTGTCCCATTGTTGGGCAAAGGTCTCCACCATCCTTGAAATGGAATGAATCAGGTTTTTCATTTTTTATTAAATTAAGTAACTAGATTTGAACTACGTCGATAAAAAGCACTTACCCGTGTGCCAGAATTCATTAAAATTTGTTTAGTTTGGCGAGAAAGAGGAAGCCTACAACCTAGCTACATAATATTATTGTTTCAATATTTTGAAGATACATTATTTTCATTTAGTGCTTTTTATATCCCAGACTGGCATAATTCGTGCTACTACTTGTCTTGTCATATTTATTAGTTTTCGTATGAAAAATCTCGAGATCTATGACTGAAAATAATATGACATAAATTCTATTGCATTACGTATTTAATTAGTATTTTATGACATACATAGTATTAAACAGTTATTGATTTGTTGTATAACGTTAATCTGAAGTAAAAAAACCTTTTGAATATCATTATTTTATCTCGCCAAAGTACAAGAAATTACTAAGAAACTGCTCCATGACCAGTTTCCGATTTTGACATAAGAAATTGCGTTACTTGCCTGTAAAGCTGTCAAATCTGCTAGAGGATAGTAACTGGCAAGCTGTCAATTTTTTTGCCAAGCAGTTATCAACCGTATCTGCATGGAAATAAGGATGTACTAAATCCGAGATGTACCGGTTACTTGCCAAACTATTAGTCGATTTCGAAAGCGACTGGAAATTAGTCACATTTACAGAATAGCATAGCCGGTAGATCTATAAAAAAACCAATATTTTTTACTACAGGTACTAGAATAACTGATACTTATTAAAATATAGGTTTCTTTTGTAAACACATGCGTATTTTACATTGACACACCCAGGCCAAGACAAACCTCCATGTTCATGCACAAGATTTGTCTTGAGCGGGAATCGAACCCACGATTACAGATTATGAAGTTTGGGGTGTAATCAACTTAATTAAACGCTGAATAGTTCGATATGGCGGTCCCAACATTTGAACGGGACAGACAGATAGATATTTTTTTTTTTTATTCCACTGAGGTGGCAAACAAGCATACGGCCTATGGACACTTGCAACGCCAGAGGCATCACGCGTGCGTTGCCGACCCTTTAAAAACCTATTTGCACTCTTTTTAAAGAACCCCATGCTGTATTCTCTTGGAAAAACCTTGGCAGGGAGCTCATTCCACTACTTTATCGTGCGATAAAACCGAGTCCACCGCTAAACTCAGTTTAATATTGGTGAAAACAGCCCCAAAGCAGGTAAGTTAATACGTTTGATTGAATGTCCTGCCTGACCCAGTACCATTCCCCCTCCGGTTATATGTTGTGTAATGTTACTTGTCTGGGTTGTCGGTGTCCGACCTAGAGTCCGGTAGTACCAACGAGCAACTATGTAGCTGATTTTTTTGAGAAATACTGACTGAAGCTCCAAAATTTATAACTTGTCATCTAAATTACTAAGTCAGCTATGAGTTAGGTTAGATGGCTGGGATAGTAATTTAGAAGGCAATGGATAAATTTAGAGGTGTATTTTAAGTTAATAAAAATAAGTTTTATAAACTTTATATAGGAGCCAATAAAAAAAAAACACGGATTTGTTTTTTTTACGTCGCATATAGCGAGCAAGCATGTAGACCTGATGGTAAGTGATAATAATTACAGTCCATGGACGTCAACAATCTGCAAAAGCAAATTGTACTTCCGTCTCGCTTCATCTAAGGACTACGTGTTTCATGTGCCAGTAATTTCAGGGCCTGATCTCACCACCAAACTGGTACATAGTATTATAGGTTCTATTTTATAAGTATGTATTTACAAAAAAAAGTATATATGTATTAGTATCAGTTATTCTAGTACCCATAGTACAAGCTCTGCTTAATTTTGGACTAGATGGCGATTTGTAATTTTGAGATATTATTTATATTTATATTTGTCATTCATTTATTTTTGTCTCTCATTTTTTACATGTTTAAATATAAATTATAAAAGCAAAGTAGGTACATTTGAAAATATCAAACTATAAAATTCTACATTTTTATATTTATTATTAAACTAGCTGACCCGGCGAACTTCGTACCGCCTTAGCGTAAATTTGATGCACTACTTTATTTTGTATAGCTGACCTATCTTATGTATGCGTACCTATTCAATTTGAACTGGAATCTATAATATCCCCCATATAAAAATGAATACTTTTTTTTTATTATTTTTTTGCCGTAACAACCTTGTACAGAGTATTAGAAAACTACAAAAAAAAATATCAGCCAAATCGGTCAAGCCGTTTTCATGCCAAGTCGTGACAACGGAAAACGGGTTTCAATTATTATTGATATTTTGGTGGTGTTGCTCTACCACCATCGTCATAAAAACATGACTTTTATCTATATTAACTTTAAAACTCTTGTGGAGTTTATATTTTTAAAAAATCTCGTTCCTAGCTTTGCAATAATCAACAATAAAAAATGTTTTATTGCGTCATTAATTCGCAAATGTGAAATTATGACGCTAGTGCCAAACATGGCGTTGGCAAAATTTACATACATTTCTCATTTGACATAAACTTACTATAAAGATCATCGAACTTTAAGACGTGGTCTAGTGGTATCAATTGCGACTGCTCACCGTGAAGTCTCTGTTTCAATACCCGGATCGATCAAAAAAGTGTTATTATTTTTTATAAAACGCCTACAGCGAACGAACGTGTAGTCCACCTGATGGTAAGTGGAGTACAGCCCATGGACATCAACAATCCACAAAAGCAGATTATAGATGCGTCGCTGCAGCTGAGGACTACGGTGTTATGCCTCATGTGCCAGTAATTTCAGGGCCTGATCTCACCACCAAACCGGAACACAGTAATGGAAGCACTACTATTTGGCGGCAGGTTAAAGGTGAGACGGTGGTGCTGCCGCCCTCTAGCTCATTCACAAGAGCTCTACCACCAGTTCGGAGATATGTTCCCGATAGATAGCGATAGGCATACCCCTTCTCACATGGGACCTAAACATAATCGGTAAACTCTACTACACCCTTCTTGGTGATATACGCGTAATGGTATGTCATGTATTAATCTTATAAAATCGTTAAAAATACGAAAGAATGTGTGCTTTTAAATTATTCTTTCAAGCAAAAACTACTGACCTGATTTAGATGCAATTTGGTAAACATATAATGGAATGGAAGAAATTGCCACAAGGCGATAAGGCCGCCACTTGTAACCATTTTGTGTAAATATCTCATGTTATTATTTTCTATTGTTTTGTGTTTGGTGTACAATAAAGAGTTTTTATTATTATTCCTCTTTATTTATTTTTTAATTTATTTTATATATTTTTAAATATGATTTATAAAAAATACAAAAAAACACAAAAACAGTGTCCCACCGACATCAGGTGCAGGGACCAAGCTGCCGATAATTAGGGCTCCAGAGAGAGGAACCTCCTCACGATGCGTGCCGTGTCCAAAAGGACCGCCTTTGCATCTGGTTCTTGGTCCAGCCGCCTAACGCGAGCCTCTTATTATTATTATTCCTCTTTATTTATTTTAACCTTATTTTATATATTTCTAAATATGATTTATAAAAAATACAAAAAACATTTAAAAATATAAAAAACAGTGTCCCACCGACATCAGGTGCAGGGACCAAGCTGCCGATGGTTAGGGCTCCAGAAAGAGGAACCTATTTTATATAGTTTAAAACATAGATCATATTTTACACTTTCAATCCTTTTATGGATATACTACGCAGACGAAATCACGGTATTCACGTATCAACTATAAATTGTCGCATGACGAATATTATAAGGAATGCCATTATGTTTATAATATTTATAGTTTTGGAGAGTGATTCAGACATACAGACAAACACTTTAGGCTCACAACTTAATGCCAAATGGTCGTTTATCTTATTAACACGGAACGTAAATAGTTACTGCTATAGGTTAGTATTGTACTAAAAGCTATAATCTATAGTATACATTTTATACTCATATCATAAAGCGAATAGGCTGTATGTTTGAACGCGCTAATCTCAGGAATTGCTGGTTTCAATAGAATAGTTATTATTTTGTTGGATATTATATTTATCGAGAAAGGTTATATGCTAAATTATATGACGCTAATATTCACAAGAGTGGAGCAGTAGCGTTGAGAAGGTTTGAAACCGTGAGGACTTGGTGCTAAATATATGATGAAAATAAAACGTCTAAGGATTGAGCAAAAGTGCAGCAGAACGGAGTTTACAATTGTGCCCGGAAGATGGCGATAGGCCCATCTTCTATTGGACCTAAACATAACTTGTGAGGTGAGGGTGCTATACACCTCTGGCGCACCCTACTGGGATATGTAGGCGTGATGGTATGTTCTATTTCGTCTTCATAAAACTGGAAATATCAATATATAGATTTATATAACCGGATTTGCAAGTAAAAATTAATAGACAATTCATATTTATATATTTTACACATTGTAGGCTATTGTCATAATTTAAAAAAAAATTGCATGGTGGGTAGTGAACCTGCCGGCAACGCTGATGTCGCGGGTTCGATTTCTGTTCAAGACAAAGCTTTGTGAGCCTGAACATGAAGGTTTGTCTGGGTGTTTCTATGTATAAAATAAGTATGTATTTACAAAAAGAAAAGTATATAATGCATTAGTATCAGTAATTCAAGTATCCATAGTACAAGGTCTGCTTAGTTTGGGACTAGATGGCGTTAAATTAAGATATTTTATCTTCAAGTATACGACTACCTTTAATTTCCATAGCGGTTAAATGTCAAACACTCGGCATTATATCATTTATTTATGTCAAAGTATGTCAATTAAATACACAACAATGTGAAGAATTTGACATAATATATGTTTATTGCAGCAGCGATATAGTAGCAGCGATAGCCGAGTGGGAGACCGTAGGACTGCGAAGTCAAAGGACTCTGGTTCGAACCCACGGCACACACCTCTGTCAATAAATCGTTAAGATTCGTCTTTTCGAAGATATGTGTGTTTATCATATAAATTATCGCTCGCTAACGGTGAAGGAAAACGTTGTGAGGAAACCTGCATGCCTGAGAGTGCCAAAAAAGTACTTGAGGTCGTGTGAAGTCTAAGTCCGCACTTGGTCAGCGTGGTGGACTATAGCCTAACCCTTCTCATCATGAGAAGAGGCCCGAGCCAAGCAGTGGGACATGTATTAGATACAGGTCGCCTCGCCGTTCTCAACTGCACTGCTGTTGTGGGTTCGATCCCCACATGGGACAAATCTTTGTATGATTCTGCAAAGATTTGTTCTGAGTTTAGGTGTGCTGTGTGTGAATGTTTGTTTTTGGCCTTGTCATTGGGACCATTGGATAGTGTAATTGCTTCTGGCGTTCTATCTAATGTAAAAAAAAACACACCACAAAAAGGTCATTAAATAAACTATTGCCATCCACATCAATTTCCTAAGGGAAGATTCACAAATATCACTGTGTCCAACCCGGGAATCGATCCGTGAGAGGTCTCACGGTGAGAGGCGTACTTCGCTAACCACTGTACTAACGAGTGACATAGAGATTTAAACAGAATTATATAGTAAATATATTTAATTAAAATTACATCTATTAATCCTCTAATAACATGTTAGATAATAATATACTTATAAGTATGTTAATATTAGTTATCAAATTAAAATTAACATCAATTACGAGTTAATTCATGTTATTATTTAATTAACTTGCAAATAAGCCGCCTCTGGAATTTTCTATAAATAATTATAATTATAATATCTATATAAAACTGCCTCGTTAGTACAGTGGTTAGCGTATACGCCTCTCACCGTGAGACCTCTCACGGATCGATGCCCGGGTTGGACAAAGTGTTATTTGTGAATCTTCCCTTAGGAAATTCACTATAGGATGTGGATGGCAATAGTTTCTTTAATGACCTTTTTGTGGTGAGAGTTTCGAGAGGTTCCGACCGAACTTTTTTTTTTTCGTTTTTTTTTACATTAGATAGAACGCCAGAAGCAATTACACTATCCAATGGTCCCAATGACAAGGCCAAAAACAAACATTCACACACAGCACACCCAGACTCAGAACAAATCTTTGCAGAATCACACAAAGATTTGTCCCATGTGGGGATCGAACCCACAACACCAGTGCAGTGGAGAGCGACGAGACGACCGCTTAAACCACTACACTACACGTGCAGACAAAATCTTGAGGCATTTTGGCCGAGAGGTGTAGTGTTGCGGCAATTCCGGGGCAGCCTATCCGACACCGCGCGTCACATGTCGTTGACGGAACGTGTGAAATAGTTATAGTGTTATAATTAAGTATATTAAATTTATTGTACTTATATTTTATTTGAATATTGTATTAGTGTTTTTAATATGGGCCATGATGCCTGAATCAAATAAATAAATAAATAATGTTTGTTCCCCGATTATTTAAAGATGCCTGGACCGAATTGAGAAATTATTTTTTGTCTGGAAGAGTATACTAGTCATGTGGTCCCATTTTCATCAGGTCCTGAGTTTTTGTATATTACCTGAAGCTACGCGGATATTTGCATCTAGAAGCTAACATTTCATGTTGTTGAGCTGATGCTGGAAGGAACTGGTAAGATGAAGCTAAAATAATAATAGCAGCCCTGTACCTAATACATGTCCCACTGCCTGGGCTTCTTCTCATGATTAGAGTGAGGCCTTAGTCCACCACGCTGACCAAGTGCGGATTGGTAGACTTCACACGACCTCGACTACTTTTGGGCACTCCCAGGCATGCAGGTTTCCTCACAATATTTTCCTTTACCGTTAGCGAGCGATAATTTATATGATAAACACACATCTTTGAAAAGACGAATCTTAACGATTTATTGACGGCGGTGTGCCGTGGGTTCGAACACGAGACCTTTGACTTCGCAGTCCTACGGTCTCCCACTCGGCTATCACTGCTGTACTAAGGATAATAAAGATACTCGTAATGTTTTAAAGCAAATTTTAGCTTTGCTATGCCTTTTTGTATTTTATATAATATTAAAGAGTTGAGAAATTTCGAGTCTAGCAGCATACGAATCCATAGCTGAATTTCTAACATAGTATAAACGAACAAGCTATATGACACCCGCGTTGTATGTCGACCCTTAATATCTAGGAGTATAAGCCACCTTTTCTCAGACCTACCTAAAACATACAAACTCCCTTTTACCTTGTGACGGGCCGGCAACGGTTGCTGACGATGAGGAGCTTTACTTAGGCTATTTTTACTAACGTATCAATCACACGGGTGAAACCGTGAGAGAAAGTTTGTTTGTTCATTCAATACGATTTTGGAAAAGCACTTTTGGCGTATACCCAGGGGGTGCAGGTTCGAGTCCTGCTGGATTCTTAATTTTTTAACTTTAATATTATATCTATAAGATAATAAAGATGTCTAATATATCAAGATTTTCTATAAAATAATATCCTAAGTTGGATTTGTATTTGACTAACAAAATCCTAATTAAAATAATTATGTTTAAATATCAACATAATTAAGTAGCTGTCTTTATAACGTATGTTGAAGCTTAAAGTCCATTACGGTAAGTGGTGAGTACAGCTCATTAGATATTAGGGTGTGGCAGAGGTATATGATTTTTTTTTTTTATACTACGCCCACTGCGAACGAACGTGTAGTCCACCTGATGGTAAGTGGAGTACAGCCCATGGACATCAACAATCCACAAAAGCAGATTATAGATGCGTCGCTGCAGCTGAGGACTACGGTGTTATGCCTCATGTGCCAGTGATTTCAGGGCCTGATCTCACCACCAAACCGGAACACAGTAATGGAAGCACTACTATTTGGCGGCAGGTTAAAGGTGAGACGGTGGTGCTGCCGCCCTCGAGCTCATTCACAAGAGCTCTACCACCAGTAATTCACAAGAGCTCTACCAGCAGTAACTGATGATGAAAAATGATACCTACATTTCACCAGTTTCGGTTCCATGTGTTTAAAATTTTATATAATCTTATAATGATTTTTTTCTTTGTTTGTTTGTACCTACAAATTTCTACAATCTACTGGAGTGTTCTTAATGAAAGTTGGTGTGGATATAGATCAAGACATCAGATATATTATAAGTTATTTTTTATCGTAGTACCACGCGAGTTGAGCCACGAACTGAAGCTATAGTATATGCATGCTGGTTAGTCCGTAATTAAAAATGTATTGGCCATATCGTCACCTCCACGGCAAACTTACGAACTACAATTTTTTTTTTCTGGCAGTTCCAATATGAATTTGGTAAGTTTCCTATGCGTGTTAGAATATAAAATGCTGATTCAGACAATCTCAATACTATAAACTTCAGATTTAGATACAGGTAAATTTGCTACAATGTATATTTTTCACATTATGTACAGTTTTTCACCACAATTTTAATTTCTAAGTTTGACATGCAATTTTATTTTTTTTTTAAACGTCGCCCGCACTAGGAATAACTCCTGTCGCAGGGTGTTCACAAACATACATTTCACACACACACAATTTATTATTTAAGGTACCTTAATGTTATTTATATTTTCTGTGGATTTCACTAATTCATAAAATAAATGTATAGTACGAAAACTCCAGACTTCGTGCTCACACTGAGAATTTCCTGACGGAAAAATTCGAATAGCACTTTTGCCCGGCCCGGCATCGATCCCGAGACTATACCCTCAGCAGACGACTATACCAACGCGTTAGTTTTAGCTATCAATGACCTTATACTATATACTACTTTACTATATAACATAAAGATCTTGGCCTTTTCAATCTGTCAACTCCTTATTTGTATATATTTATTGGGTGTCTTACGGCTGTTGTTTTGATATAGAATTTAATGAGAGCTCTTGTTGTGTTCAATGTTCATAAAAAAAACACGCTTGTATTACCCAGAAGGGTGTGGCAGAGGTGTACAACACCCACACTTCACCTGTTATGTTTAGGTCCCATGGAGTGAGCCTACCGCCTTCCACTAGGCACAATTCCAACTCCGATCTGATATTGTGAATTTCCTGACGGAAACTTCACAAATAACACTTTGCCCGACCCGGGAATCGAACCCGGAACCTCGCAGTAAAAGCACCTCTCATGATAAATATATACTTCCCAGCCGATTTCGGCAATGGTGACTTCTACTAATTCGACTAATTAGCAGGGGAGCTAGGATGACCAGCTCTCGACACCAGACTCTTGCCATTCACAATGAATCGCTTAATAACACTATACCTCATGTAAGTCCTAAAATAGTGAATACATACAATACATGCTTGGATATTATATTGGGGTGCATGAAAGAAGCCTCCCCGAGTGACGTACACAACGATTCCCTACGTCCGGCGCAACCTGGGCAATTCGCGAGTTCTCCAAAGCGAATTGGCTAATCCTTTCACCACGATGGCAAGTCTAAATAAAATTTGACTTAGCCATCGACACGACGAAGAAGAAGAATGCTTGGATATTTACGAATATTTTAGCTAAACTGTGTTATGCACTTATGAAAAGACTAATCTTGCAAAAGTTTACGATGTTATTTACCCAACTTTTCTATTATATAATTTAGATTCTATAAATGCTAAACGACATAATTTGATATGCCTATGCATATATGTTTAAATGCAATTAAATTATGATGAAAAATTCACATCAAATATTTGAAAATTGCACAAAAACCAATATTGTTTAGATAAAACTAATTATTGCAAAAGTTTGCGTGCCAAATGATTTATATAATTTGCATATAAAATACCTATGCGCAATGTTTAGATAACAAGATTTTGTAAGCATCATTCTAGATTTTTCTTAGTGTTCATGACTGCCACTGACCCAAGACCTCACGTCTTGAATTCGACGGGCAAAAGTTAAGTCGAGATTTTCCTTTAGGAAATTCTCAATAGCAGCACGGAGTTGGATTTGTGACTAGATGGCAATATGGGACTATGGTACCCGAGCATGACAGGTGAAGTAATAAATAAATGTCACACAACATACACAACGTCATATAGTCCCAAACTAAGCAGAGCTTTACCGGTCGCGGGTTCGATTCCCGCTTAAGACAAATCTTTGTGTGCATGAACATGGGTGTTTGTCTTAGTCTGGGTGTTTCTATGTATAATAAGTATGTATTTACAAAAGAAAAGTATAATGTATATGTATTAGTATAAGTTATTCTAGTACCCATAGTACAAGCTCTGCTTAGTTTCGGACTAGATGGCGTTGTGTGTAATTTGTGAGATATTTATTTTATAATAAAGCTAAGAAATAACGCTAACGAATCAAGTGCTCTTAAAAACAAACTGAGCAGTTACGTATAATACTTATTATTGAGGTAAATTGCAAAAAAACATGGATAAAAACTATGTGAGCTGCTAACAATGGACAATGGATCACATGAGATATAAAAAAATAATTGCTCTTCATTTCCTTGGAAGAGCGAAAAAAATGCATCCGGAATTGTCTACGTAGGACTAGCTTCGATATCCGACCATATTACAATTCAGGGTGGACTCCCGAGCGCCGTGTTTTCATACTATCGTAATATGAGATTAACTTTAATATTTTTATCTATTTTTATATTCAAATTCAAATTCTTTTCAAATACGAATTTCAACGAGGACAGAAAAAAAAGTCGTTTGGGAAATCCACCCTAATACTAAATTATAATGATTTGAATAACCGGGGCTTAGATTAATTTTAATCAAACTGTTTAGAATCAAATTAAAATCAATCCAAGAACCAGCTCCGATGGGTATTGCATTATGAGAAGAGCTGGTGAGAAACTCATGTGCACCATCTTTTAAAAGGAAAAATATAACAATAAGTATACATATAAAAGTCACATAAGAAGAGCGGTTCATTTCCAAATACTATTATCATTTATATAGTCTGAAATACTGTAGTAAGCTTATAGACAAATATTTTCCGTCTAGCCTCGTTCGTTCCAAAACTTGAAATTCCTTTCGATTAATTAGTGTAGGAATTGTAATATAATTAAATTTTTAATTAATAACAAAAAAATATTATTATATTATATATAGGTAATAATATTTTTTTGTTATTAACAAATATAATGTAATATAAACTTATTATTTATGTTTTTTTCGATGTATGAAGAATTATGGACCTATGTTGTCTTAATAAATAAATTATTATTATTATATTCCTCTTTATTATGTATTATTATTATTATTATAGCGTATGTGCCTCTCACCAGGAGGTCTTGGGTTAGATTTCCAGGTCGTGCAAAGCGTTTTTTGTCAACTGGCCGTCACGAAATTCACAATAGGAGCACGGAGTTGGAATTGTGACCAGTGGATGGCTCACCCTATTCCATGGGACCTAAACAAAACAGGTGAAGTATGGTTGTTGTACACCTCTGCTACACCCTTCTGGGTAATATAGGCGTGATGTTATGTGTTTAATACGCATAAAAATGAGGTTAATTAAAAAAATCCCCAACCAACGTCGTGTAGTTTACGCATCGTGTGTGGTAATAGTTAATAGTTTCGATTTCTATAACGAGATTGATGGGATTCGATGGCAGTGATGTATTGGATACAATGTTGTGTTAGGGTTGTCTCTGTTATATATAGCGTTTAAGAAATGTGGTTAGAGATTTTCCTGATGTAACCATGTTAAAATGTTGTTTGAATCTTTTACGTTGGGAAATTCTTATTAATAATTAATTAATGACCAGTTTTTCAAGCGTCAGATGAACTGAATCATCCTGTAAGAAACGTTAAAGTTTAAAAAATATTTAGCTATGGATCGACTCGAGTTTTAGCTCGGCTCGAGTCGAGTCTAGCAGCATACGAATCCATGGCTGAATTGGCAAAGCACTTGGGGAGTATACCCAAGGGGTGCAGGTTCGGGTCCTGCTGGATTCTTAATTTTTCAACTTTTATATTATATAAAATACAAAAAGGCATAGCAAAGCTAAAGTTTGCTTAAAATATTACAAATAATTAATTTATTATTGCCAACCCTACATATCCGTGTCCAAACATCTTTCGATAGAGATCTAACTATTGCTTAAGCGTTACCCCTACCACGGGTTAGGTCATAGCTGTCGACTGCTAACTATACTCCATAGGTCTATACTATATCTTCAATAGTTATACTATATTATCTATGGGCTGACAATGCTGCCCTTTTCATTGTAGCACCTTATTTGAATTTATCGTTCTATCCATCGATTTGCAATGTCTTTGTCGTTGGGAATAGCCGCTTTTGTAAACGGACTAAGATTTTAACTATAAATATTTCTAATCAGTACAGATAAATAAAATTGAAGTGTCTGTTTTTAATGTCAAAATAAATATGTCAGTTATAAAGTTATTTGCACGATACCTTTGACTAAAATACAGTTTTAAATTTTTTTGTCTGTCTGTCCGTATGTCTGTCGATTTGTTTGTATCGGCTAATTTTCTAAACGGCTGGGCCGATTTATAAAATTATAGATGCAGATAACTGACTACAAGGCGCGTAACATAGACTACTTTTTATTGATGTACCTACCACGCAGACGAAACCGCGTGAGAAAGTTAGTTTGTTTGTTTGTTAGCGCTAATCTCAGAATCTAATGATCGAATTTTAATCATTCATTTTGTAATTGATATTTAAACTATCTATTTAGGTTTTTTGATATTTGATATTACGCTGAACTCTATGGAAGCGTGGCAGTAACGTTTAACGTGGGAGCAGCTACTACTTAATATAATGAATTCCACACGGACGAAGGCGCGGGTAAAAGGTAGTCGAAAATAGAATTTAGCAATTATACTATGACATAGTCCCAATGACGCTCACCCAGTTTCAAAACCAATCACATAAAGGTAAAGATAAAGATAAATTTGGCTTTTTTAGGTAGAACGCACATCACACAAAGATTTGTCCCATGTGGGGATCGAACCCACATCACCAGTGCAGTGCACAGCGGCGAGGCGACCGCTTAAACCACTAAACCACACGTGCGGACAAAGATTTGTTCCATGTGGGAATCGATTCCATCGGAAATGGAAAGTGGCGAACCGAATGTGCCACAGAAAGTTAATTTAGTCATGCCTAATATGTAACAATCCAGATCAATTGTTACAAAACGATCTAGATAAATCTTTTAACTACACCATAGAGAAAGTGTGTTACAAAATCAAATAGCAAAAGATTGCAGACTAGCTTTTGCCCGCTACTTTACCTGCCAGCTAAGTCTAATAATAATTTACCAAAAAAAAAACCGGCCAAGTGCGTGTCGGGCCACGCGCAATAGGGTTCCGTAGCTAGTCGTAACAACATCAAACGTACCGATTACCGACAAATAGCCAAAATACCAACATTTGTTCGCCAGCAAAAATAACTTTGTTTTTCATAGTGTTTTATGGAATTTGTATCAATAACAAAGTTATAAATTGCGGTTGTTGAAAAAGTGCTATATCTCAAAAACTGCCGACTGTATCTCATTCAAAACAATTTTGGTTGAAAGTTTTTATTAAGATCTATTATATTTATTTTTTGTGTCTATTTTTGGAACGATTGACATTAAAAAAAAATGGTTCTAGAAACCTCAATGTAATTTTTAAGGACCTATCTATAGACAACCCACACGTATAGGTATAATGAAAAAAAAATTAAATTGTTTCAGTTCAATGTAATATTAATATTTTTTTTTTGTGCAAAAATCACAAAGCGGTTAACAGAATACATCTACCTACTTAGTTTCAATTGTGTAGTCTTAATAGTTTCTGAATAAAGTGGCTGTGACATACGGACGAACGGACAGACAGACAGACAGACATGACGAATTTATAAGGGTTCCGTTTTTTGCCATTCGGCTACGGAACCCTAAAAACCTACTTTAGTTACAATAATTTTAAACTTATATGGTTTTCTTATGGGTGCCATTGTCAGAACTGGACCAAATTGAAATGGGACTAGGTACACGGGAAGCACCAGATTTCAAGAATCATTAAAATAGCTTTGCCCAGTCGAAAGTTATGAGGTAACAAACAATAATAATAAAAGAAAATACAGAAGAATTGAGAACTTCCTCCTTTTTTGAACTCGGTTAAAAAGTAGCATATATCTAAAGCCGGGCTATAAGCTATATGTATGCAAAATTTTATCAAAATCGATCCGGTATTTTTTGCATAAATGAGTAAGAAACATTACTCATATTGATCCTATCACAACATAATATAAATTCAAATTCAAATCATTTATTTTCATAGGCGCCAGGAGGCGCTTGAACACGCCAAAATATTACAAACAATGATATAAAATAAATTATAAGTAAAACTAAATTATACTAATCACACTACAATCACGCCTATATTATCCAGATGGGTTTGGCAGAGGGGTACAACACCCACATTTCACCTGTTATGTTTCGGTCCCATGGTATAAGAGGTGATAGCTTTCTGACGGAAAGTTCACTAATAACGTTTTGCCCGACCCGGGAATCGAACCTAAGACCTCGCGGTGAGAGGCGCTAACCACTAGACCATTGAGAGCCTATTTTCAATTACTTTTAAGCTATTGATATAATTTAAGTGGCTATTAACCTACTCAATCCTGCTCACACCTTAAATTTAACTAGCGTGAATAAATACGGTCAGCAAAATACTAATGGACAAGTTTAGTTGCGCAATTGTAATGAAAATGCTGGATGTTTGTGTAGCGTCAGCAAATTCGGGCAACATATTTTTTTATAAGATATTACTTAGTGTCAAAAACTATGACCTTATGCAACCCTTACATTTGATGCATACACATAATAATAGCAGCCCTGTACCTAATACATGGACCCACTGCTGGGCTCGGGTCCCTTCTGATAATGAGAAGGATAAGGCCATAGTCCAACACGCTGGCCAAGTGCGGATTGGTAGACTTCACACACCCACGCGCACTTTTTAGATACTCTCAGGCATGCATGTTTCCTCACGATGTTATCCTTCACCGTTAGCCAGCGATAATTTATATGAAAAATACACACATTTCTTCGAAAAGACGTAACTTAACGATTTATTGACAGAGGTGTGAGCCTTGGGTTTGAACTCGAGACCTTTGACTTAGCAGTCCTAAGTGAGTGTTAAATAATAAAATAGTTAGCTTGACTGTTATGTTCTAGGTTTAACCATTGACCTAATTAAAAAACAATCTTGGTCGATTAGTTTCGGAAAAGGAACCGTAGTTTCAAATTCAATTCTATAAAGTGAATTCATCAAGTCGGACGAAGCAAACAGAACCTGGTAAGGTGAGGTTTTCTTGACGAATTGGACCTATATTGGGAGTGTGGTGCTGTACAGACTATGGCCCACCTCATGACCTGCCCCACTGTCTGTACGTGTATGCGCCTAGAAAAATATCTCACAACTTACACACAACGCCATCTCGTCTCAAAATAAGCAAAGCTTGTACTATGGGTACAAGAATAACTGATACTAATACATTATATACTTTTCTTTTGTAAATACATACTTATTATACATAGAAACACCCAGACTAAGACAAACCCCCATGTTTAAGTACACAAAGATTTGTCTTAATTGGGAATCGAACGCGCGACCACGGCGTCATAGACAGGTACACTACCCACTCCGCCATCCGGTCGTCTTGCTGCACCATCTACACCAGTGGTTCCCAAACTTATTTCCTCTACTGCCCACTTTGAGAATAAATATTTTTTTAGCGCCCCCATTTATTCACCTCAGGCCTCTACACAACGCCTCTATTTTTTTTCTGGCTCTCATACCGCCCCCTTTGAGACCTGCAGCGCCCACAAGGGGGCGTTATCGCCCACTTTGGGAACCAATGATCTACACGAAGGTAGCGCTCATGAAAGCCGATGAAAGCGCAATCCGCGTGGCAACACACTGGGCTCATAGAATATGACTACAGCCATCGACACGAAAGAAGAAGAATAAAATGAATTTTGCTCACGACAAAATAGAACAAAAACAAGATACAGACAATAAACTATGTAATAAAATTGCTCTTTTTGTTTTCTTTGTTACTTTGTTGATGAAATTTAATCCCACGAGTACATTAAGTATATTTCATTAATTTTATTTTGTCGTTGCTATCGCTACCGTGACATCTCGATGTCCTTTGAGTGTTTGCGACGTTGTTGCGACATGACATACTAACAGAATGACCTGTACGTTTAAACTTTAAGGGGATAGTCATAGAGAGTTGATCCTTCTAGACGAGAGGGACTGTGTTATTTTAAAAAGCAAAATAATTCATCACGCCTATATAACTTAAGAGGGTATGGCAGAAATGTATAACACCCACATTGTGTTTGGTATTTTATAGGTACCATAATGTATTTTTTTATTATTTTTAGGAAGGCTTACAGTTTAATAACAAAAATGTGAATATAACAATAAATTAGAGGAAATATTGTTTTTGAAAAGCCTCCACATTAAAATAGACATTTGGACTCTTTCCATATTTGTCTATATTTGGCATTACTTAGTCTCCCGCTTTGCTTTGGAGGGAAGTAAAGATACATACTTTCCAACTCCAACTATATACTTCTGATTAAATTCGTTGCGGGTTCCAAGACAATTTTAACTCTCCCTGGGATTGCCCGTGTGTCATGCACGGTGCCTTTCAGTTGGTTACCGTTGTAGATCCTGGCGTCACAGGAGTCACAGTGGTGGGCGTGTGGGTTCGATTATATCCTGTTATTAAAACAATATTTCTCAACATATAAAACGTTGTTTGTAACATTTGTAAGTAATATATCATAAATTCGTGTGACAGAACATGGAAGGATTTAAAAGGTTTGAGACCAAACATGGCCATTCTCTTACGAAATAAACCACAGGATATTTACAATGTATTTTGTTGTAGCGAGTGATGACAATAATGGGATCAAACCCTGGACCTTACGTTAAGCGTGCACGGTTGGCGTAGTGGTAAAAGCGATAAATTCGTGTGTCATAGAACATGGAAGGATTTATAAGATTTGAGACCAAACATGGCCATTCTCTTACGAAATATACCACAGGATATTTACAATGTATTTTGTTGTAGCGAGTGATGACAATAATGGGATCAAACCCTGGACCTTACGTTGAGCGTGCACGGTTGGCGTAGTGGTAAAAGCGGTCGCCTCGCCGCTTTAAACTGCGCTGGTGTTGGGGGTTTGATTGAACACGGGACAAATCTTGTGTGATCCGCAAAGATTTGTTCTGACTCTGGGTGTGCTTTGTGTGTGTGAAATGTATGTTTGTGAACACGACACAGGAGTTATTCCTAGTGCGGGCGTCGTTTTTGGGCTGCGTTCAAATATCTAATTTTACTAAATACGCATAATCTATATATATAAAAATGAAACCCGTTTTCCGTTGTCACGACTTGGCATGAAAACGGCTTGACCGAATTGGCTGATTTTTTTTGTAGTTTTCTAATACTCTGTACAAGGTTGTTACGGCAAAAAAAAAATAAAAATAAAATAAAAAAAGAAGTATTCATTTTTATATGGGGGATATTATAGATTCCAGTTCAAATTGAATAGGTACGCATACATAAGATAGGTCAGCTATACAAAATAAAGTAGTGCATCAAATTTACGCTAAGGCGGTACGAAGTTCGCCGGGTCAGCTAGTGTAAAATAAAATTAGTTTATTGCATAACATAACATCACGCCTATATTACCCAGAAGGGTGTGGCAGAGGTGTACAACACCCACATTTCACCTGTTATGTTTAGGTCCCATTTGATAGAGTCTATCACTAACTCCGAGAGCTATTGAGATTTTTTCGGCAAATAATACTTTTGCCCAACCCGGGAATCGAACCCGAGACCCGGTGAGACACGTCAACCACTAAGAAGAGCATTTTCATTCTAAGATAAAACTTAAACCAATTTGACATGACAATATATATAATTTTATTTTATGTTATAAAAAAAAAATCTCTTTTTAATTTTCTTTCTTCATTTATTGTTATTTAATAAATATATAATATGTATGTATATTTTTATATATTTATAATATATATTATGTTTATGTTATTTTTATATGTATATATATGTACTAGGATGTAAATATGTATGCGGATTTAGATATATTTATCTTTGGTACTTTCCTCATAAGTTGTACACTTATCTTGCCCTCTATGGCATCATCGTCTCCTCTATTGCTCTAGGTTTGCTGGAAGAGAACTCAAGCACTGAGTTAAGCTCGCCTTTTGTATTCAATTACTATTTTATGTATATTTCTTTGTAATCTTTTGTGTACAATAAAGTATTAAATAAAAATAAATAAATAATAAATAAATAAGACAACGAGGCAGTAACAGTAGCCATCGTTTAATCAGATATCATGAACAGTCAATATTGACGTGAGTTTGTAACATTATTCAAATGATGAAATACGGGTGTTACTCACGTAATGTTAATCTATTTAGTCGACCGCGGTTTCGCCTATACGTCTAGGCGCCTGAGTCGCAGCCAGTCTTGTGCTAGACTGGCTGCGACTCAGGCGCGACGTATCGCACTCTTTTGATAATGCCTAGACGTATAGGCAAAACCGCGGTCGACTAAATAGACCAACATTACGTGAGTAACACCCGTATTTCATAATTTGAATAATAGGAGGAATGAAAAAAAGTAAAATTATAGACATAAAACCAACGTTTTTGTGTAAAACTTAGTTAGGATGCATGTTTGTGTGTGTGTATGTGTGTGTGTGTGCATGTGTGCGTGTTATAAACTGCCGTCGTTTAAAGATACGATAGCAAGCCTCATCATCACAATAAATCTAACTGCTTCGTTAGTCTAGTGGTTAGCGTATGTGTACGGTCTAGGGTTCGAGTTTCGGCTGGATGGCTAAAGCGGCTGCCCGTGCAGTTAGGTCGCAGGTTCAAATCCCGCCGGTCCCATATCTTTTTCAACTGTTTCTTAGTATAATTTGCTAAGCATAGCTAAATGCTATAAAAATAATCAATTAGAAGCATTATAGCAGCTCAAAGTAAGCGATAGACTCAGGCCCTATCAAATGGGAACATAACAGGTGAAGTGTGTGTCTTATACACGTCTGCCACACCCTTTTGAGTAATATAGGCGTGATTATATAATTTAATAAACTAAATTTATTTTACATTATGCGTATTTAGCAAAAATAGATATTTGAACGTTGTGCGACGTGCGTACGAATATTGTGCGACGAAATGTCAAGGACGTAGCCAGATCATCCAACGCGGACCTGTCCAATTATGAATCATTTTGTTTGTTTGTATTTGCGTATTCATATCGGAAACTGTTTGGCTCTTTTTGTAAGTTAGTTTTTTTCGTATAATATTATGCATATGACAATTAAATAGTAACGAATTTTAGTATCCGTGTTCAATTCGAAAAAAAAACAAAGAAGTCTAGGACATAACATCACGCCTATACTACCCAGGAGGGTGTGGCAGAGGTGTACAACACATTTGTACCCGTAATGTTTAGGTTCCATGAGAGCCTATCGCCATCCACCGGCCACAATTCCAACTCAGTGCTTTTTATTAAGAATTTCCTGACGGAAATCCCAAATAATATTTTTGCTCGGCCCGGGAACCAAAACCGAGACCTCGCGGTCAGAGTCGCATACACTAACTACTAGACCAACGAGGCAATCAATGTTTTTTTTTTCTTTTCTGTTTTCAAACATTGCCATCAGTCCTTTGTAGATTTGGACTTTTATTAATTACGATGTATTATTATTGGCGTTTAAGGTACCATTATAGCGGCTGCTACCATCTTAAAGTATAGATATATTTAAGTATTTAATATTCAAATCAAATCAAATCAAATCATTTATTTCCATGGGCCCCAAGGGGCGCTTGAACACGTCAAAACAAACATCAAAATACAAAAAATATAAAATTAAAATAAAAGTTAGCTAATTAAATTATTGCAATAAAATGATTTGACACCGGAGCTTAGATTGACTTTATTTCAACTTTTGAATTTAAAGTCAATCCAAGTACCAGCTCCAATGGGTATTGCATTATGTGAAGAGCTGGTGAGAAACTCATGTGCACCATCTTTTCAAATAATTCATACAATATTTGTTTGTTTTTTTGACAATAATTCTATGTGTAAGTTATAGCAACCAAAACAACATTATGGCTAAAGATGGTTATGGAGAGAAAATAAACTTAAAGGTTCTATAGAATCGCTGAGGAAATACGTCTCCGCGACCTCCGCACCAAATGACATAACCAAATATTTGATGACCTCATCAAATGCTATCGATAATAGTGCGTTTTAACTTAAAACCTGTACTTATTATTATTAGGACGAGGCTTTGGGTGTTCACGTCGACCTCCGTGGGTCTATTGTGATTGTAGCCTCATTATAGACTCTCCTTTAGGCCAATAGCACAGTATAAACATGTACACCAACGAGACCCCTAAGCGGCACTCGCTACTGAGAGCACCGCGACAATCGCTTAGGGGTCTCGTCAGTGTGCATGTTTATGTGTGCGTGCCGTTTCGCACGTTTGTAGGCAGTTTCCGTACTGTTTGTACATATTTATAATGTGCCAATAGCCTCCATAAATTGGAGCAGTCAGCCGATCGGGAGTGACTTGGCATAATCCGGATCCAAGATATGGCGTCCCGGAATGATGCTTCGTCTACGGATCAGTGGCTCGCAGTCGCAAAAAAGGGGAATAACCTGTACTTATTAAAGCTCAAATATTTCCTTGAAATATGATCAATTGTGTATTGATAAGTTCTATCCGTATTTGTACACACAACAACCTATACTTCCCAGTATAAACTGATCTCTTATTGCACGGGCAGACCTATGCAATGCGAAACCATCTCAAACGGAACTGTATTAAATATCATTAAAAAATTCACACAACATACACACAACGCCATCTAGTCGCAAGCTAAGCAGAGCTTGTATTATGAGTACTAGAATAACTGATACTAATGACCAAGACAAACCTCCATGTTCATGCACACAAAGATTTGTCTTGAGGGGTACACTACCCACTCCGCCGTCCGGTCGTCCGTCGTTACTTGTTGTTTAGCTGTGTGTATCTTTCAGTGTTAAGAACACGTTTGGTTGACTTCCTTTATCTAACATCAATAGTTATTTATAATTTGAATGTATTTTACCTATAAGCTGCCGCTAAATGGTAAGGTTATGGCCGTGAAATTAGTAGCACAATAGATATTAGGAACTCTTTTGTAAAATAGACGTCAATACTAAAATGACGAGTTTTTGTAAAGCGAGAGTGTTTGTTTGAGAGCAATAATCTCAGAAACTTGTATTCAAATTTGGGTATTTTTTTTTGAATTTGATATTATAATCTTCAAGGAAGGCTATTTAATATTACGCTACAATTGACGGGAGTTGAGCAGTAACAGTTTAAAAGACGCGGAAAGCAGTGAGCGTTTTCGTAATTGCAACTAATACCTATAAATTCATTCAAGTCCATAAGATATAGTACTAACCGTTTGCATCAAGAAGGCCAAATATTCCTGTCTTGCTTCTTTTCTCTTGTAAGCTTCTAACGTGACAAAAATGACACGGTCAAATCAGGCAAAAAGAGTTTATATGAGGTGAGGTATAAAGGAGTGTGACGAGAAAGTTTGCCTATATTAAGCAAACGTGTAGTAATGTATTACGAAGTCCACTAACCTGTGTGTTAGCCTGCAACAAGCTGCCTCCATTCGTGTTGACCACTCCATTATTGCACTGAGCCTTATGGACACAGATGTATCCTTGCCCAGCACATGTCTGCTGCAAGTCCCCACTGGTACTCTCATGAGCCTGAACATTTCCAGTGCTCTGGAAGATCTCATCAATGTTTTGTTGAGTCTGCTGCTGTTGCTCGAAGTCATATTCCGATTTCTGACCGTTTTGGATCAGGTTCACATTAGCTCCTGTGCTAGCGAAGGGTGCTGGTGAAGATCCAGTGAAGCCAGTCGACGCGAACTTGCTGGCTGAGTTGTAGCTGTTGAAGTTGCCTTGTCCTTGACCTCCTCCCAATCCAGTAGCGCCTAAAGCAGCTTGTCCTGTTGTGCCTTGAGCTCCGTTAGCGAAACCGTTTTGCCCGAAAGTTTGTGAGCTTTGGGAATTTGAGGCGAAGGAGTTTTGTGCTGCTCCATTGCCGAATGCACCACCTTGTCCAGCGGCAAATCCATTTCCAAAGCCAGCTCCTTGACCAGCGGCGAAGCCATTGCCTTGACCAGCAGCAAATCCAGCTCCTTGAGAAGAACCAGAGCTAGTTGATTCAAATCCTTGACCAGCGGCAAAGTTTCCACCAGCGCTTGTAAATCCGCCCGACAGTTTCGAGAAGTCTCCGTTCAAGAAAGGATTGGCTGCTAAGTCTACGCCTCCAGCGCCTCCAGCGCCTCCGTTAGATGACGTTGAGAATGAAGAAGACTGGAATTTGCTGAATTTCTCCAAATGGCCATTAGCTCCACCGCCCGCGGCTCCGGTGTTCTTGAATGGGGAGTTTTGGTTCATCCACCAGTAAGGTCCTCCATTAGGTAAGCTGCCTTCTAAAATCTTGGATGCTTGGAACTGGAATTCACTGCCACTTCCATGAGCGGAAGCTGCGGCATTGAAGTCGTCAAGGCTGCCGAACTTTTGTACAACTTTGCCGTCCTTCAGCTTGATACCAGCACATCCTTTTTCTGATGAGCACTCTTCGAAAGATTCTTGTGTGTGAACTTCAGCATTAGGAGAGGCCAGAAGAGCTTGGAATTTTGTTAGTCGATTGGTGCCAGTAGCACAAGTTGTGCACCTTTCTTCTCTGGCTTGAGGATCCGTTTCTTCGGCTTCGGCGACTGGCTCTTTGCCTTTGGTCAGTTCTTTGGACTCCTCGGTGGCTTCAGCGTGTGCGGTGGCCGCAAGTACCAGTATGGCAACCACTATTGAAAATAGCGGCTTCATGGTTCTGTAACAAACAGAAAGAGAATTTAGAAATGAGAATGAGAAGTTTTCAAATAATAAAATAACCATTATTAGGGCCGGTTTTAGCAGTTCCTGATAAAGTTTTAGATAGTTGGTTGCCAATAATCTTAATAAAATTACAGACTTTATCTGGAGCTGTGAAAACGGACACTAAAATAGCAGATTTTAATTAGTCTTAAAGATCAGAATAAGTGTACATTCGAAATTGGATTTTTGATTTTATATTTGTATTATTTTATTTGTAATATAATATTAAATATAGTTATTTTCTTTAATAGATACATTATTCACTATAACAAAGTTTACAAGTAAATAGATTTTTTTAGTCAAAACCCTGAATTAATTAATCCCAGGAATTAATTTAAAAAAGTCTAGAATTCTTTATTAACTTGTAAACAATGCAATAATGGAGGTCTATAATTTTAACACCCATCCCAGATCAATTTATAAGCAATAATTTAGATAACTGTCGTTAAACCTCACGTCCTAAAATAAAAACTATTAATAGATTAGATTTTATCACAAAAAGTCGAATGTTTTTATCGCTGTCTGGCGAAAAACGTGATCTGCATAACAATACGTATGGTAGCGGCTACAGGCTCTATCAAGGACCGGCTACGCACTTCATCTAAGTACAGGCTTGGCACTCCAATATATTTGCGCACACTGTTTGTGCAAGATGAAGCGGGAAGCTGGTACCTTAGGCAGAAGTTGAGGACCGGATGGCGGATCTGGTATTGTACCTGCCTGCGACGCTGAGGTCGCTAGTTCGAGTACCGTTCAAGACGAATCTTTATGTGCATGAACGTGGAGGTTTTTATTTATAATACGTATGTATTTACAAAAGAAATTAAATATGTATTAGTATCGGTTACTCTAGTACCCATAGTACAAGCTTTGCTTAGTTTTGCACTAGATGGCGTTGTGTGATATTTATTTAATTAGAATTAGAGGTAATTCTTTATACTAGATATTTGTAGAACGATTCATAAAATTGGTGGGCAAATTACCATAGATAAATATGATTAGGATTCATTAAATCAACATAGAAACCCACTATACAAATTTAATTACCATAAATAAATATAAAGACAAAACTAAATTATGCGGCCGTCAATCTCAACAGCTTCAATAGTATAGTCTTTACTTTTTTTTTTTTTTTACTACGCACACAGCGAACGAACGTGTAGTCCACCCGATGGTAAGTGGAGTACAGCCCATGGACATCAACAATCCACAAAAGCAGATTATAGATGCGTCGCTGCAGCTGAGGACTACGGTGTTATGCCTCATGTGCCAGTAATTTCAGGGCCTGATCTCACCACCAAACCGGAACACAGTAATGGAAGCACTACTATTTGGCGGCAGGTTAAAGGTGAGACGGTGGTGCTGCCGCCCTCGAGCTCATTCACAAGAGCTCTACCACCAGTAAACAGTTTACTCTTTTAGTGAGAGGGAGTGAGAAAGATATACTCTATCTAACTATCTATCTATACTTATATAATTGTTCTCACTACTGACTGATTCATCAACGCAGGGCCTAAGCCACAAGGGCTAGGAACTTGAAATGTTGTATGAAGGTTTCTTACATGGGCGCACAAGGGATTTATGGTAATTCCATTTCGAAGGGGGTAAAATGAGGGATGAACAGTTGAATTTTAAAGTTACAAGCACGTATAGTTAAACTTGAATAAAAATAATAGAATGTCGGTACCAGGGTTTTCTAAATTTTATTCCTAAGAGGGTGAATTTAGGACTTTTCAGTTAGAAGTGAGTTTATGCAAAATCAATAGATGGCGTTGTGAATATTTTTTTACTTGCTGACACCGGCCAAATAACGTTTGACGCGGATTACCAGTGTGGGAGGAGAACCGAGCATTACAGAGCTAAACCTGTAATGTGATAATTCGATATAATTATTTTTGAAAAAAGAAAGTTCACGGTTATGAGTCTTGTAAGAGTCTTCAATAGTGCTTAAACCGATTATTTAATATACCTAATGTATAATTAATTGACGAAATAAATAATAGTTTAAAAAAACTAAAAAAAAAGCTAATAAAGTACTTCTAACTAAAAAGTGAAAAATAATTCCTAATATAAGCTTATTTATTAGATTAGTTTGGTTTATTTATAAGAGCATTTTTTTAATTTTTTTTATCGAATTATTGCATTGTCATCGATCTTTGACAGGTGTGCAAAATTTTAATGAAATCTGTCCGTTTAAAGTGCGTCAAAATCGGGTAGGTCGGTTACATACATACATACATACAGGTGAAAAGCGTGTTAAAAAAGGCATAAATAAGAGATAAAGATGGCTAGCTAATCGGCGAGGCTGATAATTTGATTCGGTTAAATTTAAATGCATTATTTTGTATTGTTCGTCGCACCACCACATGCAGTATATTTCAAAGCGGCACTAGCTATGTAGCACTAGGCTACGGCTAGTCGGCGTCTACAAAAGTGGCCGATTAGTCGGTACATATCTAATATAAATAGATATGTTACTTCTAAGTTAATCTCTACAAAGCATACATTACGCAATCGCTTCGCTTAGTCGCCCACTGCGCTTGATGACTCAATAGGTATTTCATCGCATTCACGGTCAAAGTTGACTAAAAGTTGCATCAAAATTGGTTTAGCTGTTTATAAGGCTACGAAAAAAAATAAGATTTTGTAGGCAAATTTTATTCCTTGATTTAAAAAAAACGCATTAAACGTGATCCAATGGTTTTGAATGTCATGTCACGTTTTTTGTATTTTTTTACTGTGAAAGGGGATTGTCCAAAGGACTATTGAGATTATATGATAAAATTTCTTATCGGGTATCTGTGCTAACTTATATGAAAAATAATATATATGCATAATTTAAAGTAAATTAAACTTCATCATCATTATTTTTAAGCCGTGTTTAATGAATAAATTTAAAACACGTGATTATTAATAAAAACATTGTTCAGTGTGTTGATTTTTTGTGTCGTCACTTTTATTTATATAATCCGATTTAGTTAAGTCGCATATTTATAGATAAAATCGTCATACACAAAACTAGGAAATAGATACGAATTTTCATGCTAGTAATTTAACATTCATCATTTAATCATCATTCAGCCGCTCGTAGTCCACAGCTGGGTACAGGCCTCTCCCAATTTGCGCCACAACACCCGGTCCTGCGCCTTCCGCATCCTATCTTCCAGCGACCTTCTTTTTGACATTGGTGATGCTAATTTTACGGATGGAATTTACAAAAAACCTCTCTTAGTGCATCCCTACATCATGTTACGTTATGTTAGCAGAATATCAAGTTTCTAAGATGCAGACGTACTTTTGTTCATTCCCTTTTATAACCAATGCCTCCATCGTCTCACCATGTGCTTGGCCTCGCTTCTTTGGCCAACATGCCAACGTCAGAAGCTTATATTGTGTCATCAAATATTTGAACAACATAACCAATATTGGTAGACCTTGGATGGTCTGACTCAAAAGAGGCTTAGATGCTTAGCATTTTTATTATCGTTCTTAAACATTACTGGCGTTTGTTAGTTATAAACAGTGATCGGACAATAGCGTGCAATTCTGTGGAATTCGTGTCGTGTTTTAATATGGATTTACCTTGAAACTTAAAATTCCACCGCTTTGTCGAAAATAAATGTTGAAAAGTGAAAACAACAACAAGTTTTATTTATTTTAGGTACCGAGATTTTTTTTCTTTTTTTTTAGGTTTTTAATTTATTTCACAACCAATAAAATTAAAACACAAAAAAAAACTAAATAAACTAACCTATAAACTACTTAAAAACTAGCGTTAAAAAGAATACCTAACCTAATCTAATAAAATAGCAGCCAGTGGGCAACGTTATTTATTAAAAAAGTTAAAACTAAATATAAACCTAATTATATTACATCAAATAAAAATCTATTGAATCAAATATATCTACTAAAAAGTTTAGGTGTCAAAAAATACGTCCGCATCGATGTCGACCGCGGGTAACGTGCCCAGCAGGCTGGCGGCATTGCCACGTTGTATGGCAATGCTGATTCTTCGTCCTAAGTAGAAGCCAGTCTTCTGGTCGCGTGAAGAGTCAACTAGACTTTTACTTATCTCATTAAAAAGAGAACGGGCGCGAGGACCCCACGGATCCTGCGTCTCGACCCCAAACAGCTCAAATCTTTAGGTACTTTAAAAAGCACAGCCATAATATTAGAAAACATATTATTGTATTTAAGAGTATTTTTGAAATACCTAATAGTAATTCAAAATATTTGCAGTATTACTTTATTAAATAAAACTTTTATTTTGCCAGGAGGAAAAGTTTGAGTACTTATATTATGCAAATGATGAATCATAAATGCCGTTTCTCGTATTTCTTTTTTTTTTTTTATACTACGCCCACAGCGAACGAACGTGTAGTCCACCTGATGGTAAGTAGATTACAGCCCATGGACATCAACAATCCGCAAAAGCAGGTTATAGATGCACGGCTGCAGCTGAGGACTACGGTGTTATGCCTCATGTGCCAGTAATGGAAGGGCCTGATCTCACCACCAAACGGAACACAGTAATGGAAGCACTACTATTTGGCGGCAAGTTAAAGGTGAGACGGTGGTGCTGCCGCCTTCGAGCTCATTCACAAGAGCTCTACCACCATCCATCCATATAAATATTTTTTTTAGAATAAGCGCCCGTTTTTGTCTATCACTTTATAATTTATGTAAACTATGCATATAAGTTAGTTTTAACCACCAGGTAAGCGTATACGCCCTTTCACCACAACGACGTTGGGTTCAAAGTTTTATTTGAGGTTTTCTCGTCAGAAAAGGTACACACCTCAGCATAATTCACCTCTGAGGCAGAGGATATCGCGAGATATGTCAGCCAGAAGCTGAATCGTGTACTAAGAGTGCAGCTGTTGGAGTCGCGCCACAACGTCAACTTCAAGGCGTTCGTGGTGAGAGTGCCGACCTGTATGCTGGAACAGGTGCTTGATGAAAGCTTTTGGCCGCAGGGTGTTGTTTTCCGTCGCTTCCGCGGAACTATACCCCAGGAACGCACCAAGACTTAGTGCAAAGGAAGTAAATTTATAATTATGTATTTTTAGGTTAAGGTATTTATCTATGGGCCTGCAGCCTGAAATAAATGATTTATTATTATTATTATAATACTGCAGCACATTAGCACTACAGCGCTGGTATTCTGGTGGTGGTTATACTGAAAATGTATAGCTTGTTGTAATTGTTTAGCCGCCTGTACCTTACGTATGAAACGCAACACAAATGTTAATGACATAAGTGTTGTAGGTGTGTCATATGTAAAAACGGTTATATACATCAAGATATACTATATTTTGTTAGAATATGTGTCGTGAAACGCATTTTAGAACGATTGGCCTGAGAAAGCAATTAACAGAGAGACTTGGAAGTCTTGTGGAGAGGTCTTTGCCCAGCAGTGGGACACACCCGTATGTGTCGTCTCGTTTAGCGTAATTTTAAAGCTCTTAAATGAAAATATTTTTCCTACTTATTGTCACATATTTCATTGTTGCTCCGCTCCTATTAGTCGTAGCGTAATATTATGTAACCAATAGCCTTTCTGAATAAATCGACTATCCAACAACTTAATATTTACCCCATTTAGATCAGTAGTTTCTGAGATTAGATAGATAGATAGAATAAACTTTATTGCACACCAAAAAAGAATAAGACACATTAAAGAACATATGGGCGGCCTTATCGCTAAAAAGCAATATCTTACAGGCAACCTTTTTATTAGCCCGTTCAAACAAACAAACAAACACTTTATAATATTAGTATAATTAGCTAAACAAATGAATATAACGAGGTTTAAACCGGGCTTTGTCGAGTTGCTTAGTTAGTTATCGAAGTATGTTTGTGAAATAGATTAGTAGACAGATATTTTATACTAAAACAGTGGAATGATACGTGAAAACTGTTTTTGATTAACTTAATTACTATCCTACTCTATTGGATTATTGCTTCTAACATTAATTTTAAGAAGAATAGTACAGTCAAATCTTAAATTTGTATGTCTATTTGTATCTTTAGGAATCACAAACAACTTCAAATCAATTTGGACGAAACTTTCAATCAAATTAATTAACCAAGTCAAATCAAAATAAAAAAAACTAACTCAAATTTAATTGGTCACAGTATTCAGCCGGTTAGTTTAATTAGTTAAATCAATCAGTATTTTTCCTCATACAACAAGATGTTACAATATTTGACCGACCAACATCCTTAATAGCTTATTTCTTAACAACCGTTCAACACTTTCATCATTCGCCCTTCTGAATCAACGATCAAATTAATAATTCTATTAATTAACTGTATATTTCCTAACGGCCTTTTAGCTTTGCTAAATCGTAAATTAGAATCTTACATCTTCAATCAAAGGTATTTATGGCTAATAATAATTGAGTTAAAAAAGATTGCTGTCTATCATTCGAGCTTTTTTAATTTTTTTCTTTTGATTATATATTACACTGGTCCCAATGACAAGGCGTAATACACACATTCACTCACACAAGCACATCCAGACGCAGAATATATTTATACAGTCGCATCAATCAAGTTCCAATCAATCGGTTCCGAGGCAGAGCTTGTACTATGGGTACTAGAATAACTGATACTACTACATAAATACTTTTCTTTTGTAAATACATACTTATTTTACATAGAAACACCCAGACTAAGACAAACCCCCATGTTCATGCACACAAAGATTTGTCTTAAGCGTGAATCAAACCCGCGACCTCAGCGTCACAGGCAGGTACACTACCCACTTGCCATGCGGTCGTCAATAGTCATTAAGTTCACCTATGTACTATTTTTATGTGCAAAAAAGATAAATAAATAAAATTTCTAAAGCTTACAATATTTCACCATTTCTGTACTACAAGGCTAAACCAACAATACTTTCGTTACCTCGCTTCCCACTCGGTACTTAGTTAGACGACCTACGATACTAAGCCTATTAGAATAACGGTTATTGACTAAATGTTATCCTTTTGTGAAGGTAATAAATGAAGAAGTAGACGATTTCAAGTAAATAAACGATACATTTTGTAAATTTCAATACGATAGAATCGTAATAATAATAGCAGCTCTGTATCTAATACATGTCTCACTCGGGACTCTTCTCATGATAAGAAGGGCTAGGCCATAGTTCTCCACGATGGCCAAATGCGGATTGGTAGACTCCAAACACCCTCGTGTACTTTTAAGGCACTCTCAGGCATGCAGGTTTCCTTACGATGTTTTCGTTCACCGTTAGAGAGCGATAATTTATATGATAAATACACACATCTTTATAAAGACGAATCTTAACGATATATTAACAGAGGTGCCGTGGGATCGAACCCGAGTCCTTTGACTTAGCAGTCCTACAAGAATCATCATAATAACATTATCTTAAGAAAAGTTTGGCACTTGAGGCATGTGCCAATGTTAATATCGTAGTCTCCAAATTGGCATCTGCCATCCTTATGTGCTAATGTAGCGAAACGTGTAGTCCACCTAATGGTAAGTGGTATCTACAGTCCATGGAAATGAACAATTCACCAAATAACGTAGCAAACAGTTGAGAAATTTAGGGTCCTGGCGACTGAAGCTGGTTGGTTAAAGTGACTGCCCGGTGTGCAGAAGATCGCAGGTTTCCTCCTGCCGGTCCAATAATTTTTTCAACTGTTTCTTTGTATGATCCAAAAAAACCTGAACCTGGATCCCAGTAGTGCAAGATCCTATTTGGCGACAGCTTAATGATAAAATGGCGGTGTTTCCGGCCTCAAGCTTGTTCACAAGAGCTCAACCACCATTTTTAGTTAAATAATCTTGCAAAAATAAAGCCACATTTGTATGTATTTTCGTATGCAAACAACTTTCGCTGGAATGAAATCGAAAGTATTGTTGAAGTGCTAAATATAAATCTTTATTACAAAGGCGCAATTTAAAAAACCCTTAAATTATAGCTTTCCAAAGTTTCGAGGTATGTGCTGTAATCACGCGAGGTTCCGTGAATATTATTAGGGTTCCATAAGTAAGTGCTTTTAGTGCGGGGCCAATTATTGTCAGTCTGACATCTATATGTGCCTAGCGCTTTATCTAATAATGATTCCAATTTGACAATTTTGACACTTTGATACGGAAATTCATATTTTGCAAAATTCTCGGTTTGTCATCTTTAGGTTACAGTATTTTCAGTAGCCTATAATATAGATCTACGAGATCTATGCGTGCCGGCCGCATTCCTCTACTTAATTTTGTCGACATACCACGTGGGCAAAATCGCGGATGAAAACTAGTCGTTTATAATGAAATCATCAAAGCAATTTTTAAATGGCGCCCACTAGCTTACAGAAATATAAACAGTCCCTATCATATAAACTATATTATGAATATCTTTCTATTATTACTCATAATCTGCCCACGATAGCAGGTAGCCAAGGTTTTTGTGTCAAGGTCAGCCATCAAGATGGTAAGTGGTATGTATACAGTAGCCCTTTCTGTAATTGGGGAATCCCGTGGTATAATGTTTGTATATTTATGTTTTTTTTTATATACTACGCCCACAGCGAACGAACGCGTAGTCCACCTGATGGTAAGTGGAGTACAGCCCACGGACATCAACAATCCACTAAAGCAGATTATAGATGCGTCGCTGCAGCTGAGGACTACGGTGTTACGCCTCATGTGCCAGTAATTTCAGGGCCTGATCTCACCACCAAACCGGAACACAGTAATGGAAGCACTACTATTGGCGGCAGGTTAAAGGTGAGACGGTGGTGCTGCCACCCTCGAGCCAGTAAACCACCAACCAGTTCATGTGAATATAGCTATTTATAGCTGTTTATATATTTACCCATGCCTTCGTCGATCGATAGCCTTATGTTACACATTACATAACATAACATCACGCCTTTTATAACCCAGAAGGGTGTGGTAGAGGTGTACAACACCCACACTTCACCTGTTTAGGTCCCATGGGATAGGGGGTGAACCTATCCACCGGGCACAACTCCAACTCCATACTGCTATTGTGAACTTCATTGTTGGATTACATACTGTATAATTTAATTAATTTAATATTATTATATTGCTATTATCATTGCCTTAGACCACAATAATCAATTGTGTGTATATTTTTTTCACAGGATATAATCCCACCCACACGCCCACCACTGTGACTCCTGTGACGCCAGGATCTACAGCGGTAACCAACTGAAAGGCACCGTGCATGACACACGGGCAAAACCAGGGAGAGTTAAAATTGTCTTGGAACCCGCAACGAATTTAATCAGAAGTATATAGTTGGAGTTGGAAAGTATGTATCTTTACTTCCCTCCAAAGCAAAGCGGGAGACTGAGTAATGCCAAATATAGACAAAGTGTCTATATGGAAAGAGTGTAGACACCACGGACAGTGACAAAACTATGGCGGCCTAAATTTGATTGCTATAATAGGTATGGCAGAAACGGCTAAAAACACGAAAATTTATTCTGTTCGATACGAGATCCTCATAGTATACCTACTCCAGATGTCAATTGTAAGCTATTTAACATAACATTACGTTCGTTGTGCCAAAGACTACACTACCAGGTGATATGGTGGGCGTTTTGTTCGAGTTCAGATGTAGAACATGTACAGAATGGAGAATCGACTAGCTTAAACGAAAATTGTTTGCTCTTAAAATTGCCATGACTTGTGTGTATGTGTGCAAGTGACAAAAAGAGTGCATGAAATTACGCATCATATCTGAATATTGACAAGGTTCCATCCTATTACCATGTTGCAGATTATACTGTATCTATATATATAAAAATGAAACCCGTTTTCCGTTGTCACGACTTGGCATAAAAACGGCTTGACCGATTTGGCTGATATTTTTTTTTGTAGTTTTCTAATACAATGTACAAGGTTGTTACGGCAAAAAAAAAAAAAAAAAAAGTATTCATTTTTATATGGGGATATTATAGATTCCAGTTCAAATTGAATAGGTACGCATACATAAGATAGTTCAGCTATACAAAATAAAGTAGTGCATCAAATTTACGCTAAGGCGGTACGAAGTTCGCCGGGTCAGCTAGTACTGTATATTTGTTTACACCCAACCTCTGTCCTTTGACTTGACACCGGGTCCCAAAAACACATTTACAACAAGTTTAAGAATCCCGACCGGTTCGATGCGCATGCGCTCGATAGCCTCATGTCGTAACCGGTAATGGCGCAACTGTGGAATTTTACCGTGAGGAGGAGAGATTTTGGCAAAGAGAATACTCAGGGTTTAGCGGAATGTGGAAGTTTTTTTTTGTTTTGGAGCGAAGTGTGTAGTTTACCTGATAGTAAGTGGTAACTACAGCTTTTTAAAAACGACGCCCTCACTAGGAATAACTCCTGTGTCGCGGGGGTGTTCACAAACATACATTTCACACACACCCACACAGAGCCAGAACAAATCTTTGCGATTAAAAAAAAAAAAAAAAAATATTTCACAACTCACACACAACGCCATCTAGTCCCAAACTAAGCAGAGCTTGTACTATGGGTACTAGAATAACTGATACTAATACATGTATACTTTTCTTTTGTAAATACATACATATTATATATAGAAACACCCAGACTAAGACAAACCCCCATGTTCATGCACACAAAGATTTGTCTTAAGTGGGTTATTAATGAAGAGACTGGGAAGGTTAGATCAAAAAATTCAGACTTTAAGTTAAGTATCAATGGTCAAGTAACCAACTCAGATTTAGAAGTTGCCAGTGCTTTTGAAGGATTTTTTACTGCTTTTCCTGTCTCTCTAACTAGTGCTTTAGGCTCTTCCTCCTCCGTTGCCGAGTCGTTACTTAAAGATAATGTGCCTGAGTTTTACAATAATTTCGATTTTCACCATGTTAATTTGTCTGATTTTAAAGCCGCGTTTAAATCAATTAATATTAAGAAAACGGCTGATCTATGGGGCATTTCTGTACATATTATAAATTCGTTGATTGACATTATTGCACCTGATTTAATCGTAATATTTAATAGATGTATTGATTGTGGTGTGTTTCCTGACTTAATGAAATTAAGTAAAGTCATTCCATTGTTTAAATCAGGTAGTACATTAGACCCCACAAACTTCAGACCAATATCGGTGCTACCTACGTTTAGTAAAATTTTTGAAAAATTAATTCTCGCGCAGTTACTTAAATATTTTAATGAAAACAATCTGTTGCACACTAAACAATTCGGTTTCACTCGCGGACGGTCAACATGTGATGCTGGGGTAAAATTACTGGAATGCATATTTGAGGCTTGGGAAGAGTCGCGGGATGCCTATGGGGTGTTTTGTGACTTATCTAAGGCTTTTGATTGTGTGCAGCATGAAACTCTAGTCAAGAAGTTACACCACTACGGTATAAGAGGCATCGCTCTGGATCTTCTTACTTCATATCTAAGCGATAGGATTCAGAGAGTAGATGTCAATGGAAAGCGTTCGCATGGATCAGCTGTAGCAATGGGGGTGCCACAAGGCTCTATTTTAGGGCCTTTCCTGTTTCTCTTGTATATTAATGATTTACCTCATCTTGTTAAGGATAATCATGAGATAGTATTGTTTGCGGATGACACTTCTTTAGTTTTTAAGGTAAAAAGACAACAATCAGTAATTGACGATGTAAACAATGCTTTATCAAAGATAGTGAACTGGTTTAGTGCTAATAACTTGCTTTTAAATGGTAGTAAAACAAAATATATTAGATTTTTTACAAAAAATGTTAAGCAAGTCAAAACTAGTGTGGTGATGGACAATGAGGAATTGGAAATGGTCAATAAGGTTGTCTTTCTTGGTATAACATTAGACTCTAAATTACAATGGGACCCACATATAGAAACGTTGTCTGGTAGACTCAGCTCAGCAGCTTACGCCGTAAAAACAATTCGTCAACTGACCGATGTTGACACTGCGCGTTTAGTTTATTTTAGCTATTTTCACAGTATAATGTCATATGGTTTATTGCTTTGGGGTAGTGCCGCGGATATAGATTCAATATTTGTGCTCCAGAAACGAGCTATTCGAGCTATCTATATGATGAGTCCCAAGGAGACACTAAGAAATAAATTTAAAGAGATACATATTATGACGTTACATTCTCAATACATTTACGAAAATTTAATGTACGTTCACAAAAACCAAACGAAATTTAAGAAAAATAGTGATCTCCATAAATTAAATCTAAGGAACAAAAACAAACTCGCTGTGCCCACTACTAGGCTCCATAAAATCTCTAACTCGTTTCCAGGTCAATGTATACGCTTTTACAATAAACTTCCTTTAGACGCAATAGAATTATCAATAGGTAAATTTAAAAAATATGTTAAAACTAAATTATGTCAAAAAGCTTACTATAGTATTTCAGACTACATAAATGATAATAGTATTTGGAAATGAATTGCTGTTCTTATGTGATTTTTTTTATGTACTTTTATATTGTTATATTTTTCATTTTAAAAGATGGTGCACATGAGTTTCTCACCAGCTCTTCTCATAATGCAATACCCATCGGAGCAGGTACTTGGATTGATTTTAATTCGATTCTAAACAGTTTGATTAAAATTAATCTGAGCCCCGGTTATTCAAATCATTGTATTTAGTATAATTTAGTATTATTTATTATTTACTTTTATATCATTTTTTGTAATGTTTTGACGTGTTCAAGCGCCTCCTGGGGCATATGAAAATAAATGATTTGAATTTGAATTTGAATTTGAATTTGGGAATCGAACCCACGACCTCGGCGTCGCAGGCAGGTACACTACCCACTCCGCCATCCGGTCGTCAAATTTCACGATTCACTCAAAGATTTGTGGGGATCGAACCCACAACACCAGCGTAGTTGAAAGCGGTAAAAGCGGTGGTGTAGCGTTGTTGCACAAGTTCACTCGTTGTGAACTTTCTGTCACGAAATTCACATTAGCAGCATGGAGTTGCAATTCTGCCCGGTGGATGGCTATAGGCTCATCTCCTATCCCATGGGACCTAAACATAACATAAATTTAACGATATTGATATTTTTCATGAAAAATTAAATAAGTTTATTTTACAACTATTTTCTAATGCGGAATAACTCTAATTTTATTTAGGTTACTTTTATTCTATTAAATGTTCCCTTATATTAGGTATAAGCAAATATAAATACAAATATTATATATATTTATATATTATTTTCTCAAATTGTTAAAATTGTAATATTTATTATTTATCTGTGCGATTAATTAAGCCATGGAGTGTAATTTTATTAATGGAAACTTTGTTGGTGACAGTGTTAATTACGTAGGTTTTGGTAATTGTTCATAAATATTACTGTTTGTTTCTTGTACCACAATAAATAAATAAATAAATAACAGGTGAATTATTAGTGTTGAACACCTCTGCTACACCATTCTGAGTAATATAAGCGTAATGTTGTATTGGTTTTTATCATCATGTTATCTGCAACCTTGTTAATTACATCCTTAACTCAAAGATTAATAACTAAGGAACTAAAAAACGATTTGTTATAACTAAATGTCAATTCTAACATTATTTATTAGTTATATTTGACATTGAAGTCAACGCGACGTGTCATCAATTTAGGAGTGATGATTAAAAATGATAATTTGATGTCAAATTTAACATATTTGTTTGTTTTTGCATTATCAAATATTTCCGTAATGTGTTTAGTATGTTATATAATATTAAAGTTGAAAAATTAAGCAGCAGGACTCGAACCTGCACCCCCTGGGTATACGCCCCAAATGCTTTGCCAATTCAGCCATGGATTCGTATGCTGCTAGACTCGAAATTTCTCAACTCTTTGTGCCAGCGTCATAGGTATATATATATACCTTAGCTAGATGAAACTTACTTGGTTTTTACCCGACTGCGTCAGAAGGAGGGTTATTGTTTAGTATGGTTGTAGACGCCGCGCAGCGACTAATCCCCGACAGCAATAATAATAGCAGCCCTGTATCTTTTACAAGTCTAGGTATATGTTTTTGTCTCATGGGATAGGGGGTGAGCCTATCGACATCCACCGGACACAATTCCAACAACGTGTACGTTCCAATTTTGTCTCCGTACTGCTATTGTGAATATCCTGATGACAAGTTCACAAATAACACATTGCTCGAGAATTTAACCATTGAGGCAGTTATCGTCAACTACAGGTTAAAGTTATATACCGCATCACTGAGGATTACAATTTCATGCCTCATGTGCTAGTAATTTCATAGCCTGATCTTACAAACAAACCGGAACACAGTTATGCAAGCTCTACTATTTGGTGGCAGTCTAAAGGTGAGACAGATAGATAGATAGATAGAGAAGATAACTTTATTTGCACATCAAATTTGTAACAAACATACAAAGAAATAGGTACTTAAAACTATAACGTACAAAGGGCGGCCTTATCACTTGACGCGATCTCTTCCAGGCAACCTTAGGATGGACATAATATAATGGATATTTGCGGTTTGTTAAGTTTGTATGTAAGAAAATATTTTTTACGATCATTATTTAAACATTTTTTTTCACTTACAGTTAAGACGTTAGTTCGAGAAAATTTCGTTAGTTAACAATTGTTTAACTTGTTGAAAAATTAACTTTAAGTAAAATTTCCAACGGGAATAACTTATTTATTGTGTTCAGAACACACCATATTTTTTTTAAATTTAAAAAAATATATTCAATACCTTAAATAAATTAATTAATGTGCCGTACTCGCTTTTGACGTCACGCGTGCTACCTAGAAAAGTCGCGCGCAGACCTATTTTCAGCGTTAAATTAAAATTATAAATAATGGAGATAGAGTTCCGGGAGTTAGGAGTTTTTATTGGAAATTTTCTCCTCTTTCAGGATCTTTCTGGATAAGAGGAGGAGGATTTCTGGACAAATTTCTTAAATATTAATAGATTATGAAAAATTGGCAAAAACTAAATGCCATTTATTGTTCATCTTTAATTGTTTATAACTTTTGCAATTTTGTATGTGCTAATACACGCTTTTCGCACATTTTTCTAGGCGTCATTCCGGATCCAACGAGCTATCGCACATAATTTTAAGAGCAGTATCTCTATTTTGCACCATTTTCATCTTGTCGACTAGACTATAAATAGTACGAGATAGTGGAACTTCTTACCTTGTTCATAAAAACGCATATTATAAATACTTACATTTGGTCATCATTCAAGCTATGGATGTCCGGTATAAGTAGGGTTGCCAACTTTTTTCAGAAGAAAAAGAGTATATCTGATTTCAAAGGAGGTAAAAAAGAGTATGGACTTAAAAAAGAGAGTATCATTTATGTGAAATTTTTAAAAAGGTATTTTCTTGTACTTTTTGCAGCGCATACAAATTTTTCATCATTCCGAATGTGGTTGGAGGAAAATTTTTTGGGGGTACCAACATAAATTAACAGTAAATAATTGTTTTTTTGGTTTTGATTACGGGTTTTTGCAAACGATTATATGACAAGTAAGAATGTGTAAAAAAGAGTATTTTAGCGTACTCTATTAGTGTTATAGATTATAGAGTACGCTTACATGATATAGAGTACAGTACTCTATTTTAGAGTACGGTTGGCAACCCTAGGTATAAGCTGGTTCCGCATTGTACAGGCTTGCCGTAATAATGCGATACCAGCTTATACTAGAAATTAATAGGTAGATATATATTGCGTACATAATTTTATGACATTTTTACTACTGTTTACATATATTTTTTCCATACAAGTCAAAGTTATGCATGTTAAATTATGCATTTAAAATAATAATATCGTAAAATTTAATGATAAAATTGCAAGATGACTGAACCCCAATTCCACCATTTTTTTAAGCCGTGGCTAACGCTAAACCCTGATACTTTATGGAAGCGGCCGTGGCGCAATGGATAAGGCATCGGTCTTACGATCGAGAGGTGTGAACGGACGTGAACTTCCTCCTAACACAAGCGAATTAAGCTTAGCTGGAGAAGGTTAACAAGAATACTAGTAATTTATAATAATAATAATAGCAGCCCTGTTTCTAATACATGTCCCACTGCTGGGCTCGGACCTCTTCTCATGATGAGAAGGGTTAGGCCATAGTCTACCACGCTGGCCAAGTGTGGATTGGTAGATTACACACACCCTCGAGCAATTTTTAGGCACTCTCAGGCATGCAGGTTTCCTCACGATGTTTTCCTTCACCGTTAGCGAGGGATAATTTGTATGATATATCTTCGAAAAAACGAATCTTAACGATTTATTGACAGAGGTGTGTGCTGTGGGTTCGAACTCGAGACCTTTGTATTTGTATTTGCTAATTACTAGTAAGTCTAAATAATATAATACAGAGAGATTTAATCGTTTGTTCAACCATAGTTTTTTACTATGGTTCAACGTTAAACGTCACTTTGACAATTTGACGTGAAATTGGGCGTATAATGTTTTCCTTAATAAATACAGGTTTAATATTATGCGAAGAAAAAGCATAAACAATTTATTTTGTACTTAAGAAAATCACTCAAGAATTTTTTAATTCCATTTTATACAATTTCCTATAATAAATACTCGTTTGAAAAGGTATTTTGACAAGTTAATTATGCTATTTTTAGGTATTTATTATTCTTCTTCATCTTGTCGATGGCTGAGTCAAATTTTACTGGTCCAATAAGTGGCCACTGTTATGGCGCTCTCGTCGGCGTTCATGAGCGCCTCTCTTGTGCAGGTGGTAGGGCATTTGGCACAGTCAGTAAGGTGGTCAAGGTTTTGACTTGCCATCGTGGTGAAAGGATTAGCCAACTCGCTTTGAAGAACTCGCGAATTGCCCAGGGTGCGCCGGACGTAGGGAATTGTTGTATACGTCACTCGGGGAGGCTCCTCTCATGCACCCCCTTATTATGAATAAATAAACAAGTATCTTACAAGGATCCAAATAGGTCGAGGAAAATATAAACTATATTTTTAAATGTTTAAAAAAAAATGTGTAAAAAATTACATTATTAGAAGACTATATTATCCAGAAGGTTTTACTATGGGTACTAGAATAACTGATACTAATACATATATATACTTTTCTTTTGTAAATATATAAGTACTTATTATATATAGAAACACCCAGATTGAGACAAACATGCACACAAAGATTTAACCTAAGCGGAAATCGAACCCGCGAACCGCGAACCACATTAAATAAATATTGCCGAGAATCGAAAAAGACTCAAGAATTTTCCGACAAGTTGACTCAATTTTATAAAAAAAAGCCGGTATAACCAATATTTTATGGTGTTTCTATGTTAATAGCATACCTTGAACAAAGATGTGGAATTTATAATACGACCTCAAGATATGGTAGAATTTACCATCTCATTAGGGCCTTGCTTCATTGTTGGTAAATATAAATGTTTTATTTATTTATAGTACCTTTATTATAATGTCGATTATATAGTTTCTATAAAGTTTGTGTAAAATTATAATTGGATTAAAAAATATCCGGTGCGGTCGGTTTTACCGGATAAAATGCCATAGGTTGACATATTATCGCCAGGGACCATTATTATGGGGTAAAATGTGATAAATACAGTTTCGAAAATATATGCAAAAAAATGTTTCCAAAAAATAATTAACAGTATAAAAATATTTTTAACAAAAAAAAAACCGACTTCAAAAAGCAGGTAAACTAAAAAGCAAAAAATAAATTTACTTCGCACAAAATAATACGTTTTTTCATTTAGTTAAATAGAAATTATTAAATAATTATTTTATAATTCTGAAGTCGGTGATTAATTAGAAGACTACTTCGTTGGATAGAATGGGCTCGTAGCCATCGTCCAACTATCTAGCGTTGGCCGAACAGCGCAGTGGTGCGTTCTTATTGGCTCTTTTAAAGTCAAATGTATCTATCGACATCAATCTAATTCGGTGCAGAAACATTCATAAACAGTTCAGTTATCCTTCTCTATGACGAAAAGTAAAATCGATTAAAATGGAAGTAAAATTAATTACTTGATACAAAAGAAGAACATCTATTTATAATCGCAGGAAAATCAACTTCCTCGAACAATTATAAGTTTTATTGCTTTATAATTATAAAAGTCAATTAAACAATAATTGCCGTAAGATGTTTTGTTTCATGATCAAGTTCAAACCATTACGGTAGATTACACGCCATTTTGTTTCGCTTGTTATTATTACAAAGGTAATAATAACAAGCGCAAATATTAACGTGTTAGAAATAGTTTGCGAGCATTGTTATTTGAAATTTAAAGTTTTGGTATATAGTTAGTCATGCCTTATTTATTAAAAGATAATATTAACATGATTTACTTATACTAAGAAACAGCCGAATTATTTTTTGGTCATGAAGCGGGGTTTGAACCCGTGACCTTAGGATTCCGGCCTATCGGTCTCTCAATTGAGCTATCTAAGCAACACTCCAAATCCACGTTTTTAGGGTTCCGTAGCCGAATGGCAAAAAACGGAACCATTATGGATTTGTCATGTCTGTCCGTCCGTCCGTATGTCACAGCCACTTTTTTCCGTAACTATATGAGCTATACTATAGAAACTTGGTAAGTAGATGTATTCTGTGAACCGCATTAAGATTTTTATACAAAAATAGAAAAAGAGCAGTAAATTTTTGGGGTTCCCCATACTTAGAACTGAAACAATTTTTTTTTTCATCAAACCCATGTCCATGGATAGGTCGCTTGCGCGAGAGACGCTCCCAAAGTGGGAAAATGTGTGTCCCCTCCCCGTAACTTCTAAAATAAGGAAATGATAAATGTAAAAATAATATATGATGTACATTACCATGCAAACTTCCACCGAAAATTGGTTTGAACGAGATCTAATAATTAGTTTTTTTTAATACGTAATAAATCGTAAACCGCATTATACCTTTCATTCAATCAACTCCAATATAATAAAGAATAAAGAAAAACATTTATTTAGATGTATAGTGGTGCGGAACCCTACGTCCGCGAGTCCGACTCGCACTTTGCCGGATTTTTTTTACTTTATGATGCACGTCTTTCCGGACGTGATTATTTAATTAGTTCGCAAACTTTAATTTATAATTATTATATTTTTGTTTTATCACGACAATTATTGTTCGCTAATGATGAAGGAAAACATCGTTAGAAAACCTGTATACCAGAGAGTGCCTAAAAGTGAAGTCTACCAAACCGCACTTGCCCAGCGTGGTGGACTATGGTCTAACTGGGTCTCACCATTGACGACCGGATGGCGGAGTGGGTAGTAGTGCGACGCCGAGGTCGTGGGTTCGATTCCCACTTAAGACAAATCTTTGTGTGCATTAACATGGGGGTTTGTCTTAGTCTGGGTGTTTCTATGTATAATATGTATGTATTTACAAAAGAAAAGTATATATGTATTAGTATCAGTTATTCTAGTAACCATAGTACAAGCTTTGCTTAGTTTGAGACTAGATAGCGTTGTGTGTAAGTTGTGAAATATTTATTATTTATTTATTTATTCTCATCATAAGAAGAAGCCCGTCTAGCAAGTGGGACATAATATTATTTTATATATTTTTTTTTCTTAATTCAATTTGATACTTTATTATTATAGACAAATTGACTGTACGTAATATTTATAAATTTACATTACTATTCATTTTATATATTAATTTTAGTGTCTGTATTTAAATATATTGCTAATAAATAAATTTATTAAAATCACTACAAAATAAACGTAGAGTGAACATGAAATAACGTTTTTTTTATATATAAAATATGAAAAAACAACACATTATTAATTTTGCGTAAAAAGCAAACAAAAAACTGGACATAAAATAGATTTGAAGCTAATTTAATATGCTACATAATATTTATAACCAAATAATTCACAATAATGGCTTAATAACCTTTAACAATAAAAATTACCATTACTAAAACGTGGCCGCAACTTGATTCCGACACATAATATATATTATTGCACAATAGTACATATATAATATATATATTTGGATCAGATGCTTTGTTTTCTAGCTTATTTATGATAATTTTAAACAATAAAACTATAATTGTTATATTAAAAAGAATGTGCGGTAAGGTCGCAGGTTCAAATCCTGCCGGTCCCATATCTTTTTCAACTGTTTCTTAGTATAATTTGCTGAGCATAGCTTTAATGCTATAAAAATAATCAATTAGAAGTTTATTGTTTCGGAATATCTTTGCAACGTTGTTCGTCTAATAAAAAAACATGGATTATTAATTCAGTTACGGGACATCAAAACCACATATATATCACCAAAAATCATCCTCAACGGGTTTCATAAAACGTCATAATACCAAAAAAACTGGTCGGCAACTGGTTTCAAACTAGTTTCGAACCATACGACACTATTATTATACAAATCTTGTGATATATAAAATCTAATTTATTGTGTAGCGTCTGGCTTTATAACCTTAGTCGCTTTATTTTTAAAGGTAAATTACTAACGAGCGATGGGTATATAGGAAAGTATAAATTTATCGACGTTTTTTGTAGTTTGTTGCTAAGCGAGAGATATTATAGATGTATCGGGTTGATATTCATCATTTCAGCCTTACGACGTCCATTGTTGGACGTAGGCCTCACCTAATTTCCGAAACAACGCGCGGTTTTGAGCTGCCTCAAGCCAACGGCTCCCCGCGATCATAACAAGATCATCCGTTCATCTGGCTCAAGAACTTTTCTGCCCAGCGGCCATCTGTTCTGCGAGCTACGTGCCCTCCCCATTGCCACTTCAGCTTTGCAATCCGGTGAGCTATGTCGGTAACTTTAGTTCGCCTACGGGTCTCGTCATTTGATTCGATCACGCAGGGAAACACCAAGCATAGCTCTTTCTATCGCTCGCTGTGTGACTCTGAGCTTCCTTAGGTAGATATTATATATCAAAATTCATCGCTACTGCCTGTAGTCTCATTACCAGTAGTATTTTTTCTATAATACATTTTAAACTTTCGCAAGCAGAATGATTCAGAAGCGCCCCGGCTCCGTTCGTGGGGTTGATGATTTTTTGAAAACTATCCTCACTTTTGCTGCACCGAAAGGTAAAAATTACTCGCGTTAATTCCTGTTCAAATCATAGCAGTAAGTATATTTTCTATTATTAATCTCTATTATTAATCTTAATAAGTGACACATGACACTTAACTAAACAATTTTTTTTAATATGAGCGTAAACTTTTTACTAAACAATATTTTTGTATCAACCAGGAAAAAGTTTATAGTCCTGTCAAAATGTCAAGTAATTTTAACATCAGGACAGATTAATTAAAATATTCCATTTGACATAATACTAATAACAATTTGATTTATTAGTTAAGGTGTGAATACCCGTTTTTAGATTAAAATATTTATTTTTATAATGTATAGAGATCACGTTCGACAAAAACGTGTAGAATTTCGCTAGGTGTAGCATGGTTGGACGGGTTTTGATATGAGATGAAACAAATTTAAATGACCTTACAGTTTATTCAATCTAGAAGAATGAAGATAAATATATAGATAAGCAGTCTGTAAATATTTTTTTTAGCAAACACGTGATGTTTACAAAAAAAATTCAATTCTTTAAGTTGAATTAAAGTCAATCTAAGCTCCGGTGTGTCCGCCTTGTTCTGCAGAAACACTCTCTGATCTGCAGAGCAAGCACCCTGCACCAGTTGATGACCTCTCTTTTCCCGATGGACCCGACTCTAACATAAATATCTTATCTGTTTCAGCCAAGGAAGTTTCCTCAGCTGTCTGCTCCTTCCAGAGTGGCTCTGCCGGCGGTCTCGATGGGCTAACCCCACAGCATTTAAACATTCCAGCCCCTCCAACTCGGGTTCGGATCAAAGGGGGGCTGTGAGGCTGCCATACACGCCTTGTCCACTTACCTTGGCTGCGACAAAGGCGAGGTCATCTTAAAGGTAGATGTGAAAAACGCCTTCAACTCAGTGAATAGGGACACTCTGCTGACACAAGCAAAATTAGAAACACCTAAAATTTTCAGTTTTCTTTGGCAATGTTATAGACATCCATCAAAATTGCTTTATAAGGAAAATCTTTTGGAATCATCAGTAGGCTGTCAGCAGGGTGACCCTCTCGGACCTGTTCTTTTTAGTCTTGCTGTTAACCCCATTATTCGCCAACTAAATTCAAAATTTAATATGTGGTATTTAGACGATGGAACCCTGGGAGGTGACGCAGAAACAGTACTTCAAGATTTGGCAACTTTAAAAAATAAATTTAAAGCTATAGGTTTGGAACTAAATTCTAGTAAATGTGAAATTTTTTTAAGTGATAAAATAGACAAGCTTTCGGTTTTACCTAAATTTTATTCTTTGACACCTAACATAAAAGTTATAGAAAAAAGTTCTTTTCGCCTCCTTGGGTCCCCAATCCTTGAAGAAGGTTTTCATAATTTCATAGAGGAAAAAATTCAAAATTTCAGTGAAGTTTCTGACCGGCTACTACAAATTAATATGCATTCGGCCTACACAATTATCAGGTATTGTCTTTTCGTCCCTAAATTCACACACGCCCTCAGATCAACCCCTTTTTGGAAAAATTTAGCACTTTTAGGACAATTGGATGAAATTATTCGTAGCACTTTATGCAAAATTTTTAATATAGCTTTGAACGACCGGACGTGGCAACAGGCGAGCTTACCAGTTCGCTTGGGCGGCCTCGGCGTTCGAAAGATATCTGACATTAGTTTACCGGCGTTTCTGTCCTCGGTGTGCAGCACCGAAGAATTAACCAGGACAATTTTATCTCCTACACTGGTTAATTCGGAAGTGCTGTACAAATCCGACGCACAGAACGCCTGGCTTTTAACCTGTCCGAGCACTGACTTGCCGACCAACCCATTCTCCCAGAGGCAGTGGGATGGGCCGCTCTGCTGTAATGTTAGAAAGTATCTCATTGATACTACTACCAATGAGGCTGAGCGTGCTCGTTTGCTGGCTGTGGGTGAATGGGAGTCAGGAGCGTGGCTTCATGCACTTCCATCACCTAACATAGGTACCATGTTGGATGACCGTACCTTCCGCATCGCCACCTGCCTTCGCTTGGGTGTTCCATGCGTTTCTCCGCATCAATGTCGGTGTGGTGAAGCTGTCGATCGCCTCGGGCACCATGGCCTTTCGTGCAGCAGGAGTGCTGGCCGCATGCCGCGGCACTCTTACCTTAACGACATTATCCGTCGTGCTTTGTCTACCGCCGGCGTGCCTGCCGTGCTCGAACCAAACGGCTTGTCACGGGACGATGGGAAGAGACCGGATGGTATGTCGTTACTGCCTTGGAAGATGGGTAGGCCCTTGGTGTGGGACGCAACCTGCGTCGACACCCTCGCGCCATCACATCTTCCAAATACAGCGGCCTGCGCCGGCACTGCTGCTGCCTCTGCAGAAACCCTCAAGCGGCGCAAGTATAGTAATCTTGTTGGAGATTACATATTTGAGCCGTTTGGGGTTGAGACGCTGGGGTCATGGGGCCCGAGTGCCCATTCTCTTTTTAAAGAGATATCAAAACGACTGATCGACACTTCACGTGATCAGAAGGCTGGTTTTTACTTTGCTCAAAGGTTGAGCATAGCAATTCAACGCGGCAATGCCGCCAGCCTTCTGGGCACGTCACCCGCATTTGACATTGATGCGGAAGTATTTTTTGACGCATAACTTTTAAAATTTTTTAGTTCTATTTTTTTTACAGCTGTACATAGTTAGGTATTTAATTTTGTTTTTTTGATTAAGTTTAATATTTAAATGTACATAATATGTTTGAAAATGAATAAAATTTTTTTTTTTTTTTTTTTTTTTTATTACAATAAGTATTATAATTTAGTTAGCTAAGTTTTTTTTAATTATATATTTTTTGTGTTTGATGTTTGTTTTAACGTGTTCAAGCGCCCCTTGGGGCCCATGGAAATAAATGATTTGATTTGATTTGATTTGATTTAGTCTAAAAACGAAAATTGTTGGGAATAACGACAAAGTTGTGCAAATAATGTCGCTTAACAAAAGCATTGTTCGAGATTGGTACACAATTTCGTACGCTTGTGGTTACTAACAAACCAAAAAATCTAAATATTGCTGCCTCGTTAGTCTATAAGGTATCTCAGGTTCGATGCTGGGTCAGGTAAAAGTCTTATTTGAGAGTTTTCCGTCAGAAAGTTTTCATTATATGATGAATAGGCACGCTTTTGACCACGATCTCACCTGATGGTAAGTGATGATGCGGTGTACGGTGGAGCATGCTTACCTATGATATACCTATTAACTTATGCTTTGAAGAGATCCAAGTTGTACTCATGCGGAAACACAGACTCGGGCAAGGCGTTCCATTCTTTGGCAGTTCGCATAAGAAATGTAGAGGCGATACGCTTAGTGCGTATTAGTGGAATATCTACCGTGAATTATTAGCTCGAAATTGGAATTGTGCCCGGTAAGATACATAATAGGTGAAATATGGCTGAATATACACTTCTGACACACCCTTCTAGGTAATACAGGCGTGATTTTATGCATGTAAAGTGGAAATCGTGAACGGAAGCTAATTAAACATGCTTATGATTCTATTTTTTTTTTTTAAACGACACCCGCACTAGGAATAACTCCTGTGTCGCGGGGTTGTTCACAAACATTCATTTCACACACACAAAGCACACCCAGAGTCAGAACATATCTTTGCGGATCACACAAAGATTTGTCCTATGTGAGGATCGAACCCACAACACCAGCGTAGTTGACTAGGCGACCGCTTTAACCGCTACGCCAACCGTGCACTCGTATTGAAGAAGGATTTTTAGAAATTCCACAAACAAAATTGCCTAATCTTAAAAGGTTGAAATAACACGTATCAATTTATAATACTGCGATGACTTAGCAAACCAATTGTAAGTATTGTAATACATCTTAATAGTAAATATTGTTGACAATAGATGAGAAGGTCGGGGTTCGACTCTTGGGCAATGAAAGCATTCTTCAGTACAAAGCTTTGGATGGAGGTCAAATGAAATAATGTTAAAGAGATATTGTAGGTAGAGCTTTTGTAAATGAGGTTAAGAGGTGTATCGTAGATAAATAGAGTAATCTTTATTGTACACCAATATTAACAAAAAAGTTTATTTTGTAAACAATTGCACTTAAAAATTGTGTTGCACAATGAGCGGCCTTATCGCTATAAGAAATTTCTTACAGGCAACCTTAGGATGGACAAGTAAGTAATGAGCAAAGTTATAGGCAGTTGTGGGAGCGTTAATTAAATAAGAAAAGAAAAATAAAGTAAAATGACACGTCATGATAATGACAATGGAGATTATAAAATATAAATAATACAGAATTAATACAGATTTTTTTTATTCTTTTATACGCTAACCAGACAGCACAAGCAGGTAAAATGTGGTTATTGTACACCTCTGCCACACCCTACTGGGTAATATAGGCGTGATGTTATGTTTATGTTTTAAATATGTTTCATTCAGTGTCTTTCAATAAAAAAAAATATCAAAAAGTTAATTTCACTAATAACGCTATGGTATTTTTTCTATCCCGTTCACAAATATTCTACCACACTATAAATTATTAAAAGCTCAAATATAAAGCAACTAGGTATTAAATTATAAATAAATAAATTATAAAATTTATTTGTTTTACATTAGATAGAACGTCAGAAGCAATTACACTATCCAATGATCCCAATGACAAGGCCAAATGCACACATTCATTCACACAAGCTTTCACAACAAATCTTTGCGAATCACACAAAAAATAGCTGTATAAGCTGGAAATATTAAACAGAATTACAATAGTCACTGACACGAAAAGAAGAAGAAGAAGACACAAAAATTTATCCCATGTGGGGATCGAACCCACAACACCAGTGCAGTTGAGAGCGGCGATACGACCGCTTACCACTACACCACACATCCATACATATATTGTAACCATACACATAAAGTATTATCCATACATACACACAGATCCGGTCGCATTATGTAAAATGTTATGAAAGTGTATGCCCAATAATAAACTTTTGATACTGTATGGCCCCTGACACCAATATCTGAATGGTCACCGAGCTTTTGTGAACGAACATGCAGTCTACCTGATGGTTAGTGGTACCTACAGCCCATACATAATAAGCAGCGACAGCCGAGTGGAAGACCGTAGGACTGCAAAGTCATAGGTCTAGGGTTCGGATCCACGGCACACACCTCTGTCGATAAATCGTTAAGATTCGTTTTTTCGAAGATATGTGTGTATTTATCATATAAATTATCGCTCGCTAACGGTGAAGGAAAACATTGTGTGGTAACCTGCATGCCTGAGTGTGTCTAAAAAGTGTTCGCGGGTGTGTGAAGTCTACCAATACGCACTTGGTCTAACCCTTCTCATCATGAGCCCAGCAGTAGGATACGTATTAGATACAGGGCTGCTATTATTAACTACCATGGACATCAGCAATACAGCAGCTTAAAGGCGAAACCGCGGTCGACTAAATAGACCAACATTACGTGAGTAACACCCGTATTTCATAATTTGAATAATTATTATCGTGTTTGACAGTCTAAGACTCAATAAAGGTATTTAGATATTTAACATTACGCTATACTCCATAGAAGCGGAGCAGTAAAGTTAATCGCAGGAGTAGCTACTACTTAATACAAAGAAATCCACGCGGACGAAGTCGCGGCTAAAAGTTAGTCTATTATATAAATAATGTCACAGTTAATCTCAAAGGAATGTAATGACGCAACGATGACACCCGGATACGAGCAAATTGAAATATGCTAATGAAGCCATCTTAATATTGAGTTTACGTTTTATGTATTTGGCGCCTGGCCTACTCAAAAGTTGGTCAGAGATGCAATATTTCTGGGAATCCTTTTGGTATGGACTTAATTGCATTAAGGCTAGTATTCTAAGCTACTAATATCACAAATGCGTATGTTTGGAGGATATAATATGTATTTATCTACACCCATGCTATAAATCCTCTATAAACGTTCTTAAAACAGTTAGCTTATTGCCATCATTAAAACTGTCTTAATAACCATTATAACACCCAAACGGGTGTACTAATGTTGTACTGAAATTCATTATGCAACTCCTTTTTTACTCATCGAACAGCCACATTCTCATGGCATCTTTATGAATTTCAAAAAAAGAACATGTCATGCATGCACGCGCGTTTCACTACCTCAGCGCCGTAATTTAAATAAAAACTTATTCGAATTTTTGAATTGACGTCGTATCCCGCCATTTTTGTTCAATAATAGTATTGAAAAATTATTATTACAATAAATAATTATATTATTACATATACATAGTTTGTTTGTATTAGATACTCACTAATTAAACTTGCCATGAATTTACATAGAGTTCTTACAACACTGTACAATACCCTATGGTTTCAGAACATTTATAGAGGATTCATATTATTATCATGGGTGTAGATAAAGTCTTGTATGCAACTGTCATAATTAGGTATTAAAACACTCATGTGATACCTACTATCGGCTTCGCCTCGTGTGATAAACCCACACTGGTGTTTTAATACCCCTCATTATAGAACAGTTGCATAAATAACTATTCTTATTGATTATTTAATAGCATTTAGCTATGCTTAGCAAATTATACTACAAAGAAACAAAAAAATTATGGGTATGGCAGGATTTAAACCTGCAGAAGTCGCAAGTTAAAATCCTGCCGGTTTCATATTTTTTATAGATATTTGTAACTGTTTAATCTGTTCATATTTTATCAACAATAAGCAGCCGTGGTTATTAGTTTGTCTGTCAGTAGCGAACGAAAATGCAGTGCATCTGGTAGAAGTCGTCACAAAGAACAGTTGGTAAATACCATAATTTGTCTCTCATTTGTAATATACACTAGCAGCCGTGGCGCAATGGATAAGGAATCAGTCTTACGATCGAGAAGTCTTAGGTTCAAAACCTGGCCATTACACCACAGACGTGAACTTTCTCCTAACACAAGAGAATTAAGCTTAGTTGTAAAGGTTTTTTAACAAAAAACATCATCAGAGCATATGGCTGAGATGGAATCCATTTCAGACATAAATACCCATTTCACATAAACTCTGTATAAAACGAGTTTTTAATTTAAAAAAATGTATATTTAACAGATTTATTATGGATATTATTATACTGTAGTTATGAGCATTTTTTTAAACATCGTCATGAGATAACAATAGAATGTTTAAAAAATGCAAATCTTGAAAAACATCACAATTAATTCGCAGAGTCTATTTAAATAATTATTATATTTGTGCAAAATATAAATATAAAAACAGTTTTACATAAAAGAACTAAGATAATATTCAGCTACAACAAAACTTAGTTGTATTTTTACTTAATTATAAAAATTAATGTCAAACTGTACTGTATCATTTACCTAAATAAACAAAAAGTATTAATTATTAAAACAAGAACAAAACTGCATTTTTATTTGCACTTTCGCAATGTCAATTCTGAATAATTTATTTGAAAAAAATAAATCTCTTTTAAAATGTCAAAAAGTTCAGATATAATCTATGCAAGTTCAAATATGTAAATATAAATTAGTTTATTAGTATTTCACGCTCTTAAAAAGTTTTGCATAATATTTTCTGCTATTTATCCTTTAAAATTCAAAATAATAATATTATTACCTCATTTATTATTGAAGAATTCATGTTACAATCGAAATTGCAATCTAACTGATGATAATAAAGAAGATTACTGTATTCAGCCACGAGATGTCACTCAGGTTAAAAATGGGCGGCACTGATTGGTCATCTACTATCTCTGGTCGAGAAGACTTTAAATGTCAAACTCAAATCTCTATGGTTCGAAATTTATGGAATGGACTATTAGAGAATAACCTTCTTTATTCAAAACTGCGATAAGCTTCCATTAAAAATACAGTTGCGTCGCTACATCTAATACCATATTTATGTCCTCTGGGCCAGTAACATTACCCAGTACGTATATATGATACTCTTTGTTAGAAAGTTTGACCTCTGACTATCCGTTCTTCTTCTTTCGTATCAATGGTACTACAAACTTATATTACTCCCGCCCAGTGCATGGCCACACCAATTGCGCATTTGACTTGATCTGGCAATCGTGGACCAGTAATTCCTGAGTTTACCGTTTCACCAATCAAACAAGTTCACCAGCTTTATATATTATATTCTTTAACATATAATTCAGAATTCTAAGTATAAAAACCTGCGTAGTTTGCCATATTATGTATAGACATATTGACTATTTTACATTGTCTAAAGCAAAATAAATAGTGATATAACTATGTACCTGTTTAAAATTCTAAACAAGCCTTAATTTGATAAGTACATGTAAATAAGAATTGGGTGACGGAATCACCCATTATAGTTTTATATCAAGCGTTTGTTTATATTTAATCTATAACATACATAATGTAAAACTACGCCTTCACTTTTTTTTTTATTAATAGCAGTCCTATATCAAATACATGTCCCACAGCTGGGCTCGGGCCTCTTCTCAGATGAGAAGGGTTAGGCCATAGTCCACCACGCTAACCAAGTGCGGATTGGAAGACTTCACACACCCTCGAGCACTTTTTAGGCACTCTCAGGCATGGCTCCTCACGATGTTTTCCTTCACCGTTAGCGAGCGATAATTTATATGATAAATACACACATATCTTCGAAATGGCGAATCTTAACGATTTATTGACAGAGGTGTGTGCCGTGGGTTCGAACCCGAGACCTTTGACTTCGCAGTCCTACGGTCTCCCATTCGGCAGTATTAAGCATGAGCTTTACCATTGCGCTAATCGCTATGGGAACAGAGCAGTAATGAATAATGTAGCTATAACTATGCCGTATACACAACATTAATATAAGATTTTAATATTACTTTAATAAGACGACCGGATGGCGGAGTGGGTAGTATACCTGCCTGGGACGCCGAGGTCGCGGGTTCGATTCCCGCTTAAGACAAATCTTTGTGTGCATGAACATGGAGGTTTGTCTTAGTCTGGGTATTTCTATGTATAATGAATATGTATTTACAAAAGAAAAGTATATAAGTATTAGTATCAGTTATTCAAGTACCCATAGTACAAGCTCTGCTTAGTTTGGGACTAGATGGCGTTGCGTGTAAGTTGTGAGATATTTATTTATTTATTTAATAACTCATTCAGATCTACGTTTCGGAGTACATTTAACCTCTAAATTCACACTTGCTCAACAATGAGATTTTATCAAAAATCAGTCCCAAAAAAAAACAACTTATTTTATTTAAATTGTTATTTTCTCATTGTTTGAATAATAATTATATCTATGTACATGTTAATTTTTGAAATTGTAATTGTCCTTCACCCGTTTTGAAATTGCTTAATGGTGGAATGTGGTAAATGTAGGTACTATTAGAGCTTAGTAGAGCTCTTGTGAACGAATTTTAGGTCGAAAGCACCATCGTCTAACCTGCCGCTAAATTATGCTTGCATTACTGTGTCCCGGTTTGGTGGTGAGATCAGGCCCTGAAATTACTAGCACATGAGGCATAACACCGTAGTATTTAGATGAAGCGACGTATCTATAATCTGCTTTTGTAGATTGTTGATGTACAGTGGGCCAACGAGTTAGCTATGCAGGGCAAAAACTTCTAAGTCATAGTAAAGACTTACTACACCAGTTATAGATAAGTGAGTTACATATCTAAATAGTGGGTATATCACACTTATTACATATGTAATTCACACATACATATCTATTGCAGTCAGTTTGCACTATGGTATAGAAGTTTTTGCCCTGCATACCTAATTGCTTGGCCCACTGTACATAAAGGTCCAGCTTTGGATCGGTGACCACTCTGGGCGAGGGCGACGTAGATATTTAAGAAAAATATCTGTTATGGATTTATACTTAGATAAATGGCGATAGGCTTACTTATCACATGAGACCTAAATATAACAGGTGAAATATGGGTATTATAGACATCTGCCACACCCTTCTGTGTAATATATAAGCGATGGTACATAACATAACACAATTAAAACGCCGCGCTATTATTGTGAATTTCCTGATGTAAAATTTACAAATAACACCCAAACCAGGCATCGAACCTGAAACCCCGCGCTGAAAGGCGCCTACGCTAACCACCAGACTATCGAGCCAACGCAACGTGATCCTATGTTATATAATTAGTATTTTTCAATGTCAAATGAAAATAAATAGCCTAATATAATTATGACCAACACAAAAAGATTCATAATGAGCATTTTTCATCACCGCAACAATAAATCTCTATTGCATCTGTACTTATATTTTATCTATGGTCAATGAAAAATGGATGTAGTTACAAAATCTATGCTTTGACAGTTGAAGAATGGCGCCTTCTAAACAAAATGGCCGTGACATTCGGTTATTTTGACATAACTGTTGAAGCAAAGAGGCTTGCAATTATTTATGTATTTTGTTACGACTTATTTACAGTGGACTTATTAAATTTTTAGTATTTCTTTATGTTAGTTAGATAAAGAAGTTGTTTTAATAGGATTACAATTTGGTTCTCAATTAAAAGTATACCTAAATGTCAACTAAATAAAAGAATATTTAGATTGCCTGTGGCATATTTTGTGAAGGTTCAACATTTGAAATTTACCTATTTCAAGATATATAAAATTTTCATCAGTTATACTTTTTATTTTTGCGTCATTTTATCCTATTTTGCTCTTACCGAGCTTTTATACTACGCCCACGGCGAACGAACGTATAGTCCACCTGATGGTAAGTGGAGTGAGCCCATGGACATCAACAATCCTGCCGGTCCCATATCTTTCTCAACTGTTTCTTAGTATAATTTGCTAAGCTAAATGCTATAAAAATAATAAATTGCAGATGAACTGTGTACAAAACACTTCTGCAACACTCTTTTGCGTATAGGCGTGATTTAACTTAAGCCCAACTTGAGTCAAGCAGAGGTGTGTAACACCTACCTAAACGTGTTATGTAAATTCCAGTAATAAAGAGGATCTTTGCTTACCAGATAAGTTACCAAACTGCTTACCTTAAAACGTTGTGTGTAAACTTGCTTCTCAATTAACTATAATGTAAATTAAGCCCCGATTTCGACAACTTGTTAATCTCTGGTTTAGTCAAACTACAGGTTTTCTCTCTGTATATATCATTGATGGTTCGCTTCACATAAACTATATTTTCCATCTTGTTATTAAAAAAAAAATATCGGATTATTGCATTGTCATGTCTTTGACAGGTGTGCAAAATTTGAATGAAATCTGAACGTTTAAAGTGGGTCAAAATAGCGAACAAAGGAGTCGGTTACATACAATCAAACAAACATACAAGTGAAGCTAATATAAAGCGTGTAAAAAAGGTTAATTTATAATCTGCAATTTCAACAACTGGTTAATCTCTGGTTTAGTCAATCTACAGGTTTTGTATCTGTCCCTTATCATTGGGGTGCATGAAAGGAGCCTCCCCAAGTGACGTACACAACGATTCCCTACGTCCGGCGCACCCTGGGCAATTCGCGAGTTCTTAAAAGCGAATTGGCTAATCCTTTCACCACGATAATAAAATTTGACTCATTGATCATTGAGGGTCCGCTTTACATGAACTGTATTCTTCCTCTATTTCTTTTTTTTTTTAAAAAAGCTTACTAGTAATTTACAAAAACAAATTACTAGTATTCTTGTTGACCCTCCAGCTAAGCTTAATTCGCTTGTGTTATGAGGAAGTTTACGTACGTGGTGTAATGGCCAGGATTCGAACCCACGACTTAATCGTAAGACCGATGCCTTTTCCATTGCGCCACGGCCGCTTTTACTTGTATTAAATTTAAGTTTTTTTTCACGTTTTGGTTCCTTTAGCGACTTAGTGATTATTCTAAGCTGTTGAACCATGTTAATAATAAGTACAATGCTTGACAAAATGTCAAAATTGAACATTGGTGGTTAGCGTATGCGGGCACTACGAGGTCTCGGGTTCAATTCCCTAGTCGGGCAAAGCGTAACTTTCCGTCAGAAAATTCACAATAGCAGCACGGAGTTGAAATTGTGCTCGGTGGATGGCGATAGCCTCATCCCCTATCCCATGGGACCTCAAACATAGCTGGTGAAATGTGGGTGTTGTACACCTCTACCAAGCCCTTCTGTGTAATATAGGCCTGATGTTATGTTTATGTGTTACGTTACGCTCAAAAAAATCTATCTCTATTTTGGGGTAACAATTTGCAAACAAAAAAAGCTCAAGTCAAACTCACTCTGTATGAGAGAGAGAGAGATTGTAAACGACACTAAATTAAAACCAACTTTTGGTTGCGTACGTTTAATCTTTTACATTTTAATTATGAAAAATTATGAAATTTTTTGACGAGTCAAAATCTTGAACAAAATACAAAACAATACTATTAGATAAAAAAGTAATCATATAAAAACAGTTTTAGTAGATACGAAAGGAGGTTGGTCGCCAACAGAGATGTCAATACGAATTTAATAAAACCGTAGGTTAAGAAGGTTGGTGTAATCAGGGTTAAGTATATAATCTAAACTATAAACTGTACAAGGTTAATATATACATCAATGGTTGGAATTCGATCAAAATTCATTAAAAATGCTGTACTCTGCTACACATGAACTGACACATTACCAGTATAACCTGGTCTCAAGCTGTAAAGGCTTTCCGTGCAATGGGAGACCAGAATATACTGGAAATGTATAGGTTAATGTCCCTTGAGTATATGTTTTGTAAACTAAACTTGAATATTACCACATTTCACAGACCTGCGTGATAAATATTATTTTAAAATACTCAGAGCCAGTTTCATCATTGTCAGGTAAACCTTCATCATTTAGCCTCTCGTAGTCCACTGCTGGACATAGACCTCTCTCAATTTGCGCCACAACACCCGGTCCTGCGCCTTCCTCATCCAGTACCCTCCAGCGACCTTTTTCAGGTCGTCAGTCCACCTGGCAGGGGGGCATCCTAACTTACGGCCGAGTCGCGGTTGCTCCAACGGCTGTCGGTCCTTCGGCAGACGTGACCAGCCCTTTGCCACTTCAGCGAGCTTATTTTGCGAGCTATATCGGTTACTTTAGTTCTTTGTCGGATGACCTCATTACGAATTTTATCCTTCAAAGGAACTCCAAGCATAGTTAGCTCCATAGCCCGCTGCACCATTTTAAAAAACCTTATGCGTAAGGTAAATATAAAGCAAACGCAAATTAAGACACTTTTATACTCCATCAGGTGATATTTGATAACTTGATTTTATCTGTTGTATTATTTTAAGCTATTGGTATTTTTATCGAATTTGCAGATTTTTATTGTTTTATTTTATATTAAAAACCAGTCGAGCTGGTAGCCAGCTGTCGCTTATCCAATAAATAAACAGGTACTCGACGGCAGAGATGTCTACCACGTTTTGAACGAATAGCTAAAATATTCAAGTAAAATAATAAAGAAACATAAAAAAAGCATTAATACATCAAAATATAATGACCAAACTGCGTTTAAATATATATTGGATTTTTGGTTCCCTGTATCTAATACATGTCCAACTGCTTGGCTCGGGTCTCTTCTCATGATAAGCGTTAGGCCATAGTCCACCACGCTAGCCAAGTGCGGATTGGTAAACTTCTCACACCCTCGAGTACTTTTTAGGCACTCTCAGGCATGCAAGTTTCCTCACGATGTTTTCCTTCACCGTTAGCGAGCGATAATTTATATGATAAATACACACATATCTTCGAAAAGACGAATCTTAACGATTTATTGACGAAGGTGCCATGGATTCTAACCTGAGACCTTCGACTTATCAGTCCTACGGTCTCGGCTATAACTGCTCATTCAATGTCACTTTTCACAATTTGCCGCCAAATTTCTCATGTTTGATGTGAATTTCGCAACAGATTCTTTGCACTTAACATGTTTTATAAATTGTGATAATAAGATGTGCGTAACGTTGCAATCGATAAAACTGGTTTCTAGTGGAAGATTTCTCATGAATTCGTACGTATCTTAAACGAAAATCAATAGTTTTCTTAATAGCAGCCCTGTATCTAATACATGTCCCACTGCTGGCCTCTTCTCATGGTGAGAAGGGTTAGGCCATAGTCCACCACGCTGTTTGAGAGAGAGTTTTCTTAGACACTTATAATTAGCTCAGACATGCCTTGAACAAAACCAGAGAGCATGCATTTAACTAAAGAGAACGTTTTTAATGACATTATTCCCACTGCGAGTTCCAGATAAAATTCACATAAGTTCAGAAATTTATATGGGTTTTGACAGCTTTTCACCGGGCCGGGGATTTTTTTTATGAAATTTGTCAGTCCAATTGTGTCAAAAGTATAACCGTATTTTTTTTTCATTTTTATTTTGATATCTATTATCTCTGTCACAAACTCAGAGTCAAGTTCGCTCTATAGATCTCAGTCTTGGAACACGCTATGTTTCAGTTTGATTAAGTCATTTTAATAGAACAATATCGTATTGGAGAAATCAAGCAGCGTTATTATGCTAGCAAAATTTTGTTCTATGAGCGCCACTACCGTGTTTCAGAGTTAAAGTTTAACTGAGTTAGTTTTTTTTTAAATATTGTTTGTCATGGCTACAAAGAACTCTATTACATTTAAATACTTCTTATTTTGAAAAGTGTTGCCAGTTAACTTGGAGTTTAATTTTAACTTTGGAACGCGCAAGTGGAACTTAGATTCTTAAGTTTGTGAAATTGTAAAGTATTTTACGTAGAAATTATTTTTGTTGTTTAGTTTTACGCTAAGCTCACGTACGTTTATATTAAAAGCATATATAAGATGTTCAAAATCGTAGGAAACCAAAGCTTAAAATAAAAATAGATGTCGTTTTAATTCATCTTTATTTTTTAAGAAATATCAACTACTGTAAGAAGTCGCCGCAAATTTTTAGAATTATTCATTAGCTATACCTAACAAAAAATGTAGTGACTAAAAATTTGTTGTCAATATTTTTGCCGTATTTCGATAAGTTTATTCATCAATTAAGATTTATACAAAATAAACATCCTTATTGACGATTTAAGAAACTTCTTAAAAAACGCGTCTTTAAAACTAGTCTGCAGTCCAACGAATTTTTTAACCATCCTGTGCTATTCATTTAAGATATTTTTTTGTTAATGTGACACCATATTAATATTATGTCAGGTTAGAGATCAAAATAACTCTTCCTTTTTTTTACCATAGACAATTTTTTTATCGATTTACCGCGCAATCTATAATTATTTTTGTTTAACCTATTTTCTCCACAAATTAAGCACAAATAAAATAGTTAAAACGAAACAAGCATTACGTTTTTTTTTAAATTTAGCATATTGAACGCTAGAAGCCGTGACTTGTGACATTTGCAGGTTAAAGTTCAGATGAAAAAAAAAAAAAAAAAACAGAAATCTGAAATTTATTCCATATTTACAGACCACTATTCCACTTTTTATTATTTTGCTAATTAACTCATCAAAGTAGACAGATGTAAAATGTATTGTGTTTTTATGCCGCGTGTTTCCAGTTTTGCGGAAAACCCCAATTAACATTAATTATAGTTATAATTAGTGTGACTTTGTTATAAAAAGATTGCGAATAGAAAATGACGTTGAAATCTTCTTCAGATAAAAATTTGCATATTTTTTGCACCATTCATATTATATCGCGATTTATATTTTTTTATTCGTTATTACTTATGTAATAGGGTAAATGTAAATTATTTAATAATGATTTGTTAGCTGAATAATTTATTTATTTTTAATTTCATAATCATTTTGTTGTCAAATGTCAAAAATGTTATTCAATGAGTTCGAATTTCAAATTTGTGTATTTCAATATTGTGCAATGATTGATAAATATGATTTAAGTTTAGGTATTAATTTAATATATTCTTAAAAATAATATCTTTAGTAATTTATGAAGAATTTAATTATTTATTTTCTATGGCAGGTAGTAAAAATAATAAATCAAACTCTTTTATTATTAAGATAACAAAAGTAATTTTAATTATAACTTATTGATTTACTATGAATTAAAATTTTGCAATCTTTGGAATCCATTTAAAAATAAAATATAAGTTAAATCCTTTTTGATCGAATCCTTTTAATTTAAAAACAGAACTCGAAATATTTCAAACAAAAGACATCAACGCGTTCCAAAATCCAACTTCGAAATTTAAAACACCACAAAAAAATTAAAAAGTTAAATTAAAAAAAACTCACATAAAATTGTCACGCCAACCACTCTACACAGATTATCACAACACACTGAAACAGTCCACAGACGATCTTTACTTATGGCTAGGCACAGAAATTCTTTTTGTTTTTTTTTCTCTCTGCGCGTCACTGACGTTTCGTCGCTACAGAGCCGCGTGTGGGATGGCACACAGTCTTAAATACATTCGTTTATGAAACACAGTGTGACCTCGACTGAATCACCGGGTTTTTTATTTTTTTAAAGGGGTTCTGTGTGTTTTTAACTTTTGATTGGGGGATTAAATCTTAATTATATTTAATACTTAATTTTAATAATAATTACTATATTTAATGATAGAAAAGCTGTATACTTTTAAATATGACTTGATTGTTGTGATTAAGTAAATAAAAATTTAAAAAGTAGATTTGTTGCAGTTGGTATTATTTTATGCATCTGGTATACATTCTTGTTCTTATTTTAAAAGGAAAGAAATCTTTAAAAAAAAATAATTGTCATTTGATTATGTGACCTATTTCGATGTTAAGTTTATTCTCTTGATATAAATTACCATTTCTTCCTCCTCCGTTGACGTAGTGGTTAGCGTCTCACCTCGAGGTCACGGGTTCGATACCTGAGTCGTGAATTTTTTTTGTTGATTTTCCGTTAGGAAATTCTCAATAGTGAGCATGTCACCCAAACGTAATCTGTTATGATAGAGAGTGAACCTATCGCCATCCAATTGGTACAATTCCAGACTAAGTACCTATACTCAGTTGTTTGGAAAACTCCGTAATCTTTTTGCGCCATCCGGTCATCGAATTTGACCTCAGAAGTAGTAAAATCATTTACTACTGAACCACCTCTGCAATTAATTAAATTAAAATTATATCTAAAATAATTTTAGAGGAGCGATTATTTTGAAATAATTTTATATCTAAATACAAAAATAATTTTATCAAAAGGTTACTATAATTATTTTATAATTATTAGTCGATCATTGAAATTATTTAAAATGCAACGTCTATAAATGATTGATATAATATTAAGTCGTGCAGTGCAGTAAGTGCAGTGATGGCCGAGTGGGAGACCGTAGGACTGCCAAGTCAAAGGTCTTGGGTTCGAACCCACGGCACACAACCTCTTGTCAATAAATAGTTAAGATTCGTCTTATCAAAATCGCTCGCTAACGGTGAAGGAAATATCGTGAGGAAACCTGCATGCCTGAGAGTGCCTAAAAAGTACTCGACGGTGTGTGAAGTGTGAAGAATCCGCATTTGGCCAGCGTGGTGGACTATGGCCTAACCCTTCTCATCATGAGAAGAGGCCCGAGCCCAGCAGTGGGACATGTATCAGATACAGGGATGCTATTATTATATTATTATTTTTATATTAAGTCTAACTCAGTTATAAAATTAGGTCAAAGTTTAGAGTCTAGATATTTCAAGAATGCATTAAAAGATAACGTAACATTACGTCTATATTACCCAAAAGGATGTAGCAGAGGTGTATGACACTCGCATTGAGAATTTCCTAACGGAAAAATGTTTAGTCCAACCTAATATCGTCCAATCGGCGACTAAATATTTAAAAAAAACCATTTCATTTCCTCATCCTGCTTTTTGAAGTCGGTGTAAAATAGGTCATAAATGCCGGTCTAGTGCTGAAATTCCATGGTACTGAATCCAGTGTACTGGCATAATGTAAATCACCTAAAATGGTCACCCATCTACTAGCTGCCCGCGGTTACCGTGGCTTAACTTGGTCCCATGTCCCACGCGTTACGTGCCCTTGAAAAATTAAAGCAAAAGATAAAGCCTTATGTATAATATTAAAACCAAGCAAATGATTAGATTGTGTGAAATATAAAACAAAATTACCTTTTGTTTTTAAGTTTTCACAAAAAATAAATGTTACGGTAATTATCATATTGCGAAATGTGCGTTTATTGATACTTATAGCTAAAAAATAACATAAACATACAAACATAACGTTGAGTGCACGGTTGGCGTAGCGGTTAAAGCGATCGCCTCGCCGCTTTCAACTACGCTGGTGTTGTGGGTTCGATCCCCACATGGGACAAATCTTTGTGTGATTCGCAAAGATTTGTTCTGACTCTGGGTGTGCTTTGTGTGTGTGAAATGAATGTTTGTGAATGCCCCCGCGACACAGGAGTTATTCCTAGTGCGGGGTCGTTTAAAAAAAAAAATAACATCACGCCTATTATAACCCAGAAGGGTGTGGCAGAGGTGTACAACACCCACACTTACCCTGGTATGTTTAAGGCGCATAGGATAGTGGGCCTATCACCATTCACCAGGCACAATTCCAACTCCGTGCTGGACGAAATGTTCACAAATAACTCTTTGCTCAACCCGGGAATCGAACCCGAGACCTCGAGGTGAGGGGCGCGCTCTAACCACTAGACCATAGAGGCAATAAAAAATAAAAATAAATAATTTAAATATATATGTATTGTCAAACATGTGTGTCAGCAAATTTATGTCGTACCAACTAGCATTCGAACGCAACTTCGCCAGCCTGGTAAGATAAAACGTAGACTAACATCACGATATTATCCAGAAGGGCTTGACAGATGTGTATAACACCCACTCTTCACCTGTTATGTTTAGGTCCCATATGATAGGTAAGCCTATCGCCATTCATCTAAATATGAATCATTAACAAATATTTTTCTTAAATATCTATGTGTCCCTCAAAACCCATCCAAGCTGGACCTTCCAAAGGTTGCTGTACATTTATGTACATCAACAATCCAATTTTCCAACTTTCATAAATATATAGCACAGTTAAAAAAATGGTTAATCGAACATTCATTGCTTTTACACACTAGCCGAATTTATGACATTCGATTCTAGAGATAATGAATAATGTAAAGAGTGGAACTATTTGTTAGTACTTAATATTTTAACATATACATTAATTTAGTGTTTACTACAACTTTTATATAATTCTTCTGCACCCATGCTATAAATCCTCTATAAACGTTTTTGAAACAGTTAGCTTATTGCCAACATTAAAACAGCCAGTGTCATATTAACCATTATAACACCCAAACGGGTGTACTAATGTTGTACTGAAATTCATTATTTAGGCAACTCCTTTTTTACTCATCGAACAGCCACATTCTCATGGCATCTTTATGAATTTCAAAAAAAGAACATGTCATGCACGCGCGTTTCACTACCACAGCGTCGTAATTTAAATAAAAACTTATTCAAATTTTTGAATTGACGTCGTATCCCGCCATTTTTGTTCAATAATAGTATTGAAAAAATAATTATTACAATAAATAATTATATTATTACCTATACATAGTTTGTTTGTATTAGATACTCACTAATTAAACTTTCCATGAATTTACATAGAGTTCTTACAACACTGTACAATACCCTATGGTTTCAGAACATTTATAGAGGATTCATATCATGGGTGTAGATAAAGTCTTGTATGCAACTGTTATAATTAGGTATTAAAACACTCATGTGATACTACTATAACACTCGGCTTCGCCTCGTGTGATAAACCCACACTCGTGTTTTAATACCCCTCATTATAGAACAGTTGCATTAATAACTAATAAGTACTTAGATATAACATTGTATATTTTGCATACCGATTATCCGGTGAAACATGTGTATTATTATTAAATTGTACCATCTTTTTGTCACCATGTTTTAGGCAAATAAACGTTTATTTCTTTCTTTCTTTCTTTCTTTAATACCGTGCTGTTTTTGAGAATTTTCTGAGCGAAAAATTCCAAATACCATTTTACTCCGGCACGGGAATTTAACCCGAGACCTCGCGATGAAAAGCCACATCCACTAACCTTTAAACCAACGAGGCAATGTCATGGTAATTGTTAAGGATGTTTACACAATATGTTTACATAAATTGTTTGTTTACATTGTAATAACGAGGTTACATTGTTACATTATATGATTAATCATTGCCTTTTATGTAAGAAATAACTTTCTATTCAATAAATATTCTATATTATAAGTTTTTTTTCTTTTTAAAAACGACGCCCGCTCTTGGAATAACTCCTGTGTCGCGGGGGGGTTCACAAACATACATTTCACACACACAAAGCACACCCAGAGTCAGAACAAATCTTTGTAAATCACACAAAGATTTGTCCCATGTGGGGATCGAACCCACAACACCAGCGTAGTTGAAAGCGACGAGGCGACCGCTTTAACCACAACGCCAACCGTGCACACAAACTACACATGTTTTAACAATATTTCACCTTTTTCCTTAATAACTATAGAAGAAATTTTGCAAGCGGGATGTAGGCCTAGTTTTCTATTTCTTCTTTTCCTCTACGGCTCAAAGGTTTGCTGGTAGAAAATTCAATATTGAATTAAGCTCGCCTTTGTACCTAATATTTTAACTGTTTCTTTTCTATTATGTTATTGTAAATTCTGTGTGTGTACAATAAAGTATTTGAAGTAGGCCGGCAGTAGTCCTGAAATAATTGACACATGAGGCATAACACCGTAGTCCTATGAAGCAACGCATCTACAATCTGCTTATGTGAATTGTAGATTGTAGATTACGTCACGTCGAATAAAAAAAATAAAAGAACTACATTTTTTTTTATACAAGCAGTGATAGCTGAGGGGGGAGACCGTAGGACTGCGAAGTCAAACGGCTCGAGTTCTAACCCACGGTACACATCTCTGTCAATAAATCGTTACGATTCGTCTTTTTGAAGATATGTGTGTATTTATCATATAAATTGTCGCTTGCTAACGGTGAAGGAAAACGTCATGTGGAAACCTGCATACCTAAGAGAGCCTAAAAGATGCTCAAGGTTGTGTGAAGTCTATCAATACGCACTTGGCAAGCGTGGTGGACTATGTCCTAATCGTATAATAATACATAGAATATAATTGACAAAAGACCCACGAAAGTCGACGTGAACACCCAAATCCTCGTTCCAATGGCCTAACCCTTCAATTCTTGAGAAGAGGCCCGAGCCCAGCAGTGGGACATGTATTAGATACTGCTATTATTATCACATTTTTTATACCACTACTGTAGTGGCAAACAAAGGTCGAACCCGGATCCACAAATCGGCAAATACTTCGCATGTTTTACAGAATCATTCATTCATCTTTAGATAGGTTTTTCCGTTTTCTTTCCTCAATAGATTTAATGTTCGTCCTTCTGTCTCGCTTGCGGATCTGCCGTCAGTTATGTGAATGAATTGTATTGTTCTCTTTACTGTGGCGTAGCGAACGGACGTGTAGTCCACTTGATGGTAGGTGATAAGTACTGTCCATCAAATCCAAGCATTTATGCAAAGAAAAATATACCTTACGCTAAAGGAATAAAACTCAAGAAAACAACATCAGTTTTTTTAATACAATTATTAATTTAAAAAATTAAATCAAATCATTTATTTCCATGGGCCCCAAGGGGCGCTTGAACACGTCAAAACAAACATCAAAACACAAAAAATATAAAATTAAAATAAAACTTAGCTAACTAAATTATAATATTTATTGTAATAAAATGATTTGACACGGGAGCTTAGATTGACTTTAATTCAACTTAGAGATTTGAATTAAGATTCAAGTACCAGCTCCGATGGGTATTGCATCATGAGAAGAGCTAGTGAGAAACTCATGTGCACCATCTTTTTAAATAATTCATACAATATTTGTTTGGTTTTTGTTTTTTGACAATAATTCTATGTGTAAGTTATAGCAACCAAAACAACATTACATTAGACTCTACTCCTGATGTACATAAGTAGCACTTTGCTTTGCATAAATGAACTGTCAAACGGTACCTCTTAGATTTGATGGACAGTACAGCCCAAGAATATCGCTATAAACATAATTATACAAAAAAAATTAAGAGACAACAAAAAGAAAAAAAATGTACAATTTAAGGGCGGCCTTATCGCTTAAAGCGATTTCTTCCAGGCAACCTTAGGATGGACATTTTGGACAGAGAAAATAAAGCGGTTATTTTTGCTACGATGTTAGATTAGATATGAAAAAATCTTTGAAATTTGCTCCCCTTAGAAATCAGGATGTCCACCAACCGTTATGTGTTTAAAACTAGAGTGCGTGATCACCTCTTCAATGATTTGGCAAAATTAACTCTTACATAGTTTACTTCGTTATAATATATATAATATTTATTAATATTTAGGTATGATAGTATTTGTGTATATTAGTATCATGTATATCTATATCCATATATTATCTAAATAGTTTATTTTGAGTATTTTGTAGTGCTATAATCTTAGTTATGACGTTTTAGATTATGTAATTGTAATGGTTTATGTTTACAACCAACTCACACCTCTTGCACCTACCACTTGTCGTCTCTGCATCACCTATAGGTTGACTGGTAGATAATGGCTACGGCATTAAGTCCGCTCATGTACCAATTTTGTGCATAAAGTTTTAAATAAATAAATATGATATCATATCATTGACATCTATTATAATAATTATGATAATCGGTTGCCTTCCAGACAGATTAGAGAAGAGCTATTTAATAATATTACTAGTTTTTTTATTATTTAATAACAAGTTTGTCATCCTATTATGTTTAAACACGACTATTTTCGTTTTATTTGGAGGTAAGCTGACCCAACAGTTGTTGACCTGTCTACATTTTACAAATTGGCATATAGTTTTATTATTTAATAGCTTTTTACTGGTAGAGCTCTTGTGAATGAGCTCGAGGGCGGCAGCACCACCGTCTCACCTTTAACCTGCCGCCAAATAGTAGTGCTTCCATTACTGTGTTCCGGTTTGGTGGTGAGATCAGGCCCTGAAAATACTGGCACATGAGTCACAACACCGTAGTCCTCAGCTGCAGCGACGCATCTATAATCTGCTTTTGTGGATTGTTGATGTCCATGGGCTGTACTCCACTTACCATCAGGTGGACTACACGTTCGCTCGCTGTGGGCGTAGTATAAAAAAAAAAGCTTTACCCGCGACTTCGTCTGCATGGAATCCGTATTAAGTAGTCGTCATCTACCAGGTACAATTCCAACTCTTACTTGACAGAAAGTTCATAAATAACACTTTGACCGACCCAAGAATTGAACCCTCGTGGCCATCGAGGCAGTTCTCACATTTTATGTTGCAATATACACACATCAACATTGCCTAGGGATGTTTCATATGCCACCATTTCATAGGCGAGAAATTATGTTTATTGATTATTTAACGTATAAAAATAGAATCCTAAAAATAATAATAATTGCAGCCCTGTATCGAATACATATCCCACTGCTGGGCTCGGGCCTCTTCTCATAATGTGGGTTAGGCCATAGTCCACCACGCAATCCAAATGCGGATTGGTAGACTTCACACACCATCGAGCACTTTTTAGGCACTCTCAGGCATGCAGGTTTCCTCACGTTGTTTTCCTTCACCGTTAAAAATATATAGATAAAGATATGTAGATTTATTTTAAACAAAAGAAAATAATAATGTTTCAAGTATATTTAGCTGAGTCAAACTTAAAGGCCAAGAACGACACGTTTCTTTAAGTATTTTATGATATTTATATTGATTTGTTTAAAAGTAAAGTACTTAGTATGAGTCAAATTGCATGTGGAGTATTGTTTACCAATTAATATTGTTTTGTTTACATACCTACTTTACACAAATTGCGGAGAACGCCATCTAGTCCCAAACTAAGCAGAGCTTGTACTATGGGTACTAGAAAAACTGATACTAATACATATATACTTTTCTTTTGTAAATACATACTTATTATACATAGAAACACCCAGACTAAGACAAACCTCCATGTTCAAGCACATAAATATTTGTCTTAAGCGGGAAATCGAACCCGCGACCTCATCGTCTCAGGCAGGTACACTATACGCACTCCGCCATCCGGTAGTCCATTTGCAGGATAAATAGTAGGCTAGCATATTTATCTCGGCCTACAGCTATCAATAAACAATATTTCATTCATCTCAATACAATAGTTTAGTTGTGAAAGCGAAACAAACTCACTTTTAGTTATTAGTCATGATTAAAAACGCTTGTTTACATCAAACTTAATTAGTAGCCTCAGGATAGTAAATCTGTCATTAAAATATATCAATAAAATTAACTAATATCAATAAATTAATATCTAGATATCTAGGACAGTCGTTATGTCTAATAAAAACTAGAAAGGCGGCGTCCAATAATAACGTAAGACGTTCTTGAGGATTTTAACTCACTGCTCTGGTAAAATGTCGTGAAAATTTTGAAACCTTCTCCCTCTAACCCTAAACTCACGGGAGATCTTTAAAAATAGATAGATATTAACGTATACAAAAATTGTTTCAGATTTCAGCGTATTTCACAGTAAAAATAAACATGTCCTTTATGAAATATATTATATGAGATTTTTTTACATTTTAACTCTAACTTACTGCCCCCTTGAAATGCAAGTTTTATTAAGATTAGGTTATGCTCCATCTACTTCTAAAAATAATTAAGTAACTTAGGTCAAAATTAAATTACTCATTAGTCTCTATTTTTATATCTAGACTAGATTGTAATATTTATGAAGTATCTAATTTCTTAGACACATCATAAAAAAAAAACCTCCTACCGATCTTTTCACGTAATTACGGGACGCCCCCCAAAAGTCTGACAACACAGCTTTTAAATAGAAGTTTCACATTTCTGATGATACAATTTTTAAAGAAAATGGCGATCTGTTGCGTTTGAGTTAACTAAACTGAACACATATATGGTGCGATAGAGGTGTACAACACCCACATTTCACCTGTTATCAGTGACGTAACTATAGGGTGGCAGGGGTGGCAAAATGCCACGGGCCCCCGGACCTAAGAGGGCCCCGTGCCCAAGATGCCACTACCTCGAAAATAACAAAACACTATCAGAAAAAAAACTAGATTTAAACGCATTCATCTAAAAATAATAATTATAAAACGCATCCATTGGTTGCTTTTTTTTCACTGTACCTACTAAAATAGCGCGGGCGAGCTTGTAATTTTCAGTAAATCGCGTAAGATAATTTTTCTTCATAAAAATTTGGCATTCTAAGGTGAAAAATTTATGCCTTCCAGTACTGAATCATTGATAAGCGCCTTCAACGTAATGATTTTTACTAGGGCCCACCCAATATTTTTGCCACGGGCCCCCGATGGTATAGTTACGCCACTGCCTGTTATGTTTAGGTCCCATGGCATAGAGAGTGAGCCTTTCGCCATCCATCGGTCACAATTCCAACTCAGAACTGCCACTGTAAAGTTTCTCATAAAAAGTTCACAAATTACACTTTGCACGACCCGGGAATCGAACCCAATACCTCCTGTGAGAGGCGCAAACGCTAACCACAAGACAAAGAGGCAGTGAAATAATGTAAAGTCACCAAAATGTCTATGCGTCACTAAATCGAAGGATTACTATAATGATATAGCTAATAGCTACCATTAAATTCATGGACAACCTCCGAAACAATAGTGTAGTCATGCACAAGCTATGCCAATGCAATACAGTCCTTTGACAAGTCGTTCGCCCACGAGAACGAGTATCCTGGTTCGATTCCGGTGTAAGCATAAATGCATAATATAGGTATTTAATTGTATGTTATCTTCAATGCAGCGATAGCCGTGTGGGAGACCGTAGGACTGCGAAGTCAAAGGTCTCGGGTTCGAACCCACGGCAGACACCTCTGTCAATAAAGCGTTTAAATTCGTCTTTTCGAAGATATGTGTGTATTTGTCATATTGTAAAAAATTATCGCTCGCTAACGGTGAAGGAAAACATCGTGAGGAAACCTGCATGCCTGAAAGTGCTTAAAAAGTGCTTAAGGATGTGTGAAGTCTACCAATCCGCACTTGGCTAACGTGGATGACTATAGCCTTACCCTTCTCATCAAGAGAAGAGGCCCAGCAGTGGGACATGTATTAGATACAGGACTATTATTATTATTATAAAACAATAATTAAATTATTAATATACTTATGCCATGAATAGTTATAAAGACTTCATCTCACGGATGTAGCTATAACGAAATAACTACAAGATGACACATTAAAGTTTATGTCAATTAAAATATCTTTATTATTTGTCGCTGTATATAGAGAACGGGCTTGAAGTCCATCATTCTACATCTGAGCACGAACAAGCCGCCAACCATATCATCTGGGAGTATAGTTTTTGGCACAACGAACGTAATTTTATGTTAAATAGCTTACAATTGACATCTGGAGTGGTATACTATGAGGATCTCGTATCGAACAGAATAAGTTGCCGTGCATTTAGCCGTTTCTGCCATACCTATTATAGCAATAAAATTTAGGTCCCATAGTTTTGTCACTGTCCGTGGTGTCTACACTCTTTCCATAAGGACACTTTGTCTATATTTGGCATTACTCAGTCTCCCGCTTTGCTTTGGAGGGAAGTAAAGTCTTGAAGTCCACCTGATGGCGGTTACTATAGTTTATGTACAAGAACATGTGAAAAACAAGTGTTTTTTAGTTGCTATTTATATAACTTACACAAAGAATTGTTATCAAAAAACAAACAAATATTGTAACAATTATGAAAGATGGTGCCATTTTTCCAATAATGCATACAATACTTACATGAGTTTCTCACCAGCTCTTCTCATGATGCAAAACCCATCGGAGCTGGTACGTGGATTGATATTAATTCCATAGTTCATGCTGGCCAAATGTGGATTGGTAGACTGCACACACTCACACAGCACTTTTTAGGTACTCTCAGAGATATTTTTTATGGTATCTATTATGATTTTTATATGTATATTTGTCAAAAATTTAACAGATTTTAATTCAAGTTAGTATTTTTGCGTAAATTCTACAAAATCACTTTGATAGATTCATTGCTTTATTTATTCATTTATTTACCGTGATGAGCCGTCTAAATACTTCGGTCAGGTCATCTAGTCTCTATAAGGAGACACACAAAAAACTAAATACTCCTTTTTAAGTATTTTAGGTGAATGGACGCATGTAAAATTTGGCATAGTTTTATTTTATTTGGCGAAGGAGGGCAAAAGAAGTAGAATTTACCTAAAAACTAGGTTTTTGGGATGCTCATAAAATACATTGTAGCTGATGCCTGAATTTCGATGATTAAAATAAACCTGCAGATAGAACTAATACTTCTTTCAACCCTTTCAACTATAAAGTTCTTTTTTCATACTTCAAAAAAAAGAAGATTCTCAATTCAAATTTATTTTTTTCTTTTTTTAATGTTTGTTCGGCGGATAATCCAGTCTAGATTCATGCCAGTACCCTAAATTTCTCGTCACGAAATGACTTATCGAACAGTTGAGAAATTTAGGGTTCTGCTTTGATGAATAATAGAAAAAGACTCGTTGTCGCCTACAAATTCAAACAAAATTCTGTTCGTACACTTGCATGTTAATAAACGGAGAACAATGTTTTAAGCCGTTTAAAGAACAAAGTATTTACTACTGTAGCACTTAACAAATAAAATCGCAATCCCTGTAACAATAACTTGCACTTACGACCTTTCGTAATAAAAACTAGCAAAGAAACAAAACGCGGAAAATCATAATTCGAATTTCGAATTGTATCGTTTCTGGGAACTTCTTTCCATTTGGCTTCAGGAGGAATGGAGTCGCATTTAATTTTAAATGTAAGAATTTAGGTACCATTTTAGAACTTTACTTTCTTGGTTAAGATTGGTTTTTAGTGGTTATTGTTTAGGTATTTACTTATATTTTATTTGCATATTTAACTATTATTTTCAGTTTTTACGTGTTGCATTAATGTTTGTGTTGGCCAGGTGGTCGTCGTTACATATTGATATAAATAAAAATATCACGCGTTCTTTATAATGATAACACGACTGCAATTAATAATACTTACACTTGTCGAATTCGCACAGTAAGGGTTATGTAGACAAAAACCAAACGATGAAGTTTTAAAACTCAAAAACTTTATTATTCTCATTTAAGTAACATAGTTAACGTTTAAAATTGACAAAAGTACACGATATAAACAAAATGTTTTGTCCATATGTTGATGTATTAGAAATCAGTTTCAAATTTAATATTGAAATAAAATGAAATCAAATTACATAAAAATCATGGTAATCAAATCATTGAATTCGTTCGGAAGACGTAAAAATCTAATTTTTTACCATTATGATGGCAATTAACACAAGCAGCGGAAATGACCACTGACCAATGACCATGTCACCCTGCATAACTAGTGTTAATGTAGATCTAGACATGCGTAAGCGTGTTAAGCCAAATTATAAAAGTAACAAAAAAATAAATATGAATGAAAAACATATTAACTGTGATGGCTAAAAAGGAATTAAAATATATATGGGTGCCATTTTGAAAGTGTAAATAAATCCAGTGTAGTTGTTGTTGTAGTTTTTAGTGTTTGTTTTTAATAACAAAAGTTTTTTTGGTGGTATAGTTATCTGCAAGACCTTTGACTTGGGACCTAAACATAACAGATGAAGTGTGGGTGTTTTACGCCTTTGCCATGTTAAGTTAGAATTTCGTGTCAGCAAAATACCGGATTACACTTTTGTTCGACCTAGTAATCGAACCCGAGACCTCGTGGTGAGAGGCACATTCGCTAACCACTAAATCAACGCGGCAGATTTTGTTCATTACAACGAAATCCACGCGAACGAAGTCGCGGGCAACTGCCGAAAATATTAAATAAACATAACTAATATCAAGTTCAAAGTCTACTCCATGCATTTCTACTGTTCTGTTACACATAATTATGTTTCTGCTAGTATTGGCTATATTGGCCAAACATTACCAAGTCATGGTCGTGATCGTTAAAATCTTTATTATTTATTAGTTTTCAGGTTTAAATGTAACTAATTCTACATTTACTTAGCAAAAATAGGATACTCCGTCCAAAAACTTCTTCTTTCGTTCATTATTTTTACACTATCTAAGCACGCGTTGCGGCATCGTGAGACGTTTTTGCGTTGGCTGTGCGTATATTTGCCAGGACGTTTTTACGACTGCTTATCTTGTTGTATTATTTAATAAAGGGGTTCTGGTAAGAGGCAACCGTAGCTGGATGGCTAAAGCGGCTGCCCGTGTGCAGTAAGATCGCAGATTCAAATCCTGCCAGTCCCATATCTTTTTCAACTGTTTCTTAATGTTTTTATCCTTTGTTTAAAAAAAGTAACATTGCATACTAATGCTCGTCATCCAAAGAGGCTGTTTATAACGTAATGCTTAACATCCATTCTCTTAACAAATTTAATTACACCTTTCGTACAACATTAACAATGTTTGCCCTTTAGTTATACTTTGAATAACTCGTGAATAACTGTTGAATTATTCATGAATAATACAATAATGTTATAGGCTGATGTCACGAGCGTGTCAGCGGTGAAACAATATTATGTTAATATTTGAACTGCCTTGATGTTCTTTTGGTTAGCGTATGCGTCTCTCACAGTTAGGTCTTGGGTTCGATACCCGAGTCGGGCAAATGTGTTATTTGAAAATGAAAATATTTATTTTGGTCCAAAGAAAACAATCTTCTTCTTCGTCGTGTCGATGGCTAAGTCAAATTTTATTTTGGCTTGCCATCGTGGTGAAAGGATTAGCCAATTCGCTTTGGAGAACTCGCGAATTGCCCAGGGTGCGCCGGACGTAGGAAATCGTTGTGTACGTCACTCGGGGAGGCTCCTTTGAAAGAAAACAATGAGACACACATACATTCAGTATAGAAAGAAAAAAACAAATAAATACAGTAATATGAAAGGCTGTATGCCCAAAGCAAAAATTGCCCTAAATGGGAATTAATAATAAGTGCTTCAAATTTTGAGTAAAGAGAGAGTAGAAAAACTACAAACACAATAATAATAATAATAAAAAACTTTATTACCAAAAGATACATTTATATAATTATGGTTACAAAGTAGTTACAAAGACGGCAAGAAAAAAAGAAAACAAAGCAAATAAAAATAGTAAACTTAAAACAATTATTATCTAGATCATATTATTATCTGATCTTACTAATAGTTATTTATGCAACTGTTCTATAATGAGGGGTATTAAAACAAGAGTGTGATAATAGTATCACATGAGTGTTTTAATACCTAATTATAACAGTTGCATACAAGACTTTATCTACACCCATGATATGAATCCTCTATAAATGTTCTGAAACCATAGGGTATTGTACAGTGTTGTAAGAACTCTATGTAAATTCATGGAAAGTTTAATTAGTGAGTATCTAATACAAACAAACTATGTATAGGTAATAATATAATTATTTATTGTAATAATTATTTACATTTTTCAATACTATTATTGAACAAAAATGGCGGGATACGACGTCAATTCAAAAATTCGAATAAGTTTTTATTTAAATTACGGCGCTGTGGTAGTGAAACGCGCGTGCATGACATGTTCTTTTTTTGAAATTCATAAAGATGCCATGAGAATGTGGCTGTTCGATTAGTAAAAAGAGAAAAATATGATTGTATTATGTGTATTCATAGAGTACCTACATAAAGTGTGTATTGAGTTTTGTGCTGTAAGTAAAGAGTTGTGATGTTTAATATACTTTATTGTGGTGTGATCATCGTGTGAAGATGTTTTATTTAATTTTTCAAGCGGAGCGTCCTTTTTGTGGAGATGGAACATTTTTTGTTGTACGAATAGAGGTAAGAAATTCATGTGTATTACAATATAAATAAATAAAAGATAATTAATTAGTATTAGAATTGTAGAATAAATTAGCTGAAACTCTTTTATCCTGGCGATAAATTGCCAACGCTATTTCTTTATAGCATTATTTGTTTGTACCTTTTCTGTAACACAACGCCATCTTTGGTGTGTTTATTCGGTTTTTTTCCTGAAAATAAACTGAAAACACATCCATAATTATGAGTGACGAAGAGTTACTACTATCAGGTCAGTTTGATTGTATCATTTAAATTTATAGGTTATGGAAAACTAATAATTGTATCAAATTAACTAATAAAAATAAATGAGAACAGAAATAAAAAATATTATACGAAATATATGGATTGTATGTGAAATTATATTATAATGGAATATATTAAAAAAATGGATAATAGTACTATTGATTAAATAATTATTAAATTTATATATAATTTATATTATATTAACAAATTACAAATGTCATGCTTTCATTATCAGATGCTTTTCAGGTTGGTGAGCAGAAGTGAAAAATAAAACTGAGTCTGTCTGTGCAGATAGCAGCAGAAAAAACAAACTAAGTGCCATGAAGCTGGAGTGTGTCACATCCCATACTAATAGTCAATAACCTGTTGGTAAGCATAATTACTTCAAATGAATACAATTCTTTTGTGTATGGAGCAGAATCTTTTTCAAATTGAATTTAAAACCATAAATACTTACACTAAGAAACAGTTGAAAAAGATATGGGACCGGCAGGATTTGAACCTGCGACCTTACTGCACACCGGGCAGTCGCTCTTAGCCATCCAGCTACGGTCGCCTCTTACCGGAACCTTAAATTTCTCAACTGTATGATACGTCATTTCGTGACGTAACGTTCATCCATTTGTTCCTATCTTAAGTAGGATACAAACCAACATGGCGAAGTTACATTCAGCACAAATGTTGTAACGAATGAACGTGTACGTTGGATGGCTAAGTGCGACTGCCCGGTGTGCAGTAAGGTTGCAGGTTCAAATCCTGCCGGTCCCATATCTTTTTCAACTGTTTCTTAGTATAATTTGCTAAGCATAGCTAAATGCTATAAAAATAATTAGAAGACTATAAATACTTTTCAGTGACTTCACTGGAGGTGGCAAATCATTCCAGCAAGATGTAGCTGCATACTTGAAGCATCCTTTAAAGGCAGTTGTTCTGTACCGTGGCATTGACGAGGGAATAGCTGATGAGCGACTGGAGTATAAATCGGGGCAAACATCTTGAGCAAACGACCTTGAATGCGCAGAAACGAATTTTGGGTCTCTTTGGTTACGAGGCTGAGGCGCAGGGGGCGTACCTGCGCGTGATTGGTTGATCAGTCGACCCTTGCCCCGCGCACCGCGTCTTCGTTCCGCTCTCTCCCGAATACACGTGCGTGCAGTGAAGTGCTCACTTTTGTGCTCCGTTATAAATCGTTAGTTGTTGTTGTTATTTGTTGAGTTAAAAGCGGATTTTATCACTGAATATTGTCGGCGATTTTGCCAATATTAAAAACCGAGTTAACTATTGTTTTAAATCGTAAGAAGTTCAAGTTGCACATGTCGGCTATTGTTTATATTTTGGCTATTGCCTGCCACTGCACTCACACAAATACAATTGTCTATACATAATACAATATCCCGAAATAAACAGTAATAATAAATAAAATATTTAATTCTAAAAACTCGACGTAACTAATCATATTTATAGCAATATTTTGCTCGTAAGTGTACGATGCGCAAACTTTCCCCTACCACGTCACCTAATGCTCAAGAAGTTTGCCCATAATTGTAGCTGTAATGATCATGTCTCCAGCTGAGCTTGTCGAAGAGATATGCGGGCTGAGAGGTATTTATCACACCAAACAATAGATTTCATAGGTGCAGTTTCCTCCTAGCAGCCATCTTTAAGATGTTGTGCTGGTTTAGTAACGGGGTTACATGAATTCAATCATTCATTCTTCATAATGTTATAATGGAATTATGCACTTATGATTTTATTTTTATTTTGTATTACTGATTAATTGCAACTAATAATTTTGAATATATTTATTTCAAAAAAGTGTAATTTAGTATGTAAGTATAGATAATAATTTTATATTCCACACAAATTTAATTTGTAATGAATATAGTGAAAACATTTATGTAATAACCATTTACTTAATTTATTTTTAAACATTGGTAAAGGCAAGTCCATAAGTACAGTCGGTAATCTATTATTTTAATGGCATTAATGTAGGAAAATGCAAAAGTTTAATTTGGGATTTTTCCTTCAGGAATGTCTCAATAGCAGCACGGAGTCTGGAATATTGCCCAGGCCATAGGTAGGTATTACCCCGGTGTTTATCTCGCGCCTGCACTACACCACCGAGGCAGAGGATATCGCGAGATATGTCAGCCAGAAGCTGAATCATGTGCTAAGAGTGCAGCTGTTGGAGTCGCGCCGCAACGTCAACTTCAAGGACTTTCGTGGTGCGAGTGCCGACCTGTATGCTGGAACAGGTGCTTGATGTAAGTTTTTGGCCGCAGGGTGTTGTTTTCCGTCGCTTCCGTCGGAACTATACCCCAGGAACGCACAAAGACTTAGTGCAAAGGAAGTGAATTTATTATTATGTATTTTTAGGTTAAGGTATATATCTATGGGCCTATGCAGCCTGAAATAAATGATTTACTATTATTATCATATACCTCTGCTACACCAATGCGATGTTATAATCAAAACTTGTATTTCCACACTCTATTACACTTTTAGAATCTCGATCTAATTAATTAGTCTGAATAATAAATTATTCAAATAATAAATCAATCATTTGAAGTGTTATTTTAATATAATGATGAATTATTATGGAAGTGATGAGTTTACGACATTTCCTTATACACTTTAATTGTGCGATTAATTTGTATTTATATACAGGAATGCAATTGGATTCAAAATATTATTAAAAATATGTAAAGGTGCTCCCAGACTGAAGAGCATTTGCCAGTAATGTTACACTTGTAACTGACCGAAAGGTTCTCAATTCGATTATGAATTTTTCAAGTGGGCTAAATCAAACAAAGAGTGTTCAAAGGAGTCGCGAGTTCGATTTTAATGAAAACAAAAACTGCATCATTGGATTTTAGAAAAAGTAATAATCCTAGCAAGGATTCGAACCCAATGATGTTGAAAAAAAAACACGTTATTACACCACTCAATATCGTTGTTAATAAGAATCGATTTCTGGGAAGTAATTATATACGGGGAACTTTACGGGGAACGGGAAAGAGCGATTTTTAAGAAAATATTTTTTTCCGAGTAACTATAGCCTGAAAACTTCGACAAAATACGAAAAAGACTCTTTGTAGTATTTTGTGCAAAATGACTGTCGTACAAGATTTAAATTAATGACGCCAATTCGCTTTACGTTCTAATTTCAAATGTTTATTTTTTACTGTGGCCCATAACCGCAAAGAGATAATCGAAATTTGAAATTAGAACATAATGCAGTGAAGATACTACATCCACTGTTCTACAGGCACTGGGGGTGTGTATTTAATAAAAATATGATAATCTCTTTGATTATATATCGCTTCAATCAAGGCGGATAAGAAGCATTTTATTAAAATTTAACATTTTCCTTAGGTTTGCCGTATATCATTACTTCCCAGAAATCAATCCTTATTAACAACACTATCGGATGGTTTAATGATACAGGGTGTGGTTTATCTTTCAAAATCATTGGGTTCGATTATTGCCTAGGATTGTTGAATTTTCAAAAATCTAATGATGCTTTCGCATTTTTGTTGAAGGTGATTGCCCTGCATACCTAACTCTTTGGCCCACTGTACATATGTAGCTAAATATTTAATTTCATGATTAACGTAAAATTATTTTAGGACATGTACAATGTATTTAGTATGTATCTCTTAATAAACATTGATTTGCGTATTATTATGTATAATATTTATAATATGTATCTATTTGTTATTTTTCATTAACACATAACATTATGTACTAACTACATAATGCATAAAACCAGCGATTTTTAACCGACTTCTTTCATAAAATCGATTATCCGGATTGTCGATTACCCGAATGCCTTACGACAACAATTAGTCCGGTTAATCGAGTTTCTACTGTATATATAGGTATATATACTAGCTTTTACCCGCAACTTCATTTGCGTGTAATTCGTTATATTAGGTTGTAGCTGCAGCTGTCCCGCAATTATAAAAATATACAGTTAAAATATAAATATAAATATCTCACAACTTACAAAACGCCCTCTAGTCCCAAACTTAGCAGAGCTTAGTTTGGCTCGTGACCACGAATGATGCAAGTCATTTCAAAACGTCGAGCATAGGTATTTATTTACTTTTATAATAATTACGCGATTAAGACCCGTTCTCTAATTTTCTAAAAATGTTCTCAAATCGCGAAAGTTTAAAAACATATAAGCAGAGCTTGTACTATGGGTACTAGAATAACTGATACTAATACATATATACTTTTCTTTTGTAAATACATGCTTATTATACATAGAAACACCCAGACTAAGACAAACCCCCATGTTCATGCACACAAGGATTTGTTTTCGCGGGATTTAAACCCGCGGCCTCGGCGTCGCAGGCAGGTACACTACCCACTCCGCCATCCGAGAATCGAACTCGCGAATTGAGAGCTTGCAATTCTAGCAACATGCTATCGCAAAAAATAAAATAAATATAAATAAATAAAATATTAGCTTTGCCTTTCAGAAGCTACAAATAATTAATTAATCAAACCACGTCAATAATTTTAATTTCCAATGTTTTATATCAATGATTAAACTGACATAAAATATTATTGGGGTTCCGTAATCTGTTTAATTTAATTTGGACTCGTTTCAGAGGTAGTGGACAGACAGAGCACAAAACAGAAAAATACCCATCGGAGCTGGTACTTAGTTTGATTTTAACCTGATTCTAAACAGTTGGATTAAAATTAATCTAAGCCCCGGTTATTCAAATCATTGTAATTAGTATAATTTTTATTTTCTATATTCATCAACCTCATCACTCTTAACCTTCGCTGTACGTATCACTTGTACGCCGATGACCTGCAATTGTACTCACAAATAGGAATCGATTGTTTAGATGCAGCGATCGATGACATTAATAGGGACCTTGTAACCATATTGGTCTGCTCGGTTTGGCTTGTCAGTTAACCCTAATAAATGTCAGGCAATCATAGTAGGTAGTAGACGCACCATGGCTAAAGTCGATCATGAGAACATCTGCCCAATTATTTTTAACGGTGCTGTCATTCCCATTACCCCTAATGTGAAAGATCTGGGAATTCATATAGATGCAAATCTTGATTGGTGTACTCAGGTTGCGAATATCAGTCGAAAAGTGACTGGTAGTCTGCAGGTTCTCTACCGCCTGAAGAATTTCCTTCCATCCAAAACTAAAACAATGCTTGTGCAGACTTTGATATTTCCCATCATCGAGTATGGTGATATATGCTATCTCGACCTGAATGCAGATCTCCTCAATAAACTTGATCGACTTCTCAATAATTGCATTCGGTTCGTATTCAATCTTCGCAAGTATGACCATATATCGTCTTACCGGTCTCAATTGAGATGGCTGCCTATCCGGCAGCGTCGCAGTCTGCGTACTCTAACCACACTTTATACTATCCTAAAATCACCACACTCTCCTACTTATTTAAAATCTCACTTTCAGTATCTTTGCTCCAGTCACGAAAAAAGCCTCCGTTCTACTAACAACCTTCTTCTTTTTTGTCCTTCTCATACCTCTTCTTTAGTTCATTCTTCATTCTACATTCAATCCATTCTTCTTTGGAATGCACTCCCCCTTGAGATCAGGATGTACAACACCCGGGACACTTTCAAAATTAAAGTACGTCATCTTCTTCAAGGTGAAACGACAGCAGAGTCATTAAAAGTTTAATATCTTCTGTGTAAATATTATAATATGTATTATTTTAATGTATGTATTAGTATATTTGTTACCATATTTATGTATTTGAATTGTTGATATTACATTAGATCGATCGATAGATCATTGTAATTAGTATAATTTAGTTTTACTTATAATTTATTTTTATATCATTTGTTTGTAATATTTTGTTACCATACCATTTTGTTACATATTTGTTACCATATTTATGTATTTGAATTGTTGATATTACATTAGATCGATCGATAGATCATTGTAATTAGTATAATTTAGTTTTACTTATAATTTATTTTTATATCATTTGTTTGTAATATTTTGACGTGTTCAAGCGCCTTCTATGAAAATAAATGATTTGAATTTGAATTTGAAAATAGGCATGATGACTAATTTTTATTTTTGTATGTAATTGAAACACCTCTTGATATAAGAAACATCATTACAAGAATTACTTTGACCTAACATAAACTTCCTGAGATAATACAATTTCAAATTCACATTAATAATAGACTCGCCCAAACGCTCCAAACAAAAGGCTACTCAAGCGTGACGTCACGCTTGAGTATTTTGTATGTGAAGTTATGAATTTTGTTTGATAGCCATACGAAATATTGCGTTTATAAAAATGGTTTTATTACAAATATTGCTATAATTTGTGTGAGTAATTTAATGATAAAAAAAAATCGAATAATTTCGTATTTTCAAAATGAACTCGTCCATAAAACTTTGAATGATCATAAAATGAATTAGATTTATAGTATGTAACAAAAAATTATTTCAATTGGTTTATGTTTACCTATAGTTTGATAAGGTATCCTTTATTATACTATCTATAAGATCAGTCACCATGCCTATTTTGGTCGTGTATGGGGAAGACCTTTGCTCAGCACACATCATAGGTTAGAAAAAAAAACTTTATCTGTTATGTTTAGGTGTCATGTGATGAGAGTTGAGTCTATCGCCATTTACCGGGCACAATTCCAGACTAGAAGCTGCTACTAAGAAATTACTAACACTATTGCCAGACCCGAGACTCGAATCGGCAACTCACTCATTTGTATTTTTGTTTCAAAAAACTGTTTTAATTAAAAAATGTGTTCGCCATTACGTACGGAACCTTTCACATCAGCTCGACTCACACCTAGCCATTTTAAAGACATTTAAATCCACACATTTTGCATTATTTCGCAAACAATAAATTAAATATTATTCAAGTTGATAACTTCTCCTTGTAACAATAATTACTAGTTAAATAAATGAATAAATTAAATAAATACCCAATTTATCAACAAATATATAAATCCATCAATTTATAAACACATATTTAAATAAGTAAATGCATATATTCATTAATAAAAACAAATTCTAAATAAAATGAATTGTTGTAAAAAGTTTCGAGGGACGAAACTTCACCGACCACCGTCTTACCTTTAACCTGCCATCAAAATAATTTACTTGTAGTAGAGGAACTCGTGCCCCAGACGGAGCCGCGGAAACCCATCGATTTGCAAGTTAAGCTAACCGCGGTCTGACATTGGATGGGTGACCATTTTAACATAACGAGTTTTCCTTTATGCCTCGGAGAGTACGTAAAGCCGTCGGTCCCGGTTGCCATTTGAACATCTATGGCAGTCGTTACAGATACTTTCCAACTCCAACTATATACTTCTAATTAAATTCGTTGCGGGTTCCAAGACAATTTTAACTCTCCCTGGGATTGCCCGTGTGTCATACACGGTGCCTTTCAGTTGGTTACCGCTGTAGATCCTGGCGTCACAGGAGTCACAGTGGTGGGCGTGTGGGTGGGATTATATCTCGTTAAAAAAAAAGTCATTACAGATAGTAAGAAGCCAGAAAGCCTAACAAAGAGTATCCTCGTATACCTCATACTTGGTTGTGGAGGTCTGAAGACAGTCACTCCACATAAAATACTGATATTCAGTTAAATCAGTTAGAGTTAGACTAACAAACTACCTCAATATCAGCAACCTGTTGCCACAGAATGTGGTGCTTGCATTACTGATCTCAACAGCAAACCGGAAGGTTTGCTGTTGAGATCAGTTCTCGAAATTACTGGAGGCATAACACCGTAGTCCTCAGCTGCAGCGACGCATCTATAATCTGCTTTTGTGGATTGTTGCTGTTCATGGGCTGTACTCCACTTACCATCAGGTGGACTACACGTTCGTTCGCTGTGGGCGTAGTATAAAAAAAAAAACATATCAGGTGAAATCTACCATTTAGGGCATTGGTTCCCAAAGTGGGCGATAACGCCCTCTTGTGGGCGCTGCAGGTCTCAAGGGGGGCGGTATGAGACCCAGAAAAAAATAGAGGCGTTGTGTACAGGCCTGAGGTGAATAAATGGGGGCGCTAAAAAAATATTTATTCTCAAAGTGGGCAGTAGAGAAAATAAGTTTGGGAACCACTGATTTAGGGCAATGTAGGCGTGTTGTTATGTTCTGATTCCACCTGATGGTAAGTGGTAACTTCAGCCCAGTAACATCATCACAAGAGCTCTACCACCAGTAAAAATAAATGTTTAAATGTTTAAGTCGGATATGATAGATAATGAGACTATCGCCATCTTCCACGGCAATTTCAGACTCCGAGCTCCTATTGAGGATTTCCGGACGGCAAAATCTTAAATAACACTTGTTTTCTTTAATAATAATACTAAAAATTATACATCATCTATAAGTAAATCTATTTCCAAACATGCTAAAAATAATATTGGTTTAGTCATACAAATAATTTATGCAAATTTTTATGTAATAGGTATGTTAATTATTGTATGTCATTACTATACAGGGTGTAAATGACATTGTGACAAAGAATGCTACGGATTTAGTAGGTACACGATTCTGAGACAAATTGCAAAAACTTTTTTGAATTAAGGACTTTTCTACCAATTATGGAAGAGTAATGTTACCCAAAGCACTAGACTATTCTAATTATTTCTTTCCATTTGTCAAATTTCAGGGTTTAAATTTTTTTCTTAAGTTATCACAAAAAAGTGTTTTTGCAAGTCGATTCTCGTGCGTTCGTGATTTTTTAAGCTAAGTGTAATGAGTGTAAACAACATCCTAAGGGTCCTTTCATCGGCGCCATGGTATGCTCGCAACTCGGAAATCCACGAGTACCTGGAAATGCCAACGATCGAGCAAGAAATAATAAACTACTCGGACAACTATAGGGACCGTCTATCAAACCATCCAAACCCATTATCCAGTATGCTTTTGCAGCCAAATCCAATTGGAAGACTCAAGAGAGCCGACGTGCTGACTCACTAAGGGGAGATGGGGCAATGGCTCTACCTCGCCTAACGCAAACTTCTTGCAACTCTCCTGATTATAGTCTCCACGACTGATCGCAGGACATCAAAAGGAAAAAAAAAATGTTATGAAAATAGGACTAATTTAATTTGCCGAATTTTAGCAATTCCCGGTGAATATATAATAAATTGCAACAAATTTGTCTCAGATTCAACTGGTAAGGCTTCGTCACGAAATCTTTTACATTTACACCCCGTATACAAATTTATGAGTAGTTATATTTTAGTAACACGTGAAATGTGTGACTTCGGCGTCGTAGGCAGGTGCACTAACCACTCCGCCATCCGGTAGTCTAAGATTAGTTGACTCTTCACGTGACCAGAAGGCCGGCTTCTATTTTGGACAAAGGATCAGCATTGCCATACAACAACGTGGCAATGCCGCCAGCCTTCTGGGCACGTTACCTGCGGTCGACATCGATGCGGACGTATTTTTGTCACCTGATTTTTTTACGAGATTTAGTTTTTTTTAATAATTTTATCATAAATAGATAAAATTCTCGTGTCACAATGTTAGTTACCTTACTCCTGCGAAACGGCTTTACTGATTTTTACCAAATTCTATATGCATATTCAGTATGTCTGAGAATCGGCTACTATCTATTTTTCATACCCCTAAGTGATAAGGGTTGTTCACACTTAACATGGCGAAGTGCGTAGTGTACCTGCCTGCGACGCCGAGGTCGCGGGTTCGATTCCCGCTTAAGACAAATCTTTGTGTGCATGAACATGGAGGTTTGTCTTAGTCTGGGTGTTTCTATGTATAATAAGTTACCAAAGAAAAGTATAATGTATTAATATCAGTTATTCTAGTAACCAAAATACAAGCTCTGCTTAGTTTGGGACTAGATGGCGTTGTGTGTAAGTTGTAAGATATTTATTTATTTAAAAAAGAAAATTTATTTTTTATTTTTGGACAAAACTTTTTGTTTTTATTTTCTATAATGTGGCATTAAATAATACATACAACCCTAATTTTTACCCTTTTATCACCAACCCCTATTTTTTAATAGCAATTTTAGTAACCTTAGCGCTTTTGACAATATGAACTTTTTGAATGTACCTTTATGGGGTTTGACATAACATTGACATAATGCGTGCTGCAAATATCGTCACAGAGAATGTATGCATAGTTGAGACAGGACGTCTGTCGGGTCTTTTATTTGATGTATATAATATAGTTAGCTATTTCTTTAATTAGTTTTAACGATTAAATTGTAGATAAGTTAGTAAATATTTAAATTTTATGTATGTAATAATAAAGTCACTTGAGAAACATCGAGTACAAAATTTATTATTGTCATAGTTCATTAATTAATATAAAAGGTTATGCAAATTGCTATGATTATAATTATGTGATTCCTTGTTAATGATAAGTAATAAAATGCGAGATTTACTTGTAACTTTGTGCGTGAGAATTTTGTATGTCATTTAATATTATCGGGAGGATATTATAATATGCAATGGTACACCAAAGGTCCTCGATTGTTGATGACATTAATTACTGCCTGCCTCTTGCACTCAGGCCGTACACCATACGGCCTGAGTGCACGCTCAAATCCAGAAAAAAACCGACTTTAATTATTAATGAACTAAAAAGTAAAAAAATATTTAAGAGCGTGTATTCCTTTTCAAAATGTAACTGTCAATTTTTGTAGTGTTTTGGGAATATTTCGTAAAAACTGAATGAAAGTATGATTTTATTCAACTAACTTTTTAGAATGTGGGCTTTAAAAGGTAAATATGACAATTACATTTAATAACTAAAGCATACTTTTCTATTTTATCAGTTGAAAGAGTATTAACTGTTAAGTTGATAAATTACAAAATTATGCTGTATTTACGAATGAAATTGTTATATTTACCTTTCAAAACTTGCATTCTAAAAAGTAAGTTGAATAAAATCATACTTTCATTCAGTTTTTACGAAATATTCCCAAAACACTATAAAAATTGACAGTTACATTTTGAAAAGGAATACACGCTCTTAAGTAATATTCAACGTCTCGCCTCATCTGTATGTAACTTGAAAGAATACAGAAAATGGCCTTAAGGTCTATATTTAAAGAATTATCCCCGTACTCCTAACCGTTGAGGAGGTGTAGCTTCCAGCATCAGCTCAGCAACATGAAATGCTGACTGCTAGATGCAAATGTCTGAGTAGTTTTAGGTTATATACGAAAAAACAATATAGAAGCTTCTAAAATTTTAGGGTTGCCCTCGATTCATGTCATCCCCAATATTAATATAAAATTATTATAGAAGCAGTGGAAATTTTTAAAGTAAAACTCAAAAAAAAATAGATTTCTGAATTATCCCTTATTAAGAATTGATGAACGAATCTGGAAAAATGCAAACTTCAGTGTTAGAAGCAAGTTGTCTCAACTCTTCTAGAGTTCCACAAAGTTCTTCAGCACTGGATTCACTATTTTTTTGTTAATCCCTTGGGGGTAGGCAGAGGCGATAGTACGCCGTGTGATTAACACGTTAGTCTAATAAGGTGTAGAAATAGTACAAAAAAGATTTTACTGGAGAAAATGTGTAAAAAATTACAGTGCGACAAATAACATGTGTGTGAAAAATATAAACGTAGTTAATTGATGTAATGTATACTAAATTGTTAAAATGTGAAAAGTAATAGTAAGAATGAGTATTATTGAATTATGAAGTATATTAATAAAATGTTTAAAAATAAGAATAATTAATAAATATATAAAATAAGTTACAATTAATAAATGTAAAAAATATATAATAATATGCAGATGTAAAAAGGTAGCTTTTTCTCCCAAGAAACTGCTATGCAGTTTGGCGGAATTATTGTTATTGGGTTAAGGCATGTTTATTAAATAAATATTTTTTCATTTCATTTTCATTTTCATTCGATTAGTGTATAGGTTGAATTTTCAGGCTGGACAAAAGTGTAATTACGCATATTTAATGTTAGAAATGGGTTAATTTCCTAAGTAATAAAATGAAAAATCTAATAAATACGTCGATCATAATTCATGGGGCGGCAACACCAGCTTACTCGGTGCACTGAATCATGAAATACAGACGCCCTATCCTATCATGGAAACTAAACATAACAGGTGAAGTGTGAGCTTTTTGTACTTGTACACCCCTTTTTTTTGTCGGTGAAAATACCTCACCGTATACCACACCGCTGGGGGGTACGGTTCAGTTATGTGGCGCCCACTAAACACCGCCGTGTGCCATCGAGCCGCGTGGTGGTGCCCGCCGGAACCGCGAATACCTTATCAGCGACCACCGTGGCTATGTCCGAAAGTGGGCCCACCTCAGAGCAACCGATGCCATAGGGTCAAAGCATGGCATAAAGAAACTACGCCATACTCGAATCTAAATGACAACTGTGGTAATCCCCGCTTTGGGGGCTGGACACGTTATATTACATTTTAGAGGCCAGATACCTAAAAAATACAAATATCAAAAGTCAACATACGGCCAGTGAATCATCATCATTATCATTAATCTATAATAAAAACTATAATAACGTTACGCAGTAATACACCATTTTTTATTCGTTTTTGTAGGCCTAACTTCATCACCCAACCGGAACACATTACACGTACAGTGGGCCAAGCAATTAGGTATGCAGGGCAAAAACTTCTATGCCATAGTGCAAACTGACTGCAATAGATATGCATGTGTGAATTACATATTTAATAAATGTAATATACCCACTATTTAGATATGTAACTCACTTATCCATAACTGGTGTAGTAAGTCTTTACTTAGACTTTTTTTTATACTATGGTAACTGGAGTACAGCCCATGGACATCAACAATCCACAAAAGCAGATTATAGATGCGTCGCTGCAGCTGAGGACTACGGTGTTATGTCTCATGTGCCAGTAATTTCAGGGCCTGATCTCACCACCAAACCGGAACACAGTAATTCTTCTTCGTCGTGTCGATGGCAGAGTCAAATTTTATTGGTCCAATAAGTGGCCACTGTTATGGCGCTCTCGTCGGCGTTCATGAGCGCCTCTCTTGTGCAGGTGGTAGGGCATTTTGGACAGTCAGTAAGGTGGTCAAGGTTTTGACTTGCCATCGTGGTGAAAGGATTAGCCAATTCGCTTTTAAGTACTCGCGAATTGCCCAGGGTGCGCCGGACGTAGGGAATTGTTGTGTACGTCACTCGGGGAGGCTCCTTTCATGCACCACACAGTAATGGAAGCACTACTATTTGGCGGCAGGTTAAAGGTGAGACGGTGGTGCTGCCGCCCTCGAGCTCATTCACAAGAGCTCTACCACCTTAGAAGTTTTTGCCCTGCATAGCTAACTCGTTGGCCCACTGTACATACTGTAACGTAGTCTACTAATGACTAGTTAGGTAGGCAGAATAAATAGAAACAATCGATAGATTAACAAAGGTATTATTATTCTATATATTTATATCTATTAAATACAAGGTAGTCTCAAGGCGTAGGTTGGTAGGTAGGTAAGTGGTTTGGTAAAGTCCTGGCGCAGCGAAGTGAGGAACACTTAACTCGGCGCTGGTGACCGCAGGCAAGGAGGCCGCGTCGCGCACGCAGGTCCTTTATATACCCCACAGGGGTCTGCAGTGGGGGGCGCATCTTGAGGTAGGGGTGGCCGTGCGGTTGCGACGTCACACACCCCCTCCGTTAGGGCAGAATTTTTCTTAAAAAATTCGGCTCCTGGCTGACATGGAAGACCTCAGGAGCAGTTCTTAAGCAGCAACGGCAGCTCGATCCGGCTTTACTGAAATCAGAACAATAAGTGTATATAAAAAAAAATAACTAGAAAAAATATGAAGTTACGATACCTAAATAAAATTGAAAAGAACCGGAGTGATCGAGCCAAACGCATTCAATACAATAACAATGTCATGATGTCATTCAAAAATAACACTACGTGCAACCTATTAAGATTGAATTTTTACTAATTAAAGAAGATTATTGAAACTCATTCTTATCTAACGGAACTAAATATAACTAAAAATGTAAGTATAACAACTTGTTTACCAAGTAGCGCGTTAGCGAAGTAGTATTGGGTGTGCGCGTCTACACAGAAGGCATGACACATTTCAAGATGAATGAATGAACAACATCGTATAGTTGAAAATAATAGAATTCGACATCATTAGTAGATGTGATTCTAAAGGAATTATGAGCGTGAAGAATATTAGCGAACAAAATGGTATACCCGATTCGACAATGAGAATTTTAACCACTGAACCATAGGGTAAATTTTTTTTTTTTTTTTTTTTTTTTTATACCATTATTGTTTATAGTTTATTTGTTTAATATCCTTTATATGCCATTCGCCAAGTGGCTTATCAGACATATCTGCTAGTTTGTACACTAATGGAGACTTTTTTGCTACGATTTTACATTTAATAAATTTAGGAGCGAGTTTTTTACAAAAATATTTATCCTTATCGCTCAAGTAAAAGGTACGTTTCCAAACAATATCACCAACATTGAATTCTGCCGTTTTACGGCGAAGATTATAAGAATGACAATTACGCTTGTGTGCACCTATTAGCGCTGCCTGTACTCTCTCGAAAATAGAGGATAAGTAGCCTAGTGACTCAGCATAACTATCACGTGGCTCATGAATTATATTAGTATCAGATTTACTAGAAACATAATGAGAACCACAGGTTACCGTTTCACGCCCGAATACGATCATAGATGGTGTAAAACCGGTTACTTCGTTTACTGCACAATTCATTGCGAACTGAATTTTAGGTATAAGTGTATCCCATATATATGCGTTGATCGTTTGAAATGAACGTAGAAACAGCTGTTATTATAGTTTTATTATATCTTTCTACCGTATTTACATGAGGTGCATAAAACGGTGTGTAATGTAAATTTGGAATTTTATATTTATTTAACAAGTTTTTAAAAGTTGCGCTTATAAATTGTTTGCCATTGTCTAGTACTACGGTAGATGGAATACCATGTACCAGAAAAACTTTTTCCTCTAAGATTCTAGTTATTACGTCAGCAGTCGCACGTTTAATAGGGAAAAGTAAACAATATTTTGAGAAACAACAACAAACGACAAAAATAAAAATGTTCTGTTGCCTTGTAGGAGGCAAGGGACCAATCAAATCAATACTTATCATTTGAAAAGGTTTAGAACAAGACTTAGGTTCACCCATAAGACCCAAAGTTGCATGATTCTGATGCTTATGTGCGATGCAACTATCACAAGAATTTACCGCTTTTACAACATCGGAATACATTCCAGGCCAATAATAATTGAGGGCTAAACGTTTGAAAGTTTTGAAAATACCCATATGACCCGCCGTAGGGGAGGAATGGCTCTGAAGTATTACTTCGTTTCTCCGTTCAGATGGAACTACTTCCTTCCACTGAAATTCTCTGGTAAGAGGATTAAGACTCTTTTTGAAACGATATAATTTATTACTGATTACTTGATAGTCAACAAAGGATGTAGGAGACTGCGAACAACCATTAAAAATATTCAAATACCAAGTGTCATTAGTAGATAAGGAACTACCATCTGGGAGGAGATTACTATCGATATCCATAATATTAGGTGATCGAGAAAGAAAATCTGGTACAATATTATCTGAACCACGACGGTGTCTTATTTCAAAGTTATAAGAGGAAAGACGAACTCCCCACCTGGCTAATCGCCCTGTAGGGTTGTTCAGTTTTAAAAACCATTTCAAAGCAGCATGATCGGTGTACACAATAAATTGTTTTCCGTTTTCAACATAACACCGCCAATGTTCGATAGCAGATAAGACAGCAAGCGCTTCGCGCTCAGTAGCACTGTAATTTTTTTCCTGGTCCGATAAGGATTTACTATAAAAGGCTATGACTCTTTCCTGTCCCTCCTTGACCTGGCAAAGTACAGCTCCAATGCCGTAATCACTAGCATCGGCGTGTATTTCAAAAGGCTGATCAAAATCGGGACAACATAAGACCGAGGAAGAAGATAAACATTTTTTTAATTTATTAAAAGCTACATCCGCCTCTTGCGACCAAGCGAACAGTGGAGCCTTTTTGCCGTTAGAAGTTAATTTATTTAAGGGAGCCGCTAAAGTACTAAAATCGGGTATGAACCTTCTATACCACGATGCAGCACCCAGAAAACGACGTACCTCTTTTTTATTTGTCGGAGTGGAATAACTTGTAATTGATTTTACCTTCTCAGGATCTGCATGAAGACCTTCTGAATCCACTATATAGCCCAAATATTTAAGTTTGTCTTTGAAAAAATTACATTTTTCTAAATTTATAGTTAAGTTTGCATATTTTAATTTGTTAAGTATTTTAATTAGAAGTGAAATGTGATTTTCAAAGGAATTTGTCACACATACGATGTCATCAACGAAACAAAAAACCTTGTTTTCAAATTCGGGCCCGTAAAATAAAATATCTGCTAAACGCTGTTGTGTCGCAGGAGCATTTGTTAAACCAAAAGGCATGGATTTAAATTGAAAAGTTCCACGTGACGGAATGTAAAAAGCAGTTTTACAACGGTCCTCTGCCCTTATTGACGTCTGCCAGAAACATTTAGATATATCTAAACTAGTTAGGTACTTAGCGTCTCTCAAGTTATCCAGAATCTCAGAGATATAAGGCAAATTGTACGCGTCTTTTTTTGTTACCGAATTTAGTTTACGGCTGTCGAGACAAAAACGCAATTCACCATTTTTTTTAGGCGTTAAAATGACGGGATTAGACCAAGGGCTTTCAGATGGTTCAATGACATCTTCTGCCAACATTGCATCGACATGTTTTAACAAAATACGCTGTTTATCGGGAGACATACGATAGTATCGCTGACGAATAGGTGGACTATCACCTGTATCAATCGAATGAGTAATGAGTGAAGTTCGGCCGAGCCCTCGCCGTTCATAAGATATATCGGTGAATTGGGCGATGATGTCGTTAGCAGTAGCTCTCTGCTCATCAGACAAATGATCAAAAGATACCAAGTGACTGGTAGAACTAGGCCGTAGTTCCGAAACAACAACGTCGTTATTATTTTTCGTGAGTAAAATAGATTCCAATTGATCAGGGAACAACCCAAAACCCCTCCAGAAATCCATACCAAGGATTAAAGTTTTCTTAATACCCGGTACAATATGAGTAACAAGAGAAATAATTTTATTTTGAAATTCAAAAGGAAGTACCACTGAGCCAAGTGAAGAATATTTATCGCCACCAGCGGTGATAAAATCCAGAGGTTTAGAATGTAATAATTTAGATTTATCCAAAAAAAGTTTGTGGGAATTATTACCCAAAATAGTTACACATGAACCAGTGTCTAGTAAACCAACAGTGTTCTTCCCGTTAACCGTAACGGGGATAAATGGAGTATAATTAATGTTAGAATTAACGATTGAGGAAAGTTGATATGAATTAAAAAATTTAGATACATAATTTAGCCAATTATGCCATTCATTTTTACATGTTTTAACAATTACTTTTGATTTTCCCCAACCGTATTTTTTACGTTTTTTGAATTTTTATTAGTTTTATTGTTACAACTAGGACAGTCTAAAACTCGATAGCCAGGTAATCCGCATTTAAAACAAACCAAAAAACGAGGTTGACGACAATATTTTAAAGAATGTGAATCTGTTCTGCATCTCGGACAGTATAATTTAGGTATAGCAGTACTAGTGACAGAAACAGCATTGACGCTCGGTTCAGCAGAATTACTATTTTCTGTCGAACATTGATCTGTATTTAAAACATTGTAAGTAGGTTTAAAGTACTTATGTTTTTTGTAAGAATTATTGCTATAAGAAGTTTTTTTCGAATTCGTATCATTGGGATATCTATAAGCAAAATCTGGCGCTAGAGTATTGGCAGTAATTTTAGGTGGTTCCGAAAATTCCTTGCTACGACTGTCATACTTCTCAAAATTTCTACAAACACTAATTAAAGAAGGAATATCCACAATATTGCCAGTTAAGAGTGAATTTGTATAACACGGCCTGATATTATTTAATAGTATTTCTAATTTAATAGACTCGCTGATGGGTACGTCCAGACAGGAAAATAACCCTTGCATTTTAGATACATAGATGGTTATGTTCTCTTTTTCACCTTGAGTACGAGCCCTAATTTCCGACATTAATTTAAAGTCATAGTTATGAGGACTGAAATCGCGTTTTAACAAAATACACAAATCCTTCCAGGAACGAACACTATCTTTAATTGAACGAAACCAATGCAAAGCATCATCACAAAATACCTCAAAAGCAAAAGAAAGTATTCTATCTTCGGGTATACCTCGACACGACATGAACTCGTCAACCTTCTGAATAAACGCCCTCACACAGGTTCGACCGCCATATTTAAACTTACAGATTTCAGAAAACATTTTGCGTTCATTTATAAAATCCACGTGTTGAACTTCACGTGGTAATGAACACGTTGGCTCGACCACATGACACGGTACATTGGTAGGAACCGACCACGTGGTAAAAGATGCTAAGATTTTATAATTAGCGTGAAACATATCCCATACAACTTGGATTGATGATTTATCAGTAAGCAACGAAGTATCTATTCTTGATAATCTATGAAAAACATGATGCATAATAGATTCCGATCTAACAAACAGGTTTTTATCATAATGAGTTTGCAAAGTCAAAAGGTTATTTGAAACGCGCAACAATGAGCCATTACATGCGGTAATATCAACATCTGGCGAAAAGCACGACGATATTATTTCATCAAATGCCAGGTCTGACAATTTAGCAATTTGTTTACGCAATTCCTCAACCGTAATTGATTTTTCAGGCACAACACCACCTCTTACAAGCACTTCATATTCGAGCTCAGCCTTACTTAAATGATTAAATTTGATAGCATAAGCCATATTTAAAAAAAAATTGATTGGGAATTACGCACACAAAGATACACAATTATTTGAAAAAAAATGAATCCGTCCAAAAGGTGATAAGAATGTGTTTCTTTTTTTTTTTTTTTTTTTAGCACATAAAAGTAGAAGTTTTTGTAGGTTATTTAAAACACGAGGTGAAACGAGTGAGATAATAGAATAAAAAAAAACACCGTACGCACCTTTCGGACGAAGAAAAGAAATATACACAGAAATAACACACAATTAAATAACTGCCAAGACTTAACCAAACCATGTACCATATAACCTCTATTGTTGGGCGCCGCTGTAACGTAGTCTACTAATGACTAGTTAGGTAGGCAGAATAAATAGAAACAATCGATAGATTAACAAAGGTATTATTATTCTATATATTTATATCTATTAAATACAAGGTAGTCTCAAGGCGTAGGTTGGTAGGTAGGTAAGTGGTTTGGTAAAGTCCTGGCGCAGCGAAGTGAGGAACACTTAACTCGGCGCTGGTGACCGCAGGCAAGAAGGCCGCGTCGCGCACGCAGGTCCTTTATATACCCCACAGGGGTCTGCAGTGGGGGGCGCATCTTGAGGTAGGGGTGGCCGTGCGGTTGCGACGTCACAATACGGCTACCCATCAATCTATTCATGACCAGTATACGATGGTCTCGCGTTGTATAGGGTTCCCGTACAATGCGAGACCAGTTTACACTGGAAATGAATAGGTTGTATAGGTTGATCGTTAGCCGTGACTACACAGAAGTACAGTAGGTATCTACTTCTATTAGCGGCAGGTTAAAGGTGAGACAATGGTTTTTCTACATCGAGCACGTTTATAAGAAAAAATCTTTCAATCTTCTTCTTCGTCGTGTCGATGGCTGAGTCAAATTTTATTTTGACTTGCCATCGTGGTGAAAGGTAGCCAATTCGCTTTGGAGAACTAGCGAATTGCCCAAGGTGCGCCGGACGTAGGGAATCGTTGTACATTTTTCCACTTTGGAAGCGTCTCTCGCGCAAACTATTCAGTTTAGAATTTTTTTTATTAGAAATCTCAATATTATTTTTGAAGACCTATCCATAGATCTCACACGTATGGGTTTGATGAAAAAAAAATGAGTTTCAGTTCTAAGTATGGAGAACCTCAAAAATTTATTGTTTTTTTTCTATTTTTGTATGAAAATCTTAATGCGGTTCACCGAATACATCTACTACCAAGTTTCCACAGTATAGCTCTTATAGTTACGGAAAAAGTGGCTGTGACATACGGACGGACAGACATGACGAATCTATAAGGGTTCCGTTTTTTGCCATTCGGCTACGGAACCCTAAAAATATTTCACTTTTCCCGACCAAATTGGATGTTCGCAATGAATGAATACTGACGATTTTATGGCAGCTGTAGTTTTATTTGACAAATTTTGCCATGTCGCATTCACTCTGTATAACAAAGTACAGCGTGTTTTCCACTGCTTGGCGTCCCGTGGCAAGTCGCGTGCAGTGGAAAGACGCCCTAAATAAACTTCAACTTTAAAACTTAAAGTGCGCAAACTACTTACCGATCAATTGGCAGAATCATCATAGTGTTAAATTTAGCTTTTATCATCTTCTATATATATTTCTTGTTTATGTATTATATTACTGTATTTATTCACATATGTAATATATTTTATAGCATTTTGTATATCTATGTACCTATTGTATGTTTTTTATGTATTGGTTTGATATATATTCAACACTGTAAACACTTCTTTTCTCATATTGCACCTACCCTTGTTTTTCTCTGCACCACCCAAGGTTGACTGTTGGAGAATGCCACTAGGCATTAAGTTCGCCTCTGTACTTAAATATGTGCAAAAGTTTAAATAAATAAATAAAATAAATAAATAAAATAAATAAATAAAAGTAAAGTGTGTCCTAATCCTAACTGGTGAAATGTGGGTTTTAATACACATCTGCTATACCCATCTGGTTAAAATAGGCATGATGTTATGTTGTTTTACAAGAAATAACACTCAAATAGATATGAATCATATCTATTATGTGGTTGACCATACATGGTTTCACCTTATTCAGACAAGGATGATACGGTAATCTCCGTAATATACTGCTAGTATTATTATAGAGGTCAAATATATCCGGTTAGAAAACATAGCCTGTATCACTTAAAGCAATATGGCAGAGATATCACCCTCATTTCACTCCTTATGTTAAGGTCTCATTTTTTTTAGAGAATTCTAAAATTTTTACTGGGTCTTATATTTTTTAGATGATATTGAAATCTCTGCCCTTTGCTTTAGCAATGGCAAGTGGCAATGGGCAGGCCATATCACTCGTAGAACTGACAACCGATGGGGAAGAAAGGTTCTCGAGTGGCGACCGCGAACTGGAATACGCTGTGTGGGCCGGCCTCCTACCAGATGGAACGACGACCTAGTCAAGACAGCTGGGATTAAATGGATGATTGTGGCCCAAGACCGTCAGGTGTGGAAAAGTCTGGAGGAGACCTTTGCTCAGCATTGGGCATCATTATAGGTTGTAAAAAAAAAAAAATTGAAATCGCTGACAATGATATATCGATTTATTTTTATGGGGGTAAGAATGCACTAGAATTTCGAAATCAATTTCATTTACAGAATCGCGACACCAAAAAAGTATGCGATATTGCATTTTTTATACGAACCCTAAAATATAAAGTAATTCAAATTTACTGCTTCGATGGTCTAGTGGTTCTCTAGCCGCGAGGTCTCGGGTTCGATTCCCGGGTGAACGACGCCCGTCCTAGTAATTACTCCTGTGTCGCGGGGGTGTTCACGAACATACATTTCACATTCAGCACGCCCAGAGCCAGAACAAATCTTTGCGAATCACACAAATATTTGTCCCATATGGGGATCGAACCCACAACACCAGCGCAGATGAAAGTGGCGAGGCGACCGCTTTAATCACTACGCTGACCGTGCACTCAATATATTTTGATAGGAACAATTCCTGACGGAAATTTTATATATTGTTCTTCGTATATTACCTAAAGCTACTCGGATATTTGCATCTAGCAGCCAGCATTTCATGTTACTGAGCTGATACTGGTGGGTACAACTCCTCAACGGTTAGGAGTACGGGGATAATTCTTTAAATATAGACACCTTAAGGTCGTTTACTGTATTTTTTCAAGTTATACACAGATGAGGCGAGACGTTGAATATTACGTAAATATTTCTTACTTTTAGCGCATTTTTTGTTATAGAAGTCGGTTTCTTTTTTGTAATATTACATTTTAAAGCTACATTCATTTCGATGGCTATAAATAATGAAATATTTTAATTACAGTACTATTAAGCTACCATTTTATTTTATGACCGTTAATTTTTATGTACCGTACAAAGATACAAAAAGTTAATAATTGAGGTCTAGCGTCTGTCTGTCTTTTAGATGTTTATCTCAAAAACTGTTATGCTTTTTTACATAAAAAGGTCAGATGCAGTTAAATATCATAATTTTATAAGGAGTACCAGACGTGACCGTTACAGTAACAAAAATAAAATGTGTTATAAGTGTTATAACAAATCGGACAATTTATGAATAAATAAATATAAAATAAATGAATTTAATAAATGAAAAATTGCATAATAAATATAGGTAATACCTATTGCCTATGTTTAGTTACAAATTATTAGATATAGTATTAAATAAATAAATATATCTCACAACTAACACACAACGCCATCTAGTGCCAAACTAAGCAGAGCTTGTACTTATAGGTACTAGAATAACTGATAATAATACATAAAATATATACTTTTGTTAAAATATATAAATATTAGTAAATAACTAGCAGCTGCGCGCGACTACACCCACGTGGTATGTCGATAGAAAGTAGCCTATATTACCTATTGCTGGGGTTTCGAACTATATCCACACCAATTTTCATTAGAATCGATTCAGTAAATTCTAACATTTTTGGGTACAAACAAACTAACAAAAAAATCTTTCCTCTTTATATTTTGGTATAGATAAATATCACAAAACATTCACACAACGTTTTTTAGGGTTCCGTAGCCGAATGGCAAAAAACGGAACCCTTATAAATTCGTCATGTCTGTCTCTCTGTCTGTCTGTCTGTCCGTCCGTCCGTATGTCACAGCCACTTTATTCCGAAACTATTAGGACTACACAATTGAAACTAAGTAGGTAGAAGTATTCTGTTAACCGCTTTATGATTTTTACATAAAAATAATTAAATATTAATATTAGAGGGGGGCTCCCCATACATTGAACTGAAACAATTTTATTTTTTTTTCATTCTACCTATACGTGTGGGGTCTCTATAGATAGGACTTTAAAAATTACATTGAGGTTTCTAGAACCATTTTTTTTTCAATGTCAATCGTTCCAAAGATAGACACTTTCAAAGTGCTAAAATGAGTGTCCCCTCCTTCTAACTTTTAAACCACAAGAGTGAAAAATCTAAAAAAAATATATATTATAGATCTTAATAAAAACTTTCAACCAAAATTGTTTTGAATGAGATACAGTGTTCACTTTTTCAGCAACCGCAAATTATAACTTTGTTATTGATACAAATTCCATTAAACACTATGAAAAACAGAGTTATTTTTGCTGGCGAAAAAATGCTGGTATTTTGGCTATTTGTCGGTAATCGGTACGTTTAATGTTGTTACGACTAGCTACGGAACCCTATTGCGCGTGGCCCGACACGCACTTGGCCGGTTTTTTAATTCCCATTTCGGCCTAGACCATAGAAATCTAAAAACAGTCTTCTATGAAATATCTATGGCCTAGCCTAAAAAAAAAAGAGGTTCTGTATTCGATCCGTATGTATGTATGTATGTATGTCACCTTTTTATGTTCGCGATTTTCTCGGAAACTATTGATCTGATTTGAATGCAGTTTTCGGTATTTTAATCCTTGTGTTTCAAGAAAGGTTTTAGTATATAATTTATCAGAATCTGATGAAGATCTTTGGAGACAGGCAACGGAACTCTTCAAAAACGAATAGCTAATGAACCACGTTTTGTGCAATCGTGTATCTATGTATTGTTTTCACCACTACATAACATAACATCATGCCTGTGAATGCTTTGAAGGGTAAGCAGAGACAGCCTACTTACCTACCCTTAAAGTACCAAAAGCTCTGCTTAGGTTTGGACGGGCTTACGTTTCAGCATATTTGTTATTATCGTAGTGATAACTTATGATCATGAAGATCTCAGAAATATTTTTTTGATAATATATAAGGATTTGATAAAAGATCTTTAAGGTGGCCCTCCGAAGGCAGCGTCAGCGAACCTGAGCGTAGCGTCGCAGCATATTATCATACAAAAAGCTGCGCGCGCAATGTCACTTCTGCGTGCGCAGTTTTTTTTCTATGAAAATATGCTGCGACGCTACGCTCGGGTTCGCTGACGCTGCCTTCGGAAGGCCACCTTTAGAGGTAAACGGGCATTACAAATTACAAATGAAACACAAATTAATCTGTCTATGAACTGTACGGGCATTTTCTCTTAAGTATTGGAGGCGCCGTCGTATTCTTTGGGCTATATTTTGATTGTTTCTATTGTGTTTCATGCGTAATGATGCCTTAGTATTTCTCCCTAACCCCATCGTTAAATCTAAAAAACTAAGACACTAAAAAGCTTGAAATAAAAAAATAAAATAAAAAAACTAATTAAAAAAAAAAAAAAAAAAAAACTAATAAAAAAAAAGAATATTCTTAACTCGAGCGTATTCTAAATATTATAATATGTACTAATTTTTTTCAAAGAAAAAGGAACCGCCTTCAAAAACTCAAAAGTAAAAAATAAAATATTCGCTAAACTTTGCTTACCTTTATATTAATTTGTTTAAAACAATAAACCCAAGTAATTATGTAATACCAATTAATTATATTTTTTTGAAGTCGGCGCCAAATCACATATTTGCTGATAAGTTTACGAATGCATTCAACAATTATTTCGGTAAATACGGTTTTAATCGGTATTTGATTTTGTAATTTGGCGCCGACTTCAAAAAAATATAATTAATTGGTATTTACATAATTATTTGGGTTTATTGTTTTAAACAAATTAATATAAAGGTAAGCAAAGTTTAGCGAATATTTTATTTTTTACTTTTGAGTTTTTCAACTGTTTCTTAGCATAATTTGCTAAGCATTGCTAAATGCTAAATAAAATAATTTTTAACAAAAAAAACCGACTTCAAAAAGTAGGTAAATTAAAAAGCAAATAGAAATTATTAAATTATATATTTTATAATTCTGTTATCATCAGATCACGACATGCTGACAATATGACCCCCTTGGAATCATCTCCTGTCCAACCAAAAACGAATCATCAAAATCAGTTCATAAACGACGAAGCTAGCCGTGAACAAACATAAAAAAAGCAACATAATATACGAATCGAATTGAGAACCTCCTCCTTTTTTCGAAGTCGGTTAAAAAATAATCAATTAGAAGTATTTATTTCACATTCATGTGATCAATATAATAAGATAAAAAACGTTTTGAATTTTTAAGCAGAGTCGACTTTGCACAAGTTTTAATAAATAATAATAATAATAATAAATCATTTATTGCAACAAAATACATTTAACAATATAAATATAAGCCCTGATTCCCAAACTAGCGTGAGCTGTGTGTTGAGAACCAGTTCCTTCCCAAATAGATTTAACATAGTTTAAGTATGTTTGTTACAAATTATAAAAAAATAAAATAAAAAAAGAAATCCTTACAGTAAAATTATTAACAACTTTATATTGTGTGTGTGCGTGTGTGTGTTTGTGTGTGTGTATGTATGTGTGTTTGTGTGTGTGTGTGTATGTGTGTGTATGTATCTGTGTTTGTGTGTGTGTGTGTGTGCATGTGTGTGTGTTTTCTATTTAATGATTACTAACAAATTTTCGACTTCAATGTAATCCAAATCTTTAAGCCATAGTTTAATAGTTTTTTTTATTTGATAGTTTGATAGGTGTTTCGTTTTAAATACCAGATTGAGTTTGTTGTACATTCGAGGTGCAATATTATAATAGTGTTGTTGGGCAAATGTGCTTCGAACTCTGGGTACCGGACACTTATCCACTCTTTTACCTGAGTTATGCAAAATAGGTACAGTGTTTTTGTGATATTTACGTATGCACTGGTATATAAATAATTTGCGGACTGTTAGCACGTCAACTTTTTCATATAATAAATGTGTAGGATACCGAAACCGTAAATGTAGTAGAACCTTGAGTACTACTCTCTGTGCTCTTTCAAGTTGAAGTAAATGTGTTTTAGCCGATGAGCCCCATGAGCATATGCAATAGGTGACTACACATTCAGCTAGAGCTTTGTATATTTGAATCAGCAGAGTAGTGTCTTGTATTAGCCGTAATTCTTTAAAGATATAAATAAGTTTCCTTAATCGGTTGCTAACAGTATTGATATGTTTTTTTCCAGTTAAGTTTGTCATCAATAGTGACTCCTAAATATTTTGAACCAATATTTACCAAAAATAATATTTTTTTACCTATATGGTGTTCTTTCTTATATAATCTTAAATAATATATCTTTTTGTGAGATCTCTAAATGCAACCATTACGAAGAAGAAAGGTTATAAAGCAAATCAAATCATTTATTTCCATCTTCTTCTTCTTTCGTGTCGATGGCTGCAGTCATATTCTCATGGTGTTGGCTTGCCATCGTGGTGAAAGGATTCGCCAGTCTGCTTAGTTGCAGACTGCCCAGAAGCACCGGACGTAGTGGTTGATTGTGTACGTCGCTCGGGGAGGCTCCTTTCATGCACCCCAATTATTTTAAAATTATAATTAAATTTATTTTCATAGGCCCCAAGGGGGTCAAAACAAACATCAAAATACAAAAAATATAAAATTAGATAAAACTTAGCTAACTAAATTATAAATACTTATTGTATTAAAATGATTTGACACCGGAGCTTAGGTTGACTTTTCAACTTAGAGATATGAATTAAAATCAATCCAAGTACCAGCTCCGATGGGTATTGCATCATGAGAAGAGCTGGTAAGAAACTCATGTGCACCATCTTTTCAAATAATTCATACAATATTTGTTTGTTTTTTGACAATAATTTTATGTGTAAGTTATAGCAACCAAAACAACATTATGGCTAAAGATGGTTATGGAGAGAAAATCCTCCTCCTATTTTCAGCTTCTTCAGCGAGCAGGGCCTCATCTAAAGATAATGATTGTATGCCTCAAGTGCATTCAGGGTCCAATCTCACTTCAAACAAGTATGTAATAAGATACATGTTTTTTAAAAGTTTGTTTGTACTAAATTAAAATTAGCATTTTATTAAATAGCAATAAAGTAGCAAGGACAACTTCGGAATGCAGTTATTTAATGATCATTGATTAGACAGGTTCGATTTCCGGGCTGGACAGTATTTACTGCTGTAAGGATGGGCTAATTCATTAGTTATTTTGACATCACCAAATTAACTAAGGTATAATTATTATGTTGATGCCTACTTCCGCCCGCGTGGTCGCGTCGTTAAAAAATTGTATAGATATAAGAACAAATGGATGAACGTGACGTCACGAAATGACGTATCATAACGTTGAGAAATTTAGGGTGCTGGTAAGAGGCGATTGTAGCTGGATGGCTAAAGCGGCTGCCCGGTGTGCAGTAAGGTCGCAGATTCAAATCCTACTGGTCCCATATATTTTTCAACTGTTTCTTAGTATAAAAAATGTTCTGTTATATATCGTACTTGAACTTCAATACTCCTCGTGTTTGTACACTAGACCGATTGCGAATAGTAAGAACTCATACTATTGTTCATTGCATGTCCGTAATTACATCTAATTACATCAATTACAATGTAATTAATGCAAGTCTGACATGTCAATGTTACAGAGAAACTTCCTCAGGTTAATTATTGATTTTCTTTGTAGCAACCTCTGAATTGTTCATGTTAGTGATGTGGATACTAATATTTAGTTGATGAATACTTTATGGTATTCGATGGATGAGTTTGAATATGTGCTAATATCTACGGCAGTGAGTGTTCTAGATATTTAAAAAGAAACCGACTAAGTTTATTTACACTTAATGCAGAAGTATATTGCTATGGCGGACTTAATGCCTCAGGCGTTTCCTATATATTTAAATAGAAATATATAAACATATAAAGAATAAACTAGATAGATACTGTTCTGAGAATAGTTTGGTGTAAAGAACCAGACTAGAGTTATGTGAAGGGGGGAGAAGGAGAAGGTTATTAAAAGCACTAGTAAACTAACTAAGTTTTTAGAAGCTAAGGTATTGTATTTGAGAATTGAGATAGTTGGGTGAATTATCTATAAAAACGGCAAAAAGCCCCCTTTCCCTTAATATTTGTTATATTTGTTTTTTTAGTATATCTTGTTATAGCGGTAACAGTTATACATTATTTGTAAATATTTCAACTGCCTAGCAATCACGGGTTCTGAGTTACAGTCCGGGGATCAATAAAGAGCAAAAAACGAGCGAAATAAAATCAAGTTTTTGTGTAGCCTTACTTAAATACTTATTATATTTAGGTTTTAGTACGTGTTGTTATAGCAGCAACAGTCATACATCATCTGTATGAATTTCAACTATGTAGAGAACGGTACATAAAATAAAATAAACAAATTTGGATTTTTTACATTACGCATTTAGATAGAACGCCAGAAGCAATTACACTATCCAATGGTCCAATGCAGTGGAGAGCGGCGAGGCGACCACTTTAACCACTCTACCCGGGCGATATTCGTATGTACATAGAAGTCAATACAAGAATACGAAGTAATGGTACATCCCTAAAACAACTATTGAATCATTTGCATGGAACTGTCATATTATTATTATTTTTTACTCTATTTGCATGGAATCTACCACGCCAGTGTTACAATAGATTGAAATGATAAGTTATAATTAATAAAAAAAGAGGACGTTGAGGTCGCGGGATCGATTCCCGCTCAAGACAAATCTTTGTGTGCATGAACATGGAGGTTTGTCTTGGTTTGGGTGTTTCTATGTATAATAAGTATTTATTTACAAAAGAAATGTGTTAGTAGATATCAGTTATTCTAGTACCCATAGTACTGGCTCTGCTTAGTTTGGGACTAGATGGAGTGGTGTGCATGTAATTAATTAAGCAATTCTTTTAATCATTATTGGCACACTAGCATTGGCACTTACCACCAGGTGGACTACATTTTTATTTATTATATTGTATAGTACCTAAATATTTCTAGTTTGTAAGTTTATGTTTGTATGCCATAATATTACATGGCAAATGTGTAGAACTAAATTATTGTAACATAACACCTGTAAAAAACCACATTTTGACAAATAAAGTATTTGTATTTGTACAAACCATTATATTGAATCATTAGATTCGGTCAAAGTCCTTCCAGTTATTAATATGTATACAGGGTGTAAATGACATCTTGACGAAGCCACACTAACCAGTGATTCAGAGACTAAGGTACAAAAAAAATCATCGTAAAAATTTGCAAAATTTTGGGCGTTATAAGAAAATCAAAAATGTATTTTATAAGAATAAGCTTACTCTTTTTTAGTGATTAAGAGATGATTTTGAAGGTCAAGGAGCGAAAGTATTGATCGGAAAAACTATATAATATGACAAACTTCCATTTAAATCTTAAATTTGACAGAATAATTGCAAATATATTTGTCTTCAAATTTTTCCATGACCGAAAAATGAAAAAATAAACTGCCATGTTTGTCTTAAAGTCATTTACATCCTCAATATCGTTACATACAAAACAATATTATAGTCACATAATATAACATGTATAATTAAATTTACTGCTTATTTAAAACATTATCTCGTAACAATTAATATTTGCATTGCTGTTATTCAAGCTATGAAAATGAAATGTATCTACACTAATATTTTAAAGAGGAAAACTTTGTTTGTTTGGTTGTAATGAATAGGCTTAAAAACTACTGGACCGATTTTAAAAATTCTTTCACCACGAGTATGATAGGCTAAATTTTATTATTAATAAATAAGTTAGAATTAATTAGTAAATAAAATATTTGCACGCCATAAATGGCAGAATATGCTGGAAACTGCTTGTAAACCTTGTAATCGCCATATTCTGGAAAATAAACGTTATTCTATTCTAATAGATTCTATTTTAATATTGTATTCATTGTTTTGGATAGAAAAAAAATAACCATGAACAATTATGAATTTTATGAAAACCATGGACCACCTGATTATTTGCAAAACATTAGAAACGCATTATAATAATAATATTAGCCCTGTATCTAATACATGCCCCACTGCTGGGCTCGGGCCTCTTCTCATGATGAGAAGGGTTAGGCCATAGTCCACCACGCTGGCCAAGTGCGGATTGGTAGACTTCACACGACCTCGAGCACTTATTAGGCACTCTCAGGCATGCAGGTTTCCTCACGTTTCCTTCACCGTTAGCGAGCGATAATTTATATGATAAATACATACATATTTTCGAAAAGACGAGAGGTGTGTGCCGTGGGTTCGAATCCGAGACCTTTAATTTTGCAGTCCTACTGTCTCCCACTCGGCTATCGAAACGCATTGCTATCATGATTCTAGGCGGTTTTCGCTGTACCACACGGTTCTAACGTTTTTGGTATCTTCTCTGCCTACCTCTTCAGAGAGAGTAAGGTGTAATGATACACATCCTGATATTGCTCACGTATTTGATCAATCCAAGGTTTTGGCAGTAGTCACAAGGTGTAGGGAAAATTCTGTTACTTCTGAATCATCATTCAAGGCGATTTGACTCATATGTGAGGATAATACTCTTGACTTTGTTAATTATTAAGAATCCATAGTAATACTGCCGATCGATGGTCTAATGGTTAGCGTATGGGGCCTTTAATAATAATAATGCCGGTGGGGTACTATTTTTTATATTTTAAATATTTTTTAGTACTTATATTTAAAAATGTAGAATTTTATACTTTTATATTTTTAAATGTACTTTACTTTCATAATTTATATTTAAACATATAAAAAATGAGAAAAAGGATTAAATGAGTGAATAATAATAACATGGCACCCATAGTGAGGAGGTTCCTCTCTCTGGAGCCTTATCCGATGTCCATGGGCTGTACTCCACTAACCATCAGGTGGACTAAAAGTTCGTTCGCTGCGGGCGAGGTAAAAAAAAAGAATAGAATAGAATAAAAATAAAAGTTTTTTTTTTATTTAATAATATTTGCAAACTGTTGCAAAATTTTTGATACACTTTGAATCATAATATCCCAAGGCAATTTTACTCATAAGTGTTATGTAAGGTTGTATTTTTTGGCTACGTACAAGAATTTATTATGAATATTAATATTTGTCAAGGTCCAAGTGATGGTCGTGAATCTATTGGGTCTCAGTTTGAACCCTAGGTTCGAAAAAAAGGGTTATTCGGGCTTTTTCGGTAGGCATTTCTCGGTAGCAACCTGGAATTTGGAATTGGGCCATGTAGGTTGTTAAGTTTAAGTTCCATATGGTAGGGAGTGAGCCTATCGCCGTCCACAGGCCATTTCAACACCGTTCTGAGAATTTCCTGACGAAAAAATCCAAATTGTCACTTTTACCCGTCCCAGAATCGAACCCGAGACCTCGATCGAACAACGCCTAAGACCATCGATAACGACGTCACAATAAAAAAACAACACGTAATAGTTATTACCTTTGTTTGTATATCTGCGTCCGGGTGATGCGTTAATTGCTATTCTGCATAATATTGTAGCAAAAACAATGAAATCCTTTATTGTTATAGTTGAATAATCATCGTTGATTAATTGATTTGGTGATAAAGTAAGATGTACATGTATATGGCGATGGAACGCCATGAATATGAGGATAAGGATAACATAATCAACGAGAGAGCACTTAACGCGGCTGAATAACATCATTTTGTAAAAGCTGAAAGATCAACCAAAAGAAGATTTGGGAAATATAAAAAAAAGTTATAACAAGGATATTTAAGAGGCGACCGTAACTTAGTGTTAAATGCAGCTTCCCGGTTGCAGGTTGCAGGTTGAAATCCTTCGGGTCCCATATTTTTTTCAATTGTTTCTTAGTATGATTTCTAAAATCGCTCTTCAACAGACCTTCGAAAGAATTATGAACCAAGTTATAAAAATAAAAAAATATGATGCATGTTGCACTATTTATTTCGGTACCAATCTAGTTAGATTATTACGGCAGATTAAAGGTGAAATTACGTAACCCGTTTCTGATCTCGTTTAAAAAAGCTCTATAACTAGTAATTAGTCAATTTTGCCACATTATCATCAATAACTTTAAAAATTAGGACGTAAAGGTCACTCCGTCGCGACTTCGTGTCATGTGGTAAGGTGTTTTTTGACCCTAAGGTCAATGTTTACATTAAAATAAACACAAAATATATGTAAATTCATTTGTTACACTTATATAAAACATGATACAATAATTTGAAAGTATCTGAATCATTTTGTTGTGAAATTTTTGTGTTGTTTGTCATAGGCGACCTTCGGGGATTCTTTGAGAAATCTATTTTTTTTTGTTATATAATGTTATGCAAATATCTTTTGAGTGCAAATTGGGTTATGAAGGGACGGTGCAGCCCGGGCCGAGAGATGGAGTTCTCCCGGGGTTATCGTTGCGTGGGGTAGCGCAGCGGTGATCCCGAGGGACCAATTCCCGTGGCAAATTCTGCCACGGCGGCCCACCGCTTGTCCCTCTGATCAGCAAAGGGCACAGTGGTGGGCTGATCCCCCAAAGGTAGGCTGATCTTTAATAATTTCGTACTCTAAAAATGGACTCATGAAACTTTGAATAATCATAAAAAGAGTCAGATTTATTGTAAGTAACTAAAAATAGTTGCATTTGGTTAAACCAATATTTTGATGAGGTGTCTTATATTTTTCTATATGTGGATCAGTCACCACGTCCAATGCGACCTTGCCACCGAAAATTAAACGAAATATTGGTGATTCATAAAAGTATTTTCACCTTCAAAAACACTCTTTCTAACAACTAATGTTACATGATTCATTTTGTCATTAAAATTAGTCAAATCGAAGACCTAGATCGCCTTCAGATTTGTTTCAAAGAATGTCCACGTATTGCGTTATTTTCTTCTTTAATAAATCACTACTAGATGTAAGTAAACTATTATGTAATTTCTTTTCTTTTTTCAATTCTTATGTATACCATGGCTATAAATTGTCTCCTATGTTTTTTGTCCATCCAGGTTGTCTGGAAGAGATTGCATAGACCGCCGATTGTGCAACATATTTTATGTACGTTTTCAATTTGATTGTTCTAGTGGTGTAGGTACAATAAAATACATCAATTTGTAGTGTCAGTTTTTAATGTCAAAATAACTATGTTTTTTCAAGCTATTATAGTTATTTGCATGATACCTTTGCCTAAAATACAGTATAAAACATTTTTGTCAGTCTTTCTGGACTGATTTTAATAAAATTATAGACGCAGATAACTGACTACAAGGCGCGTAACATAGGCTACTTTTTATCGATGTACAGTGGACCAACGAGTAAGGTATACAGGGCAAAAAATTCCAAGTCATAGTAAAGCCTTATTACACCAGTTATGGATAAGTGAGTTACATATCTAAATAGTGGGTATATTTACTTATTAAAAATGAAATACACAAATGCATATCTATTGCAGTCAGTTTTCACAACGGCGTAGAAGTGTTTGCCCTGTATAACTAATTGCTTGGCCCACTGTACCTACTGCGCAGATGAAACTGTGGTAGTAAGTTGGTACTTAATTATTGCTAATTTCGAGAACTATTGGTCGAAATTTTATTTATTTGTGGTTGCTGGGGAGCTGAGTAATACGGTATGACGCGGGTAAAACCGTGGTTAAACAACGCATTCCACGCGGACGAAGTCGCGGGCACAGCTAGGTTTAAGTAAAAATTACATACAACATACATATATCAACAACATCACGCCTATATTATCCAGAAGGCTGTGGCAGAGGTGTACAACACCTACATTTCATGGGATAGGGGGTGAGCCTATCGCCATCCACCGGCTACAATTCCAACTCCTTGCTGCTATTAATAATTTCCTGACGGAATGATCATAAATAACACTTTGTCCGACCCGGGAATCGAACCCAAGACCTCGCGATGAGAGGCGCATCCGCTAACCACAAGACCAACGACACAGAAATAAAAATTAGTCACAAATTAGACCTGGAACACCTTCAGACACTTTTTAAAGAATTAAAGTATTTGCATGATTTCCTTTGTTAATCAAATAAAAGATTAATAAAAGAATCCATATTTGTTTAATCGTGAACAAAGTCACGATCGACTATTATAGTTATGTCATAGAACGAAATTGTGGCAGTTTATTGTTAAGGCGAAGATTCACGAAATCTCGACTTAAAACTATTTTAAAAGGTGGTAAATGCAATTTGTTTACGATCACTGGCGCCAAATATTACAACTATATTTGCCCCAAATCAAATGAGTTATGTTCCACATTATCTTACTTGCAATTGTTTACTAACTTTTTTCATGACATCCCAGCTTACTATAAAAATATCCAGCTTAAAATTAAACTTTCATATTATTCTACATACAATACAGCAGTTTTTATCTTGACAAAGCCACGGAATAGATAGCACAGCAGCGATAAACAATCCCATAGTCGATTGGTTATACCCCTTACTTTATTTTTATAAACGACGAAATTAGCAGTTTTCTTTAATATAACATAACAGCGCCCCTTGCGGCGTCTTTCATAGACTAACATATTGTATGGGAATAAATTATAATGGTACCTTTTGAAAGCGAGCTGATAGCGGTTACTGCACACTGTAACTGTTACTAGCAACTGTTATATATACCAGCCAGAATACCAGCGCTGTAGTGCTGATGTGCTGCAGTAGCATGCTGAGGTGTGTACCTTTTTTGGCACATCAATTAAATTTTTATTATAAGTAGTTTTATAAGTTATATTAAGATTATGATTTGCCAAAATAAATGTTTCTTTCTTTCTTTCTTTCTTTCTTATATTTATTTTTTGTACTTTCCTCTTAAGTTGTACACTTATTTTGCCCTCTCATCATCATCGTCTCTTCTACTAATCTGGGTTTGCTAGAAGAGAACTCAAGCACTGAGTTAAGTTCGCCTTTTGTATACTATTACTGTAATATATTTATTTTTTTGTAATCTTTTGTGTACAATAAAGTTTTAATAAAGAAATAAATAAACTGTTTGGCGCAGACGAGCCGATTCAGCAGTCGACGATTACCGCTCAATTCTAACTAGAGTCGACGCTGTCAAGATGGAATTTCTTAGGTTAATATTATCTGTTTCACAATAATAACAAATTGTATATAAAATGCCCGTTTTTTCTATTAAATAGTTTCAAAACCCTTCGTAAAACATCGCCTTAACAGATTCCACTGTATCTTTTGTCAGGAAATTACCATAATATTATTGTGATCCAGGAAGGTTAGTTTACAAGGTGGTTTCAACCTTCCTTTTTGGATAACCAATTAAAAAATAAACCATCTATATTTTTTTGCTAATTTATTTGAGTGGGACTCAAGCTGTATCATAAAAAAACGGAGAAAAGTATGGATTTAAAAGTACTCTGTACACCAAGGGATGAACGTAGTTGATTTCATTGAGGGTGTAGTTTTAGCCTTAATACACCCAAAACAAATCAAACTACTAAACAAAAACTACCAAAAACAACTAAATTTACCAAGTGTCTACCAAAACTGCCAAAAACTACCAAAAATTACCAAAAACAACCATAATATATCTAAACCAAAAAAAATCATAAAATGTCTTCGTGGCAGAGGAAGTTCTTTTTACTCTTCGCTCTCCAGCGGGAGGAAAAGTAGAAAAAAGCCCGCTGTTTAGAACTCACCCGAAAATACTAACTTTCTTACATAGATATTCTCTGTATGATACTGCAATGAGGTACTTTCTACGTAGGTTTATTTAATTTATTTTATTCATAAATTAATTTTAAATGCTTTTTATTTATTTGAATTTTGTTTTTAATTTGTGATTTTAACTTATTTTTGATTATTAATATAATAACACAACTTACATTGGTACAACGTAATTTAGTCCCAAATTAAGCAGAGCTTGTACTATGGGGGCTAGAATAACTGATACTAATACATATTAATACTTTTCTTGTGTAAATACATACTTATTATACTCACATGTTCATGCACATAAATATTAGTCTTGAGCGAGAATCGAACCCGCGACCTCAGTATAGCAGGCAGGTACATACATTAACCACTCCGCCATCCGATCGTCCAAAATTTCGAAATGAAAATTTATTTGGGTTTTTACCTGAAATAAACGATTTATTATTAATATTTATATAAGGTTACTTTGTTAATAGACTCTAATCATTTTTCACATCACCGGCGCCAAATATTACAACTATATTTGCCCCAAATCAAATAAGTTATGTTTCACATTATCTCGTATATTTATATGACAAATTATCGTATTTCCTTTTAAAATTGTGTTAAGTATAGCAGGCGTACTCCCACTGATTGCCTTCGGATCTTCTCTTTAGTAATCAGGCGACTGCAAAGTATTTCAAAGTCGAGCATGTGTATTTTATTAAAACAAGCTATTGCCCGCGATTTCGTCCGCGTGGAATTCTTTGTATTAAAGAGTAGCCGCTCCCGCGCCCCGTGTTGAACCTTTCTAAAAACTTTTATCGATAGCTAGACTATCAATCACAAAAATAATAATAAAAAATTAACCAGTAGTTCTCCAGATTAGACTTTCTCCCACAGTTTCGTCAGCGTGGTGTTTATAATAGCAGCCCTGTATTCTAATACATGTCACACTGCTGGGCTCGGGCCTCTTCTCATGATGAGAAGGGTTAGGCCATAGTCCACCACGCTGGCCAAGTGTGGATTGGTAGACTTCACTCACTCTCAAGCACTTATTAGGCACTCTAAGGCATGCAGGTTTCCTCACGATATTTTCCTTCACCGTTAAGAAGCAATAATTTATATGATAAATACGTTATCTTCGAAAAGGCTCGGCTATCGCTGCTACATCCTGTGGTGGTAACATCAATAAAGAAATATTTATATTATGCGTCTACTAGTCATTTACCTGCACCAAATTTTTTTAAAGTCAAAGTATTTCAAAGTCGAGCACGTGCATTTTATTAAAACTAGCTATTGCCCGCGATTTCGTCCGCGTGGAATTCTTTGTATTAAGTAGAAGCTGCTCCTGCGCTTTGACCCGCGTTCAACCTTATTGCTCTGCTCCCGTGGCCTTTAGTGTGATGTTATATATTGAAGAACCTTAACTGAGAGTTAGACTAACAAACACAAAAAGAATTGTAATATTTTAAAGCAAATTTTAGCTGTGCTATGCCTTTTTGTATTTTATATAATATTAAAGGTGAAAATTAAGAATCCAGCACGACTCGAACCTGCACCTCCTGGGTATACGCCCAAGTGCTTTGCCAATTCAGCGATGGATTCGTATGCTGCTAGACTCAAAATTTCTCAACTCTTTTTGTGCCAGCCTTAGATAACCGAACCTAACTTGGTTTTTTTAATTGGCAAAGCACTTATACCCAGGCGTATACCCAGGGGGAGCAGGTTCGAGTCCTGCTGGATACTTAATTTTTCAACTTTAATATTATATAAAATACAAAAAGAATTATTAGAATTTAACCAGTAGTTCTTGAGATTAATATCGAACAAAAAAACTAACTTTCATCCGCGGTTTCGGCTGCGTGGTGGGTACATCAATAAAAAGTAGCTTATGTTACGCGCCTTCTTGTTAGTATCTAATTTTTTTTCGATATTGGTGCAGCCATTTGGAAGATTGGTCTCTTCAAACAGACTGTCTGTCTGTTAGAAGAGACCAATCAAAACATTGTTATTTTAAAATTAAAAACCGACATTTCGCGTGGAGTTACCCTGCTATTTGGGGTGCATGAAAGGAACCTCCCCGAGTGACGTACACAACGATTCCCTACGTCCAGCGCACCCTGGGCAATTCGTGAGTTCTCCAAAGATAATTGGCTAATCGTTTCACCACGATGGCAAGTCAAAATAAAATTTGACTCAGCCATCGACACGACGAAGAAGAAGAACCCTACTATTTCTTTCAAAATGGAGGAACTTCCCTCATACTGATTTTCCCCGCAAGCTTGTTCACAAGAGCTCTACCACTATCACAAGTAACAATAGAATAGGCATATAGATCTTATGTATGTACTATTGACCATCTGAAGGATTCAAGGGTAGTATATGGACTTCATCGGTTCCACCACGCTGGCCAAGTGCGGATTGGTAGACTTCACGCACCCTCAAGCACTTTTTAGGCATTCTCAGACATGCAGGTTTCCTCACTGGACTATGGCCTAACCCTTCTCATCATGAGAAGATGCCCGAGCCCAGCAGTGGGACATGTATTAGATACAGGGCTACTATTATTATTAGTTACTTCGTCCGTAAGACAAAAATAATTACTTTATATTTTAAAAAAATAAGGAAAATAAATAAATTTAATTAAACATAATTTTATTAAGTGCAACGTACTGAAAATCATCTCTTTATGCAAATAAATACAAAATAATTACTAAATAAGATACTTTTGTTTTTAATTGACTTTTTTATTTTTTATTATATTTTCATTGTGATGATAATCATGACCAATGCAAATATTATACTAAGATACCAGCTGCTCCATACGGATACGGACCGTTGCGTGATTTTATACAGGATGGATTCGACTTAGCGACATTTATTGATACCACAGTTTCTCGACGTGTTTAGTGTTAATTTCCGCAATTCGGATTTTCTATAAAATAACTGTTTTTAGAACAAATGTAATGAACTTATAATTGATTATTTTTATAGCATTTAGCTATGCTTAGCAAATTATACTAAGAAACAGTTGAAAAAGATATGGGACCGACAGGATTTGAACCTGCAACCTTACTGCACACCGGGCAGCCGCAGTGACATCACGTAATGACGACGACAGTTGAGAAATTTACGGTCCTGGTAAGAGGCGACCGTAGCTGGATGGCTAAGAGCGGCTGCCCGGTGTGCAGTAAGGTCGCAGGTTCAAACCCTGCCGGTCCCATATCTTTTTCAACTGTTTCTTAGTACAAGATTTAAATGTTGAATCTTGATGTTTTTATATACCGACTTTAATATGCTTTGGAAAAGTGCATAAAAATGCGGAAATGCAAATATTAGCTGAGATAAAATAATCAATACAAAATCATGAATCATTTCTGTATAATAATTATGTCTTTATAAGGATAGACAGATGAACTGACACCATAGAAATCTTAATAATAAGGCAATAGAAATGTCAAAGACGCGTGACCTTGTCGCCGCGCATGTGTCTAGTCAAACACAAGTGCGAGTTGAGGAATTGTCGTCTTAATGTCATCGCAAAAAGAATAATTTTGTTTGCAGGAATACAAGCGCATGAGTCTAATCGAACACAAGTGCGAGTTGAGGAATTGTCGTCTTAATGTCATCGCCAAAAAGAATAATTTTGTTTGCAGGAATACAAGCGCATGAGTCTAATCGAACACAGTGGCGAGTTGAGGAATTGTCGTCTTAATGTCATCGCCAAAAAAAATAATTTTGTTTGCAGGAATACAAAAAGTGGTATTTGAAAAACGGCGACATGCGTCCCAGTGTTAAAAGATAGTCGATAGCATTTCTATTGACTAGTTATTAAGATTTCTATGACAGACACGAATCATCCAATGATACCCAAATGAGGCAAAAAATATTAACATTTAGAGGTTTCGTATGATACCTCGTTGGTTTTGTGGTTAGCGTATTCGCCTCTAACCGCGATGACTCAAGTTCAGGTTCAGTTCAGGCAGGCAAATATTTTTTTTTATTTTTTTTTCTTAATTATATACTGAATCACTGGTAAGCAGCTGCGTCACGATGTCTTTTACACCCTGTATAACAAAGCAGCAAAAGTAATGTACCATGTTTCTAAATTACAAAAAGGCATAGCAAAGCTAAAATTTGCTTTAAAATATTACAAGTAATGTACCACTTCTAATCCTAGATTATGAAAGAAATGCCGACTATTCGGCATATCTCTAGCAATTAGCTATGCCTAGCAAATTGGACTCAGAAACAAAAATTGACATCACGAAATTACGTGTCATACAGTTGAGAAATTTAGGACTCCGGTAAGAGACGACCGTAGCTGGATGGCTAAAGCGGCTGCCCGTTGTGCAGTAAGGTCGCAGGTTCAAATACTGCCGGTCCCATATCTTTTTCAACTGTTTCTTAGTACTCAAAGACATCTTAATATCACAATTTAACCTTTAATTATACATAGGCGTGTTATACATCATAAAGGACCTTTACATGTCATGTTTACAAGACGAATTGTCATTGGGCGGTCCCGTGTCAGTTCACTTGTCTCCTTTTAAAGACATAATTATTAGATATTGTGCCACTGATTCATGATATGTTTTTTGCTATGTATAAAAGTGCTAGTATATTTTTAAAACATAAATTATTTAGTTTAAGATGCTTTATAATGAGATTTCTTATGACAGAATAAATGATTTTCCTTTATTTTTCTTTCTTTCTTTCTAGTATGTGCCTTGCAGCAGTCTTTGGTAGGAAATGGCTGACGACTGCCGCGATACACCAACCTTTCTACGTATAGAATAAGAAACGATTTTATACAATATCAACATAACATATCTACATGTCATGTTTTCAAGACGAATTGTCACTAGGCGGTCCCGTGTCAGTTCACCTGTCTCCATTTAGAGACATAATTATTAGATATCGAGCCACTGATTCATGATATGTTTTTTGCCATGTATGAAGGTGATAGTATATTTTTAAAATTATTTAGTTTAAGACGCTTTATAATGTGTATTCTTATGGCAGAATAAATGATTTTTCTTTCTTTTTCTTTCTTTCATTCTAGTATGTACCTTGTGGCAGTTGTATTTTATGTAAAATAAAAAATGGCCGACGACTGCCGCGATACACCAACCTTTCTACGTTTAGAATAAAAAACAAATTTTATACAATATTAACATAACATAAGATAACATGACATAACATAACATCACGCCTATATTATCCAGAAGGGTGTGGCAGTGGAGTACAGCACATTCACCTGTAATGTTAAGGTCCCATGGGGTATGGGGTGAGCCTATCGCCATCCACCAGGCTCAATTATTTAAATTGATTTTAAGTGTAGACTCCCGAGCGCCGTGTTTTCATACTAACGTCATATATGTTTAACTTTAATATTACTTAGTTTTTATCTATTTGTATGGAAAAACTCGATTGTAAGGCCTTAGACTACGGTATCACCTTCTCATTCACCAAAGCTCTACCACCTTCGAGGCACTACTGACGAATGTAGATATATAATTAACATATAAACTAATCTGCCCACCCATCCTATTGTTTGCATGTACCATCTAAGCCTAACGCCTACAATCGTTTTAATATTGAACATTTCACATACTAGTGTATTCTTCTGACTTTGTTCATAAGTTTCAGTGGCAAATTTTTGTGTGCTGTGTTTGTATCATACAAAAGACACCAACGCGCTCTGTGCTGAAATGAGGATGACAATTTTAATAGCTACATGTGATATGTCATCAATAAGAATTAATAAAATTGAAGTATTTGTATTATTTTTTAAGTTAGACCTATGGCTAAAATCTAGATTTTATCATTTTTGTGTGTCTGTCTGTTTATATCGGATAATCTTGTAAGCAGCTCGAATAATTTTGATAAAACGTTAGGTGCAGTAACTGACAACAAAACGTGGCTTGAACGTGACGAAATTTTTATGATGCGTGTGCCGAAGCCTCGCCATCTCTGTCATAGAAACTTTGGTTCAGTTCAAAAATAATAGAAACAGAATTAGAAATGTCTCTAGTGCATAGAGGCATACCATTAAAAAACTATACAGACAATACGGAAGACACGGCACATTGTTTTTGGTTTGGTGGATAACTTATTTATTTTTGTTTCTCTGCACCACCCTAGGTTGACTGTTAGAGAATGCCACTAGGCATTAAGTCCACCTGTGTACCTTTTGTGTGCAAAAAGTTAAATAAATAACTTATTTAATAAAACAAGAAAAGTATGTTTGGCTTGAACGTGATTTGAGAACCCCGCTCTTCCCCGAATTTCATTGTTTACAATTTATGGTTGTTAACCTTTTAACCGCCAGACTTCAGAACAGTGGGCGTGTCCCTAGCGCCATGCACAGTGAATCGAAAATTAAATACCTAAAAGAAAGAGGGATGTGCAATACTTAACTTTGCGATGTCGATATTTCGTATTAATAACGACATTTGCATTTGCGACTACATCTCACCAAGCTAAGTTTGCACCTCGCGTCGTTTACGTCACACTGAGGCTTAGGTACGGGCTGTAAAAAAGGATTCGCTATGACTTTAAAAAAGTAAATAAATGTTTGTTAGATTTTACTTTGCATTTGTTGTTTTTAACATTATATTATACGTAGGTACACGGGTACACGCCGCATTCCAGCGAGGTGTAAACTTAGCTTGGTGGAGATATAGGTACCTACCTACTTGAATACTACTTAGGTACCTTACGAAATTATTCGACATTTTTCGCAAGCCAGTAAAACAAAAAGTGTTTAAAAATTTGAACGATTTATTAATTATTACTTAAACTATTCACAATAAAATCAGTCCAGAGAAGAGTTTCAGTTTTCATCGCCTTCTAGAATTCGTATTAACTCTTCAGTAGTCGTCATAATACATTTCTATCATGTACATTTATCGACATACGAACGTAAAACTTCATGCACAAGCACAACACTGATGGAAAATTCCAGAAGTCGGCACTCGTTTATGACGTAAGAAGCGGTCGTCTTTATCCGACCGTGGCGCAGGGCGTACTAACAAAGTAAGTTTCGGAACATGTAGGCTAGGGATGGGAACCATCAATTCAATCGCTGACATTTCTTATTTAAATTTACTTAATTTTAAAGGAATTAAATTAAATACTCACAAATATTTGTAAAAAAATGTTTTATTAACAATTGCTGTATTTGTTTTAAAGTTAATTAGTCAGTATAACGAGAAATATTTTGATTTTTGTTTATTTTTGTATCTGTAAATCTTGGCATATGTCCCGTCCCTCATGTCGGATTTTGGCGTCATGGGCGTTGCACATCAATACAATTTTCTAAAAATAATGTTAGTAATTCATCTAACTTTGGACATTATTTTTAAGACTTCTAATTAATAGACTAAAGTGTATTAAACTGTAAATGATTACTTAGTTAACTATTTAACTAATATAAACATATTTTTGATAGAATACAGCGTAATTAAATAAAAAAGCTGATTAAACGAGCAGTGATATTTTGGTCGTAAATATCCGACTCTGGCGAAATGGGCCCGAAAATATTTGTCGGATTAATCCGACGTTGGCGGTTAAAAGGTTAAAAGCATATGGGTGCGTTTCTTATTTCACATTTATAATATATTTGTCATCAATAAGAAATTGTAATTATTAATTTTGAATTATGAGTTTGCATAATAAATAAATAAATAATATGATTTGTTCTGTTTTTGTAATGCTTTATTATTGTATAGGTGTAGTTGTGGTTGTTTCTTATTTATGTAATTTAGTTGTGTCTCAAAAAATATATTGTTTATTTGTGACACAAAAAATTATAACATGTAATTTCACTGCTACTTACTCGGTCACTGGGCGCATCAGAATTATCAGCGCTGCGGTGCTTTTAGCGTTGCGGTATTGTGCTGAGATGCGTACCTTTTCTCGCATTATGAATAATATTTTGAAGTTATTTAGTTTTAGGCGCTTTATAATGTCTTTTCCTATGCCAGAATAAATGATTTTTCTTTCATGTTTTCTTTCTTAAAAAAAAAGCCTTTGCAAATACAAATTACTAGTATTTTTGTCAGCTCTGTCCAGCGAAGCTTAATTCGCTTTATATGTTAGAAGAAAGTTCACATCCGCGGTGTAATGGCCAGGATTCGAACCCACGACCTCTAAATCGTTAGACTGGTGCATTATTTATTGCGCCACGGCTTATTATGTAAATTACAAATGAAAGACAAATAATAGATTTTTACCAGCTGTCATTTGTAACAACTTTAAAACTAAAAAAAATTAAAAAACATGTCTTAGAATCAGTTACTTTAGTACCCATGGTACAACCTCTGCTTAGTTTGGGACTGATGGCTTTATATTTATGTAACTTACTACTAGGCACTACATTCTCGTTCGCTACAGACAGACAAACAAACAACATTATATACGGACCATTAGACATAATAATTGACATTCATGAGTCACGATGACACAGACATACAAACAGTATGCCGTCAAGGTGATGATTAATAAAGGTTAAGGTAACTCGCCCGAGGCCTAGAAATGGATGGGACATCGTTAGCTCTATTGTTTTTTGTAATGTGGAAAAGGTCAATACAGTGATGGATTCTTTGAAAAAACCGGCCAAGTGCGTGTCGGGCCACGCGCAGTAGGGTTCCGTAGAAAAATATTTTTAATTTTACTTTTTAACTAAATGGCGTCCTTCAGAAAGGAAATGTTTGTAGTACACGAAACCAGCTAGCACGAGATGTATGAATGTTGAGGAAGCGAAAGAAGTATGTAAGGAGCGAAGCACATGGCGTTCCATCGTCTCTGCCTACCCCCGTGGGATAAAGACGTGATTTTATATATGTATTATGTATGTTTATTTATGTTTCAAGAATTTTGAACGAAATATTCTGAGTAACTGCATCTGACATTTCGGACCCCTATTCCTCTTGAACTAATGAAGTGAACTTATCCGCTATAGTTTTCCTTTAAAGTTCATTACATGTACTACCGACACAATTTTTTTCAGATTTTGGGATCCAGTAGTTTAGCTCTTAAAGGGGGGGGGACGCCCTACTCGAACAAAAATTTGCTCTTTAGAGTTAATTATCTCGCAAACAAATCTCTAAATCAAAAAACTGTCTTAGCAACCCCTAAACGTTTTTAAAGGGCCTATCTAACAATACCCCACACTATGGGGTAGGCGACAAAAAAAAAACATCCCTACTTTACATGTAGGGGAGCTACCTGAAAAAAAATATTTTTCCAAATTTTATTCTACGAATTTTTTTGTATAGTTAACATACATGTTCATGCAAAATTTCAGTTTTCTAGCACCAACGGTTTCGTCGCTATGCCGTGGACAGACAGACGGACATGGCGAAACTATAAGGGTTCCTTGTAGGTACTACGGAACCCTAAAAATGAGTTGTCATAAACGCATTTTTAATTCCTAATTATGCTTAATAGTACAGATAAAATCAAAGATCGTAGCGGTAGTGAAGCTTTGTTTGTCCGTCTGTTTGTATCGGCTAAGCTTCTAAACGACTGGTCCGATTTAAATAAAATTTTAGATGCAGGTAACTGAATACAAGGCGCGTAAAATAGGCTACTTTTTATCGATGTACCTACCACGCAGACAAAACCGAGGCTGAAAGTTAGTTAGTTTGTTTGATAGCGCTAATCTTGATAACTACAGGTTGAATTCTGATAATTCTTTTTGTGTTTGATAGTCTTACTTTCAATAATGGTTTTTAGATACTTAATATTATGCTAAACTTCACAGGAGCAAAGCAGTCAGGCAGCAAGAGCAGCTACTACTTAATCCTATAGTCGTGGGTTCAAATCCCTCTTCAAGACGAACATTTTGTTCGACTGTTCTTAATATTAAATCAAAATGATCGTTCAACATTCTTTTTTTTTTCTATTTTTTTATGCCTCAAAAACTGAATGCACACCTTAAATCTTATTCTTGTATTACAATACAAGATTACTTATAGTATACTTTCTATATAGTGAGCTCGCTACTTATAAATTTTAGCAGTGGCGGTCTAGACCAAATTTATAAAAGCAAAATAACAATAAAAGGAAAAGAGTACAACCTTTTTACAACAATTTTTACCTAAACAAGTTACCGAAAAAAGCAGCGATAGCCGAGTGGGAGACCGTAGGACTGCAAAGTCAAAGGTCTCGGGTTCGAACCCACGGCACACACCTGTGTCAATAAATCGTTAAGATTCGTCTTTTCGAAGATATGCGTGTATTTATCATATAAAATTATTATCGCTCGCAAACGGTGAAAAACATCGTGAGGAAACCTGCATGCCTGAGAGTGCCTAAAAAGTACTCGAGGGTGTGTGAAGTCTACCAATCCGCACTTAGCCAGCGTGGTGGACTATGGCCTAACCCTTCTCATCATGAGAGCCTGAGCCCAGCAGTGGGACATGTATTAGATACAGGGCTGCTATTATTATATATATATTATATTATAAACATTTATTTCCTATCTTAAAAACGATGGCTATCAACATTGCGTCCCAACGTACCAAAATAAAGCGTGAACAAAAGTAGGATGACCATATTGCCGACGAATTTGGGACAGAGAAAGTGTTAGTGTATTTCGTTGTTTTTTTTCGGCGAATCGGCCGTAATCGCCGTCCTTGAGCGTACTGAGAAGTTGTTTGTAAACAAAAGTTGTTGTATAAGTTTTAATTTACCACTGTCGATTTGAATACACGTTTATTAAAGGAATATTTAAGACTCGATTTTGTCCGCGACTTCGTCCGCGTGGAAATCGTTGTATTAAATAATAGCTGCTATGATCCGCGTTCAACCTTACTGCTCCGCTCCCGTGGAATTTCGCGTAATGTTAAATATCCAAAGACGTAACCTACGACAAACTTATTTTGTGCGGTTGGTACAGTAATCGGGTCTAGGGATCGAACCGCAAAATTAAGTTTGTATTTTATTGTATACACTTTTCCGGGATAAAAGTACTCAGTGTGGTGGATATAAAAAAATAATTATACCAAGTTTCATCGTAATCGAACCGGTAGTTTTTGCGTGATGCCTGAACAAACAGACAGACAGACAAAAATATTTTTTAATTACATTTTTGGGTTCGGTGTCGGTCTAGTAACACCCCCTGCCATTTGTTTTTTTATAAAATTCAATGTACAGAAATTTTACTTCTACAGATTTATTATAAGTATAGAAGATGTTTATCATTATTTGGGTTTTTTTTATTCAATTTTACATATCACTATTATATTTTTACATTATTAATTTATTAAAATTATGAAATACGGGTGTTACTCACGTAATGTTGGTCTATTTAGTCGACCGCGGTTTCGCCTATACGTCTAGGCATTGCACAGTCTTGCAAGACGGGCTGCGACTCAGGCGAGACGTATCGCACTCTCTTGATAATGCCATACTCAATATATTTATTGCATTCTATAGTGTTTCAGTCAAATGATTCCTGTCCGAGATGATAAATGTCAACATGTACCATGAAGAAAATATACTTATTATTGCTACAATTGGTCTGTCAAACTTAAGTAAAAAAGTAGCCATAGACCGCAGGACTGCGAAGTCAAAGATCTCGGGTTCGAACCCACGGCATACCCCTCTGTCAATAAATCGTTAAGATTCGTCTTTTCGGAGATATGTGTGCTATTTATCATATAAATCGCTCGCTAACGGTAAAGAAAACATCGTTAGAAAAATTCATGCCTAATTCAGGGTGTGTGAAGTCTACCAATCCGCACTTGACCAGCGTGGTGGACTATGGCCTTACCCTTCTCATTATGAGAAGAGGCCCGAGCCCAGCAGTGGGACATGTATAAGATACAGAGCTGCTATTATTATTATACATCTCTGAGTCATGAACAAACAGTTTCAATATCTATATATATAAATATTTAGATAATTTACTCAACAATGACATAATAGATTAGCATATTGTGGTAGTGCGCTACCATTTTAGCTAGATTGTTGACTAACCAAACGATTGACTTGTGACCTGCGTGGGAGATTCGCAAACATTTGAGATATTGAGCTACTATTTGGCAAAAGATAACTAAGGTGATGTGACACATTTATAAAAAAAAATCAAATTTGCCGTCAGGAAATCCACAATAGCGACACGGTGTTGGAATTGTGCCCGGTGGATGGTGATAGGCTATTATTATTCTAGATGGATCTCGTATCGAACAGAATAAATTTACATGCATTTAGCCGTTTCTTCATACCTATTATAGCAATCATATTTAGGCCCCATAGTTTTGTCACTTGCCGTGGTGTCTACACTCTTTCCATATAAACACTTTGTCTATATTTGGCATTACTCAGTCTCCCGCTTTGCTTTGGAGGGAAGTAAAGATACATACTTTCCAACTCCAACTATATACTTCTGATTAAATTCGTTGCGGATTCCAAGACAATTTGAACTCTCCCTGGGATTGCCCGTGTGTCATGCACGGTGCCTTTCAGTTGGTTACCGCTGTAGATCCTGGCGTCACAGGAGTCACAGTGGTGGGCGTGTGGGTGGGATTATATCCCGTTTTAAAGTCTATTATTATTATTAGGTCCCATGGGCTATGTGACCTCAACATAACAGGTGAAATGTGGGTGTTGCACACTTCTGCCACACCCTTCTGGGTAATATAGGCGTGATCTTATGTTATGTACGTTAGTAGATTTTGAGCATTACGTTACAATCTGCCTGCCTTACTGACGAGCATGCGTCCTTACAATCTATACTCGGCCAGTATGCCGCCATAGAAAACTGTTGTGAATAATGTCTTTGGATGCTTCAGTGAAACAAAGATTCTTCTTGATACATTTATTCATGATAATCAGAGTCCGATACCATTACATCTTTTACTGACGGCCATGACAGTAGTGTGTGCGCACTAGTGGTGCGTTCCAAATATATCAACACATACATAGCATTGGGTGCATTCATATACAAGTTAATATTTCAACCATAGAGTACATAAAAAAAGCAGGAGAGAATGTCACATAGAAAATGATTGAAGCACCAAAATGGCAGCGGTCTGTTTATGTGTGCGTGTGTTAGGGGTTACCAGCCATGAGAAATATTACCCACATTTTTACAATAATTTAAATAAATATTTTAGAGGTTTAGTTCTTATATTTTTTTATTTGCTGCTTTTTACCATCAAACATGATATAGGTAGTTTTATACTACCGTGGCCAAAAACCAAACAATATAAAACAACTTTATGATTGAATTTCGAAACAAAGTTGATTTTATATTTCTAGCAGTCGATGCGGGCCTGCAGCTGGAAGTTGTTTGTTTTTATTAAGGGAATATGTACAAAATTCGTTGCTCTGGGCACTCCTGACGCAAGGCAGCGAAGATGCTTTAGTGCAGCTACCCAGTTTTTGGAAAATATTTTAAAATTACGACTCCTATGGCGCTTCCTGATTCTTAGATGGTGAAGATGCTTTAGTGATATACAGGGTGTCCCAGTTTAGGACCTGGAGCCGAAATTGGATAGTAGGGTAAGTTATGGCAGTTATCAAAAAAACAAAAATTCTCCATTACATAAACTATCAGAAAGTGCTTGAAAACGTCAACAAAATGTACAAACCAAATAAAATATCTAAGTTAAACTAAACCAACAATCACGAAGCTTAGATTCACTTACATGCGATTTTTCAATATTTCAAATAAATATTGGCAAATAAAAATAAAGAAAAAAATAATAATAAACTAAACTAAGAAATAAAAAGTTTTAGATTAAAGTACAGGTATTTATTAATTTAATACTTTATTTAAAACAATATACTATTGTTTTACCTTTTTTGGTACGGCAAAGCTGACAATGCGAATAAGTCCACCTTTTGTTTTATATACATAAATCAATTTCCTCGAAGTGTATACTGCAGACTACACTATATTTTGATGGATACCAACTGTTATAATTTCTGCAGTTTCTAATTATTTTTATCCAATAATTTTTCCATGCGTCGTTTGCAGCAGGAAATCTATAAAACATAGAATAATAATTTATACTAAATGTATTATACTACTAAAAAATATTTACCCAAATTCAGGGTAAATGAAAATATTTATTGACTGTCAACACTGATAGTTTTGGTATATTGTTTTACGAAAACAATATAATTTCGGCAATAAGCTGAATATATTACTTGCTTACCTATGAAAAATGATCCCCTGGTTTTTTTTATCGAGGCGCTATGGTTTCGGCAGCTTTTCACAACACAAGACGGCATTTTTAATTATTTTACTTGAACATCCGAGCAACAGCACAGTCCAAAGCGTAATGGCGGGCGATTGACTTACTATTGTGTCAATGTGTGTGTTCTGTGTGTACGTGTGACTTACTATGGGTGCTTCAGGAAGTGTTTCAAGAGACGGAGTCCTGCCTTTTTTTATGTAGTCAATGATTTCAACAAAAACTGCTCATATGTAAATTGAAAATCCAATTTTTTCATCTGTCTCTCCGAAGTATGCAAGATGTACGGTTGCGGGGTGAGCCTTTCGCCATCCACCGGACACAATTCCAACTTCGTGCTGCTATTGTGCATTTCCTGACGGAATTATCCCAAAAATACAACCTCTACCACTACACTATCAAGGCAGCTCAGTTCAGTTACATTAGAGGCAAATAAAATTAAATGGCCTGTGAGCATATGAATAAAAATACCTATTCTATTTAGCACAGCACTGTTTTTGGCAGACATTTGCCTCTAATGATAATATCTAGACCTCTCAAACAGTAGCTAGATTGTCGGATAACCTACAATTCTCCCAAGCGGGTCAAAAGTCAAATGATTCCGGTTATACTGGTACAAGTAAAATGTTACACTGTATGACATTCTTGGACTATGTATCATGTTTAGAAATCTGTGTGCTTGTTGCACACAGTCCACTTAAAAATAACATATAATAATAATATCATTATAATTAACTCAAAGTTTACTTCTTTATAATAAATGATATATTTAATATTTATAAATAATAATAAATAATAATAATAATAATAAATATTCCACAACTTACACACAACGCCATCTAGTCCCAAACTAAGCAGAGCTTGTACTATGGGTACTAGAATAACTGATATTAATACATATATATATATACTTTTCTTTTTGTAAATACATACTTATTATACATAGAAACATCCAGACTAAGACAAACCCCCATGTTCATGCACACAAAGATTTGTCTTAAGTGGGAATCGAACCCACGACCTCGGCGTCGCAGGCAGGTACACTACCCACTCCGCCATCCGGTCGTCAAATATTTAGGTATGATTGTATTTGTGTATATTAGAATCGTGTATATATAGATCTATATATTATTTATATATATAGTAAGCAGACCGTAGGACTGCGAAGTTAAAGGTCTCGGGTTCGAACCCACGGCACACACCTCTCGTCTTTTCGAAGATATGTGAGTATTCATCATATAAATTATCGCTCACCAACGGTGAAGGAAAACATCGTAAGAAAACCTGCATGCCTGAGAGTCTCTAATAAGTGCTATTTATATTTATAAAGTAGGATAAATAGTCTGTACATTAATATAATTAGTTAAGATAAATTAAGTTAATCCTTTTTATTTTAGTTTTATTTTATACACAATTCAAGTACTATAAAATTGTTAGAATTAAGTTACTGTTGTTTAGAATTAAGATTTTTCCCTATGTATTGTAACTTAACGATGTTTACAATGAGTGATGTGCACATCTCTAATAGATATACATATAAGAACATCATTCGCAGTAAGAAATCTTTACAAACGTGTATTATGTATGTGGTTGAAGTGCCAAATAAATAAATAAATAAGTGCTCGAGGGTGTGTGAAGTCTATCAATCCGCACTTGGTGGCCAGCGTAGTGGACTATGGCCTAACCCTTCTCATCATGAGAAGGGGCCCGAGCCCAGCAGTGGGACATGTATTAGATACAGGTACCCTGGTATTTGTTAGCGGGTAGACTATCTCCGTGTTGCTATTCCAAGCGGCAAATCCCAAATAAAACCTTTGTCTAACCTAGGAATTGAACCCGTGACCTCAAGGTGAGCGGTCGCCATTTATACCAGTAGACCATGAAGCAGTCCTGTGCTAAAGTATTTTAAAATAGATTCAAGATTTAAATCATTTATTTTCATAGGCCTCCAGGGGGTGATTGAACACGTCAAAATATTACAAACAATAATATAAAAGTAAAACTAAATTATACTAATTATAACGGGGGCTTAGAGTACCAGCTCCGACGGGTATTGCATTATGAGAAGAGCTGGTGTAATATAATAAGTAATTAAATGTGTAATGCGCTGAATCCTTGACCTGACGATTCGTCAGAAGTCAGAATGTCTGACAAGGAATATAAATAAGGATCTTATCGGCTCGTCAGAAAGCTGTCGATCCACATTCGATGATAAACGATCCTGCGTGTGATGGCAAATGGCAAGTACATACCATGAATATCCACAAAAGAACCAGCTACGGTCGCCTCTTACCAGAACCCTAAATTTCTCAACTGTATGATACGTCATTTCATGACGTCACGTTCATCCATTTGTTCCTATCTTAAGTAGGATACAAACCAACATGGCGAAGTTACATTCAGTGGGTCACAGGTTCAAATCCTGCCGTTCCCATATCTTTTTCAACTGTTTCTTAGTATAATTTGCTAAGCATAGCTAAATGCTTTAAAAATAATCAATTAGAAACATATATACTTTTCTTTTGTACATATAAATATATTCATAAATGAGTAAAAAGATAACAATTTCATGCCTAGTAAGCCAGAAACGCCTCGATGGCCTAGTGGATAGCATATGCGCTTCTCACCGCAAAGTCTCTCACTCACCTAACAGGCACACAGTAGTACCTTGATGAAGTACTTTGACGACAGGTTTGTGATGTGTTGACTTCGTCTTTAATAAAAATTATTAGAGTTGCCGCGAATAGTGTTTATAGCAAATAGTCGAGTACCGATTAATCGCTATTCACTTTGGCGAATAGTCGAATAACTCGACATTACTATTCGACATAAAAAAAAAACGTTAAACACATTAAAAATATTTCTAATTTATAACAAAAATCACGAGTTCCTAGTCACCTATATCAGATGTGATACCTAGCACTGTTTCATTAATCAGATACCTAATGAAAGATGCGCTGATTCAACAAACTGCACACGTTACGAGGAAAAACGAAACCGTCTTGCTCCAGAACGTGCGGAAAAAAATGATTTTTTGCACCACAATCTGCCTCTGCTGGATTTGAAATATTAATTACCTTACTAATTTAATTTAATGAATATGATAGGCACAGGCACATAATATTACAGATAATAATAGATATTGTGTATTGTTTTATTAAGGAAAATAATTACAAAAATGATTATTTTTAACTCTTTAGTTCTTTTGTTCGTTAAAAGTTTATTTTCGACGACTATTCGTCGAATGCCGAATAATACTAGCTATTATTCGGTATTCGACGAATATCAAAAAAATTACGAGTAATGCCGAATACCGAATAATAGCGAGTATTCGCGGCAACTCTAAAAATTATTGTTAAAAATCCTTCAGACAGTCCTTCGAATTGATAACCTCCTCCTTTTTGTTAAAGCCGGTTAAATACGTCAAAACAGAAAAGAAATTGACGTTTCTATGATACGTCATATCAAAAATCTTCAAACCTACTGGACCAATCTCAATGAGAATTTTATTGAGATTGGTCCAATCTCCATGAAAATTTCATTGAGATTGGTCCAGTAGGTTTAAAGATTTTTGGACACAAACAAACACATAATAAAATAACAATAATTATGACGTAGTTATTAACATAGAAACGTAAATGTATTTTCTGTTTTGACGTATTTAACCGGCTTCAACATAATTTTTAACAAAAAAAAAACCGACTTCAAAAAGTAGGTAAACTAAAAAGCAAAAAATAAATTTACTTCGCACAAAATAATACGTTTTTTCATTTAGTTAAATAGAAATTATTAAATAATTATTTTATAATTCTGAAGTCGGTGCCAAGTAAATCGGATAATTAAGAACTAAGATTCAGTCAGAAAATAGTTGTTAGAAAGATTGATATTATCTATACAGAGTTATTGTTTACTTGACACCGACTTCAGAATTATAAAATAATTATTTAATAATTTCTATTTAACTAAATGAAAAAACGTATTATTTTGTGCGAAGTAAATTTATTTTTTGCTTTTTAGTTTACCTACTTTTTGAAGTCGGTTTTTTTTTTGTTAAAAATTATTTTATTTTACAATTTTAAGTGATGGGTAGACCGAGCAAGAATGTTTCTCGAATGAGGAGACGACAGTTACTTGAGACGGAAAACTTATTAATAATAATCCCCATACTCCTAACCGTTGAGGAGTTGTACCTTCCAGCATCAGCTCAGCAACTTAAAATGCAAATATCCAAGTAGTTTTAGGAAATATACGAAAAACAATATAGAAGCCTTTGAAATTTGAGGCTTACTCATGATTTCTCTAGGATCCCATCATCAAATCTTGACCTCATATTATGAATATACATAAGTAATATTCAACGTCTCGCCTCATCTGTGTCTAACTTAAAAGAATACAGTAAACGGCCCCAAGGAGCCTTATATTTAAAGAATTATCCCCGTACTCCTAACCGTTGAGGAGTTGTACCTTCCAGCATCAGCTCAGCAACATAAAATGCTGATTACTAGATGCAAATATCCAAGTAGTTTTAGATAATATACAAAAAACAATATAGAAGCCTTTTAAATTTGAGGGTTGCCCTCGATTTCTCTAAGATCCCATCATCAGAACGTGACTTGAAAAAAATGGGACCACATGACAAGTATATCCTCTCAAACAAAAAAATAATTTCTCAAATCGGTCCAGGCGTCTTCGAGTAATCGGTGAACAAATATAAAAAAAAAATAAAAAAAAATACAACCGAATTGAGAACCTCCTCCTTTTTTTGAAGTCGGTTAAAAATGGAGAAGGTTATCAATTCGATAAAAAAAAGTTTGTTTCCCGATTATTTGAAGACACCTTAAACGATTAAAAATTCTTCTTTTGTCTGAAAGGGTATACTTATTGTCATGTGGTCCCATTTTCACCAGGTCACGATCTGATGATGGGATCCTAGTGAAATCGAGGATAACCCTTAAATTAAAGGCTTCTGTATTGTTTCAAAAAAAATAAAAATAAATAATGTATTAGTAGATATAATTTAAAAAAAAGTTTTATCAAAATGTCAAAGCATGTAAATTTAATTTGAACTTGAATGTAACTACGAGTAAAAAGCATGGAATAAAAGGCTTTTTTTTATTTATTTATTTATTAAATCAATACGTCATAGTCGAATCTAAATGTCAACACTGGCAAGCCGTGTTTATGGAGTTTTAGTTTCCATTTAATAGGTGGGAGCTTATCGCCATCTACTGGATACAAATCCTGACTCCTTGCCTCCTACTTCTCATCGGAAATATAACTCAAGAGGTAATAGTTGCCACGTATAAGGCATTATTCGCGACGCCGAGGTTGTGGGTTCGATTCCCGCTCAAGAAAAATCTTTGTGTGCATGAACATGGGGGTTTGTCTTAGCTTCTCGTATTAACAAAAGTATCAGTTATTCTAGAACCCATAGTACAAGCTCTGCTTAGTTTGGGACTAGATGGCGTTGTGTGTAAGTTGTGAGATATGTTTGTATGTAGGTATGTATGTATTAGGTTTTTTTAACGATGTTTATCATTAATCTTGGCTATTGCGAAAACCATCGATTAAATTGTAGGTCGAACTACGAATGTTGACCTCTATGCTTCTACTCGTACACATACAAACATACATGCCACAGTAAACGTCAGTAGTCACACTTTGTCCTACTAATGAATGGGGTGCATGAAAGGAGCCTCCCCGAGTGACGTACACAACGATTCCCTACGTCTGGCGCAGATTGTGAGGATATTTGTTACTTTAACATAACATAGTATCACGCCTATATTACCCAGAACGGTGTGGCAGAGGTGTACAATAGTTCCTAGGGGTGAGCCTATCGCCATCCACCGGGCATAATTCCAACTCAATGCTATTGTGAATTTCTTGACGGAGAGTTCACAAAAAACACTTTGCCCAACTAACAACTAAACATAACAGGTGAAATGTGGGTGTTGTACCCCTCTGCCAAACTCTTCGGGTTAATAAGGGGTGATGTTATGTTATATTAAAAAGCTGATACAATGATCTCTTCAGATAGAAGTCAGCACATCAGCACAAATCGATAAGTCCATTGCAAGTGTTATTTGAGAGTGTAACTACTACCTTTTACTATGCACAAGTACAGACAGACAATTAGTTACTTACGAAAACAAAGATACGCCTACCACGACATTGTTAACATTGCTGATGCAATCGGTACTTACTTGTAATACATTTGTACTTGTCGTTTGTTAGTAGGGTTGGCAAGAACATACGTACAAAAAATAAAAGTTCTAGGCGGTTTTGAAGTTAGTTGAAGATGATTGTTTGAGCTATCGACACTCGAGCGTGACCAATCTCGTTATATTTCATTAGCGACCAACTGCTTAACCGCCAAGATCTTAAATTGTCATCTTCTTTTTGATTATTTTTATAGCATTTAGCTATGCTTAGCAAATTATAAACTTAAAATTATAGAACTGGCAGGATTTGAACCTGCGACCTTCAGCACACCGGGCAGCCGCTTTAACCAACCAGCTACAGACCCTAAATTTCTCAACTGTATGTTACGTCACATTTGTGCTGAATGTAACTTTGTCATGTTGGTTTCTATCCTACTTAAGATAGGAACAAATGGATGAACGTGACGTCACGAAATGACGTATCATACAGTTGAGAACTATAGGGTCCTGGCAGGAGGTGACCGTAGCTGGTAGGTTAATGCGGCTGCCCGGTGAGCAAAAGATCGCCGGTTCAAATCTTAGATTTTATCTTTACTAATGCTAAGTCACAAAGGATGGTAAACGACAATATGCCTCGTTGGTCTAGTGGTTAGATGCCAACTCTCACTGCGAGGTCGCGGGATCAATTCGATCGGGCAAAATTATATTCAATATCTTTCCTTCACTAAATTCTCTACGCACGGAGTTGGAATTGTTTTACCTAATATACTCTATAACTACTCGACCAATTTTGATGATTTTTTTTGTTAACATAGTTCAAGAACCAAGGAATAACATAGGCAACTTTTTATCGACCTACCACGCGAGTAGAGCCGTGGACAAAAGCTATATAAATAATAAAATAAATAAATAAAAATAAAAAAGCCTTTTATTTTATGCTTACTTAAATTAAAAATCATAATATTTTTTTTACATGCAATGACATTTTTGATAAATCTTATTACTAAATTTTATCTACTAATACAATTTTTTATAATTATTTGAATTATACTTTGTCCATTCCTTTATTTTCTTTTTGACAGATCACGCCTATGAATTACCATTTTTTTTGTCAGATTTATGTACTACAATAATAATGTACTTTATTGACAAGCGGCACTTTTTAGGGAAGTTCACTGTTTGTAACAAACAACCACAGACTATAAATCAAATCGTGAAATGAAATAAATCGATCATTATGAAAAAGAATAATTAGACTTTTTTTTGTATTGTCTGTATTTTTATAAAAAAAAGAATATAATAATAGTATCATGATTCCATGAATAGTTATTTGCAAGAAATCAAGTCGAAATCTTGGAATTAAAAATGAAAATGTAAATAAAGGTAACTAGGAAGTCGTCATAGACTAAGTATGTGACATTATTATTATATTATTATTTTGTATATTTATTTCATCTAATAAAAACTACTAATAAACGAATAATTAATAATGAACTAAAACCATTTCGATGTAATTAATCGATTGAAAGTTCTTCGTAGACAACATCGATTATGATTTCAAATCGAATCAGTAACGTGTAAAGGCATCCCTAAATGTAATCTGTCAAAAAGAAAATAAAGAAATGGACAGAGTATAAATAGTATTTACATATATTTGAATAATTGCAAGATAAAATTAAATGTAAATATTTCTTTAATTTTATTTAAGATTAATATTGTAAAATTAAAATTATAATTATAATATTAAATATTGTAAATTTTTATAGGTTTTTATTCTAGCACGGACCCCTCTCAGGTGAAGGCCTCCTCTAAAGAAAACCATTTGCTCCGATCGTTTGCTACTTGTTTCCATTGTAGGCCAGCTGCTTTTTTAATGTCATCTTCCCCTATATAAATAATTAAATTAAAGTCATGTGAAAACGGTTGGCGACCCTAACTAAGATGGAAGAATGTAAATATCACGTTTTATATCATAAAATAAATAAGCGCCTCACCTATAACCCGCCGCCATATGTCAGTTTTGCATTGCACTACTGTGTTCCGGTTTGTGGTGAGATTGTCTGAAATTACTGGCACATGAGGCATCATTTCTTAGCCTTTAACTTACAATATTATTACATGTGAAACTTTGTGTATGGATGGGTGAACGTTTGTTACTCTCCCACGCAGAAACTGCTGAGCAGATTTTGATAAAATTTGGTACACGGATAGCCTTTTTAAAGAATATTTTGATTGAGATAATAGCGACCCGCCCTGCTTTCGTTCCAGGTACTATGTAGTACTAATACTTATATATTAGAGTGCACGGTTGGCGTAGTGGTTAAAGTGGTTGCCTCGCCACTTTCAACTGCGCTGGTGTTGTGGGTTCGATCCCCACATGGGACAAATCTTTGTGTGATTCGTAAAGATTTGTTCTGACTCTGGGTGTGCTTTGTGTATGTGAAATGTATGTTTGTGAACATCCCCGCGACACAGGAGTTATTCCTAGTGCGGGTGTTGTTTTAATAGTACAAACATACCTATATTTAAAATCCTTCTTTTTTAATCTTTCTATCGATAATGAATAATGTAAAGATTGGAACTATTTGTTAGTACTTTATATTTTAACATATACATTTATTTTTTTAATTAAGTTAGTATTATAACTTTAATATAATAAACTAAGATATAGCATTATATATTTTGCATACCGATTATCCAGTGAAACGTGTTGTGTATAATTATTGAATTGTACCATCTTTTTGTTACCATGCTTTTGGCAAATAAACGTTTCTATTACTTGTAATATTTTAAAGCAAATTTTAGCTTTGCTATGCCTTTTTGTATTTTATATAATATTAAAGCTGAAAAATTAAGAATCCAGCTGGACTCGAACCTGCACACCCTGGGTATACGCCCCAAGTGCTTTCTATTTCTATTTCTAATATTTGTTTGTTTTTTTGACAATAATTCTATGTGTAAGTTATAGCAACCAAAACAACATTATGGCTAAAGATGGTTATGCTATGTTAAAATAACACCGAAGGCTTACAACCAAACGTATATAACCCAAGAATAACACATGAATAGATTCTGCGAACTTGACGTAGTACTTGAAGATTTATTACATTTTACAACAGACATATTTTATAGAATTAATTGGAACATGGCTAAGCCTAATTTACGGGGTTTTATAATGACTTGGGGTCAATATTTAAATGTTTTATTTTCTCTGGCCTCGAGAGGCAAGTTATTAAAAGTTAAAGATATAAATTAATCTTTACTATACTAACTGCTTCGTTGGTCTAGTGGTTAGCGTATCGTATGCGCCTCTTAAAGCGAGGTCTCGGGTTCGATTCCCGGGTGAGTCGAAGTGCTTTTTGTGCTGGCCGTCGGGAAACTTACAATAGTAGCACGGAGTTGGAATTGTGACCGGTGGATGGCGATAGCGTCACCTTTGTTACGTATGCGTCAGGCATACCGTTGGAGCTACATGAGCCGTGGCGCAGCGTCAGCAATACGAGCGGTTGACGTCGCGCCATACAACCTTTTTTACCGGATTGGTTCACTTTCGTATCTAACATCGAGCGTTAGTCACCTATTTTAGTATGTAGGCCTTAAGTTTAATTGTAATTTCGTTATTAAAACTTTATTTTAAGTTAATTTGGTTTCCTTTCGACCCTCTGGCGGCGGCCAACGTAATTCCTTCTATATCATGGGACTAAACATAACATTGTGTGTTGTTAACCTCTGCCACACCCTTTTGAGTAATATAGGCGTTATGTTATACAGGATCAGAATACCTTTTGCTGATCTAGTGTTTTTCGGTTACCCTTTTTTTTAAAATTACAAGCTGACCCGAAAGACGTGGTCCTGTCTTAACTATGCATACATTATCTGTGACGATATTTGCAGCACTCATTATGTCAATGTCATGTCAAACCCCATAAAGGTACATTCAAAAAGTTCATATTGTCGAAAGCGCTAAGGTTACTAAAATGGCTATTAAAAAATAGGGGTTGGTGATAAAAGGGTAAAAATTTAGGGTTGTATGTATTTTTAATGCCACATTATCTATCTATATATATATATAAAAATGAAACCCGTTTTCCGTTGTCACGACATAGCATGAAAAAGGCTTGACCGATTTGGCTGATTTTTTTTTTGTTGTTTTCTAATACTCTGTACAAGGTTCTTAGGGGAAAAAAAAAAGGAAAAAACAAAATAAATGAAATATAATATTAATAAATTTCCTGTAAAAATATAAGTGAAATTATTGAACCCTACGGAATAAACACTATTATGAAAATTTTGTTTTTTATTTAATAAAATTAGTAAAGTCCTTCTCAGGTATGACGAGACCAGGGAAATAGGTATTCATTTTTATATGGAGGATATTATAGATTCCAGTTCAAATTGAATAGGTATGCTAACATAAGATAGGTCAGCTATACAAAATAGAGTAGTGCATCAATTTTACGCTAAGGTGGTACGAAGTTCGCCGGGTCAGCTAGTAGAAAAATAAAAACAAAAAATGTTGTCCAAAAAAAAATTTTTAAAGGTGAACAACCCTTATCACTTAGGGGTATGAAAAATAGATAGTAACCGATTCTCAGACCTACTGAATATGCATATAAAATTTGGTAACAATCAGTAAAGCCGTTTCGGAGGAGTAAGGTAACTAACAGCCTTTTCTAAACTGCACGATACAATCATGCTCTTCTATAAATTATGTTTTCCCGTCATTAATATTAGAAATACGTATAAACATATTAAAAATAGATATCTTTCAAAAGGCATTAAACGATGCAGTGCCAAAAAAAGAATCTTATATCTTAAATATCACCTAAACAAAGACAACAAGAACCAGAATAAAACAATATATAACAACTATAACAGACTATTAAAGAAATGCATTTACAAAGCTCAACAATTGAATAGTTTGAGATATATCCGCAATTCAGGCAACGTATGTAAAGCATCATGGGAGATTATTAAACAAAAATCTAACAATGTGGCAACTAAATCTGAAATAGACTCAATTAAAATTAAAATTGGTAATACACATTACAAAGACCCCATTGAAATATGTAACTTATTTAATAACCATTACATTTCCTCAACCAATACAAGTAATACCAAGAGGACAGACATGCATAACACAAAATATAATATACCGCTGAACCCAAAAAGTATCTTTCTTACGCCAATAGACCCTTTTGAGGTCTATAAAATAATTAAAGGTCTTAAAAACACCAACTCTACTGGTTATGATGAAATCACCACAAAAGTTCTTAAAACCTGTGCTGAAAGTTTAACAATACCATTAACACATATTATTAATATATCTTTAATGGAAGGGGTGTTTCCTGAACGTTTAAAAATTTCAGTCGTCAAGCCACTATACAAAAAAGGTCCCAAAACAGATCTAAACAACTACCGACCTATAACTCTAGTCCCAATATTGTCAAAGGTATTTGAAAGGGTCATGTATAATAAAGTAGAAAAATTCCTCACATCATGTGCTATACTTAAACCCGAACAATTTGGATTTAGAAAGGCGAGTTCCACAACATTAGCTTGTTTCTCACTCGTTAAGCAAATAACAGAAGCTTTGAACGAAAAGTCAAAGATAGCATGTGTCTTTTTAGATATGACCAAGGCATTTGATTTTGTATGTCATGAAACGCTAATAAACAAGCTCTCCTGTTACGGGATCCGTGGAAATGCCAATGAATGGATTAAAAGTTTCCTCACACAAAGAAGTCAATGTGTTGAAATAACAAAAATGTGTAAATCTGAACTAAAGGCTTTCACATCAGAATACAAACAAAATCATTGTGGTACTCCACAAGGCAGTATATTAATAATAATAATAATAATAATAATTTATTTCAATACCAGAGATACACAAATGACAATATTATTCTTAGTGGCTAGGTACAGTCTGGTAAACAAGTTGCTTAATTAGTGAAACCGCTGTCTCCCAAACTAGGTGAGTAACCTGTATTTTGGGAGTCAGTGTTCCTTCAAATGATGCATTATGTACTAGTTTGTTACTCTTACATTAAATTACATTTCTTTTTGAGTTGAGGTATTGATTTATTTTTATTTAAATCTATATTACTTGTGTGTGTGTGTGTGTGTGTGTGTGTGTGTATATATATATGTGTATGTGTGTGTATGTTGGTGTAAGTGCATAATAAATTGTGTATCAAATCAAATCGTTGTGTGGGAATTTAACTTGTGTTTAGACCATACTACTGTTTAGAAGGGTTTCAGTGTAAATGTAGCTAAGGGTCTTGAGCCACTTCTCAACCTTTGTTTTTACTTCCCAATAATTAAGTGAGTAAATGTCTAACACCTTGTGGACTTTATTATAGAGACGTACGTTCAAGACGTAATACTGGCGATTAGCACCACTTGTACGGTGTTTAACAACATTACAGACTACATGGTTTGTACGTTTATGTTTAAACTGTTCTGGTGTATAAGCCAGCGATTGATGTTTTCTCAGTACCACTCGTAGGATGTAAAGTTGTCTCACTGTGAGAACCTTGCATTCATTATATAAATCCACAGTAGGGTACTGAAATGGCTTCGAGGTCATCACCTTTAGAACTGCTCGCTGAGCTCTTTCGAGTTCCAGCAAAGCAGTTTTCGATGCTCCGCCCCACGCCACCACACAATATGAAAGAACAGATTGACAAAGTGCAAGATAAATCATTTTTAAGGTATTATAGTTCGCTGATTGCCGCAATTTTTTGAAAATATAAATAATTTTTCTTGTTCTAGAGGTAAGTGTCTGAATGTGTTTGTTCCACGTGAGCTGCTGATCTATCATAATACCAAGGTATTTAATTTCTGGAGTCCGAGATAGTACAGTGCACCTCCATATTAGCACCTCTACTATTCTTAATTTATATCAACGACCTTCCTGATGCTATTCAAACAGAGTGTATACTGTTCGCTGATGATACCACATTAATCGTTAAGGGCAATAACAAAACTGACATAGAAGATAAAATTATTTTGACATTACACAATGCACAGAATTGGTTAGACCATAATAATTTAAAAATGAATATGACAAAAACTAATATAATCCAATTTCAGACATATAACTCGAATCCTATTAAACTTGACATTAATTATAATGAATTTCATCTATCAAATGTAAAAGAATGTATTTTTTTGGGAATAACCGTCGATCAGTTTTGTAGCTGGAAGCCTCACATCGACCGGATTGTAAATAAGTTAGATCGCTTTGTCTTTGCTTTAAAGAAAATTAAACTCATCGTTAATTTGGATGCTGCAAAAACCGCTTACCACGCCTATGTATCATCGGTAATCAGATATGGTCTAATAATTTGGGGCAATTCAGTGGATGTTATTAGAGTCTTCAGGGCACAAAAGAAATGTGTACGTGCATTAAGTGGAGCTGACTACCTTGACAGTTGTCAACCACTATTTAAAAAACATAAAATACTGCCATTACCCTGCATGTATATATTTGAGGGTTGTATGTTTGTGAAAAAGCACCCTGAACTATTTAAAAGATTTTGTGACAAAGAAAGTAGCCGAACTAGACATAAAAATAAGCTATGCCTGCCAGCTATTAGACTAGAGTTGCTTAAGAGAAATGCCTACTATATATCTATAAAATTGTATAATCATTTACCTGAAAATATTATTAATTTACCAATGTTATTATTTAGGAAGAAGTTGATGCTACTATTACAAATTAAAAATTATTACAATGTAAAAGATTACCTAGATGATAAGAATTTATAATAGAAACTGATTTTAAATAAATTTATAAATGTATTTGCACGCCACTTGTGGTAGAATATGTGGAACTATTATTTATATCTGTAAGACCGTAATGTACATACCATATTTGAGCAAATAAATATTTCATTTCATTTCATTTCATTTCATTTCATTTCATTTCATTTCATTTCATTTCATTTAATTTCATTTCATTTCATGTCATTTCAACATTGTGACACAAGATTTTTATATATTTAAATTATGAGTAAATTCTCGAGCGCTTTCTTTCATACTAACGTTTATTTTAACTTTAATATTATTAAGTTTTTATCTAGTTTTAAAGACAAATTATATATTATGTAAAACACTAAAATGCATGTTTGTTCGTGCAAAAACTACTTTAAAAAAACCTTTTTTAAAGTAATTTTTTTTTATACTACGCCCACAGCGAACGAACGTGTAGTCCACCTGATGGTAAGTAGAGTACAGCCCATGGACATCAACAATCCACAAAAGCAGATTATAGATGCGTCGCTGCAGTTGAGGACTACGGTGTTTGCCTCATGTGCCAGTAATTTTAGGCCCTGATCTCACTACCAAACCGAAACACAGTAAATGAAACACTACTATTTGGCGGCAGGTTAAAGATGAGACGGTGGTGCTGCCGCATTCGAGCTCATTCACAAGAGCTCTACCACCAGTTGAAAGTTGTAGTTCAAAGTTTTTTTTTATCGAGTAATATTCATTAGATGTACTGAGTCATCTACACCTATATTAGACTAAATACAAGTATTAGAATGACGTTACTACCGTCCTTGGGCAGTCCGCTAATAAACGTAAAGTCAAACATAACTTATTCAAAAAGTTATTCAAAACACGGAACTTGTAATACTCTTGTTATAACTAATTTATAATATAAATTCATAATTATTCATCGTAAGTAATAATGTTTGTTTGTTTGGCATCTCACATAATATCCAGCCAGTAGTGGCAGAAGTGTTTAACACGCACGTTATCTGCACGTGTGGTGTAGTGGTTTAAGCGGTCGCCTCGCCGCTCTCCACTGCACCGGTGTTCGATCCGCACATGGGACAAATGTTTGTGTGATTCGCAAAGATTTGTTCTGAGACTGGATGTGCTTGTGTGAGTGAATGTGTGTATTTGGCCTTGTCATTGGGACCATTGGATAGTGTAATTGCTTCTGGCGTTCTATCTAATGTAAAAAATCCAAATTATTATTAATTATTATCAACCACATTTCAGTTATGTTTAGGTCCCATGTGATAGGGGTTGCCTATCGCCATAAACCAGGCACAATTCCAACTCCGTGCTGCTATTGTGAATTTCCTGACCGTTTACAAATAACTCTTTGATCGACTCGTCAAAGGGGGTGTGAGCCTATCGCCATCCACCGGACACTCGTGCTGCAATTTGACAACTTCACGACAGAAACCTACTAAATAATACTTTTCCCGACCCGGGAATCGAACCCGAGACCTTGCGATTAGAGGCGCATACGCTAACCACTAGAACATCGAGGCAGCAATTTTAAATTTATAATATTTTTTTTTATTTTTTTTTTTTTACTTATACAGAACTAACTAACCATTCGAACATCGAGGCAGATTTTTTTTAATACTACGCCCACTGCGAACGATCGTCTAGTCCACCTGATGGTAAGTGGAGTACAGCCCATGGACATCAACAATCCACAATTATAGATACGTCGCTGCAGCTGAGGACTACGGTGTTATGCCTCATGTACAACAGAGCATTTTATTGAGAATATTAACAAATAAGCCTATAGCACATATAATAATTAGGTACTTGTGATGTTAACTTTTAGTCAAAAGCATTAAAAAATATACTTACAAAAAAGGAGCATACTGTATCTGCAAAAAATTATTGAGGGTAAACAATAAAAGTGTAAGTGAGCGTTAGCTGTGTCGCGGTGCTCTCAGTAGCGAGTGCCGCTTAGGGGTCTCGTCGGTGTGCATGTTTATGTGTGCGTGCCGTTTCGCACGTTTGTAGGCAGTTTTCGTACTGTTTGTACATATTTATACTGTGGCTATGTGATGTTCTAACTAACCCGGATTCTTTTTTAAACTACCGTCGACGAATCCAAAGGTGTATAGAAAAACCTAGTTAGGTATATATGACACTGTTAAGCATGTCATTCTTTGTATATTAATTGTATTATTAAATAAATAAATAAATAAATGAGTCAGTAATTTCAGGGCCTGATCTCACCACCAAACTGGAACACAGTAATGGAAGCACTACTATTTGGCGGCAGGTTAAAGGTGAGACGGTGGTGCTGCCGCCCTCGAGCTCATTAACAAGAGCTCTACCACCAGTAACTTGCATAATTTGCAAGAATACTGATAAAGAACTAACGATTTACGATGGTCTTGCCTCAAGGGGGGTGATATCCAAACCCATTGAGGTAAGACTGTGATACTGTAAATCGATTCCCTGGTCGGGATAATCACAGCATGGAGTTGGAATTGTGCTCGGTGGATGACGATAGGCTCACCCCCTATCCTATAGTAGATACCTAAACCTCAGCCACGCCTTTATACTTTGACGAAATATGTTTACAATTTTTTTTAAATAATTATATTTCCTAAATCCACCACGATCCCAATTCGATATTTGGTGATCGTTCTTACCTATGTTAAAGACAAACATGGCGGCTTTCAGCTTGTATAAAATGACGCAAGCGACCACGGGCTTCTATATTATATTTAATATTAACAGCTCTGTATCTAATATCTGACCCACTGCTGGGCTCGGGCATCTTCTCATTATGAGAAGGGTTTTGGCCAGCGTGATGGACTATAGCCTAGGCTATAGTCCATCACGCTGGCCAAGTGCGGATTGGTAGACTTCACACACTTTATAAGCACTTTCAGGCATGCAGGTTTCCTCACGATGTTTTCCTTCATCGTTAGCGAGCGATAATTTATATGATAAATACACACATATCTTCGAAAAGAAGAATCTTAACGATTTATTGAGACAGGTGTGTGCCGTGGGTTCGAACCCGAGACCTTTGACTTAGCAGTCCTACGGTCTCCCACTCGGCTATCGCTGCTGTTGGCAGCTGCTCGGGCTCTAATACAACTTTTTATTTGTAGGCAAATCCGTACAAATACCTAGTATTCATTTATGAATGAATAATTTAAATCATCGAATATCAATCAATCATTTAATCACTAATCATCAATGATTCCAAAATGTCAATAAAAACTACGGATGTAGGTAATAAGAAAAAACGACTTTGCAGGTTTTTATAAGCTACTAGTGTTCAGCTAGAAAATCAAATATATATATAAGACTAGCTTTTGCCGCCGACTTCGTACGCGTGAAATTCGTTCAACCTTACTGCTCCGCTCCTGTGGAGTTTAGCGTAATGTTAAATATCCAAAGACCGTGACAAACAACAAACTTACTTTTTGCGGTTGGTATAGGAATCGGGTCTAGGGATCGAACCGCAACGTTAAGTTTGTTTTTTATTGTATATACTTTTCCGGGATAAAAAGTACCCAGTGTGGTGCCTAGGATATTAAAGAATAATTATACCAAGTTTCATCGTAATCTAACCCATAGTTTTTGCGTGATGCTTGAACAAACAAACAGACAGACAGACAAAATTTTATTTAATCACATTTTTGGGTTCGGTGTCGGTTTAGTAACACCCCAGTTCCATTATTTTTTTTTATATTTTCTATGTACAGAATTTTTACTTCTATAGATTTACTATAACTACTATAAGTATAGATATTTCTTAATGCAAATCATGGTGATATGTAATTTAGTTTATGGATTGAGACGTTTGCGACTTCTTTATATCAAAAACTGGCCTAGTGCGTGTCGGGCCACTCAATAGGGTTCCGTAGTTGACGTGCTAATTTATTTAGACTTGAAAGGGGGTATTAAACAAGTAACAACTTTATACAAGCCATTACAAACAAAATGTAATTTTAGAAAACAAAAATCTTCTGCAGGTCTTCGATCTAGCCTAGTCCAGTTTTTTAGTTATTTTTTGGCTAAATTATTCCTTCTTATGTATGTATAATGTACATCTTAACTTATGAAATGAAATGAAATAAGTTTATTCGTCTGAATATGGGTATACAAAGATGATGTTTACATTATGCGTGCGAGCCATATTCCACCATTATTCGGCGTACAAATTTTTAATTTATAATTTTATTGATGTACATGCTGTGTCATAATTTCTAATCATCAAAAAAATCCGTTAACGGTATAGAAACATTTGTCTAAAACTAAATAACTTTTTATTTAAAATATGGATACTTGTATTTTTATGTATGACAATACGATTTAAATTAAATAATTTATAAACTCTTGTGGTATTGAGTAAATAAATTTTATTTATTTATTATTTTCAAAGTTTTTTGTATCGGCCTGCTAATGCCAGGATAAAGCTGTGGCAGGAAAAAATCCTTCCACCAACTGGTTTTAAGACACAGGAGAGTCTACCCCCAGGATCCAATCTGCAGTGGTCCATATGAAAATCCTTGGATCGATTGAGATCCCAGGTTGGCCGCTGCAGACAAAATCTGGAAAAATGGGGTATTATAGGACAAGAACAGACACAGTGCGATCGCGGTGCACCTCAGCAAACAATGACTCACTTACTTGAGTGCCCCAATTGCCCTGATAACTGCTCGTTGGATGACCTAAACAAGGCTATAGAGAACGCTATTACCGTGGCTACGTACTGGGCTATAAAAACCTTTGACCATTGAAACGAAAAGAAGAAGAAGGTTTTTGTATTATGAATCTCAAGTTTTTGGATAACCGTCGAAAGAGTATTTTTGAAACATACATACATTAATATTAAACAATTTTCCTAAGGATATTTCATTTGAATATGATTTTGCCTCACAATACACAATACGTCATTGCAGTTGTAACTTGGAACTGATCCAATAGGATCTATAGATCATTGAACACAAATGACCACTGATTACTTGATGTGATCATCATGTTAAGTGATGGCGGTATGACAGGACTATTCAATGGGTATATCATCACAGCTATATAATCAAGAAGGGTATGGCAGAGGTGTACAACACCCACATTTCACCTGTTATGCTTAGTTCCCATGGGATAGGGGGTGAGCCTATCGCCATCCACCGTACACTCCGTGCTGCTATTGACAACTTCCTAACGGAATACTCGTAGATAACACTTTTGCCCGGGAATCGAACCCAAGACCTTCCGGTGAAAGGTGGCATACGATATCCACTTGAAAGGGAACAGACCTTTTTAGATAACATAACTTTATATAACGCTTTTATTGCCAAGAAAGGTAACACCCTATATATTATATTAAATTGAAAGGAGGTATAAATAAATAAATAATTTGTCTTTTTTACATTAGATAGAACGCCAGAAGCAATTACACTATCCAATCATGGTCCCAATAACAAGGCCAAATACACACATTCACTCACACAAGCACACCCAGTCTCAGAACAAATCTTTGCGAATCACACAAAGATTATTGTCCCATGTGGGGATCGAACCCACAACACCAGTGCAGTGGAGAGCGGCGAGGCGACCGCTTAAACCACTAAACCACACATGCAGACATAGTTCTGAATGGTGGTAGAGGTGTACAAAATCCACACTTCACTGTTATGTTTAGGTCCCATTGGCTAGGGAGCTTATCGGCATCCACCGAGCACAATTCCAACTCCGCGCTGCTATTGTGAATTTCCTGTTGCTAAGTTCACAAATAACACCCGCCTGACCTAAAATCGAACCTGAGACCTCGAAAGGCGCACACGCTAACCACAAGACCATAAAAGCAGTTTAAACGATTCTATACCGTTTAAAAGAATATTTTAATATATATTTAAAGTAAAGTATTATTCGATTTTATACCCTTCAAAACTACCTTAACCTCCAGAATAATATTCAACATTTAAATACAACTAAAACTGCATTTGGTGCGAAGATCAAAGACTAAATGATTACTTTTTAAAATTAAATTGCTTTTTATATAATATAAAATTCGTAATACATATAAAGTACAAGGTGAAATATATAAAAAAGATAATCATAATGTTACGCTACATACTGATCTCATTGCTTGGATTTTTTTTTGAATGAGATAACATAACATTCAAATTGAGTGTTGCAATTTTAGCTACTTTATCATTTGAAACGATGGTGCTCATGAGTTTCTCACCAGCTCTTCTCTGCAATACCCATCGGAGCTGGTACTTGGATTGATTTTAATCTGATTCTAAACGGTTGGATTAAAATTTATCTAAGCCCCGGTTATTCAAATCATTGTTATTAGTATAAATTATTTTTATGTCATTTTTTGTAATTTTTTGACGTGTTCAAGCGCCTTCTGGTGGCTATGAAAATAAATGATTTGAATTTAAATTTTATCAAAACGATCTTTTAAACATCAACTTCAAAAAAGAGGCTTATAAGTGTTTTCAAGGAAAAAATTAACGATTCATATAACACCTAACTTTAAATATTAGATTAGAATGCTGTGAAAAATAGACTACCATTAATATTTAAGTGAGAAATAATGTAATATAATAATAATAATACCTAATCTAATAAGTAAATAAGGAGCCAACAAACTGTCGTACAGTTTGACAGAAGTATTGTATAAAAACAACTTGTAATATTTATACTAAGAAACAGTTGAAAAAGATATGGGACCGGCAGGATTTGAACTACTGCACACCGGGCAGCCGCTTTAGCCATCCAGCTACGGTCGCCTCTTACCAGAACCCTAAATTTCTCAACTGTTTGACACGTCACGAAGAAATTTAGGGTTGCCGGTCCCATATCTTGCCAACTGTTTCTTAGTATAATTTGCTAAGCATAGCTAAATGCTATAAAAATAATCAATAAGAAGTTGTAAATTGTGTTTAAAAAAATATTTAATTTAACCATCTTCAATATGACATACAAAATGTTATTAAAACAAAATAATGGTATGACCTGCCAAGAATGAGATGTACCATCAAATGTCAGGCAATATAAATTATTATTGTTGTTTTTTTGTGCCATTTATACTTGTCAAACTAAAGGGTACCATCCGTCATTTTTGAATAGTCGGTTTATATCTGACAAATAAATCAGTAATGAGGTATTTTAGGGCGGCATCACACAGACAGAAATTCAGATTATGCATCATGGCATTCTTCTTCTTCGTCGTGTCGATAGCTCAGTCAATTTTTTTTTACTTGCCATCTCGTGGTGAAAGTGTTAGCCAATTCGCTTTGGAGAACTCGCGAATTGCCCACGGTGCGTCGGACGTAGGGAATCGTTGTGTACGTCACTCGGGGAGGCTCCTTTCATGCATAATGGCATTGTATACATATTAGCCATTCTCCTCACACATTCAATAGTTTCAGGTTGATCTGAAAAAATCCGTCGGAACGCTCGTTTATATAACTACATTTCTATTAGCGAACACACATATTAGAATTCAAATAATCTATTTGAAATCTGTTTTAGATGTTTAAAAATAAACCAGATATATACTGCGTGAACTGTCTCGATGGTATAGTGGTTGGCGTATGCGCCTCTTACTGTGAGTTCTCGGGTTCAATGCCCGGGTCGGGCAAAGTTTCATTTGAAAATTTTACGTCAGAAAATTTTTAATAGCAGCACCGGAGTTGGAATTGTGTCAGGTGGACGGCGATAGGCTCACCCCCTATCCCATGGGACCTAAACATAACATGGGTATTGTAAACCTCTGCCACACCCTTCTGGCTAATATAGGCGTGATGTTATGTATGTATGTATATGTATGTATTTTCTGCGTGTCGTGGCAAAAGTGGGACCTCAAATTTATTTACTGGTTCGGACATTTTTATGTCCACATTCCATATCTTATTCTTCTTCTTTCGTATCGATGGCTGTAGTCATATTCTCATGGTGTTGACTTGCCATCGTGGTGAAAGGATTCGCCAGTCTGCTTGGTGGAAATTCGCAGACTGCCCAGGGTGCGCCGGACGTAGGGGTTGATTGCGTACGTCGCTCGAGGATATATAATATCTTATTTATTTAATTAAAACGGCTACAGGAACCAATTATATTAATCACAATATATACATAATAAAACATTACTGATATTCACAAAATTGTTGCAAATACACCAATATTACACCGTATACATTTGAAAACAAATAATCCATAATTCTTAATTCATAATTTATAGATTAAGAACCACGGAATTACATACAAATTAGCCATTCTCCTCGCTCATTCAGATTTTTCAGATTATGTAAATTCATATAATTGTGAGTTTGATATGATTAAAGAATCGGAATTACAGCATGTGTGAGCCCACTCTTAAAATTTGAATTCTGGACTCAAATTTTGGTTTTTCGACGTTTTATTTTGATTCATTAAGTATAAGGATAAACTAGATTTTTTTTCTTGTTTTTTTTTGTTAAATATCTATCTTGTTACGTTCTCTTACGATATTCAGATCAAATAATGAAATATCGAAAGCGTTGACATTTGGCTGCACGGCCGAATCGAATAAATCATCCTTTTAATTCTTTTGTTCGATTATTGAATAGTTTTGTTAAAGTTTAGGCAATATGACCTACACTGGGATAAATGTGATTTCTAGGGCTACTTGCTCGCAAATCGTTTTCCTACTGCAACTCACGGCGACACCAACATTCTCGTATGTATACCCTTATAATAATAGCAGCCCTGTATCTAATAAATATCCAACTGCTGGTCTCAGGCCTCTTCTTATGATGAGAAGGGTAAGGCCATAGTCCACCACGCTGGCCAAGTGCGGATTGGTAGACTACACACGACCTCGAGCACTTTTAAGACACTCTCAGGCATGCAGGTTTCCTCGCGATGTTTTCCTTCACCATTAGCGAGCGATAATTTATATGACAAATACATACATATCTTCAATAAGACGAATCTTAACGATTTATTGACAGAGGTGTGTGCCGTGTTTTCGAACCGGAGATGGAATCAAATCAAATCATTTGAACACCTTGAACACCTCAATACAAACATCAAAATATAGAATTTAAATAAAACGTAACTAATTAAATTATAATACTTATTGCAATAAAATGATTTGACACCGAAGCTTAGGTTGACTTTAATTCAACTTAGAAATTTGAATTAAAATCAATCCAAGTACCAGCTCCGATGGGTATTGCATCATGAGAAGACCTGGTGAGAAACTCATGTGCGCCATCTTTTCAAATAATTCATACAATATTTGTTAGTTTTTTTGACAATAATTCTTTGTGTAAGTTATAGCAAACAAAACAACATTATAGCTCACTATACTTATAAATAAATTAGTCCATAGTATATAAGGTTGCAAAATCTTACACTTCCAATAGAGGAGTAAAAGCAATGTGTGTATACTACTGTCTAAATAATGGTTCAAGAATAGACAAAGAAAAAAATTATTATGCTAATAACAAATATATTTATACTCCAAAAAAAAGTACACACAGATTGCCTTAACTTAGCAATATTTGAAATAACATAAAATAAGGGTTATACAAATAAAATTTAATGTGAAATGGACTTCGAAGTCCTACGGTCTCCCACTCGGATTACACACTTTCTCAGGCATTATCTAGCATTCTATGGTAAAGAATTTTAGAAATCGATTTTTGTGTTTTTAATTCGTTATACGACCACAAAATTTAATCTTTCCTCAATACAATATTAAGTTTAGATAAGGCTCTCATTTAAGTGAGGAAGTACCCATTTTACATCAAACTCAGTAGCGACATTCTTCAACAATAAAAAACGGAATTTGCGGCACTATGCATAAGGAAAATCCTATTAAAAAAACCAAAGAATCCCGGATTATATTTAAATAGTTAAATGTGGTCGGCCATTTGTCTAAGTCTTGATTTGCATAATTGTTTTGTTATACAAAAAACTGATGGTAAAAACCCAAAGATGATTCATGTGCTCGCATTTTTTGATTGCGGATGCTTTGTGCTGCGGTTAAAGTGTGAATTTAAATATTCTGGGTAATGACTTGAAGGTTATTTTTAGTAACATACGAATAATACGGTAACAAACTTTACTGTGGGATATAGCTTAGGTGAAGAATTGTTAAGCACATGGAGATACCATGAGTTTGTCTGCACGTGTGGTGTAATGGTTTAAGCGGTCGCCTCGCTGCTCTCCACTGCACTGGTGTTGTGGGTTCGATCCCCACATAGGACAAATCTTCTGAGATTGGGTGTGCTTGTCTGAGTAAATGTGTGTATTTGGCCTTGTCATTGGAACAATTGGATAGTGTAATTACTTCTGGCGTTCTATCTAATGTAATCCAAATAATGGGTACATAGATATATAGGGGGTTACTTCTGCATATTGTGGCCTTATTTTACATGTGTTTTCAATCATTTTTTTTAAAGTCCTCTCAGATTCGCTTGTGTGTAAATTCGAATAAAACACCATCAGTGTGGAAAGATAACTGACCATTACATAAATAAAATAATAAAAAATAAATAAATAACTCACAACTTGCTGGGCTAGGGCCTCTTCTCATGATAAGAAGGGTTAGGCCATAGTCCACCACGCTGACCAAGTGCGGATTGGTAGACTTTACACACCCAAGAGTACTTCATCCTCTCTCCTACACTTTTGCTGTGCCCGACAGGGTCCATAATTGATACAATTTAATATGTTTACCACCTAAAAAACAATTGTGGAATGCAATAAAGAATTGAATATTGAGTATACTTTAAGGCACTCTCAAGTATGCAGGTTTCCTCACGATGTTTTCCTTAACCGTTAGCGAGCGATAAATTATATGATAAATAATAGTATTTTTTTAATTCAGGTAGTTTTACAAAAAGACTATTCTTCAATCTAACCGCGTCATATATAAAATTTTGTTATTAAATATCACAATCGAATGACATTTAAGTTTTTCTCAATAGAGGCAGGGGTGAGAAATGCGTGATCTGGCATACTTTAGAAAATAATCTATTTTTATTGATCTGTTATGTGAATTCCATTCCAAAAAGTCTAGATAAAAGTTGTGACATTTTTTAACACGCTTATATTAGCTTCACCTGTATGTATGTATGTATGTATGTATGTATGTATGTATGTAATATAGGTAATGTTATGTTATGAAACTGCTTCAGCTAGTAATAATAAAAAATAAATAAATAAATATTCCACAACTCACACACAACGCCATCTAGTCCCAAACTAAGCAAAGCTTGTACTATGGGCACTAGAATAACTGATACTAATACATCATCACTTACCATCAGGTGAGGTCGTGGTCAAACGCGTGCCTATCCTCCATAAAAAAAAAAAAAAAAAAAAAAATATATACTTTTCTTTTGTAAACACATACTTATTATTCTTAGAAACACCCAGACTAAGACAAACCCTCATGTTCATGCACACAAAGATTTGTCTTAAGTGGGAATCGAACCCACGACCTCGGTGTCGCAGGCAGGTAAACTACCCACTCCGCCATCCGGTCGTCGAATAATACAAATGTAACAAAACAAAATAATGGAAAATTTCAGTGATTGTGGAATTTTCCAGTATGAGTTAAGTTTTAATTTAAAATATTATAATTTTTATTGTTTACGTAATTGCATTTATTACTTACTTACTAGCTAAGATTTTGCCCGCGACTTCTTGCGTGCGAAATTCAATATTACCATGCTATTGGGGTGCATGAAAGGAGCCTCCACGAGTGACGTACACAACGATTCCCTGCGTCCGGCGCACCGTGGGCAATTCGCGAGTTCTCCAAAGCGAATTCGCTAATCCTTTAACGATGGCAAGTCAAATAAAATTTTAATCAGCCATCGACACGACGAAAAAGAAGAAGACCATGCTATTTCCTACAAAATTGAGAAACATACCCAATACACTTCCAACCCCAAATTTATCCCCTAGGGAAGTAGAATTTCCAAAAAATTTGTCTTATTGTTAATTTATGCCGTTTTGGGCAACTATGTGTAAAATTACACGCAATTTTCGTCAAAATTTACTTACTTTACATATAATTTTACAAGCCCTAATTTACTGCCTCTAGAAGTTATTTCTAAGAAAAAAATACAGTGAAATCTTACAGTACATTAACGTTATTAAGGAACCTTTGCGTTGAATTTCATGCATTTCCCTTCAAAATTGACGAACCTCCCATATAAACTTACACCCTCTAATTTACCTCCTTAAAAACAAAATACAAATATAAAACATATACCAGTTATTAAGTTAGAACTTCAGCTACACAAATGTGAAAACCGCATCCAATTTAATCCAGTAGTTTTTGCGTAATGCCCGTACGAACATACATCAGTAAGACAGTCAGACAGACGAATATTCTTAAAGAAATATATGTTTTGGCTTCTACTGCTGTTATAAAGACCTGCGTATTAATTTGTCTTTAATATCTTCAATGTACAGACATGGAAAATTTACAATTTTATTATAATATGTATACATTGTTTATAATTTCGACAAGACGCGGGTATTTCCTAACTGACAACTGACTCATTGTTTTGAGAGCGTAGTTGTTCAAGGTTCGGAATCTTCTCCTCAACAAGAGAATGAATGAATCGCCACCATAATAATTATAACTGTTTCGTTTATATATTTATGTATATTTTATTAATTAAATATTTACCATCAGCAGCGATAGCCGAGTCAAAGGTCTCGGGTTCGAACCCACGGCACACACCTCTGTCAATATATCGTTAAGATTCGTCTTTTCGTATAGGTATGTGTGTATTTGTCATAAAAATTACCGCTCGCTAACGGTGATGGAAAACATCGTGAGGAAACCTACATACCTGAGAGTGCCTTAAGTGCTCGAGGTCGTGTGAAGTCTCAATCTGCACTTGGCCAGCGTGGTGGACTATAGCCTAACCCTTCTCATCATGAGAAGAGGCCCGAGCCCAGCAGTGGGTCATGTATTAGATACAGAGCTGCTATATAATATTTATATATAAATATACCAATATAAATAAATAAATAAATAAAATAAAAATTTACTTGTTTTAAAGTATTTTGTTATGTATGTATTATGCATATATTTTCACTATATATTTATTACTTGTATTGATTATTATTACCTTTTATTTCTAATCAAAACGCTATATTTTATAACTTCACCTGCCTTGTTAATCTCTGCATCACCCAAAGGTAGACTGGTAAAAATTACCATGGCATTAAGTCCACCTTGTATACAAATTGGTATATAAAGTTTTAAATAAAAAACAAAGCGGTTGCTTCGCCGCTTTCAACTGTGCTGGTGTTGTGGGTTCGATCCCCACACGGGACAATTCTTTGTGTGATTCACAAAGATTCATTCTGACTCTGGGTGTGCTTTGTGTGTGTAAAATGTATGTTTGTGAACACCCCCGCGACACAGGAGATATTTCTAGTGCAGGCGTCGTTGTTTCTTTTTAAGTAAATTCGTAACTAATTATTTAGATTTTAAGATTGTCATGTTTTTTACGACTTTTTAGCTTTACTTGTGACTAGCTTACTGTTTTATAATAAACATATCGCCTACATTACTTAGAACGGTGGGGCAGAGGTGTTTAACACTAAATTTTCGCTTTTCAAGTGGTTATAGGATGTGACCTCTTTCGGCAAAGTCTCGGGTTCGATTCCCGATTCGGGCAAAAGTGGTATTTAGCAGTTTTCTGGCAGGAAATTTATAATTGCAGCACGGATTGTTCGGTAGATGGCGATAGGTTCATTCCCTATCACATGGGACCCAAACATAACAGGTGAAATGTGGGTATTTTACCCCTCTGCGACACCCCTCTGGTTAATATAAGCGTGATGTATACGTTAAACTCCAATGAACTGTGAGTCATAATGTTTCATGTCCGTATGTTCTTAACGCGAATCGAATGACCATGACGGTCACGGCTTACCATTAGCCATTTACCATCGCTTTTGCAATTCAAACTTGAACTTAACGCGTGTACGCATTATTACGCTTTATTTGCCAAATGGGGCAGGTAGAATTATAGCATATATTTATTTTTGTTTTTATTTTGTTTTTAAAGTTAAAAAATGTGGTCTTCTGATAATAACAGCCTTGTATCTAATACATGTCCCACTGCTGGGCTCGGGTCTCTTCTCATGATGGTTAGGCCATCGTCCACACGCAAGCCAAGTACGGATTGGTAAAATTCACACAACCTCGAGTACTTTTGGCACTCTCAGGCATGCAGGTTTCCTCACGATGTTTTCCTTCACCGTTAGCGAGCGATAATTTATATGACAAATATACACATATTTTCGAAGAAACGAATCTTAACGTTCTATAACAGATGTGTGTGCCTTGGTTTCGAACCTGAGACCTTTGACTTTGCAGTCCTACAGTCTCTCACTCGGTTATCGCTGCTCCTTAGCGTTACTTATAAAGCGTCTATTGAGACCAATTTTTTTTAAAGTGAACCGTCATAACATCACGCTTATATTACCCAGAAGGGTGTGGCAGAGGTGTAAAACACAACATTTCACCTGTTCTTTGGTAGAGGGTGAGCCTATCGCTATTCATCTGGCTCAATACCAACTCCGTGCTGCAACTAAAAATTTCCTGAAGAAAACATACAAATAAAATTATAACACAAAAGTGTTATATGTTATTTGTATGTTTTCTCTACCAGCTATCGGGTTCGATTCCCATGTCGAAATTTTTTTCGACCCGGGAATAGAACCCGATAGCTCGCGGTGAGAGGCGCATACGCTAACTTCTTGAAATCAAATATAAATATAAATATAATAATATATTCTGTATCTTATAGCCATTTCTAAGCGAAACATCTATATTTTATATGTAACAGCTGTTCCCGTATAGCTAACAGCCTTTCCAAACAAAAAAGGTTATCCAATAAGAAAGTAATTATTCAACTCGATCTAGATCCTGAGCAATCGCGTTCAAACAAATATTTCAGCTATATATATATAAATTATATTTTTTTATCTAGATTCTTGTCAAAAATCTAATAATTCATCACAATGTCTAATATAATGGGATTTCGGAAACATTTTACATAATACATCAAATGTTACATGTAAAGGTGTTCCCATACTGACGAGCATTCGCCTGTAATGTAACGTTACAGATTCGATTTTGCATTAGGTTACAAACTGCCTCCCTGACTGACGAGCCTTGTGCTCGTATCTGTTGTCATATTTTCATCATTCATCATTTAGCCTTTCGTAGTCCACTGCTGGACATAGGCCTCTCTCAATTTGCGCCACAATACCCGGTCCTGCGCCTTCCGCATCCAGTCCCCTCCAGCGACCTTTTTCAGGTCGTCAGTCCATAGTTTCCAGTCATATTTTATGAAACAAAATTTCAAATTTCGAATTGTATCATTACAGACTGCGTATTATAAAGGTGGTTTTATACCAGGGCGGCGAGGTGAGGAGAGATGGGCAGAGCGTGAATTGAAAACTCGCTGCACTTTTTACACCGAGCTGTCATCTAGCTAGCGATGTGCTGCGTTAAAAGTAAATAAATACTCTATTGTTAAATTACAATATCTTACTAATATGTATTTAAATTCCCAACGGCTTGTGCTCGCGACGTCACGCATTAAAAGCTGATATATACTCTTTTGTCGAAGTAATGAAGTTTAATATTGTACGACCAAATATTTCAATTCTCACCACGCAAATCCACGCTGAAACCAAAGATTTTTTTCCATACAATTTTTCAATTCCCGCTCGGCTCTGCCACACCACGCCGGTATAACCTTTATGCTCGGTTCTCCTCCCACACTGGTGTAATATTCGAATCTATAACGTTACATTACAAGCGAATGCTCGCGGTCTGGAAGCACCTTTAAACGAATTAGTTTAATGTGCAGTTATAAATTATTTTCTGACGTGTAATATTATTGTGGTAACTCTTTTTGGTTATATAGCCTTCCGAATAAAAACTAAAAAGGATTTAATGATCATTATTTTTTTTAATAATATCATTTTGGCTACTGTCCGGAATTTCATTCATCTTAACATAACATCACGGCAGAGTTGCCAGGAAGGGTAAGCAGAGGTGTGCATTGCGCGCAGCAAATACTGAGCTAGATCCCTTGCCGCACACTTTCTGTGTACTATTTATATTTTCTGTAAACTGTTTTTATTTAGTATAATATTAAAGTTGAAAAGTTAAGAATCCAGCAGGACTCGAACCTGCACCCCCTGGGTATACGCCCCAAGTGCTTTGCCAATTCAGCTATGGATTCGTATGCTGCTAGACTCGAAATTTCTCAACTCTTTTGTGCCCTCAACTCTCTCAACTTTACTATTTTTATTTTCTCTAAATGTAACATAATGTGTGGTTAATAAATGGTTTAAATATTGAGTACAAGGTACTTAGGTCAATTTATGGCTATCTCTAATATTAGTTCACATCCTTCTAATAAAAATGTAATCTGTCTAAAATGGTCTTGATTTAACGATGACCTTAATCTACGCAAACATAAAACACGAAGAAGACCGGCTAAGTGCGAATCGTATTTGGTGTTACTGGTCTCCGTATTTGTCATTATTTCGATTTTTTTTCCTACGCCCACAGCGAACGAACGTGTAGTCCACCTGATGGTCAGTGGAGTACAGCCCATGGACATCAACAATCCACAAAAGCAGATTATAGATGCGCCGCTGCAGCTGAGGACTACGGTGTTATGCCTCAGGTGCCAGTAATGTCAGGGCCTGATCTCACCACCAAACCGGAACACAGTAATGGAAGCACTACTATTTGGCGGCAGGTTAAAGGTGAGATGGTGGTGCTGCTGCCCTCGAGCTCTACCACCAGTCGATCCTCGAGTCGACTAAAAAACGATAATATTATTATCAATTCATTCATAATTCGCGAGTCGGGCAACGTTTTATTTGGGAACTATCCGTTTAGAAATTTACCATAGCACGGAGTTAGAATTGAGCTCGGTGGATGGCGATAGGCTCATCGCCTAGCCTCGCTATCCAATGGGACCTAAACATAATAGGTGAAATATAGGTGTTGTATTTTATTTTATATTTTATTTTTATTAGGGATAAACAAACAGTTACAACATTAAGAGTAAATTCAAAAATTTAACAAATTAAACAGTGATTAAATGTGCACTCACAACGTTATCCACAAAATATAAGTAAAAAAATTGGTGACATATTTGCAACTTAAAATTAAATAATATGAAGAAAAGAAATGCAAACAATAGGCAAAGAATGCGAACACCTCCAGTTATTCCTTAATTTGCTTGATATTTTGTATTAATTTATTTCTAAATACGTTAGCGCGCATGGCAAATATATCTAAATCTGTAAAATTATCGTTATAATTTTGACACAAGCGTCGCAAGGGTGCTCGAACTCCGGCATTAGTTCTGCAGGGTGGTACAGCAAACAATGGACGTGTGCGCACTTGTCGCCTTATAACAGTTCTAGGAACAATGTAGCTTAAACTACTAGTTAACTCAGTGCAGTTATACCTATTACCACAAATATCATAAAGAAGCATCATTTCTAGGAACAAACTTCTGAATTTTAAGCACATGTACACCGTAATATAGGTGTGATTTTATGTTATGTAAATATTACAAATATTTACATACACTTTCACGCAGAAATTGCTGGTTTAAATGCAATGTTGATTAATCGTTATTCGTTTTTACAATATGACTACGGAACCCCAAAACGGTATTTACCGATTAAGCCCTGCCCATAATCTTAATTGCATATAACGTTAAATAGCCCAATATTGCTCAACCCACGATTCTACCAAATAATTACGCCATTTTTAATAGAAAGTGATGACCTCTACGGACAAATAAGGCATGTCAAAATATATCCTCTATACGCAAAAGGATGGGGCAGAGATGTTTATCACCCACAATTCACCTGTTATGTATAGGTCCTATGTGCTACTGCAGATTCTGTAAAAAGGAACTGGAAACACCGCTGCACCTCTTTGCGACTGCGAGCCACTGATCCATAGACGAAGAATCAATCTGTTACCACTGGGACGTCATATCTTGGATCCGGATGATGTCAAGTCACTCCCGATCGGCCGACTGCTCCAATTTATGGAGGCTATTGGCCTAAAAGAGAGTTTATAATGAGGCTACAATCACAATAGACCCACGGAGGTCGACGTGAACACCCAAAGCCTCGTCCCAACAATAATAATAGGTCCTATGTGATATGAGCCTATCGCTATCTACCGGGCATTATTCCAACTCCGTGCACCTATTGAGAGAATTCTGACGGAAATTTCCAAAGTAAAACTTTTGCCCAACACGGGCATTGAACCCAAGAGGGAGCATACGCTAACCACTACACTTGACTAGATCAGCGAGGCATACAATATACCTAAACATAACAGGTGAAATGTGAGTGCTATATACTTCTGCCACACCCATCTGTGTAATATAGGCGTGATGGTATGCTATGTTATGTAATTACGCCATTTGTAATAGAAAGTGGCGACCTCTACGGACAATAAGTGATGTCATTTGTAAGGATTTAAGGAGATCGTGGGTGGAAAGATGAAAGTGAAAAATTGAAACTAATGAATCTCCTTTTTTGAAAGAGGTTAAATAAGGATTATGGAAGTCTTTGAGAGTTATTTTTGTCATGGCTAAGGAACTTGTCCGTCAGATGATTTTTTACAATACTAGGTAACGTTTAGCTAGCTACTGCGTCAATGTCTAGTGGTTAGCGCCTCTCACCGCGAAGTCTTGGGTTCTATTCGGTCGCCCAAAGTGTTATTTGTAACTTTTCGTCAGGACAATAAAAGCAGTGAGTTGGAATAGTGGCCGGTAGATGACGATAGGCTCACTCCATCTCATGGAAACTAAACATAATAGGTGGAATTTGGGTGCTGCACACCTCTGCAATAATGGAGTAATATAGGCGTGATTTTATGTAAGGTTATTTTTAATTTTTACTCATACATAATAATATGTACAACATCACAGATATAGATCTACATAGATAACGCAAATGCATGTACTTCGCGTGTCCGAACCTCGACCAAGCGTCAAGGTTTGGTCGCCGCTAACTTCAGTCCACGCGCGTCTTTTGTTAGAGAAAATCATAGCGGACGGCCGTTTGAATCGTACTGGGCGGATGGGCATCGGCAGCATCGGTGTCTTTGAATCAGTTTGGATTTCCTGTCACTAAATTTCGGCTGTGACGTCACAATAGGTATTAAAAAGTCGGCACGCTTGGTTTCAATACAAATCGTGATACTTGCGTTATCTATGTAGATCTATAACTGTGTACAACATACATTTTAATCCAAGACGTCATACATAGACGATATACTATAAATAACATTATATTTACTTCGATAGATAATAATAATTATTATTTTATTATAACGTAAAAAAGTTAAAGTCATCAATTTTAAAATGACAACTATCATAAAATGGATCCAATCAATAAGTTGCATAGCTAAATATGCATAATAAATGAGATGAATATGATTTAATCTGATTTAAATAGATCAACTATCGATCTAGATTGATAAACAGTAAATTTTATGGACTTTATAGAAATTGATTATTATTGATATGCAGATTATCTGTTTAATATATTTCTATTAAATAGATAAATTGATAATCAGATGACCGTTGGGGCCTTGAGTGGCGGCCACGAACTGGCAAACGCAGCGAGGAACAGCCCTCCGCTAGATGAACACTATGTACGTACCTTTGTCCGCTAATTTGTTGTATTAAGTATAGTAGTAGCTCCTCCCGCGCTTTATACCGCGTTGAAACTTACTGCCCTGTATCTAATACATGTCCCACTGCTGGGCTCGGGCTCTTATGATGAGAAAGATTAGGCCACGCTGGCCAAGTGCGGATTGGTAGACTTCACACACCCTCGAGTACTTTTTAGGCACTCTCAGGCATGCAGGTTTCCTCACGATGTTTTCCTTCACCGTTAGCGAGCGATAACTTATATGGTAAATACACACATATCTTCGAAAAGACGTATCTTTACGATTTTTTGACAGAGGTGCGTGCCGTGGGTTCGAACCCGAGACCTTTGACTTCGCAGTCCTACGGTCTCCCACTCGGCTATCACTGCATTACAAGCAATTAATAACGTTTAATTAACAAAGTCCCTTCCAATGAATCTACGCACGTCATTTGCTATTAGAAAAACTACCGTATAACAATAATTCTAAGTATTAACTACGTCAATGAACTTATATGCTAATAACTACACCTCGCTGTTTGACCCGCGTTAATCATAGCTGCACCGCTCCTATGACTTTTAGCGTAATATTATATAATTAAGAACTTTTCTTGGTAAATAAACTATCCAATACTAAAATAACCATCTAATTCAGTTCTATAATACTAGAGATTACCGGGTTCGAACAAACAAAAATTAGCTTTGTTGTAATATTAGTATAGAACTATAGATTATAACAGGGTTAGGCAGAGAAACAGCGTGGCGTAATCACAATCATATAAGATTGTAATTGCAATCATCATTATTATTAAATTATAACAAGGCTTGGTACTTTGTGGGGCCATGGGTAAAGCGGAAATAAGATTAGGTCTAATTATTTCAAGAAGACTTTTCGTTATGAGAAAATGCCTATATCTCGCATGGAGTCGTCTGTGCATTACACACATCTTAAACAGTTATGCCATGCATAACTTTTCAATAGGATACGACATAGGGACTTTTATGGTAAATAAGGATTCTAGACGTGATCAGTGTTTATTTCCACCGGTTCATTTATAAAGTCCAGTGGTTCGATCAACTTTCCGTCAGGAAACTCACAATAGCAGCGGAGTTGGAGTTGTGCCCGGTGGATGGCGATAGGCCCACCCCTTATCCCATGGGACCTAAACATAACAGGTGAAATTTGGGTGTTGTACACCTCTGCCATACTAGTAATAAAGGCGAGATGTTTGTGATTCTAAACCAATTTACCAGCCCGATTTCAATCCAAAAATCGCCCTCGCTACCGCTTATAACGCCTCCCTTCCGCGAACTTCGTGGCCTTATTCAACTACAATACAAAGTGAAATATCTTTTATTGACAATAGTTAGATTTTAATTGACTTTTTTTCATCGTTTGCTCTATTAACCGATCTACTTATTAATGTGATTATTTTATTATTGTTGCAGGCAAGAAGGAGATAGCAATCAAGGAAATGTTTCGTAATTTAATTATTAATTATGATTAATTAGAATTACGCGTGGACAGATGACAAGAAGTAGGTTTTTACTTGTTTTATTATCATTACTGACGACCGGATGGCGGAGTGAGTAGTGAACCTGCATGTGCGCCGAGGTCGCGGGTTCGATTCCCGCTTAAGACAAATCTTTGTGTGCATCAACATGGGGGTTTGTCCAAGTCTGGGTGTTTCTATGTATAATATTTATGTATTTACAAAAGAAAAGTATATATGTATAAGTATCAGTTATTCTAGTACCCATGGTACAAGCTCTGCTTAGTTTGGGACTAGATGGCGTTGTGTGTGAGTTGTGAAATATTTATTTATTATTTATTTAATGATTTGTTTATTAGATTTTATAATCATGATGACAAAAAGAATCATTGAAATAAAAATTTAAAAATCTTCGTGGACTTTCATTGCCATTTCGACCTGTCGCGTACTGTACAAATATTATATTGTCTTCATATCTCCTTTATAGTTCATGTTAGATATTGATCATTCAGCCAAATAGGTCAAGGCGGCAAACACATCCTCCTTTTTAGCAATCGGATAAAATAATCGTGACTTACCTAACCTCGTTTATACTTAATTAATTCTAGATTTAGTGTAAAACAATAATAATATTATTTATCAAATGGGCGGGTATTAATCAAAATATTATGATTTATTTAAAAAATATAATATTCAAGAAGCGTTATGAAAATTGAATTTTAGTAAATGTTTATTTAAATAAAATATTTTAATATTATAGATTTGTTTCACAACAGTTAATAGACAAATTCCTTATAGTTCTTTATTTCGTAAATGACATTGAATATAAAAGATTTTTAGATGTTTGGAAACCATCGCGGTGAATTAAACTCGTTTTCTTACCACATTTTTCTTTAACTATTTGGCGCGGTTTCACCAGAGCGTGTTAAATAAATAATAAATACACACAACGTTATCTAGTCCCAAACTAAGCAACGCTTGTACTTTTTTTTTACGGGATATAATCCCACCCACACGCCCACCACTGTGACCCCTGTGACGCCAGGATCAACAGCGGCAATCAACTGAAAGGCACCGTGCATGACACACGGGCAATCCCAGGGAGAGTTACAATTGTCTTGGAAGCCGCAACGAATTTAATCAGAAGTATATAGTTGGAAAGTATGTATCTTTATTTTACCCGCAAAGCTTGTACTATGGGTACTGATACTAAAACTTTTTCTTTTGTAAATAAATACTTTTTCTACATAGAAACACCAAGACCAAGACAAACCTCCATGTTCATGCACACAAAGATTTGTCTTGAGTGGGAATCGAACCCTCGACCTCAGCGTCAACGCTCATTCGTCACTTACGTCGTATAACATTATAGGTCTCTATTTCGTAATTTAAAGAAATAAACAGAAGGTTTATAGATATATGGAAACTATGTGGTTAAAAAACTTAAATCATGTGTAATGGCACCCAAAACTTCAGAATCATGTACTGAATCACTTTGTCCCTTGGCTCACGATGTCATTTACACCATATAAAATATACAGTATTCTTAACCGACCGGTTAAGAAACCTGAATATTTATTATTATATTTAAAGCCTTTTGTGCATGACCCATCAAATATTTCTACTGTATTCAAATTCCATCTGACGCATAGAGAAATCCCAATAATATAATGAAACTCCCGACGTTGATAGAAAAAGATGCGCGTGCATAATTTTTTCTATAAAAATATGGGCGTTGACGCTGACGCTCGCTTCCAACTGCAATCTTAAGCTGGACTACACGCTCATTCATTACATACGTCGTGAAAAATAATGGGCCTCTATTTCGTAACTCAAAGAAATAAACAGAAGGTTTTTAGATATTTGGAAACTATCTCGTAGTTAATAAACTCGTTTTTTTTCTTCATTTCCTTGTTACTTTACTGTAGGGTTATCGATGGTTAATTTATCTTCTGACACAATATCCGGCAATGTTTTGTATAGGGTTGCCAGATTTGCTGGCACTAATTCCGGGACAAATCTAGGGTTAGGTAAGGTCGTAGACCTTGACTGGGCTTGTAGGTGTCGTGGACGGGGAGGGAGAGAGAGGGGAGGTGTCCTGCAAGAACCCGGGACTCAGTGGAGCTGGCAGGGGATGGTATCCTATTGGTATACAAAGGAATCGCTCTGGGTGCTACCCCATGCTACGTCATGACTGCAAGGAATGCTAGGGATTACACATTATGATTCTGGAGCTCGTGATTTTTTTTCTCTCTCTCTTGGAAAATATTTTGCAAAATCGCAAATGAACAAAATTAAGCTTTCAATAACACTTTTTAGTGAGTAAGTGTATGCAGCTTTAGGTGCAAAAACATTTTTCAATTTAAAAAAACTTGAACTAAAAACACCGTAAAATTTTAAAGCAGACCTATTGAAAATCTATTCTAGATCTAGAGGAACGTTACTTTTCTATAATCAGTCGCAAAAATGCAAAAGTCTAAAACCTACCCCAACAAAATAATGTGCTATCTGATAAAAAAATATCACCTAAAACTTCATAATCATGTATTGAATCACTGGTAAGCTAATATTTTACGCGTTTTGCGCATGACACGTCAAATATTTCTACTGTATTCAAATTCCATATGACGCATAGAGAACCCTATACTATAGTGTAAGGTCACACATCCAAAAACGACGGTATAATCTAGTGCATTCTACTTCGTAGTCCCTGACCTATGATCCGCCATCAAACTCATCATTCGTAATTAGGGGTCATTCATAAAGTACGTCACACTAATTTTGTGATTTTTAGACCACTCCCCCGTCCTGGTCACAGTTGGTCTAATTTGTGAGAACATGAAAGACAGAGAAAGACAGATAACAGAATAGACAACTAGAAAGAGTACAACACTTGGACTTCGTATTTATATTTATATAAATTCAACTGTTATGTTTAAACCCCATCAACCCCATGGAATAGAGGGCCTATTGCTATCCACCGGCAACAACTCCAACTCCGAGATGCTATTGAGAATTTCCTGACGAAAAAATCCGAAATAACATTCACGGAGAGAGACTACATACGCTTTCTAGACCAAAGAGGCAGTTCGATCATAAAGTTCAAAAAATATATTTTTGCTTATCCCAACAATTTCAAAAGTCACTCATCCTATAACAACCATATAATCCAGAACGTGCCACTAATATACACTTTAGTATACCTATGATCCACCAACAAAACACATCATTCATAATTACCTTTGTTATCTCTGCACCACCTTGCGGTTGACTGGTAGAGAATGCCTATGGCATTAAGTCCGCCATTGTACACTTATTATGTGCAAGAAGTTTTAAAATAAAATAAAAATAAATTATTATGGGTATAATCCATAAAATACGTTACAGTTATTTCGCATTTTTTTGACACTCCTGGTTACAGTTGGTCACATTTGTAAGACCGCCTATTTGTGAGACGTCTGTAATATAGACTTAATATATACTTGGCACCGACTTCAGAATTATAAAATAAATATTTAATAATTTCTATTTAACTAAATGAAAAAACGTATTATTTTGTGCGAAGTAAATTTATTTTTTGCTTTTTAGTTTACCTACTTTTTGAAGTCGGTTTTTTTTTTTTGATAATTCCAATATGTTAAGAGTTCAACAATCTAGTACGTTCCACTAATACACTTTACAATCCCTGACCTATGATCCGCCCACAATAACGTCAAATACGACGTCACAGTCACAAATTCATGACAGCGACTCTTGCGCAAGAGTGAGCATTTTTATGGTGTGTTTGTTTCGAAAGGCTAATTTTAAAAATATTTGTCTTTTAGGTGCAGTTTCTTTGAACCTTATAGGTCAAAATATTTATTTTTATAACTTGAAGAGAACCAAAATTTAATGGTTTTATGAATTGTCAGAAATGAAAAGAAAATGTGGAACCAAAGTTATTGTCAGCTTTAATGGTACAACATTAAATGAGCGACAAACGGATGCTAAAATGGATTGAATAAACTGTATAAATCTACTAATAAATCAGGCTTAAGCCGCAATTTCATCAAGCTTCTTAATCAATGTTTAATCGAGATTCAAAACTGTACAAGTGAATTTGGCAGGAGAAATTTTACTTTATATTTTAATTTTACCTTAGAGGTATTAAAATTTTGAAAACGACCCTGAATATACATATTATTGTATACCTACAATTTTGCCATTATGTTAATATAAGATAGAGACGTTACGGCTGAGTAATGCATTCATATTTCAAGAGAAAGGAATTTTGGTACAGTCGAGAACATAAATAAAAAAAAAATAAAAAAAAATTTTTGACACAAATAAGGTATATACATATTTTACTTATCTAGTTGTTTGACGCTATTCTTTTACATAATTATGTACAAAATAACGGTACTGGCACTGTTTACTAAACTAGGGAGAAGCCTGTATTTTAGCTGACAGTGTTCAGTTGCAGGAAGTGACACTTTAAAAACATTATTTTTGCGTGAAAGTCGTTGCACAGCGAGTCATAAAGCAGGAGTAAGTAAATAATAGTAGTAATCAACTAATCAAATACAGTTTTTACTGTTTTAGTTTAAATATTACCAAAGCTACCATGCAATGCCAAAAAAATTCACACTATTTTGCAACCGATAGTTTCCTGACCGAAATTTAAAGACCTCATGCATTACAGGTAATCGGAGACTAGAAAGTGAGACAGCAAGTTTAACAAAGAGTATTTAATTTCCGTACTGGATTGTGAAGGTCTGATGGCTGACGTTCCACGTATAAGTTGGAAATTCAGCTCATTAGGGTCAATATAGATAGATAGATAGATAGAGTAATCTTTATTGTACACCAATATTAACAAAGAAAATATGTTGTAAACAATTGCACTTAAAAATTATGTTGCACAATTGGCGGCCTTATCGCTATAAGCAATTTCTTACAGGCAACCTTAGGATGGACAAGTAAGTAAATGAGCAAAGTAACGGGCAGTTGTTGGTGCGTTAATTAAAGAAAAAAAAGAAATAAAAGTATACAATGAAAAGTCATGATAATGACAGTTGAAATTATAAAATATAAAGGATACAGAAATAAACTACGTATAGTGTCTTAACCCTAAATTATATATAATTTACTAATGTAAATAAAACATATATAATATTATATATATTGTTCCCTTATATATAACTAAATATATAAATTATATACTATATACATACATACAATATAATAATATAAATATTATTTAATAGTCAGGACACAATATTAACTATTATCACAATATTACTAAGAATGAGATAGAAATTGCTTAAAATGACATATGAAATAATCCGCTTTGAATAGATAAAGCACCACTAAAACTAATCTAAAAGCGAAATACTGACTATTGAGCGAAATATTGTAGGTGTGCACAGTTCACTTGTAGTACGCAAGGCTTAAAAAACGTATTATTTTGTGCGAAGTAAATTTATTTTTTGCTTTTTAGTTTACCTACCTACTTTTTGAAGTCGGTTTTTTTTTTGTTAAAATTATTTTATACATACACGGTGAATGTTATAACAACGGGACGGTAACGATAGCCGAGTAGGAGACCGTAGAACTGGGAAGTCAAAGTAAGAGGTGTGTGCCGTGGGTTTAATCATTAAATCATTAAGATTTGTCTTTTGGAAGATAAGTGTGTTTTTGTCATATAAATTATCGCTCGCTAACAGTGAAGGAAAACATCGTGAGGAAACCTGCATGCCTGAGCGTACCTAAAAAGTTCTCGCGGGACTGTGAAGTTTACCAATCTGCACTTGGCCAGCGTGGTGGACTATGGCCTAACCCTTCTCATGATGAGAAAAGGCCCGAGGCCTGCAGTCGGACATGTACTAGATACACGACGACCGGATGGCGGAGTGGGTAGTGTACCTGCCTGCGACGCCGATGTCGTGGCTTCGATTCCCACTTAAGACAAATCTTTGTGTGCATGAACATGGAGGTTTGTCTTAGTCTGGGTGTTTCTATGTATAATATGTATGTATTTACAAAAGAAAAGTATACATGTATTAGTATCAGTTATTCTAGTACCCATAGTACAAGCTCTGCTTAGTTTGGGACTAGATGGCGTTATGTGTGAGTTGTGAAATATTTATTTATTATATTTATTTATTTATTATACAGGGCTGCTATTATTAATTGCCCATGCCAGCGTAGTTAGGCAAAGACTCGGAGAACGATGATGAAATAAAATAATAGTATGTTAAAACTTCTGTACTCACATGTACATTCCATAGCCAAAAGGTCAGGCATTGGATTTTAATAAATAATACAGATATGAACCATATCGCGGCCATTTTTTATTCGTGCGCTTTTAAGCACAGATTACAAAGGATCCTCCACAGATTATATAAGAAGCCTAAAGCTGCGTCATGCGTGTTCATTGAAGCGGAGTGGGACAGAGCTTTAGACAATTAGACCAAATTAGTCTTAGACAATTAAATCATGAGACTGGTAGCTTCGCCATGTTGTTTTGAAGATAGGTACAAATGGATGACCGTGACGTCACGAAATGACGTAACACACAGTTGAGAAATTTAGCGACCTGCAAGAGTCGGCCGTAGATGGTTGGTTAAAGCGGCTGACCGTTGTGCAGAAGGTCTCAGGTTCAAATCTTGCTGGTCCCATTTTATTTTTAGCCGATTCTCAGTATAAAAGGACTTATCGTTGTCAAGTGTGGAAGAGCACGCTCTTGAACGTCATAATAAAAGGTAATTGTCAAATCATAGATGCGCTGAAAATACCTCCTTGCCCCCCGCTTCCCCGCGAGTTTGAGCGATCTTTTATTTCCCCTCCATATTAATTAACTGCTCTTTGGGCGGCGCGGATCGTATTGGCCAATCAGACAGCTCAAGATAGTGTCAAGCGGAGCTGAAAGGAGCCGAGTGAAGCTGAGTAAAGCAGAGTGGGGTTGCGGGGTTGTACAGCCTACCAAATAAAAACAAATAAAATAATGATTTAGATTTTTACTTTAGATAGAACGCCAGAAGCAATTACACTATCCAATGGTCCCAATGACAAGGCCAAATACACACATTCACTCACACAAGCACTCTCAGTCTCAGAACAAATCCTTGCGAATCACACAGATTTGTCCCATGTGGGGATCGAACCCACAACACCAGTGCAGTGGAGAGCGGTGAGGCGACCGGTTAAACCGTGCCGTCACGTGCAGACAAAAGAGAACACGCGGCCCTGCATGGCGTCTGGCAGTGGCGTGCGGAGTCGAGCACGGATGAGCGGACTTTCTGAAAATATTGCAAAGCAAAAGATCGCTCTGTTCCGCTCCACTTCGCTCTTTGCCACAGGGCTCCGCTATATTAGCAGCCCTGTATTTAATACATGCCCCACTGCTGGGCTCGGGCCTCTTTTTATGATGAGAAGGGTTAGGCCATAGTCCACCACGCTGGCCAAGTGCGGATTGGTAAACTTCACACGACCTCGAGCACTTTTTAGGCACTCTCAGGCATGCAGGTTTCCTTATGATGTTTTCCTTCACGGTTAGCGAGCGATAATTTATATGATAAATATACACATATCTTCGAAAAGATGAGAGGTGTGTGCCGTGGGTTCGAACCCAAGAGTCCCAAGACCTTTAACTTCGCAGTCCTACGCAGAATACAGAAGTACTAGGATATACTATAGGATAGGAAGATACTAAGAAGAACAGCGATTGCACACGGCTCTCGCTGTAATCTTCTTCTACTGAAGAATACTTATTCATTACAATATAATAACAAGCTTTTGCCTGCAGCCCCGCCCACTTCTTTTTTATCCAGTCGCAAATTGTTTGTTTTAACTGACATCTGTTTGATAACCTGTCAAATATATGTGAACTCATAAGTCAATTAGTTTTGATATTTCGTGTTTAGTGACTAAGCCCCACAAAAATTAACTCCTTGTTAACTTGTTACACATGTCGAAATAATATGTATTAAATTTTGGGTTACAATTAACCCGGGGTTATTTCTTCAATCAAAGGAAAAGATTTTTTTTTACTAAGATACAGTTCTTCTTCTTCGAGTCGATGGCTGAGTCTAATTTTATTAAATTTAGACTTGCCATCGGGGTGAAAGGATTAGCCAATTCGCTTTGGAGAACTCGCGAATTGCCCAGGGTGCGCCGGACGCAGGGAATTGTTGTGTACGTCACTCGGGGAGGCTCCTTTCATGCAGCCCAAGAAACAGTTGAAAAATTATGGGTCCGGCAGGATTTGAACCTGCGACATTCTGCACACCGGGCAGCCGCTTTAAACACTTAGCTTCGGTCACCTCTTGCTAGGCCTCTAAATTTCTCAAATGTATGTAACGTCATTTTGTGACGTCACGTTCATCGATTTGTACCTATCTAAAGTGGTTTACAAATCAACATGGCGAAGTGACATGCAACACAAATGTTGACTTAGTTAGACTTATTGATTTTATTATGAATTTATCACTTGTAAACAAATAATTAATTGACATCTAGTTAATGCATGATTATAATTGTCGTGCTATCAATATTTATTATACTATTGTATCATTACTTTCATATGTAATTAATAAACTTCATATTGGACTGTTGGTTGGGACTGTTCTGAAGTCGCTAGTGCAAGCAAGACGTGTTACTGCTTTCTTTGTAAATAAAAATTAAAAAAGTGGTGAAAAAGTGATCAAATCTATCATATCTATATATCAAAATACTCAGTAAGTGACACTCTATCTGGAAATATACTTGTAAATAACTATTGTCGTTTTAAAAACAGTGATAAGTGATAAAAACATTGATTAGAAAACCGTTTATGTTTAAATGTGTGAACTACTTTATGCAAAGTGAACAAAGGATTAGACTTTGACCTCATTAGCGTTGAAGAATCGGCAAAATTATACCTACAATAGCTACAATACACAGGCATAATCTACCTGATCTGTTCGAGTAGCCGTGGCTGAGTGGTTTACCTATCCCACTAATTTTTACCTCACAAAATGATGGTGGGTTCAAATCCAATATAAAACGAAGAATCTTTTTGGCATTTCATCAAAACGTTTTATAAAACAGTTTTTTAAAGAAAATAATTTTGAAGCAAATAATATTTTTAATGGAATAATCTTATTGTAATTGTTATTTTTTTTCAATTGAAATGGAATCGCAGAATGTGACACTGAGGAAAAATAAAAAGATCTTGAGTGAGTCTCTAAACTCGTCTTTTATATCCACTGAATCAGATTACTTGGGCAAAAGTTTGCCAGATTTATCGTCTGGACATCTGTTGTGCGAAGAAAAAGAACGATTCCACAGTAAAATTACAAAGCTGGAGCAAGAATTAGAAATAGCTCATGCCGAGATTGACAATTTGGTCAGAGAAAATAATGATTTGCAACAGGAATCGCATGACCAACGTAAGCAAATTATGCATCTCAAAAATATATATTCAGGTTTACCCCATACTCCAATGACGACAAGTTCCGTGAAAAAATCAAAAAGGTTGCGGCGATCGTTTATGGAACAACAAAAAATGAACTCGAGTAGTGCTGATCTGCAATTACATCCAGATAGCGTCGATGTTACTACTGCAACTGTACTATCTATGCAGCAGTCTATTACAAAACTGGAACAACAACTGGCTGAATCAAAGATTGAAATAGATACCCTTAACAGTAGGATCCACCGTTTACAGCAATGTTCACATAGCATTTGTAGTGAATCCATCGGACCCCCTCCTCCAAGTGGAACCATGTATCCACTAGTGCAAGAAAAAAACAAGCTATGTATCCTTTCAAACAGTGTGCGCAATTGCCCAATTAAAACTATCGAAGATACATTCGGCAATCATTTTAATTACTGTCGTTACGTGTTGCCTAACTGTAGCATAGAGCGCCTGTTAAATAGCATTAGCAATAAGTTACTTAACTTTAACTTTAATGACTATTGTATTATTATGCTGGGAAATCAAGATTTTAAAACTTCAGCTAACTTCACAGAAATGCTAGGATTAATTAAGAAATCCCTAGAACATATAACATATACGAATATTGTAATATGCAGCCCGACCTACATCTGTGGCGCTCCCATATGCAATTATAAAATAGAGTCATTCAATAATCTCCTGTACAAAGACCTACGGAAGGACAATAGCTATGCCTATTACTTTGACTCTAACAGTTATCTATCTTTTGACATGTTTTCAAGTATTACTGGACAAATCAACGCTAAAGGTATTAAACATCTGTTCTATAATATCATGGAAAATATAAAAACGGATTTATCCATATTATATTCATCTTCAATTATAACGAAACAAAACAATAATGCTTGTCAGACTCAGTTTTTTCGTGAAACATAATCCCTGTAAAAATAATAAAACCACAATTGCTAATCCTAAAATTAGTACAAAAAAAAGTAATAAAATGCAAGTAAAGAAAATTATGATTATCTATCAAAACATACGTGGGGTTCGTACAAAAACCCATACATTTTACAATAGTGTTAGTCTGTGTTCCTATGATATCATAGCCATCACTGAAACATTTCTAAACACCTCAATATATGATGCTGAATTATTCCCTTCTAATTATATAGTACTAAGAAAGGACCGTACCGGCGATGTCGGCTGGGGTGGGGTCCTGTTAGCGGTAAGGGACTGTTACTCTGTTAAAAGAATTACTGATGTTGACAATTTAACCGAAGACAAAGAACTTTTGTTTGCTCTGGTGACATGGAAAAATATAAAAATGCTTATATGTGTTGTGTATCTACCACCGAGTTATAATAGTAATCAGTATCTAAACGTTTTATCCTGTATTGAATGTGCGATCGTTGCATACCCTAGCTGTCAGTTAGTGGTATTAGGTGATTTTAATTTGAAATCCTGTAGTTCTAGTGTTAAAAATCAATTCAATGACTTTATGGATTATTGTAAACTATATCAATGTAATAGTATATCGAATGAATATGGATCTATCTTGGACTTAGTTTTAACTACTTCTAACCCAAATGATATCGCTATAAGTAGAGCTATTGAACCTTTAGTGCCGTTGGATGCCTATCACCCTGCTTTGGAGATAATATTTAGTGTAAAAGTTAGAAAAGTAGTCATGAAAAATCAGCCTAAAACACAAACTTTGAGTGTCTCCTCTGAATGGAATTTTCGTAAGGCAGACTTCCACGGTTTATATGCGGACATTGCCAATATAGACTGGACTGACCTAGTACATCAGAGTGATACTAATGTAGCTGTAGACTTACTCTACGGGAAGCTAAACTCCGTTATCAATATCCATGTGCCTGTCAAAAAAAATGTCATCAATCAAAAATACGAATACCCTGTGTGGTACACTAGTGACATAATACGGTATATAAAACTAAAGTACTTTAATTTAAAAAAGTTCAAAGCATTTGGTTTGGAATTTAATAGGGAATTATATAGATTTTACAGAACTAAAGTTAAAAACCTTACTAAAATAGCTTATAAAGCATATATAAACCAGGTTCAGAATAATATTGCTTCTGAGCCGTCTAGTTTTTGGCAATTCATCAAAGAAAAACGTAGCAATAGACAGCAAACTGGACAGTACATCTTCAATGGCACCATGGTTGAGGGACAGTGTGCGGTAAATGCATTTGCACAGTACTTTAGCTCAGTTTTTCATGCAAATGTACCGCAGTTGGACCCGGAAGACGCAAAACGGAATGCAGCTATCTTGGATTATCAGTCCAATATTAGTTTAAATAGCATTCAACCTGCCGATATAAGATATGCAGTTCGCCGTCTCAAAAGTAAGTCCGCTTACGGCCCAGATAACATACCGGCGTTCTTAGTTAAGGACTGTTTGCGCGCTCTAACAGAACCACTCTCACATGTTTACAATCTTTCTCTCGAGCACGGTATATACCCCAAAATGTGGAAGGTTTCTAGAGTGACGCCAATAACTAAGGGAGGATCATCGAATGATGTAACAAACTTTAGACCTATTGCAATATTGTCCGTATTTGGCAAAGTGTTTGAAACTATAATCAACAATCATGTATGTAGACAAATAAGCACATACTTATGTAATTGCCAACACGGATTTCGGCCTGGGCGCTCTGCCTTGACCAACCACATAAACTATGTGGATTATTTATCCACCAAGGTAGTCGCGGGATGTCAGGTAGACGCGGCATATTTTGACTACAAAAAGGCGTTCGATCTCGTAGATAATGATATACTTTTAGCCAAGTTTGTAACTATGGGGTTTTGTGGAAAACTGCTAACCTTAATGGCAAGTTATCTGAGTGATCGCAGGCAATATGTCAAGGTAGGACAGCATAGGTCCGGGGAGTATTATACTCGTTCTGGGGTGAGCCAGGGTAGTACTCTTGGACCAACTTTATTCCTCATCATGATTAATGACCTGCCTGATGTCATCCGTTCTGCTGAGTGCCTGATATTCGCAGACGATCTCAAGCTATATCTTTCTGTTACCAGCACTGAAGACTGTCAGGCACTGCAGTATGATATCGATTCAGTTGACGCGTGGAGTGAATTAAATAAGCTGCCTCTCAATGTCGCAAAATGTAAGATTATCACTTTTAGCCGGTCTCGAAATCCTATCGTTAATGGTTACGAACTGGCTGGCACAACATTGGAGCGCGTTAACACCATACGTGACCTAGGAGTTATTATGGATACCAAAATCACTTTTCATGACCACATAAGGCAAATATCAAAGGATGCAAATAAATCTTTAGGATTTATAATGAGGACCACATTTGATTTTACAAATGTTCAAGCTATCAAGCTACTCTATAACGCATATGTACGTAGTAAGCTTGAGTACAATGCAATTGTTTGGAGTCCTAAGGAGCAATTGTATCAACTTATGGTGGAAAAAATCCAGCGTAAGTTCGCCCGGTACTTATATAAACGAACGTACGGATACTACCCATTTCTGTACCCATCTATGTTTGTATCAGGAATGGTTGGACTAGATACATTACAGTTTCGTAGACACTTTATGCACATCACACATTACCACCAACTATTAAACAATAAGGTAGACAATCCCGCAGTACGAGAGAGTATTTATTTGTATGTACCAGACAAATATCTGCGTGGATGTGGTCGGCGACAGCATCAATTGCTAACCTACCCAGTATCGCATCGCTCTCCTCAAGCACACAATAGCCCTACTGCTAGAGCAGTCGTGCACATTAATAGCTTTCTGCAGAATAGTCCAGATACAGACATATTTTTTGATAGACCCTGTGTAATTACTGAGAAATTTATATTGTACATTAATAATTTGTGACATTGAATGTAATTTAATAATGTGAAATTTACAAATTGACCTATGAATTCATTGTATTATGTGATATTAAGATATATATAATTTAATTACTATACTACACAAACCATAGACCTATATTAAGTTGTAAGTTTGAAATCTGAATTATTCTTGTGTTTTATTATATTGTTTATGTGTATTATGAAATTGTAATTTATGTAAATTCAGCATGCAAGCGATTTGGTTACGACACTGTGAGTTTGCATTGCTTAATAAATAAATAAATAAATAAATAAATGATCATATTGCTGTAATTGTTATAAATGTTATTATAATGTGCTTATTTATTAGAAATTTTAAATTTGTTAGAAACATACAATGTAAAAATTGTTACATACTGAAAAAATTAAATCAAATGAAATAAGATAGGTACTAATTGATGAACTTGACGTCACGTGACGTAGTATTAATCTTATTACCGCCATAATTTAACGGCCGTCCGATATCTGCGTTTTTCAATTATCTATCATTTAAACTCTTTCCACCCTGTATCATACAGGATGGCATCCTGATGTTGCAATCGCCCAGCTACATGCTCCATCTTATTTGCGCAAATAACGGAGAAAATATACACCGCAGAAATTTTTCATATTAACCTTTTAACCGCCAACGTCGGATTAATCCGACAAATATTTTCGGGCCCATTTCGCCAGAGTCGGATATTTACGACCAAAATATCACTGCTCGTTTAATCAGCTTTTTTATTTAATTACGCTGTATTCTATCAAAAATATGTTTATATTAGTTAAATAGTTAACTAAGTAATCATTTACAGTTTAATACACTTTAGTCTATTAATTAGAAGTCTTAAAAATAATGTCCAAAGTTAGATGAATTACTAACATTATTTTTAGAAAATTGTATTGATGTGCAACGCCCATGACGCCAAAATCCGACATGAGGGACGGGACATATGCCAAGATTTACCTACTGGACTTTTTTTTTTTTAAATATTTGTGAGTATTTCATTTAATTCCTTTAAAATTAAGTAAATTTAAATAAGAAATGTCAGCGATTGAATTGATGGTTCCCATCCCTAGCCTACATGTTCCGAAACTTACTTTGTTAGTACGCCCAGCGCCACGGTCGGATAAAGACGACCGCTTCTTACGTCATAAACGAGTGCCGACTTCTGGAATTTTCCATCAGTGTTGTGCTTGTGCATGAAGTTTTACGTTCGTATGTCGATAAATGTACATGATAGAAATGTATTATGACGACTACTGAAGAGTTAATACGAATTCTAGAAGGCGATGAAAACTGAAACTCTTCTCTGGACTGATTTTATTGTGAATAGTTTAAGTAATAATTAATAAATCGTTCAAATTTTTAAACACTTTTTATTTTACTGGCTTGCGCAAAATGTCGAATAATTTCGTAAGGTACCTAAGTACCCAAGTAGCAATCAAATGTCCTTAAAAGGCATTGTAGATATCTTGAAGGCAAGTAGACGAATTCCAGCTGTTGCCTTGGGTAAAACCAATATGTCCCTCAAGATATCTTGAAGATACACTCCAAGAATCAGTTAAGTAAAAGTGGACACAGATTTTAACACAAAGTTGAGAGAGAGTTAATACTACTCTTTAGATAAACTTAAAACCTACTTAAGAATGTGGTTTTGCAGAACTCTAAACTCTGATTTCAAGATATCTTGTAGGTTGACTTCAGATCATAAAATAGACTTTAAGATATCTACAATACTTAATTAAAACTATCAATATTGAATTGCAGATATTCGATCTTCACCTAGTAAAGTAAAATTTAAAACTTATTTTGCTTTAAAGTGCTTTATGTAACTTTATTTTAGAAAATATGGTGAACTTATAAATTATTACAAAATACTGTTTTAAGATTAATGAAAATGGCGATTAAACAACTAATTTTTACGTCTAATAAAGGCCATCAAAAGGCATTAAATGTATTGGCAATTTAAAACGCATGATTATTTTTCGTGTCAAATCTATAGATAGTGCTATAAAACAGACGGGCTTTTAAAATACTAGAAAATAAGCAATACAATTTAGTAAAAAAATATTACAAAATAACTTTTTTGTGCTTTTAGTGCATAGTTGTTATTGTTTCTATGAATATGTAAGATATTAATATAGTTACAAAGACTTTAACATAAATACAAGTTCAATCTACTTTAGTTTTTGATTAAGTGTTGTGGTAAAATGTTTTATTACTTTTTTCATTAAAGGGGAACAATGGCGTTAATTCTTAATTTTCCTAACGAAGCAAGATTTTAGACTAAACTGATTTTGTAAGGTTAGTTCAGACATAGTAAAGACAATTAACATTTTGAGTAGCGCTAGTTAAGAGTTAATATACTTAACTTATATTAAAAACTGTATTGGCGAAGTACTATTTAATTCTTGGTGGTATAAAGTGATTCTAACGTTTGATTTAGTTAAGACCAGATTAGGTACGAACGTGACTTAATATTTTCATCATGTCTTCACTATTCTTTTTTATTTTATGGTGTAAACAAGTTTATGCAAGATAGACTAGTGAATATTATCTAATTAATAAGTGTAGGTAAGTTTAGTACCTAATGTTTAAATTCCAGTTAACATCAGAACACAAGGATTTAAATTGAACAGTAAGTACCTACGTGATGTTAAATAACTATCCAATCCCCATTTATTCAGAATTTTAGAGGATGCCCAAGCTCAGCAAAAAATATTAACACCTAATTTAATAACTTCTGTTCTGCATAGTTGATAATCTTGACGTGCCAATACCAAATAGCTTTTTAGTATCTCTTGATCTTATTTATTTACCTACTATTGTTCTTTACGCCATCAACTAGGAACTAAGTCTAACATCGGCTGTTTAATTTATGTGTGTAGGTATAATTATTTATTATATACCTATATTATAATTCAAAGTGAAACTAAATAAAAGCTTGTAAAACATCATCTTTTAAAAAGATCATTCACATAAACTAAATGAATTATTGAATTAATTAAGTAAGTATAAAAGTAAGATAGCGGGCTCCTGAACACATAACATGATGGACCATAATATAATTATATACACCTGCCAATAAATTACGTATTTTCAATTTTTGCCCACAAGCCCAGGCATAAAGGTGAATGGATTGATAAATGCATAGGTCACTATCACACACTACCACACTGAATAAAAAATATAAAGAGCATTTGGTAGGTATAAGAAAAATAAAGTTAGTAGCTGTCACTTACTTTTTATCGCAATTTTATTCTTATAACTTATTTATTTATTTCAAGGCCATTTTGCATAATTTCCTTCATTTCAGTTACGAAAGGTTTTAAAAATTCATTAGACTGAGGTTTTTTAATACCACAGTAAATTCCAATGGTCATTACAGGCACTGTGTTCATCTCATAAATGTTACATAGAATTGGCCAAAATTCTACTTTCGAACTTTTGCACGTGGGTAACCCGTCGAAATATTTACATTAATACATAAATTTACATTTTTATCCAAATTTTCAAAATACTGCACAATATTTTTGCGAAATCCATTATGCCAATATTCTCCACTGCCACAAGGTTCGATATCCACAGATTTTACTGTTTTCAGAAGAGTTCTAGCGTCTTTTGACACTACACCTGGATCATGCTTGTTAATAATCTGCATTAAATCATTGATTGCAGTATGCGGTACATTGTGATTAAGAGACCAGTTTCTTAATTGGTCTCTAAAATCAAAATCACGAAAAACTTTTGATGCGTGACCATCAGCTGTCGAGTCGGAATCACTGTCCAATGGCGCTATTTCTAAATTATCTGCGGTATCTTTTTCCTCGTACCTAGTCCGTAAACGACACTGAAGTCCGACTCAAAGATATCGCATTGCTATTATTGGTAACGTTTGCAGCACTTATAACTTATAGGCACATCGATGGAGTTTATTTTTTATATTTTAAAATACGCCGATGAAAGCCACCAGATCTTTTTAATTTTTCCACTTCATCCATGTTTCTACTTGGTTCTATTTGTAGAGAACGTCCCGTTAAATGTATTTTTACTCTAAACTTATTAATTTTAGTAAAAAGGAATAAAATTATACTCTAGAAAAACAGTTTCTAGAACTTGGTATGACTATTATCTTAAATTTATCTACAAAATCATTTTAGTATTTGTGAGTATTAAAAGATACTTCAATTATTACAGTAAAGTTTTAAGTGAGCTTTCAGATAATCTGGTATAAAAACAATATTTTAAGTTTTAACTGTAGGCATACTTAATACAAACTAGTTTTGAGAATACTTAACCTGGTTTTTGGTATTCCTAACTTGCTTAAGTAGCGGTAGTTTAAAACGATTTAGTATTAAAGAAAGAAAATACTTGTCTGAAATCTGACTTTAGATAAAGTACAGATATGTAAGATTTACTTGCTATTCTTGTTTGCTACTTGGGTAGTATTCAAGTAGGTCGGTACCTATATCTCCACCAAGCTAAGTTTACACCTCGCTGGAATGCGGCGTGTACCCGTGTACCTACGTATAATATAATGTTAAAAACAACAAATGCAAAGTAAAATCTAACAAACACTTTTTTACAGCCCGTACCTAAGCCTCAGTGTGACGTAAACGACGCGAGGTGCAAACTTAGCTTGGTGAGATGTAGTCGCAAATGCAAATGTCGTTATTAATACGAAATATCGACATCGCAAAGTTAAGTATTGCACATCCCTCTTTCTTTTAGGTATTTAATATTCGATTCACTGTGCCTGGCGCTAGGGACACGCCAACTGTTCTGAAGTCTGGCGGTTAAAAGGTTAAAACATAACATCACGCCCATATCACCCAGAAGGGTTTGACAGAGTTGTACAACACCCAAAATTTCACCTGCTATGTTTAGGTCCAGGATAGTGGGTGAACCTATCGTCATTCACCAGACACAATTCCATCTCTGTGGTCACAAGAAGCGGTGAGAGACGCATACGCAAAGCACTAGACTATCGAGGCAGTCAAAAATATTTTCGTAAACAAAATATTTATATATTTTATGTGTCGAAAATTGCTAGGTTTGAATAAAAAATAAAAGAATTAAATGTTCACAATAAACATTTTATTTTACCTTCTTTAAAATCACTGGCCAATATCATGTTTTTTTTCACAACTTAAAATGAAACTACAAGGAATGTTAATACCAAATATTTTTATACAAAAATAAAACAATTTTGGCAGTACATTTTTGTATTAAATTAAAATTACACATTGTAATGCATTAGTTTTAAGTATCCAATTGCATAAACCGTCACTATACAAAATGCCGAGACAATTTACAAACTACACAATCATTATAGCATAACCAGTAAGTTTGTAAATATCTAGCTAGCCATTTTGTAAAATGACGGATTAACAATCTCACTGGATAGTACATAGACATTTATTTGTGATGTATCAACATTGCTACACATATTTTACTAATTTTATTGCTACATTTCATTAACAAATAATATGAATAAAATAAGTGTAGAAATTATTTTAAAATAAGAAGATATAAAATAACTTAATAGGCAAATTAAAAAGATCTTTACACGAGATTATAATTTATAATACATTTATTACTTGTAACACAAACACATAATGCCTACTTCTTCAAAAATAGGCAATGCAGAGATGGGCAAAATGTAAGCAAATATTTTTTTTATTTGTTAAGACCCGATTTCACAGAACTTGTTAATCAGCAATTTTCTCTTTGTCTCTCTAGTTTAATGTTTGTACGGAAACGGAAAGCTAATAATACGTTAGTGAAATAGTCACTAAGTTTTTGTACTATGATTACTGCGTAACTGATTATTACTATTCATGTAGCTAGATATAGAATTAATAGTTTTCATTCGTTATTAAGTAAATTGCAGCACCTGGCGGAGTGGGTATTGTACCTGCCTGCGACGCCGAGGTCGCGGGTTCTTTTCCAAATCAAATCTTTGTGTGCATGAACATGGGGTTTTGTCTTAGTCTGGGTGTTTTTATGTATAATAAGTATGTATTTACAAAAGAAAAGTATATATGTATTAGTATCAGTTACTCTTGTATTCATAGTACAATCTCTGCTTAGTTTGGGACTAGATGGCGTTGTGTGTTAGTTGGGGGATATCTATTTATTATTTCCTGCGCATATTTAGGAATTTGTTTTCTTCAAATAGCGGTCCTGCCCTTATTGTGTCTAATATTATGTGTAAAAAGTATCATGAAAAATAAAAAGTATTCATATTACTCATTTTGCCTAGTTAGATCATGGGTATAATTCATCCGCATTTTGACAGTGTAAAATCCAAAATTATTGAAACCTATAAAGTGTAAGGTGTAAGTAACAGATTCCATATTTCTAACGCGTTTTGTCTCAACAAGAAATCTTAACAAGAACTAAAAGATAATCATTTTATTAGAAAACTATGTACTAAATATAAAACTAGGTTTAAACTGAACTGAATTCATTAGACATCTTTATTGAAATTAGCTTGTAGGCATATGTGGCCGAACATTATTATTTTATGCTGACTAACTGCTATCTGACCTCCACAACACAACCCATCAGGAAATGACTCTATGTTAGACCAGTTGTCAGAATTTCTGACTTCTGACTACATGACTGATTCGGGCGGTGGCGGTGTGGGTGAGTGCACGTTCACACCGCGTGTTCGCCTGCGCTGCCATCGTCTGAATCCGAGTATATCGCCCGCCATTTTGGACGCTAACAATTTTAATATACTCCTCACTTGACACTAGCAGAAATAGTCACCACAAGGAGACTCAGTTGCCATTAAATAAAAGAAGAAGAAGACTACATGACTATAGACCTAGTCTTATTCTTAGTATAAGTTTAATAAAACGGTTTTAGCGTTATTAACAATAGCTGCTTTATATAACCAGTTATTTCAGAACAGTTATTGACAAAACGTTTTTTTTTATAACAAAAACTAATATAATTTAATTATTAAATTAACAGTCTATATAATAACCACTGTGGTTTAACTGGGACTAATAAAAACTTATATTGTGATATTTTCACAAAATCATGGCAAATATTCGGTAAAAATTGGATCTTATTCAATATTTTTGATTATTTCTATAAACGTATTCCCAGACCGCGAGCATTCGCTTTCAATGTTATATTACAGATTTGAATGTTTCACTGTGTAGTAATGTTATTCTATAAAATGTTACATTACAAACCAATGCTCGTCAGTCAGGCAGGCAATTTGTAATGTAATACTCAAAATCGAATCTAAAACGTTACATTACAGGCGTTTATGACGTCTGTCATTTAACAACATTGATGACCAAGAGAAAAAAAAGAAACCACAATCCTATTGGTCAGCTGTTAAACTGAAACGCCTGTAGACACACCTCGTAAGTCATTACTTCATATACCATATGTTACTTAAAAAGCGTTCACACGGCACCGATCAACCTATACATTTCCAATATAAGCTGGTATCGCATTGCACGTAAAGCGAGAGCCAATCTAAGCTCCGGTGTCAAATCATTTTATAACAATAAGTATTATAATTTAGCTAGCAAAGTTTTATTTTAATTTTATATTTTTTGTATTTTGATGTTTGTTTTGACGTATTCAAGCGCCCATGGAAATAAATGATTTGATTTAAGACCATCTTATACTGACAATGTATAGTACAATCTGTCACAAACGCCTTCTTTCGGCGTCCGTATTTATGGGGATTGCCTAAAAAAAGCACTTTCTTTATATAATAGTAACAAGTTATTATTTTGGAAGACTACATGCATAATTGGAATTCTATCTATTTATAGGCGATATTTACAATGTTATTCTATAGAGATTATATTGGTATAAATAAGTTATAAACCAAGTAATTTTTGCCCCTCTAAATTGTCTATAATATTGTAGTACTACTGTTGTTCTTACTTACGATCAAGTGAATACGTCTGTTTGCTACATATTTAAAAAAAAAATATACTGTAAGGGGCGTCCATTAATAACGTGAATGAATCAAGTATAGGAGAGGGGGTGATATAGGCAAATATCACGTAATTTTAAAAATATATGTAAAAAATTTAATTTAGATAAAGATAAAAGAAAATCTGAAATACTAATTCTACGAGGCTTAATAAAAGTAATAGTGCAATTTGTGTTTTTATATATCAATCAAACGAGACCAAGTAAGATTAGGGTGGGGAGGGAAGGTTTGATTAGTTATTTTTTTATGTACTTTCTGTGTTTGTACACTTTGTCTTACCCGATAAGGACATTCTTTCACTCTGGTTTAAAGGTTTGCTTTCAAATTCAATTTTAATTAAGGTCGCCTTTGTACATGATCAATTTATTATATTATAAGTTCTACTGTAATTTTATTGTGTACAGTAAAGAATTGAGGGGTCTTATATTCACGACATCTCACCAGAGCGACAAGAAGGTCAAAAAAAATCCTCAATAACGCCTCGCGTTATTAATGGACACCCCTAAGTAATTTGAAGACAATACGTTTGGCCATTTACTCTTTACGACGTACGTAGCAAACTGGCCAGTCGTCCACCTGATGGTTAACTGTTATACTAAAATTCACCAGTGACTCTTGAGAGGGGAAAAATTACATGTTACTTTTAGAAAATAGCTTAAATTGTTTGTCGAATATTGCTCATAATATGCTGTTTGTATACCATTGAAAAATACTAACAAATATTAACACTGGAAAATATACTTCTTAGTGTCATTATACAATATCGTAGCTTCTCTATTTTTGCCTATACAGAGTATTTTTTTGAATATAGTCGCGCTTATAAGTCATACAGCATGGATAGCGACGTTTATTGTAGTTACAGCTTACAAAATATTAATTTTCTTAAATAAGAGCACTTAAAAGGCAATTTAACAATGCTTAAGAGATCATGCGCCGTCGATTTGACGGTTCGTATTTTTGTGCAGGCATTTCGTAAATTGACGGATTTACGGCACGGAAAATTTGTTTCTAAAAATCGTAAAACATATTAGTAAAATTGTGTAGAAACTGAAACTAATTTATATCTACTAGTAATATTGTCAAAGTAATGAAGTAGTAGAAAACTAAGTGCACAATTTGGTTCACCATTTCGTACATTTTAATTTGGCTGGTACTGATTGGTTGCATTGTAATTGTGTTGCCATACGAACTGGCTAGTGGCGTTCCCATTATTTTCTACTATTTTTGGGAATCTGTATAATATTAATTTGGGATTTAATTCATGACAAATTATTTTGCGTCCAAGTAATTTTATTTATATTTTTAATGGATCAAATTATTTACAAGTGATGATATTATAGTATTTATTTTCCAACTGATATTAAGCATAGACAATGACTGTTTGCCTTCCCCCATGGAATAAAGGATTGATTTTATGAATGTATTTATTAAACATACTACCATCAACTTGCTAGCTATCCGTGAATTATTTAATTATTAATTAAGTTAACTCAAATTTTGCTATCTTTACTGTCCACCCAATCAATTTTCACAACTTGACGTTAGACCACATTTCGCTAATTTGACCTACCGTCAAAATTACATCTCTAGAGTCGACCCAGTCCATGCTGTCTTCCTTTAGCGATATAGTCGCTCTATAGTTCTATAACTGTATCAAAATATCAACGTACAAATATTGTTAGTACTATGAGACAGATATATTACGTACCTCGGACCGCGAACGCAAATTGACAGCCTCTAATATACTGTCAAAATGACATCTACTGTCAAACTTGACGTTTGCTGTCAATATGACATTTCACTAAGATCGAACTGTCAAATCTCAAGCGACCAAATCTCTTAGCTTATTCTTTAAAATCCTAACTTTTTTATTAACAGCATTCTTATAATTAGTTTTCGGATTATCTAAATTTTTACTTGCAGTCTTATTGTGTTTAATTTTTATTCTCTCGTTGAATAGTTCGTAGAAGTTCGGCAGGGGGGCGTCTACTACCACGGGAGGGGGGAGGGTGTCGTTCAGTCTATGGTGGTAGCTGGCAGCCATGTTTTGTATGAAGTGGGTGAACATGGCGGTTTCTGTGAACCATTCTAGGAAGTACTGGTTTTGTTTCGATGATGAGTTTTTGATGAACGCTTCTTTCTGTAAAAGAAAATTGGTGGTTAGTATTATTATTATAATTTAAAATTGTGTGTAAATGCTTTAGAGCTGTGCACAGTACGAACGCCGCCATTACACTGGCGTGACGTGATGACGTCAAGGCCTAGTTGATAATCACAGTGCACAGTTGCTTGAGCCACTTGCCCTCGGTTTCTGATGGATGGTTTCGCCGTCACGGTAGACCACCCAGAAAGCGCAGGAGCCGAATTGGACTGATATGGCCCAAAACAGAAAACCGTGGCTGTGCAAAGAAGAGACCTTAGCCCAGCAGTGGGACAGCATAGGATAGACAAATAAAATAAATATATATACTTACATCAAAAATAACATCTCCTTTCCCCAAATCGTCGTCTTTCAACTCTCCTACAGAGAAGAACTGCCAGAAATCTCCCAGAATCTCCACAAAAAACCTCAGAAACGCTTCGGAAATCATCACGTTTCTTGTTTTATTGTCTTGTATGTCTTTGTGTTTGTTCGACTCCATTTGTAGAGAGGTTTTTAAAGCTTTGTAGGATGAGGTGGGGAGTATGGTGGATTCGTCTCCCTGGTAGAACAGTACTTTTGAAGGGTGATTCAGGTCTATTAGCATGCCCTGTGGAGAAAAAAACAATATTATTATAATAATAATATAATAGAAGAAGCGATAGCCGAGTGGGAGATCGTAAGACTGCGTAGTCAAAGGTCTCGAGTTCGAACCCTCGGCACACACCTCTGTCAAGTTAAGATTTGTCTTTTCGAAGATATGTGTGTATTTATCATAGAAAATATCGCTTGCTAACGGTGAATGAAAACATCGTGAGGAAACCTGCATGCCTGAGAGTGCCTAAAAAGTACTCGAGGGTGTGTGAAGTCTACCAATCCGCACTTGGCCAGCGTGGTGGACTATGGCCTAACCCTTCTCATCATGAGAAGAATAATTTGTGTTTCTATGTATAATAAGTATGTATTTACAATAGAAAAGTATATATGTATTAGTATTAGTTTTTCTACTACCCATAGTACAAGCTCTGCTTAGTTTGGAACTAGATGGCGTTGTGTGTAAGTTGTGAAATATTTATATTTATTTATTTATTTTATTAACCGAATAGTTAATTCTACCTTTGCCTTGTTTGTGTAGTGGTTAGCCTATGCGTCCTCTCACTGCGAGGGGTTCGATTCCCGGGCTGAGCAAGTGTTATTTGGGATTTTTCAATCAGGAAATTCTCAATAGCAGCACGAAATGTCCGGTCGATGACCCTCTCTCATGTGGGACCCATAAAACATAACAGGTGAATAGTAGTCGTGGGCGTTATTAGATATTTTTGGTAACTGGTATTACACCGGTATGGTGATACAATACCGGTATAGACAACCGTTGCCGAATACCGGTATTTTAGGTACAGTTACTACAGAGTTACTCTAGCTATAGCGTTTACAAACGTTTTAAGCTAAGGTAGGTATTATTTGGTATTATGGTATCCAAGTTAGTTGCCCTTATAACAATAACCTTGAATGGTTTGCGCCGCTCTCGCCCCTTTTCTTTTATGCATGCGATATTATCACTTGTAAGAGAGAGATAGATAAGTTAGTTAGTTTTGATCGGTTGCGTGGATTCAGTTGGTTTTGGTTGTCAGTTATTTAGTTATTAGATATGATGTGGGTTCGGTTTTCAAACTACGTTGACGCGGGGACGCAGTGATTCGGTAGTTACTTCATAGTTTCATACTAATACCTGATAACCGTTGGTAACTATTTTAATACCAATACGGTACGTTAGAGATGATACCCGTTTTTAGTTACGTTTTGGTATAGCGGACACATGACTAGTGAATAGTGGATGTTAAAACACCTCTGCCCCACCCTTCTGGTTGATAAAGGCGTGGTGTTACGTACCTCTTCAGCGTTGATGTCAGTGAGATCGAGTGGGTGAGACAGCATCATGCCGGCGAGGATAGGCAGGGGGGCTTCGAGCACATCGCGCTGGATCTCCGAGGGGATGCTGGAGATGAGGGGCTGCTGCCACACGAACGGGTACAGGAACGATTGTAGAGCTTCCACGCACGACGATACTAGCCTGTGAAGAAATACAGAGGTAAGCAAAAATTGTTTTTACTCACTAGTGAGCAAAAATAGGTTTTCCCAGTAGAGACTAACAATTACTTTTGCTCACTGATCATCAAAACGCATCTAAATGGGATGGCATACCCAATGTTATGTGATGACTTTTCTCTCGAGTAGCAGCGTCCTCTCAGTTGTCTAATTTTTGAGTCTCTCTTTTTGAACTCTAAGTTGTGAGTGCACATTTAATCACTGTTTAATTTGTTAAATTTTTGAATTTACTCTTAATGTTGTAACTGTTTGTTTATCCCTAATAAATAAAATAAAATAAAATAAAAATAAAAATAATACTACATGTACTTTGTCTTCGTAAGCGGGGCTCGATATTTCGTTTTATTAACTCGTAAGTAAGCAAAAATGGTTTTGTACACTAGTGAGTAAAAATGATTTTACTCACTAGTAAGTAAAAACTATTTTTGCTCACTGATCACCAAAACGCATCTAAACGTGATGGACATGTCAAAAAGGCTTAACCCATGTGATTTGATATAGCGATGACTCTTGAGCAGCAGTGACGCGAACACTTTAATGAGGAGACCGGCTCCGACACGTCCAATACTACAGATACGTTGTCCACGTCCGCGCGGGACTCGATACTCCGTTTTATTAACTCATAAGTAAGCAAAAATGATTTGGTACAAAAGTTAGTAAAAATGGGTTTTGCTCACTAGTGAGTGAAAACGATTTTCGATCATTGTTTTCCTAAACTCTGCTATACGTGATGGAGAACCAAAAAAAATGCTTACCCCATGTGATGTGATATAATGATAACTTTTCTCTCGAGCAGCAGCGATGCGAACACTTTAATGAGTAGTCCTGCTCCAAGCACGTCCAATACCACAGATACGTTGTCCTCGTCCGCGCGGGGCTCGATACTGCGTTTTATTGATTTTATTCTGGAAAAAAAAAACGAAATAAAACATACATTTAGGGTCTACCCACATTTATCGACGCGGAATCGGCTTAAGCCGAGTGCGTATCACCACACTACTAGACAGCGCCGTTCGGATGCGATCAGCTAATCGACAAACGGCTCGTTTCGCCTTCGGCCGGTGCCGCGGCGCGTCGCGGCGGCCGGGCCGAGCCGATGCGAAAGGTATAACACCCTTATTCCGTCGGCATAAACACTTTTTTGACAGGTGTTAGCCGATTCCGCGTCGATAAACGTGGTTAGACCCTAAATCAAACTTTTATCCCGAGAGGGTGTTATTCTCCCAATCCATGTTTCTTTTCTCGCTCGAGCATTGCTCTACTCTTTCTTTTTTCTAAGCGGATGGATTTTTGCGTCTTTTTCAAGTGATATTTTTAATCAATAAATAATAAAAATGCATTTATTTTTCTTATTAATTCATATAATATTATATACAATACTATACAAGTTAATAAAAAAACATAGTATATATACAACAAGTGTTATTTATAATGTCTAAAATTTGGTTAATGAAAGTTTTTTTTATGAATATTTTTGTAACAATTTTTTTTTCGTGTTTGTAAACTAGTTTTATTTTTTATCGAGTTTTGTTTTTCTTTTTTTAAATATATTATAGGTATTAAATATCAAATGATATTCTTACCTAGGCTTCTCCAAGTATAGATTGACGTTCACATCATTGTTATTCTCCAAATCCATGTTTTCCTTCTCTCTCTCGGGCATTGTCCTACTCTTTCTTTTTTCTAAGTTATTATAACTGTTTGTATTTGTGTATATTATGGATATTTCTTCGCCGGGGCTCGGGAAGTCATTTTCGAAGAGCTGTTGGAGAAGCGTGTGGATTTCTGTGTCGGAACGGCCGTGGTGGGACTCGATCTCTTCTAGTACCTGTGGAAATAATATAAATCAAAATTATGAAATAACGGTAAAAAAATAGTATTATTAAATCAAACTAAGGAAAAAATTTGACTTTTATAAAAATAAGAAGTTTTATTTCATTTATTTTTAAGAGGCGACCGTAGCCGGTTGGTTAAAGCGGCTGCCCCGAACATTATATCAATGTACAAAAGTCTGTCATCCATTTTTTTTTCGAAATTTCAAGAACTTTACCTCACTAGAGTGTAAAACCGATTTTCGCACACTGATTTCGGGCTTGAAAAGTAGCATTTTCGCGCTGGAGAGATGAATAATAAATGACCTGATGAATACCTTATAATAGAACCCTGGTGCTCTATATCTTCCAATAAGACAGTAACACAGTGGAAGACAGGTAGTGGCACCTTCAGGTAGCACTCGCCGGCAGTAACTGAAATATAAATTAACAATATTTAACATTATTAAAATTAACAAAATTAAGAGTTCTTTTTTACATAAGATAGAACGCCAGAAGCAATTACACTATCCAATGGTCCCAATGACAAGGTCAAATACACACATTCACTCACACAAGCACACTCAGTCTCAAAACAAATATTTGCGAATCACACAAAGATTTATCCCATGTGGGGATCGAACCCACAACACCAGTGCAGTGGAGAGCGGCGAGGCGACCGCTTAAACCACTACAATGCTTTCAACTGCGCTGGTGTTGTGGGTTCGATCCCCACACGGGACAAATCTTTATGTGATCCGCAAAGATTTGTTCTGAGACTGGGTGTGCTTTGTGTGTGTAAACTGTATGTGTGTAAAAACCCTCACGACACAGGAGTTATACCTATTTTTTTTAAATATATAATATTGATTTAACTGCCTTGATTCTAGTGGTTAGTGTATGCGCCTTTCACCACGAGGTCTCGGGTTCGATGCAAAGTGTTATTAGTGAACTTTCTGTCAGAAAATTCACAATAGAAACACGGACTTGAAATTGTGCCCAGTGGATGGTATGCTCACCCCCTATCCCATGGGACCTAAACATAACAGGTGAAGTTTGGGTGTCGTACACCTCTGCTACACCCTTCTGGGTAATATAGGCGTGATGTTATGTTATCGAACAGTATTAGTTTACGTACCCATAAGCTCGTTCTCCTCGTTCGTTGGTAAGAACCAAAGAATAGCATTGTAGGCTTCGGTCCACCGACCATTCTGCTCGTGGGCCAGCACTCATGGTTTCCGGAAAGACCAGGTTTTCTATATGTGGTGGGACATGCACCTGAAAAACGAAAAAAAAAATATTAAAAAAAAGATTGTTACAATGCTTGAGTCTTGCAGACATAGAGGAAGTCTTATTGAAACATACAAAATACTCTCTGGTTGTTACAATTTTTCTTGGATACAGAATTTTGTACAAAACGAGAACAAACACCTAATTGGAAATTTACTAAAACTGTGTACAGAACCACACAAAGGAAACCATCTGAGACACTTCATGCCGAATCGTGTAGTAGCAGCGTGGATGTTCACAAACATACATTTCACACACACAAAGCACACCCATTTCGGGACTAGATGACCTTGAGTGGTTTTTACTTATTATTATAATAATAAATAAATATCACACAACTTACACACAACGCCACCTAGTCCCAAACTAAGCAGAGCTTGTACTATGGGTACAAGAATAACTGAGACTAATACATATATTTGTAAATACATACTTATTATACATAGAAACACCCAGACTAAGACAAACCCTCATGTTAATGCACACAAAGATTTGTTTTAAGCGGGCATCGAACCCGCGACCTCAGCGTCGCAGGCAGGTACTATACCCACGCCGCCATCCGGTCGTCAAAGTAGTAGTATAGTAGTATATATATACACTGGCGAGCAAAAAAATCGACTCACTTCATACTTTCGCACTCAAAGTGTTCTAATTTTAAAATTAAGACCTAAATATTAATTTAGGTCTTAAATTCTCTAAGTTATAGATGTTAGCTTTAAAAAAAAATAACAATTACTAGTGTTAACTTATAGACATTGTCACAATAGTCGAGGAACAGTAACTCTATGATTTCGTTCTCGTTCACTCAGTTAGCATTGCGTGACCTTAGGGCGTATAAAAGGTGACATACCCCTTTCACCCTTATCAGTTGACCGTGAAACGTCAACAGGTACACATCCCCTCAATCTCCAAGCAAGAAAATTGCCCGGAAATGGATACCACAGCATAAGCCTCGGCTCGAGTAGTTATCGTATTGCAACAGGGCCTGATTCAACGTCAAGTGGGTCGTACTTTGCAGATGAGCCAGTCAGCGGTATCAAAAATATACCAAAAGCACCAGGAGACTGGTGGTTTTCACCGACGAAGAGGTTCCGTTAGAAATCGGTCCACTTCGGAGGCAGACGATCGCTTTATCGTCCGTACTTCGCTGAGGAATCGTTCTCTCACCGGGGTCCAAGTTCAACGGGAGCTCCGAGAAACACGTGGGGTAGCTGTAAGTTCTTGGACAGTGAGAAGAAGACTCAAAGCAGCAACCCTCACTCCAAGAAGACCAGCAACGGGTCCCAAATTGACTGCAGGTCATCAAGCAGCCCAGCTACGTTTTGTAAGAGAACACGTCGATTGGACTGAGGATCAATGGCGCTCTGTTCTCTCCTCGGATGAAAGCAGAGTATGCCTACATGGTAGTGACAGAAGGAGAAGGATGTACAGAAGGCCGGGGAAGCGTTACGCACAATGCTGCATAGCAGAAACTGTTGCATACGGACGAGGTTCCTGCATGGTATGGGCTGGCATATCAATGGAAGCAAAAACTGAACTGGTTTTCATTGAAACTGGCCGCCATGTGGGAGGGTTGACCGCACATCGGTATATTGAAGATATCTTGGAAGACCACGTCATCCCATACGCTGGTTTTATTGGAGAAAACTTCATCCTGATGCAGGATAATGCCCGTCCACACAGCGCAAATATCGTGCGGCAGTACCTACGAGAAGTGGGTATCGCTGTTATGGACTGGCCAGCTCGTAGTCCGGACTTGAATCCTATTGAGCATTTATGGGATGACCTAAACAAAAGAATCCGGGCTAGAGATCCTGCACCAGGTACAAGAGCTGACCTGCAAGCGGCTCTGACTGAGGAATGGGAGGGTATACCACAAGACAGAGTGGAGCATCTCATTGGGTCAATGAGGAACCGTTTAGAGGCTGTCATCAGAGCAACAGGGAGTAGCATTCGTTATTAAAGTGGTCATCATTATGTAATAAAGTTTATTTAAAATGTTATGAAGTCTTTTATTTAAAAAAAAATACCCTTAATTTTCAAGTTTTAGCACTCGCAAAGTTTAAAAACATTTATTGTTCAAGAAAATGAGTAAAAGTTAAGAGTATTTGTATTCATTTTAAAGCTAAGATCTAGAACTTAAATAATTTAGGGCCTAAGTTAAGATTTAGGTCTTAATTTTAAAACTAGACCACTTTGAGTGCGAAAGTATGAAGTGAGTCGATTTTTTTGCTCGCCAGTGTATTTGTGGTAAGATACACTCTGAATTTACTAGCACATGGCAAACTCCGTAGTCTGCATTTTTTTGTAGACAAACTTTTTTAAATGTTTGAACACGTTTATCTCTGAAAATACTAGTCATATTTGGATAATTCTTTTTGCATTTGATAGCTCAGTTTTTAAGGAATGATAAAAGCTATTTACCATCGCGCTACAACGTACAGGAGCTGAGTAGCATCAATAAATATAAATACACACCTGGCTAGGAAAACTGCTCTTCACATAGGCCTGCCCGGTCATATAGTTCAATCCGACTAATAGACACATATTGAACAAGCCTTTTTCTCTAGGTTCAAAAGCTATGTCTATGCATCCAGCTTTTTCGTCTATACTCAAATTGTCTATACTATCAGTACTGCTATCTAGAATATCCTTCATAGATAGTATATTGCCTCTGGAATCTGTTAGATTGATCTTTGAATCTGTGTCCATTTTTGTTATATTGCTCTGAAATAAAAAAGGTTTGTGGTTAATAACTTGAAGTTCAACTCTATAAAAATATATTTTTTAAAAACGACGCCCGCCCTATAACTCCTGTGTCGCGGGGGTGTTCACAAACATACATTTCACACACACAAAGCACACAAAAAATTCTTAGCGAATCACACAAAGATTAGTTCCGTGCACTCAAGTTTGATTGTTTGGTTGAACGCGCTAATCTCAGGAACTATTGGTCTGAATTGAATAATTCTTATTGTGTTGGATAGCCCATTTATTGAAAAAGGCTACTACATAATATCATGCTACGTATAATAGAAATAGTAAACATTTGTTCTATTTGCACCACCTTAAGGCTGACTGTTAGAAAATGCCTATGGCATTAAGTCCGCCGTTGTACTATATTAAGTGCAAAAAGTTTTAAAATAAAACAAATAAACCAACCATTTTAGTGAACCAATACTCTCTACTTAAACTTCGTGGAACAGATTCAGCATAATAACATTATTAACTAATACAAGCCTAACATCGGAATGCAATGAGGAAAAATAATACAAAAGCAAATTTAAACACAATGAGACTGATAACACTGTAACTGACTGTAATACATTTAGTATTGAATTGAATATGAATAAAGCTATGGAACAACGATTATAAGTAATGCTACACTCCGCTTCACTCATTAATTCTTCCAGACTATTCTCAATTACATTGGAGTCGGTTTCTAGTCTAGCGACTGCCATCAACCTCTACAACCCAGTACGAGGTGATATCTACTCTTTGTTAAACTAGTTATTGGATTTTCTTGGCTACCCGTTACGGTAAAGAAGAAGAAGTTAGCATTGCTTATCTTAGCTTATATTTTGCTTTGGCTTTGACTTACCTACGATTTAAGGGAATGTTGAATAAAAAGATTGTGAATCTAAGTCGTAGAACATACCTGGGACGTCCTAAAACTCTTCCAAGATCTGAAGGTGGAATAAGGATTATCCACAACGTCAGATTTGTACGAACAGACGGACGTTTGGTTACGGAATCGCTTGACGTTCTTCGGGTCCAAGTACGCTACCCTGGTGGACACCCTGCGAACGTAGTTCTTGCGCTTCTCTGTGAGACTGCGTGTTAGCTTTACTGATTCTGAAAATATCAAAGATATGATTTTATTATATAGACACCCTTTGCACAAAATTATAAAGGTACTGTTATATAGGTCTATGTAAAAAACATAAACGTTAGTCAATCAAAGGCTTCCACACTTGCCTATCCGCCATAATTTTAGTACTTACACCGTTTTGCAGACAGGTAAGTAATTTCAGAGTTCAATATCACCTTACAAACCAACAACACAGTAATGCAAGCATTACTATTCGGCGGCAGGTTAAAAATGAGACGGCGATCCCGCCTTCAAGCTCATTTACAAGAGCTCTACCACTATTGTGAAACATATTATAAACTAGCTGGTGCTCGCGACTTCGTTGGCGTGGGATTAGTTGATCCCGCGGTTTTAACTCTGGCAAACGTTTGGTCTGTTTCCATGGCGCCATCTATTGCCATTTGATTTAAACTTCCAACTAACTTAAAAATCTAAAATTACACCCTTGGGAGTAACTTTTAGGAAAACCCTGTTTCACAAGTTCATATATTTTTATTGAAGATCAAGTATACATCATTTAGTGTTTCAAACTTCAAAAACTACGTAGAGACCACCGTTCAACCCTTTTTTTACCCCCTAAGGAGTGGAATGCCCAAAAATCTCAGCCAAGTGCACGCCTACGTCTTTCAAGGCTTCTAGGAACCTCTGTGCATATTTTCAAGATTATAGGCCAAGGGGTTTATGCTCTGCGTTGATGAATAAGTCAGTCGGGTGAACTATTATATATGTATAGATGTAACTTACCTTCACTGGTATTGGAGTCGGAATGTTCAGTAGGAAAGCTGGCTGGCTTATTCTCGTCCATGTTGCAAACAGCTGTCACTGTCTCGAACAGCTCGTTCATGAGACAGTTGAGCTGGAACAAAGAGAAACAACTATTAATTTACAAGGAGAGCGAAATGTGGTCGTTCAAATCCTTAGGGAAAGCATTATCTGAGCCTTTTTTTAATTACATTAGGATCTAGTTCTTGTGTAACGGATTGAGCAAAATATTAAAATTTTACGTGGAGCAGCTGCCACCAGATTTACTCAACAGTACGAGGTGATACGATGCTTTTTGTTACACTAGTTATCAGACAACGCGTTAAGGCTTAACGTGCTCTTCGAGGCTCGGAGTAAATCAGGTTATGTTAAGATAGTCCCCCCCCCCCCACCGGCTGACCGTGTTCAGCATTGATTAACTTGTAAGATCGATAGGAGCGCGCAGCTACATCACGAGCTCCTTCCTCCTTTTTAAATTCTAACCACACAATTATCTAAAAACAAACAGCAGCGATAGCCGAGTGGAAGACCGTAGGACCCTGAAGTCAAAGGTCTCGGGTTCGAATCCACGGCACACACCTCTGTCGATAAATCGTTAAGATTCGTCTTTTCGAAGATATGTGTGTATTTATCATATAAATCAACGCTCGCTAACGGTGAAGGAAATCATCGTGAGGAAACTTGCATGCCTAAGAGTGCCTAAAAAAGTACTCGAGGTCGTGTGAAGTCCACCAATCCGCACTTGGCTAGCGTGGTGGACTATGGCCTAACCCTTCTCATCATGAGAAGAGGCCCGAGCCCAGCTGTGGGACATGTATTAGATACAGGGCTGCTATTATATATATATTATATAATAATCTAAAAACATTTTTAACAACATCTCAAATATTTAATTCCAGTAGTAGACAGCGAAATACGTACTTCGACCTTGTAAATACAGCCAATTTGAAAGAGTTATTGTGTTGAAATAGTTAGAAAACATAATTCTTTTGACCGACTTTTCAGTCATTATTTCCAATACATATACGTTTTCTCTTTCACTTAATATATTCGGCTTTCCAATGATGCTGACATAGTTAGATAGACTAAAATTTTGACTGCAGAGAGCACTATCTTTGCAAATGAGTCTGTCAAAACACGCGGGGAAGCGGGGGGAGGGGGGCAAATATTATACTCGCATCTATGATCTAACAAAATTAAATAATTATACTAAGAAACAGTTGAAAAAGATATGGGACCCGCAGGATTTGAACCTGCGACCTTACTGCACACCGGGCAGCCGCTTTAGCCATCCAGCTACGGTCGCCTCTTACCAGAACCCTAAATTTCTCAACTGTATGATGTCACGTTCATCCATTTGTTCCTATCTTAAGTAGGATACAAACCAACATGGCGAAGTTACATTCAGCACAAATGTTGTAAAGAATGAACGCGAATTTCATATGACGTTCAAGAGCGCCTTCCAAATTTGGCAGCTCGTAAGTCTGACATTGACTAGTCTATTTGGTTTAATGGTCTAAGTTTGATTGCGAGCATTCGCCTGTAATGTACACTTTGACCATCGTGGAATGTTGAGAGGGGGCTGATGCGGAGCTTCTATACGCGGCTCCGTTGGCGTGGTATGTCGATAAAAAGTATCTAATACATGTCCCACTGCTGGTCTCAGGCCTCTTCTCATGATGAGAAGGGTTAGGCCATAGTCCACCACGCTGGCCAAGTGCGGATTGGTGGACTTCACACGACCTCGAGTACTTTTTTAGGCACACTATATTATTGCTGGGGTCCAGACCAAATTTCATCAAGATCAGTCCAGAACAAAAAAAAACAATCTAACAAAAAAATCTTTCCTGTTTATATAATGATATAATGGTAGAAATAAATATCAATAATATACAACATTGGCACAACGTAATTTTTTTTTAGACCCAGACTAGGCAGAGCTTGTACTATGGGTACTAGAATAACTGATACTAATACATATATGCTTATTTTGTAAACTCATACTTATATTATATTATAAATAATTTACTCTTAGAAAGTATATTATCATTTTATATTATTTATTTTTATTTGTAAGTTTTGTTAGTTTTTTTTTTTTACTATCTTTACAAGTGCATGTTAAAGCTCTGCACTGCACCACCCTAGGTTGACTGGTAGATAATGCCTTTGGCATTAAGTCCGCCTCTGTACAAATTGTGCATAAAGTTTTAAATAAATAAATAAATAATACAAATATATATATATATATACAAGTATATAAGGAGCGAAGCACATGGCGTTCTATCGTATCTGCCTACCCCAGTGGGATAAAGGCGTGATACTATGTATGTAGGTATAATATACCTACATATTCGATATTATCGAAGTCATGCGCTGCTCATTCTAGGAAAAAAATCCCTAGGCAGCCAGGCTTATCGCACAGGATATTAATAATACCATCCTAGACTGAGGGAATTCCGGTACCTAGACTAAAGTCTGACCTGCATCCGCTGGTGTCGATAGCGAAGCATACAATATAATATTTTTTAAGCCTACTAGAAATTTCGCGAACTATTCCTTAGTGGCTGTCCATTAATCACGTGAGGTTCGAAAGGGGGGGAGGGGTTCGGCAAAAACCACGAAATATCACAAGAGGGAAGTTTTTTTCATGTTTGTGACTTACTTTTTACTTTTTTAGCCTTGAAAGCTAATATTAAAAACTTTAATATAAGGCAGGATGCTAAAATTCATCAGACTATGAAATTAGAGTTAACTAGTCGAATAAATATTCTACTGATGAGTAAGTTCGCATTCATTTTGACACGGTTACACAACAAGCTATACATTTCCAGAATAAGATGGTCTCGCACTGTAGAGGCTTATTATTTATTTATTTTATTTATTTATTTATTGCACAAAACACATTACAATCTATATAAAACAAGACATAACAAAATACAATATTTCAATCTGGATCATAACGCAAATATATGTACAGTCGGCCAATGAGTTGGGTATGCAGGGCAAAAACTTCTACGCCATAGTAAAAACTGACTGCAATAGATATGCAAGTTTGTATTTCATATCTAATAAGTGTAATATACCCACTATTTAGATATATAACTCACTTATCCATAACTGGTGTCGTAAGTCAAGACATGCAACTAAACTATAATAACAAAAAAAATAAAAAATCACAGAGAACTCTGGAAAACATACAGAAAACTTAAAACATGTTATTTATCACATCAGGATGTCTCAAGCGCCTGTTATGGTTCCTGAGGTATCCAGACCCGAGCTGATGTGGAGGATGTCTTTTAAGTTGCCAGTAAATCTGTTCATGTTGCCATTAAATATGTCGAGAAATTTATTATTACTAGATTTCAAAATGTCATTGTATTGACGGGCCATTCTTGTGAGTGGGTTGTAATAGGAAATGTTATTTTTAAAAATTTGAAGTGATTTAGATTTGCGTCGTTACATTTTCGGGCACGGAATTTTATGTTAAAACTAAACTGAGAAAGCAATTCAGGCGAGTCGATGATGGAATTAATAATTATATCATCAATGCAGGGCCTAGGCCTAGGAACTTGAAATTTTGTACAAAGCTTCCTTTCATGACGTAGGCGCGCAGAAGGAATTTTTGGAAATTTGGCCTCTAACAGGGTGAAAAGTGGTACGAAAGTTTGTATGGAAGTCCGTCATTTTTGAAGTTACAAGCATGAAATTTCGAATAGTTAAACTTGAATAAAAATAAATGAATTTCTGTACCGGAGTTTTTCTAAATTTTATTCCCAAGAGGGGGAATTTCGGGTTTTTCAGTGAGAAGCTAGTTGACGCAAAAATTCAATAGATGGCGTTGTTAATATTTTTTAACTTGCGGGCACCGGCCAGAATAAAGTTTGAAGCGGGTGAAACCGCGCAGGGCATCCAGTGTTATATATAATTCCAGTGATAATTTTGGCGGCCGGATGGCGGAGTGGGTAGTGTACCTGCCTTCGACGCCGAGGTCGTGGGTTCGATTCCCACTTAAGACAAATCTTTGTGTGCTTGAACATGAGGGTTTGCCTTAGTCTGGGTGTTTCTATCTTCTTCTTCTTCGTCGTGTCGATGGGTGAGTCAAATTTTATTTTGACTTGCCATCGTGGTGAAAGGATTAGCCATTTCACTTTGGAGAACTGGCGAATTGACCAGGGTGCGCCGGACGTAGGGAATCGTTGTGTACGTCACTCGGGGAGGCTCCTTTCATGCACCCCAGGGTGTTTCTATGTATAATATGTATGTATTTACAACAACAAAAAAGAAAGTATATATGTATTAGTATCAGTTATTCTAGTATCCATATTACAAGCTCTGCTTAGTTTGGGACTAGATGGCGTTGTGTGTGAGTTGTGAAATATTAATATTTATTTATTCAATTACAATCATCAACAATCGTTATAAGAGGGCAGCTTAGTCTGGCAATGTATAGATTGATATGTAGCCTTGTGTACAATGAGAGCAACTATGAAACAGTTTTATAGTGTATCATCAGTTACATACTACTGCTACTTGCAAACAATAGCTAAACAAAACATGGTATATAAATATAGATAAAACTAGTTTTTGCCCGCTACTTTGTTCGCTAATTCGTTGTATTAGGTAGTATCCCGCGCTTTGAGACGCGTTCAACCTTACGGCTTCGCTCCAGTGAAGTTTATTATTATAGCAGCCGTGTATCTAATACATACATGTTCCACTGCTAGGCTCGGGCCTCTTCTCATGGTGAGAAGGATTAGGCCATAGTCCAAGTGCGGATTGGTAGACTTTACACACACTCGAGCGCTTTTTACGCACTCCCAGGTATGCAGGTTTCCTCACGATGTTTTCCTTCACCGTTAGCGAGCGATAATAAATATGATAAATACACACATATCTTCGATAAGACGAATCTTAACGAATTATTGACAGAGGTGTGTGCCACTCTGGCATCCGGTCTGTCAGTATGGGGAATTCTGCAAACCTGTTCTTTGAAACCATGACGTCGATTTTAGTAAGTATGTGTTTTTATATACTTAAATTTAGGAAGATTTGCGTATGTTATATAATTACAGACTTCCCCATAATGACTGCTATAAATAAGCAAGTATAACAAGTTTTTTTTTTTAATTTGCTGTCCAAAACGGCAAAAGGCAGAGCCAGTTTATATCGACGGGTAAACCCCGCGTTGTATATACATGGTGTTTTGTCACATAGTCGTAATTTGAAGTGGCTAAAAGGCTTGCTATGGTTTTGGAACCCCAGCTCACAGTACCTACGACTTTTTTTCGTTTAGATTATTAAGATTTCTTTTGAAAAATAACTATACTTAGCTTTTAAATTGAAATTAATGATAATTTTATGATATTGCGAATATATTTCGCTGCCTGGATGTTCTGGTGGTTAGCGTAAGCGCCAACTTCGTGCTGCTATTGTAAATTTCCTGACGGAAAGTTCACAAATAACACTTTTTTCGACCCGGGAATCGAACCTACCCACAGGGACACTACCCACTCCACCATCCGGTCGTCCATGAAAACTTTCGGTCGTTATGAACGACGAGATTATGCCTCCTGTGTCAGTAACTTACGAGTTAAATTGAAGGCAATAAAAAATAAAATTACCTTTAAACACATCCATCTTGAACAAAATTATGGTACACAAAACAAGCACAAAATTTTACTATTGTTAAACCAACACACACTTATTGTTCATGTTCTAATAAACACTAAAATATTGCACAATACATAATAAAAACAATTAAACACAACACATATTTTATTCTTTGTTCCGTTTTTAAAGATTTAAAAACACTACACTCTCCGTAAAGTAGAAAACAAGAACTAAAACGTTGCACAATAATTCACAATTGCTATTTTATTTTGTTTTGTTTTTCAGTCAATTTAAAGACACTACACTTTTATTTATTGTTTTTTATTTTATTTTTTGTTTAAAACGGAGTACCCAGGGAGGGGTATGCAGTGATCTAATTTGTTTGAATAATACCGTTTCACTCTGACGGATGATTTCATGTGGTAAAGCACCAGCCAGTAGCCATTTGCATTTATCCTTATCGGAACGGACACGGGATTGGTTCACATTGTGAACTCAACGAATACCTATGAATATTTGTCCTTATTTGCCTCAGATTAATAATACAATATGGACACGCAATTAACGCACATTTCTATGCAAATAATGCTGCCAAAACTCGCGGGTCATCGGGCAGCGGGAGGGTAGATTGTGCCGTGCGGGTGTCAAATCATAGAATTGGACAATTAGTTTTGTATGGCGTGGAAGAGCAGCGCTCTCCAAAATTTGGCAGCGAGGAACGACTGACAGTGACACCTCCGGTTGCGTTATTGCTTTGAGTTATTCGGCGTAGGTAAAATAATAGCGTTAGCGTACTGTTTTATAATTGTAATTATTTTGTTGTCAAAAAAATTAAAAAATCTGCGAAAAAGCTACGCATATACTGTTGCCATCTGGCTTCCTTACATATATGCGTAGGCCAAATTGTCCGGGATTGTCCCGGCATTAAGCGTGTTGTCCCTTGTCTCGTAATAAGACTTTTTTGTCCCGAGCAGCTTTTTAACGAAATATACGATCCCGCCGCCTCGTGTCTGTTCTTCACGCGATCTCCGACGACCTACTCGATAACACTCCCTTCACATATATTTGTCACACAAATATTTGTTCTGGCATTCACGCCAGCAAATCTGGCCCTTAGCTGGTATTCAATGACAACGAATACTTGCATGAATAGCATCACTATAGGCTGACCGTTTTACTGAGTCCTCGCCTGCGCGGTACAGGGGCGCGGGGGTATGACGACAAAGGGGACTGAAACAGGTGCGGGCGGTGGGGGCACTTTGTCGTCATACCCCCGCGCACCTGTACCGCGCATACCCCCGCGCCCCTGTACCGCGCAGGCGACTGAGTCCTCGCCGGCGCGGGGGTATGACGACAAAGTGCCCCCACCGCCCGCACCTGTTTCAGTCCCCTTTGCCGTCATACCCCCGCGCCCCTGTACCGCGCAGGCGAGGACTCAGTTAAACAGTCAGCCTATAAATCATCGAAACATATTCTCATGGCATTGGTCATTGTGAAGGATAAAGAAGGCGTTGGAAATGTTGAAACACTTAGGCATTATACCTATTGTCATGTTTTGTGGTAAGTGGGACCGGAAAATCCGATTCATTTAGAGCAAATTATTAACTTGCAATGGAATTTAACGCAGACGTAATGAGAGAGGGTATTTTATGTTGACGCTAGAAGCAATTACACTATCCAATGGCCAAATACACACATTACACAAACACACCCAGTCTATGAGACTTGAGACAAATCTTTGCAAATCACACAAAGATTTGTCCCATGTGGGGATCGAAACCACTACACCACACATGCAGACATTGAATGATGAAGAAATGAAGAATGACAAACCAGGTCAAAAGTAGACCTGCCGGACAAGCATACGAGCGTTTCATGTTGCCTCTTATAAAAATATGAAAAAACGTGACCAAATCTATTTCCCCTGATGCCTCAAGCCGTTTTCTGATGGTACAAGAAGTGTGGAATGAATATGCATGTACTACGAGATACCAAAAACAGAAGCCGAGCGCCTAAATTTCTATGAGAAATTTAGTGCACAAACAATGCCATGGGACGCTAGTGTATACATAAAATAATGTGTTACTATATTAGTAACATCTATCGCTTCCTTTTTTGCAAAAAACATTAATATTTACGTAAAATATGAAGTCAGTTCGATATTACAGCTATTTGCATAATAGTAATTAATTATTATAATGAATAATTTATGGTCAAACTCGTTCTTGGTAATATTTGTAACACTCGGTAATTTACATATTTCAATCTTTTTAACTTCATATTTTTTATTTAGGCCTTCTTAGGTTAGGGTTACCAGATGGCCGGGATTTTCCCATGTCCCGGATTGTCCCGTAATTAGATTTGATTGTCCTGTGGGACTCGCATCACGTGCGTGAGATAGATTTTGTCGTTATTTTAACATATATTATTATATGTTTGTTCACAAAATCTATCAAGCGTTCGTTATCCTAGCCCCATTGGAAGCCGACTAGCACTGTAACACGCACGACGACGGGTCTACTGGTTTATATCTAATTCTCACTTTACGCTCAGTGACCTGGTATCGAAGAGACGACCAACCACTAGCGTACTAGACCAACGATACAGGAATTGAATGTTTTTAATAAAATATTGCACAGTAGTATGACCTCAAAGATACTAATCAAATGTTATGCTTCATAATCAAGCAAGCAGGTTAGTGCTAAACGTAACTATTACGTTTCCTTGTGTGGCAGTGGTAGTTACCACATACTGCATTGCGATTTACGTGATTTTAAGCGTATTAATATGTATACTGTTTGACGAGCTTGTGGCTAAGTCGTAGCCGTACAGACTTATCGGTCATCACGTCGACGGTCGGCCATTGGATGGATACTATCCATACGGTTGCCAGATTTGCTGGCGCCAATTACAGAAAAAATCTAAGGGGAGAGGGGTATAGGTAGAGGGTCTGGTCTGATTCGAGGACAAACACGTTACGAAAGACGGATCAAAAATAACCACGACAGTCCCGGAAATCCCGGCCATCTGACAACCCTAATCCGTAAGCACGTTAAGCGAGTCCCGGTTTCTATTAGAGGATCTATACATATTATTTTTATGTAATTTATTTATATGTACTAGAGTGTAAATATGTATAAGGATTGAGTTATATTTATCTTATAAGAGAACTCAAGCACTGCCCAAGTAGCACGTAAGTGTCGTCAGCATCAATAATACAGCCAATATAGAACTTAAAGTGGTATAAGAGCGGTATAAGAGAGTCAGGAAAGGTTATAAGCGTTATAAGAGTGTTACAATCCGCTATTATACAGCTCAGCTGTATATAGTCTTTATAATGGTATCTGCGTACACTTAAGGTGTTATATCGGAATATTACAACTCTACTATACAGCTTTAATAATTGTGTAACACTACAAGCGTATTTCTACGGCTAAAGCTGTATAAAGGCTGTATTATAGTACTATTCACTCGCTTATTACAGCTTTAAGCTGTATTATAGTGTTACTTGACACTTGTTGCTGTACAAACACTTAACACTCTTATAAGTATTAAAGCTGTAATAGTTAGTTCTAAGAGAGTATTATAGAACTAAAAAGATAAATGGCAGCTATAGTACAGCTTTAGTCTGTATTATTGACGGAGACGTCAAATCAATGTCGCAGTCAGGAGATGGATTGAGAAGGAATATTTGAATATAAGGAATTACAACTTAAATAACAGTAATGATAGTGAACCAATATTGACTGAAAGAAAAAACCATTCAACCACACCGACAATCCATAGTTCCAATGAGGGTTCCGTACGAAAAAAAAAAAAGGAAAAAAAAAAAAAAAAAAGGAGATAAAAAATTCAGTTTCTATTATCTTGAACGACATATTATTCTGAAAAATAAATAAAATACCTTAATAAATAATCGTCAAAATGGTTTTAGAGATTTTAATTCTTTATACGTATCTCTAAAGAGGTTATTAGTTATTATCTAAATGAAGAGCATAATACAGCCTATTGAATAAAAATATTCTAAAATTACTCTAATTAGAAGTTAAAAGCTGTACAATACACTTCATTTATTCCATAGTACAGCTACTGGCGCTATATTGCTCTTCAAATAGTGTTAGGGCTGTTTAAAATTGACGCCATTTTCTAATAAACAAAAACATATTAGATGATTCTAAAAACAAAAAGAATTGACATTATTTTGCATTATCTTTAGCCGTATCATGTTTACTAGCTTATATAACGTTAACTTGGCCTTTTCCTTATTACTTGAAATTAAAATGTTGTTATTCTAACCTTAAAAAACAAAAACTTACCGATATTCAGTATTTCTTTTGTTTTTCTTGATTTTTATGCTGGCGCGCGAATATTTTACCGAAAACCATATACAGGTTTACAATAAATATTGGTTTGCACGTTATTTTCACCAAACCAATGAGTTCAAAATCATTTATATGTTTTTCTTAGCAAGTAATTTGCCATTATAATAATATGCATAATGTAGATAAAAAATATGATGTACATTAAAATATCTATACTTTTGTAATTCTTTTATAACACTATTGTAGAACTTTAATTCTTACAAGCTACTTCTAGGATACCATCTGGAGAGTTGTAGTTTCTTTGTACACCAAATAACAGCTCTAATACAGCCTTTATACAGCTACTATACAGCTCTTATAACACCAAACGCTGTATAATTTGTGCCCATTTTACACTTATAAGGGCTGTATAAGCGCTTATGCAGCCTTTATACAGCTATTATACAGCTTTAAGTATAAAATTACGCGCTAGTACAGCTTTTATACAGCTTGTAATGCTACTTGGGTGAGTTAAGCTCGCTTTTCGTTACTGTATTATGTTTATTTCTTTGTAATCTTTTTTGTATTAATAAAAATTAAAAAAATAAATCTATGGCAGTCGTTACGGGTAGTCAGTGGATAGACGGGTAGACTTAGACTAGTATTTCAGAGTTGAAAAAAGAAATGTTCCTGGCTGTTTCTCTCATGAATCAACCAAACAAATGAGGCTAGGTCATTGCTAGTGTTATTATGACGTATACGATAGTGATTTATTACCCTAGTGTTGTGCTGTTTGTCGATAAAATTATTACAGATAATGTAAATCGAAGCACGGACCAATCAAGCTGCACGTTGAAGTTATATATCATTTTATATTTAAATATTTTGACAACATCCAGCTAGTTATACAAACTTTAATACTAATAAGACGCCAATAAAAAGTGTTCAATGATAAAAAATATATGTATAGAGATTTTGTACTGTTCGTCGCACCACCACATGCAAAATATTTCAACGCGGCAGAAGTTATATAGCACTTCTTTTACTAGATTATTGGCATTTTTAGTAAAGTCGGCGACCACTAAGATGACCGAATAGTCGGCTCGCTACATCTCTAATATTCAGTTAAATCCGTTAGACTAGAAGCCTAATGTAATCTGGAAAAGGCTGGCGAATTGACATAATTATATTACAGTTGAGACGTCCAATCAACTTTTAAAGAACTACATTCAGATTACAGAATAAAGGCAGATGGAGCGTACTGAATATGAAAAGTGAAGCCACCAAAGCAAATACAAAATCCATGACTCAAGCAAACCTGGCATGCTCATCGCTCGATCCGGCACTACGGCACACAAAGAAGAATATACAAACGTAGAACTACGAGTACATAATATATCTTCTTTACAACGGTTTATTGATAGAGCCTCTGTCATTATTTTAGTGGTTGTAGACTTAAAGTTAAGTATAATATTTTAAAGCAAATTTTAGCCTTGCTATGCCATTTTGTATTTTATATAATATTAAAGTTGAAAAATGAAGAATCCAGCAGGACTCTGACACAAAAAGAGTTGAGAAATTTCGAGTCTAGCCGCATACGAATCCATAGCATAGCTTGGAGCGTATACCCAGGGGGTGCAGGTTCGAGTCCTGCTGGATTCTTTATTTTTCAACTTTAATATTATATAAAATAAAATAATGTAGTACTTTTATCGATAATCGTCTGGCCCCATTACTAACTATCGCACCAATTAGTACAAGAGACTGAATCGCAAAGATGAGACGCTCCGACGCCTCAATATCTTTAATTCTGACGCTCTTTCTGGAGATAACTATGTTTACTTATTTGACAAATTATTTCTCTTTAATTTTTCCTTGATTGGGGTCATAGTTACAAATTATTATGAAACTATAAATAAGGGCAGCTCGTGAGTTGGGTATTATCACGTTTTTTTTTAACGGTGGATAGGCACACGTTTGACCACGATCTCGCCTGATAGTAAGTGATGATGAAGTCTACGGTGGAGCACGCTTACCTATGAGATACTATGGGTGTGCTTGAGTGAGTGAAGTGTGTATTTGGCATTGTCATTGGGGCCATTGGATAGTGTAATTGCTTCTGGCGTTCTATCTAATGTAAAAAATACAAATTTATTATTTATATATTATACCTATTTACTCTTGCTTTGAAGAGACCTAAATTTTATTGTACAATGGGCCAACGAGTTAGGTATGCAGGGCAAAAACATCCAAGTCATAGTAAAGACTTAGTACATCAGTTATGGAAAAGTGAGTTACATATCTAAATAGTGGGTATATTACACTTATTAAATTATGTAATTCCCACATGCATATCTATTGCATTCAGTTTTCATTATGGCGTTGAAGTTTTTGCCCTGCATATCGAATTGCTTGGCCCACTGTACTTGTAAATACAGTCTCAGACAGATCAGTTTGCATAAGGAATGTTAAAGCAAAGTGTATGTGCATATTTGTGGCACATTTACCATGAAGTTTGATATGAATTTGCGAAACTTGGCAGGAAAACAAATGTCAGGTCGGTAAAGCAGTTAAATTCGTTATTTCTGTAGGTTAAAAACACAAAACGACCGGTCTCATCAAAGCTAATTTATCACTCAAACGTTCGCCGAATGTTTCGGCGATAAGTCGATTTGGCGAACTAGCTTGGAATGTGACCTCTTGATTGGATAATTTATATTGCTCGACATATTCTGATAAAACTTTCATGTGAGTGCCGACATTACACCTAATAAAAGATTAGGTTGTGCAATTTTTTTATGACTCCTTTGAGAATTTGGGCTTTTTGCCAAAGTCAGTGCAGAATGTTTTTTTCTCCATTCGCCAACGATACCACACTATTGTTGCGACTTTTTTTTAATAAGATTAGACTAGTTATAGTCGATGATCCACTGAAACATTAAGTTCAGCTTGTAAAATCAGTAATCAGAGTCAAAATATAGGTCTGGCGTCTTCTGGACACACCAAGATAATCTTCTGCAAATGTAACAGAAAAATCTTCATAGAAATTATATTTATAGAATTATATTGGGCAGGGCTTCTCGACAATGGTCATCAAAAACGAGAAGAACTGGATCACTACTACAAATGTAAAAAAAAGATCTTTCACAGAAAAGACTATTGTAGATTTTTTCTTAGAGCTTTCAAGGACGAAATTTGGTGCAACGTGGTACTACTGTAAGCTCATGGCCACCGACCAAGATAGTGGAACTCACAAGTAGTCTACGTTTTGTGAAATTGGAACTAGGGATAATAGAAAATCAGTTGCGGGTTTTGTGATCTCAGTAGACAACTATATTCTAATAGTCTTAAATATCTCTGATACTGGCCTAAACAGATTTAAGTGATGTCTGGGTCTACTACACAACAGAGCCTCAAGTGTGTCAAGAAATGGCATTGCGCTGGCCATCGCTCACAATTCATTTCCAATTTTCTGCCACTTACAGTTCACTCGCACCTTGCTGGAATCACAAATACTATAATTTGGCAATTTAACAAGACGGTTAGGTCAAAAAATACATTGAAACAACTCAAAAAATGCATTTTAGATGCCGGCGAGGTGTGAAGTGAACTATTAGCGAGGTACCAGGCTGGCACAACCAGCATTATGCCATCGGTTAGCACACTATACGCCCTGTTACCAAGCCACAGAGACCTCTCATTTGGTTAAATACTACTGAAATGTAGGTAGGTTCTTCTTCAGATTTCTACTCGTCAAAAACTGGCCTAGTCTATTTAATTTTATTACAAACATATCTGTCAGTTATTACTGGGGCATATTTTATAGTCATTCCGACATCGGAACTTGACTCATAATTGTGATAAGACGATCATTAAAATGGAAAAATCAAGACCTTACTTCAAGCTGAGATAGTGTGAACCTTATATTTTGGGCTATTGGGTCGGAAATCGATTGGTTAGAATAACTGCGTAGTTTGGACATAGGTTAAGGATACAATAAACGGCTAAATTTGGGATATAATTAATTATTATCATTCCTGTGTAAAGGCTGACGGCTAAGTATTTATTATATTATTCTCTCGTGTAATGTACAGTGGGCCAAGCAATTAGTTATGCAGGGCAAAAACTTCTATGCAAATTCAAATTCAAATCATTTATTTTCATAGGCCCCCAGGAGGCGCTTGAACACGTCAAAACATTACAAAAAATGATATAAAAGTAAATAATAAATAATACTAAATTATACTCATTACAATGATTTGAATAACCGGGGCTCAGATTAATTTTAATCAAACTGTTTAGAATCGAATTAAAATCAATCTAAGCGGTCTCGAGCTGGTGAGAAACTCATGTGCACCATCTTTTAAAATGCCATAGTGCAAACTGACTGCAATAGATATGCATGTGTGAATTACATTTTTAATAAGTGCAATATACCCACTATTTGGATAAATAACTCATTTATCCATAACTGGTGTAGTAAGTCTTTACTATGACTTAGAAGTTTTTGCCCTGCATAGCTAACTCGTTGGCCCACTGTACCTATTATTTTTTGTGTATATTTTTGTGTTTTTCCTTGAACTCAGCTTAATTTAATTTTACGTTACTATCATCTTTTATGTTACTGTACCTGTTTTCTGTTTGTGCCGTCAACCGTGGTGGTTGCTAAAAATCAGCGCTGTGGAAGTTTTGCAGAAATGCAAGACTCCACAGCATTAAAGCTGAGCAACCGGCAACCGCCATTGTTTTCTTACAACATGTATGTTAACTAAACAAAGAAAGTCGTAGAATAAAATTTGGAAAAATATTTTTTTTTCAGGTAGCTCCCCTACATGTAAAGTAGGGATGTTTTTTTTTTTGTCGCCTACCCCATAGTGTGGGGTATTGTTAGATAGGCCTTTTAAAAACGTTTGATTTAGAGATTTGTTTGCGAGATAATTAACTTTAAAGAGCAAATTTTTGTTCGAGTAGGGCGTCCTCCCCCCTCTAAAAGCTAAACTACTGGATCCCAAAATCTGAAAAAAATTGTGTCGGTAGTACATGTAATGAACTTTAAAGGAAAACTATAGCGGATAAGTTCACTTCATTAGTTCAAGAGGAATAGGGGTCCGAAATGTCAGATGCAGTTACTCAGAATATTTCGTTCAAAATTCTTGAAACATAAATAAACATACATAATACATATATAAAATCACGTCTTTATCCCACGGGGGTAGGCAGAGACGATGGAACGCCATGTGCTTCGCTCCTTACATACTTCTTTCGCTTCCTCAACATTCATACATCTCGTCATACGTGCTAGCTGGTTTCGTGTACTACAAACATTTCCTTTCTGAAGGACGCCATTTAGTTAAAAAGTAAAATTAAAAATATTTTTCTACGGAACCCTACTGCGCGTGGCCCGACACGCACTTGGCCGGTTTTTTCTTAATAATAACAGACTTGTAGTCGCATTAAAACTGAGTACGTACATATTTCTAGCATTTAAGTAAAAACTCAGGCATAAGTCATAAAAGCAAGATGTAGGTTTTAAGTTTAAGATATATGTTGATGAAGACACTGGCGGAGGGGGCATTTAGTTAACAGCCTAGGCCGTTAGCTAAATGCCGGCATCCAATTAAATAGCCAGATGACTGAACGTCGTGTAGTCGTTAAGTGATAGTAGATGTTGACGATTTTAAGATAAATAATAAATAAATACACCTTTTAAGTTTAATTAACTTTTAAACTTACGCGTTGCATGATTAAGTCAAATCTAACGGGAATATATAATGAAAAAAGTCAAGAAGTGAGGGTAGACGGAAAATCATCGCCCTCACGAACGGAGACGGCGCGCCGCTAGAACCAGTTTGCTTGCGACCACGGCCAGTGTGACCTGTCTGCCGAAACGTCAAGCCTTTAAGGTAAATAATGCATGATCACGTTAATTACCTTTTAGGCTTTCCTGCTTTTTCTGCTTTATCTAGGGTACCATTTCGTAACTATTCTAGTCTATTTCTCATTTTCGTCTAAAAATGTCTGCACTGCGGTCGCCTTACCGCTCTCACTGCACAGGTGTTGTGGGTTCGATCCCCACATGGGACTGTGATGTGATTCGCCAAGATTTGTTCTGAGACTGGGTGTGCTTGTGTGAGTGAATGTGTGTATTTGGCCTTGTCATTGGGACCATTGGATAGTGTAATTGCTTCTGGCGTTCTATCTAATGTAAAAAATCCAAATTTATTGATTTATTTAGAAATGAGTTTTAATGATGACTACCAGCGCTACAGTAGAAAAAAGCTGTTCTTCCAGTAAAGATGAGGTCATACTAACGGTCCTACCCCCCAAAGACCTTACTGATAAGTGATAAGAGCAATTAATATTGATAAATAGTATCTGCAAAGCTATTTAGATATCGGAGGCGTCCAACCGTCTCATTTTCGATTTAAAGTAGGTTAAAATCTTTAATATTATTGAATATACTTCCATTCATTAATTTTATTTTTTTTTATTTTTAGGGAAATAAAATCACACCTATATTAACCAGAAGGGTGAGACAGAGGTGTTGTCCGATGTGATAGGGCGTGAGCCTATCACCATAAACCGGGCATTATTCCAACTCCGTGCTGCTATTGAGAATTTTTTGACCTGATCTGAATTAATTAACATAACATCAAGCCTATGTTATCCAGAAGGGAGTGTCAGATGTGTACAACACCCACATTTCACCTGTACTGATTAGTTCTTCAGGGATAGGGGGTGAGCCTATCGCCATCCACCGGGCACAATTCCAACTCCAGCACAGAAAGTTTACAAATAACACTTTTCTCGACCCGGGATCCGAACCCGAAATCTCGCGGTGAAAGGCGCATACGCTAACCACTGGACCATCGAAGCAGTTTACATATTTTCATTATATTTTTAATAAGGACACAATAATAATAGTAACGTTATTGTACCGACACTAAATAAGAAATTTGGTACACAAATAATTTTGCTCTATTTAAAAAAAAAACTTCACCTATGTCACCATGACGTAACAACTCAACTTATTACATTAAACACGATAAACTTTTTAATTTAAGCGTAATTTATTAAATATTTCGCAATTATTACGCCGCAATGATGTCATATCTATTGTTATAAATTATTACAAAGACTGAGATATCTTATCATAAATAGGTACCAACTTGATATATGAGATGAGAATTTCAGATTTAGTGCCGTACAATTATCGGCATAAATACACTATATTAATCAAAAAAGTTGTGCACCACTTCTAGAAAATGTATTTTTCACCGCAGCATATCGAAAAGTCGTTTTTCGTTGTATGAAATAAAAATTGTAAAAGTCGATTTTGCTTCGAGTCATTTTAGTGAGCAAAATTCGATTTTGCTTTTAGGTTTGGTCTCGTTCGAAGCAAGTTGAAGCGAAGTGAAGTTTTATTAATGTCAGCCAACTTTCACCCCATGTGATCTAGCCGCAAACTAAGCAGAACTTGTACGCAATTATTACGCCTCAATGATGTCATATCAATTGTTATAAATTATTACAAAGACTGTGATATCTTATCATAAATAGGTACCAACTTGGCATATGAGATGAGAATTTCAGATTTAGTGCCGTACAATTATCGTCATAAATACACTATATTAATCAAAAAAGTTGTGCACCACTTCTAAAAAATGTATTTTTCCCCTTAGCAGATCGATTATAAAACATCACAATTCATTATATACGCAGCATATCTAAAAGTTGTTTTATGTTGTATGAAAAAAAATTGTAAAAGTCGATTTTGCTTCGAGTCGTTTTAGTGAGCAAAACTCGATTTTGCTTTCAGATTTGCTCTCGCTCGAAGCAAGTTGAAGAGAAGTGAGGTTTTATTAATGTCAGCCAACTTTCAACCCACGTCATTTAGCCCCAAAACAAGCAGAACTTGTACTATGGGTACTATTACGAGCTGCTGAGGTGAAAAGTTGTATGTGCGACCCGAGATCAAAGCTTACACTAATAAATGGTTTTTAATAGCAAAACCGTGTGTCTTGCTCCACTCGATTTGCTATTAAACAATTTGGCAGACAATTGTACATGAGTTAAAATTATATAATATTAAAGTTGAAAATTAAGAATCTAGCAGGACTCTGACACAAAAAGAGTTGAGAAATTTCGAGTCTGGCAGCATACGAATCCATAGCTGAATTGGCAAAGCACTTGGGGCGTTTACCCAAGGGGTATACGCCCCAAGTGCTTTGCCAATAGGGGGTGCAGGTTCGAGTCCTGCTGGATTCTTCATTTTTCAACTTTAATATTTATATAAAATACAAAAAGGTATGGCAAAGCTAAAATTTGCTTTAAAATATTAGAAGTATGAGTTAAAATTATTCCCAATTTTTTTAGTATGCTTTTATTAGCTGTGCGTATTAACCATAAAAAAATTAAACTAAGAAAGGAGGAAAATCCTCTATCATGGCTTTTATCTTTTATGTAATTTGCCATTACCTTCTGTAAAAAAAATCGAAATATTTTTTTTCTTTTATTTTTCTACATTTTCTATTGTAAAATCTGGAGTATTGTACGAAATTTTATTCACAAAATGACCATTTTGCTCAAAAAATCCAGTCAAATGTGATTTTTATGCAAATAACCACATTCGTTATTGCCCAAACGACTTGGACCACACAATCTAGTGTTTTTTTTAATTAATTAAAACTATATTTACATTAGATAAACGAATTATCACGTTCATGAAAACGTTTTTTTTTTTTTCATACGTAACCATGATAACTAAAGAGCGGTATCTATTAGTTAATAATACCGGACTTGAGTGCAAAATTTGTTGTATATAATTGTTGTGATTCTTTTTAATTTGGTAGTGAATTTGACTATTTTTATTGATTCTATAATGGCAACACGTCAAAATGGACTTCCGATTCTTGCTTTCTATATCCGTTACAGAATTGCATTAGAAAACTATGTTTAGTTTTAATGAAAATACTTGTGAAATCATTATTAATTGTTTAACTAATTTAATATGTTGAATTTCTATTTATTTGAATTGTTAAACGTATAAAAGTAATTAAAAGTGTGCTAGGTTGATATTCGAGTTGTGCAGTCAACATGGCGGCAATATTGCAGAGTAAGAGGGCAGTTTAATTGTGGATTTGTAACCGTGTGGTCACAATAAAGAACATAGTGCTCAATTGCAGTTTTATTCCAAGCATATAGTGTTAAGAACTACATTTCGTTACATAATCATTTATACTTCAAAAGAAAGAGGAGGTTCTTAATTTGATTGTATATTTTCAAGTATAAATGACATCGTGACGAAGGCGCTATTTACATATTTATGTATATTATTATGTAAATGGGACACAAGGATGTAAAGGTAATAGTACCTCTTCCTTTCAATTTGGATTTACTAAACGAGTTTCTATGGAAGTAGTTAAATCACAGGATGGTATTTTTTGAACCACTTTGCATGGTAATTTCGCATTAATATGCTAATTACGTTATTCGATATGACGTAGTCGATTCATCATCATTTCAGCCCAACGCTGCGCCTGCCGGCTCGTGGCCGCCACTCAAAAACTTTTCAGCCCCAACGGCCATCTGTTCTACGAGCTATGTGCCCTGCCACTGCCACTTCAGCTTTGCAATCCGGTGACTTTAGTTCGCCTACGGATCTCTTCATTTCGGATTCGATCACGCAGGGAAAAGCAAGCACAGCTCTTTCCATCGCTCGCTGTGTGACTCTGAGCTTCCTTAAGGCCACCATCTTAAGCGGCGGATGACGTAATCGATTAGTTCATTAATTATAGTTAATTAAAGGTAGTAGAGGTAAAGAATGGTGGGCTGGTCATGTTGCCTGCTTGTCAGATCAGCGCTGGACAAAACGAGCTACAACGTGGACAGGTCCAGGCGGGTAGAGAACCAGGGGCAGACGCAGAGAATGGACCAACGAAATATTGAAAATAGCCGGTAGAGACTGGATAGAGACAAGTGGCGATAGTTGGAGGAGACCTATACCCGAAAGTGGCCGTGACTTAAAATATAGTTATAGTTAGAATTAAGAATTGTATTTTTTGTATGTCAAGGATATTCAAATTATGAAATACGGCTATTACTCACGTAATGTTGGTCTATTTAATCGACCGCGGTTTCACCTATACTTTTAGGCATTTTCAAGAGAGTGCGAGTCGCAGCCAGTCTTTCATAATTTGAATAATGTTACAAACTCACGTCAGTTTTAATAAAAGGTCAAGGATAAATAAAGGCTTTTTAGCATTGCTTAACCTAAATCGATCAGTCTGCGCGGCAATACGATACTCTTTTTTAGACTATAATAATGTTACACTATCTCGGAATATTATCCGTCACGACTATCTATGGCTGTGGAGAGGCGGTTAAAACATCGTAACGATTGTTCTGACATACGATCTCTCAAATAGACAGACAAGTGATCTTAATTGCTAATTAACACATTTTGCGTAATTAATTGAGATTTTGTTGTGTTGATAACGCTCGTAAATTATGGTGATAAATATAGAATTGACTAATTTTTGTAATTACGATACGACTAAACATGTAGATGATATCACAAGAAAGAAAATATACATTCTCGAAATCTACGAATCTTTTACGCCTGGAAAAACGTGCATCATGCAGACAAAAGTTGGGGTGCATGAAAGCCTCCCCGAGTGGCGTACACAACGATTCCCTACGTCCGGCGCACCCTGGGCGAGTTCTCCAAAGCGAATTGGCTAATCCTTTCACCACGATGGCAAGTCAAAATTAAATTTGACTCAGCCATCGCCACGACGAAGAAGAAGAAGACAAGGTTTCGTGTAATTCTTGTGTGGCTTGGATAGCTTAGATGGGAGAGCGATAGAGATCCTAAGGTCGTTCAAACCCCGCTTCAAGTCTAGAAATTGTTTCTACTGTTTATTTATACTGGCTAAATCTATATATATAAAAATGAAACCCGTTTTCCGTTGTCACGACTTGGCATGAAAACGGCTTGACCGATTAGGCTGATATTTTTTTTTGTAGTTTTCTAATACTCTGTACAAGGTTGTTACGGCAAAAAAAAAAAAAAAAAGTATTCTATGGGGGATATTATAGATTCCAGTTCAAATTGAATAGGCCCGCATACATATGATAGGTCAGCTATACAAAATAAAGTAGTGCATCAAATTTACGCTAAGGCGGTACGAAGTTCGCCGGGTCAGCTAGTACTATATAAAAATCAATTATAAATAATTCAAGACCATCTTATACTGCCATTGTAAAGCTTGTTGTGTAGCCGTGTGTACATAATCTATTAACATCCCAAGATCGTTGCAGATAGGCATTAAAACCATTATGCACTGTATCTAATACATGTCCCACTGCTGGGCTCGGGCCTCGTCTCATAATAAGAAGGTTTAGGCCATAGTCTACCACGCTGGCCAAGTGCGGATTGGAAGATTTCACACACCCTTGAGCACTTTTTAGGCACTCTCAGGCATGCAGGTTTCCTCACGATGTGTTCCTTCACCGTTAGCGAACGATAATGAATATGATAAATACAAAGATATCTTAGAATCTTGACGATTTATTGACAGAGGTGTGTGCCATAAGTTCGAACCAGAGACCTTTGACTTCGCAGTCCTACGCAGTCTCCCACTCGGCTATCGCTGCTTATGAATATTAAAACCATTATTTAAATAAAATACAAATGTTCCTAGTTATTCAAATTATGAAATACGTAATGTTGGTATATTTATTCGAGCGCGGTTTCGCTTATACTATACTTTTAGGCATCTTCAAGAGAGTGCGACACGACACAGTGCAAGACTGGCTGCGACTCAGGCGCAACGTGTCGCACTCTCTTGAAAATGCCTAAAAGGATATTATAGGCGAAACCGCGGTCGACTAACGTCAACATTACGTGAGTAACACCCGTATTTCATAATTTGAATAATGTTACAAACTCACGTCAGTTTTAATAAAAATGTACCTTGTTACCACTTACAATCAGGTAGACTACACGTCCGTACGCTACATACATCGTATAAAGGAGTCCGAGTCGAGACTGGCAGTCTGATTCGTAATTTATCAGGGAAATAAACTAATTAACAATGAGTTATTGGTCATTACATTGTCTACTATTTATTGAGTAATTGAGAGATACATTCCTGAGTTATAAGTCGAAAATATTCCACTAGTAATCAAAACAATTGCTTTGTAGGAGATAGTTATAGAAACTATTATTAATCATGGCAATAGGCATGGTCATAAACAAATCAGTTTTACATTTTTAGTAGTATATTTTAGTAAACAAATCTATAAGCATGACTTTCATTATACTAAAAAAACAGTTGAAAAAATTATAGTACATGGGTAGGATTTGAACCTGCGACCTTCTGCAAATTTACAAAATACTCCTTCCCAAAATCTGTCTTTATCTTGTAGAGGAACGCGGTGAGATGTTCCTCTCACAAAGGGAGGATCCTCCGACCAGGCTCGGCGGTATTGCCTGGCAGACAGCTGTCCAACGGTAGCGTATTGGCAGTGGTATATATGTATACTCTCTGTGAACACTTCGTTATCGCGATTCAGCGCTCTTTGACATTTGTAAGTGTCACTTCTTTGACGTTGTCAATGTCATTCGTCATTTGTCATGTGCGGATAACGTAATTTAATCATAAAACTACAAAGCGACCAAACAATTCAGTTAATTGAGCCTCAGACAACCATTATAATTCACTAGCTGTGCCGTGATTCGCGAGACTTCGCGGTGAGAGATACGCTAACCACTAGACCATCGAGACAGAATACTCCTTCCCAAAATAATAATAATAATAAATATCATCAACTTACACACAACGCCATCTTGTCCCAAGCTAAGCAGAGCTTGTATTTTGGGTACTAGAATAACTGATATTAATACATATACACTTTTCTTTGGTAAATACATACTTATTATACATAGAAACACCCAGACTAAGACGAACCTCCATGTTCATGCACACAAAGATTTGTCTTAAGTGGGAATCGAACCCGCGACCTCGGCGTCGCAGGCAGGTACTCTACCCACACCGCCATCCGGTCGTCAAAAATCTGTTTATATCTTTTAGATAGATAGATAGAGAATTCTTATTGTACACAATGGACGACCTTATCATTATAAAGTGATATCTTCCAGGCAAACTTTATCTTTATCTTTTGAATCATAAAACTACAAAACTACCAAACAATTCAGTTAATTGAGCCCCAGACAACCATTATGATTCACAACCATGAGCTATGGTAAAAATACACCATGAGTCAGTGCCATCGTAGTTATTATGTATGGTAGTGGTGTTAGTATTCACAGAACGTAGATTTAGGGTAGAAAGAGCATTCATATCAGTGCCCACTTAAATGCTCAGCTACAAGAAAAATCGTCTCCTGGATTGTTACGTTATTATAAGGTAGCAATTTAGGTTAACATAATATTACTTTTTAGTCTTGATAGGCTAGATTGTATTACATTACAATCTAGCCTATCAAGATATCATAATTTTAAAAATTGATTTCTTATGATAAAAAAAAAAACTGGATTGTTTTTATTAATTTAGTCGAAATATAATAAAGGTGAGGTATATATAAGTAAATAAAATATAAGTTCTGTTTCTAATGTCAACATAAAAATGTTGTTTTCAAGCTTATATTTTTTTATATTCTTTTAGTATAGTTGTTTGCACGATACCTTGGCTAAAATACAGTCTTTTAAAGATTTGTATGTCAGATTGTATCGGCTAATCTTCTAAATGGCTTGAGAGATTTTAATAAAAATTTGGTAAATGACTACAAGGCGCGAAACATAGGCTACTGTTTATCGATGTACATTCCACGCAGACGAAACCGCGCGCGAAAGATAGTTTGTTTATTTAATCGCGCTAATGTCGAGACCTACTAATCGAAATTTGATGTTTATTTTTGAATTTGATGGTCTAATTCGCAATAAAGGTCTTTAGATATTTACCATTAACGTAAACTTCACGGGAGCAGAGCAATAAAATTGAACGCGGGTCAAAGCACGAGCTGCTTCTACTTGAAAAACGGATTCCACGAGGACAGTCACCGGCAAAAGCAACTTACTAATAAAACTCCATCGACCGTTATAAATCAAAAAACAATTCAGTTAATGGTAACTTCCACTAGCCATAAGCCATGGTACACAAATACATCATGAGTCAGTGCCATCGAAGTTATAACTAGCCGTAATGGTAGCATTCACAGAATGAAGAATAAGCTTAAAATGGCATAAACCGTGTGGAACGTGCCGACATACACGGTAATATAAGATCACTTTTTGTTTAACAGAAAACCGAAACACTCTATTTAGATTTAAACTTAAAAGCTAGAATAAAATAAAAAAAAAATGTTTTTTGAGAATTTCCTGACGGCAAATTCCAATTTGCCCGAGCGACGAATCGAGAGGCGCATACGTTAATCACTAGAGTAACGAATAAAATAGAAAAAAAAAGACCAGGTATTTTCGGAATTGCGACTGAACAAATCAATGAAATGTTGTCATTCCTCATTGCAATGTTGATAAACAAAAAAAACACGACAACAAAGCAGCTTGACATTGTGCTTTTACTTATTTCTGAATACAATTTAGTTTTTATACGATTAAGTGTTGAAAAAAACTCCTTTTTAGTCGAAACATAAGACTCAACGAAAGTGGTAATTTGTATATTTTTTATAGCAATTTACAGATACAAATTACTAGTATTATTGTTCCCCCTCCAGCGATGCCATATCTTGGATCCGGATGATATCAAGTCACTCCCGATCGACCGACTGCTTCAATTTATGGAGGCTATTGGCCTAAAGGATAGCCTATAATGAGGCTATAATCACAATAGACCCACGGAGGTCGACGTGACACCCAAAGCCTCGTCTCAACAATAATAATAACCCCCTTTAGCTATGTTTAATTAGCTTGTGCTAGGAGGAAGTTCAAGTCCGGGGTGTAATGGCTAAGATTTGACCTCTCGATCGTAAGACCGATGCCTTATCCATTGCGCCACGTGTATTTGCATATATAATAATATACTAATAGCAGCCCTGTATCTAATACAAGTTCCACTGCTGGGCTCTTCATGATGAGAAGGGTTAGGCCATAGTCCACCACGCTGGCCAAGTGCGGATTGGTAGACTTCACACACCCTCGAGCACTTTTTAGGCACTCTCAGGCATGCAGGTTTCCTCATGATGTTTTTCTTCACCGTTAGCGAGCGATAATTGATAAATAAATATATACACACATATCTTCGAAAAGACGAATCTTAACGATTTATTGACTATATATATTCTTGTAATATTTTAAAGCAAATTTTAGCTTTGCTATGCCTTTTTGTAATTTATAAAATATTAAAGTTGAAAAATTAAATTAAGCTGGCACAAAAAGAGTTGAGAAATTTCGAGTCCGGTAGCATACGAATCCATAGCTGAATTGGCAAAGCACTTGGGGCGTTTACCCAGGGGGTGCAGGTTCGAGTCCTGCTGGATTCTTAATTTTTCAACTTTAATATTTTATAAATATATAATATTCTACTTCTATTCATTCCTTGTTCTGTGTTTCATTTAGGTAAACGGTGGTAGCAGCACTCCCACATAAAGGCTTGGTCAGCAATTTTATAAAGGTCAAAACACACCCTTACTGGTCTAAATATAAACACTAATGTTTGTTTAACGGGACTCGCTCACCCTAAGTTAGACATTTTTTAACGTTTGGACACGTTTGCGCGTTATCACTCATGGCAGCCATAGCGTAACATTATCTAGAATTAAATGTAAATAACCAATAAGATGACGAAAATAAATTCTGCACGGAGTTGGATATGTGCCTGGTGAATAGCGATAGGCTCACTTCCTACCACATAGGACCAAAACATAACAGTGAAGTATGGGTTATTGAACACCTCTGCTAGATCCTTCTGGGTGGCGTGATGCTATGCTATGTTATATTATCTGCAGTATATTTAGCATCAAAACGTGTAGACCATTTTTATTGCAATTATGATAAAGAAAGGTCAAAGAATCGACCTTCTTTTCCGAGGAAACACGTGAGAATTTCATTGACCTAGTGTCATTCAATATTAAATTAAAAGAATATTAAATATAAAATATTCACGACAGCTAATTAAAAATCAATCAGATTTGAATCACAGTGTCTTTTTGAATCAGAATCAGAACGTAACTATTTTTAATCACAACTGCCTGTTTAACTTTCACAACAACTTATTTTTATACTTTTTATTTATTTTTTATTTTATACTACGGCCACAGCGAACGAACGTGTAGTCCACCTGATGGTAAGTGGAATACAGCCCATGGACATAAACAATCCACAAAAGCAGATTGTAGTTGTGTCGCTGCAGCTGAGGACAACGGTGTTATGCCTCATGTGCCTTTAATTTCAGGGCCTGATCTCACCACCAAACCGGAACACAGTAATTCAAGCACTACTATTTGGCGGCAGGTTAAAGGTGAGACGGTGGTGCTGCCGCCCTTGAGCTCATTCACAAGAGCTCTACCACCAGTACCTTAACCTATCTTAATGTAAATTGGTATGGCATGGTAACTTTTATATGACGCGAGCGGAGCAGCAAGAAACAGCTAGTTAAAATAATAATTAAAACACAAATCGCAAGCATAACAAAAGATGCTCTATATCTACGTCATAACTACGTCATACCTGCAATAGAATCCATTCATAAGCCGAAGGTTCCAAAAGATTACAACCACGAGCTGCAAGTTTTAATTACACCAATTATTTTAAATAATCAGCTAATTAAATATTCCAATCACTGAATCAGCTTCCAAATAGAGTCTTTTCGAATCACGATTGTTAAATCACCTTTGATTTTGAATCACAATGTCACAATCACAGCTTCTGTTTTTGAATCACAATGTATTTAACCACAGATTTTTTTCATAAAAAGTTATAATTATTCGCTTTTTAAATCACTGTCTATCACGTCTTTATTTTTAATCAAAGTACTCTTTATTAAAAACAAAAAAAAATATCACAGTTCAATTTTCAAATACAAAATTAGGAACGTTTAATACAAAAAGAATACTGGCCGTAATTCGAAAGGATACTCTGATTCTAATTCGTAAAACAGAATCTTGTAGCACTTGAAAACCATTTTCACAACTCAATATTGTAACATCAAGGTTTTACACATTTACCACAAACAATTTTTTTTTTTAAATGAAATGTGTTTAAGAAACAATCACTTTTAACGCTCTAAGTGTTTTGATACTTTTGATAGTAGTTAAGTTTATGATTATCGCGGAACCTTGGTACCATTTATGCAATGTTTTTTTTCAAACGTTTTGCTCAGGCAAGCCGCTATAGGCGAATGCGGGCTGGCGTGCACGGAATGACAGATTAGGTTTACATGCCGCGCGGGTAATATTATTGCGTGGATTTTGATAGTACATACGGCTACACGAATAATAGATTACCAGTATAAGCTTGTCTCGCATCTATAGGCTTTAAACCAAAGTCAAATCATTTATTTTCATGAACCCGAAAGGGCGCTTGAACACGTAAACAAACATTATAGTTACAGAGCGAATAAAAATAATCGAAAAAAAAAATTAAAATCAATCTACTTACCTTACCAGGAGCAAGATTTTTTTTTATACTACGCCCACAGCAAACGAACGTGTAGTCCACCTGATGGTAAGTGGAGTACAGCCCATGGACATCAACAATCCACAAAAGCAGATTATAGATGCGTCGCTGCAGCTGAGGACTACGGTGTTATGCCTCATGTGCCAGTAATTTCAGGGCCTGATCTCACCACTAAATCGGAACACAGTAATGGAAGCACTACTATTTGGCGGCAGGTTAAAGGTGAGACGGTTGTGCTGCCGCCCTCGAGCTCATTCACAAGAGCTCTACCGTTTTTGTCATATTTTTTCCATGGAGTCAGTAACGCGACAAAGCTATACATTTACAGTACGTATATGTGTATACTGTATTTATAATACAGTATATAAAAATATATTAAAATTATATTTTACATATAAGACAGCAGTTTTTAACTTAACATTGTCACAAAATTGATATCACAGCAGTCACAGCACCGATAAAAAATCGTTTAGTCAATTTGTCATCCATCTTTTTCGCAATTCAATGAATGGTCAAACAAACATGTTTACCATTTTAAGATTATAGTATATGTTGTTGACATAGAAAACTAATTACGCAGCTGATATTAACCTACTTCATAGGTTATCGGAGTTATTATGCAACTTTTAAGGAAGAGGAAATTAACTGGTAAGCGATCGAAGTTCAAGTATTCACGTTTTGGACTTTCCTAACGACGTACACATGGCTATACGACAACGTATACATTGCCAATAAATATTAAATTTTATTACAAAAATAAGCTTACTAGTAATTTGCATATGTATTAACATATGTATTAAGTTACGATCCCATCTGAACCAACATTTGTCAATTGAATCAGATTCAAATGACAACTGCAACAGCTACAGGGCTACTTCGTAGGAGACACGCCTTAGCCCCAGCTTCGTCTGCGTGGTTCGTGAATGAAAGTCAATTAAGTAAAACTCAACAGCCTTGAATCCACCATGAAATCGCGTTTCATTGTTAAAAAGGGTGACCTTTTTAACAAACAATGAAAGCAGGCAATGTTGCCTCGTTGGGTAGTGAATAGTGAATGCGAACTCTCAACCTGTGTTTGATTTCCGGATCGAGCAAAAGAGTTGTTAGAGATTATTCAAGAAATTCACAATGTGCCCCGCAGATGACGATAAGCTCACTCTCACATGGCACCTAAACAGGTGAAGTGTGGGTTCACCTCAGCCACACTTTATATTTCATTTCATTTCATTTCATTTATTCATAAAACAATTACAAATTGTGTTTGAATATACAAGAGTATCACTTAAAACTATGACTATGGCTATAAAACCTTTACATATAATAATTTACAATTTTTTACATCCTACATATTTTTTTTATAATTTTTCACTTACAAGGCTTTTATCAAACATATAGTTAATACGTCCTTATAATTATAAAGGTTCCGAACATTACAACTCTTTCACACTATAGAGACATCTTTTTATCAAGTATTCCTTTAATTTAGTTTTAAAGTAACTCATATACACAATGTTTTTTAATTCCACCGGCAGCTTATTAAATAACATTAATGATTGGTACTTAGAACTATGTTTTACTACGTTAAGTTTGGGATATATTTGTGATTTAAAATCTTTTCTACGCGACTCTTCTCTTATTTTTCGTTCCTCTGGATTCTCAAAATCTGTTAAATGTCTACTGAAATTTGTGAGGACCATCAGAACATATAGACTTGGTACCGTTAATATGCCTAAAATTGTGAAATGTGGTTTACAGCTTTCCATCTGTGAGATACGAATAATTGTCCTTATTGCTCTTTTCTGGAGTTTAAAGGCTCTGTCTATATTATAACAATAACTATGTCCCCAGAACTGAATACTATATCGTATTTTGGATTCTATCAGAGCATAGTATACCTTTATTAAGTGTGTGACATCTAGTTTGTCTCTCAGGGTCCTTAATGCGTAGCACGCTGATGAGACAGAAGACTCCAGTGAAGTTAGTTCCTGTTTCCAGTTTAATAAATCATCGATATGTATTCCTAGAAATTTAACATTATTTACAACCTCGATATTGTCATCATTTAGTTTTATTTGTAGATCGTCCTTACCTCTAGCTGTCGTTCTGAATAACATAATTTTGGTTTTACTGGTGTTTATTATTAATTTATTAGCACTAAACCACGAGGAAAATGCATTCACTACATCATTAACCTTTGATACCATTTCCTTCATATCACGAGCTCCAATGACAGCATTTGTATCATCTGCAAACATCGTGAGCCTGGCATCAGGGGCTAAATTTTTTATATAGTCAACTAGATCATTTGTGAAAATTATGAATAAAATTGGCCCTAAAATAGACCCTTGTGGCACACCTGTCTTTATTGTCATCATAGATGACTTGTGAGCTGAAATTACGCCACTTTCCTGAGTTCGGTTGATATGTACATACATTTTTCTGTTTCTCAAGTAGGTTGAAAAAAGTTTAGATGCATTGCCTCTTACCCCATAGTGATCCAATTTTTTAATCAAAAGATCATGATCAACTGTGTCGAATGCAGAACTGAGATCCAGAAAAACTCCTGCCACTCGCATTTTAACGTTTAATTTATCTAGCACATCATCCAGGAGAGTATACATGGCATCACCAGTGCCCACTCCTTTTTGGTAACCAAACTGACGTCGATTAATTATGTTATTAGAATTTATATGCGATAAGAGGCGGCTCTTGAGTATCCTTTCAAAAATTTTTGCCAAGGATGGTAATATTGAAATAGGCCTATAGTTTTTTGGATCGGTACGACATCCTTTTTTGTACACTGGTGTGATTTTTGCTATTTTAAGCTGTTCTGGAAAGATGGACTCCTCTATACATTTATTAAAGAAATAAGATAGGGGTTCAGCTAATATTACTATATGCTTTTTTAAAATACTGATAGGTATCTCATCAAAGCCGGCCGAATTTTTATTTGCCATACCATTTACTATTTGACATATTTCCTTAGGTGAAGTGAGGCTAATAGTCATTTCTTTTAGAACGGGCCTTGTACTCTGATTAATAAATATTAATGCTTGGTCTGGATTACTACCCCATTTTGTATGATTGTTAAATGTACCAATAAATTGATTTGCAAGAACTGTTGAGATTTTATCAGGATCTCCTACGATATTATTATTAATTCGGAGTTTTAGGTCTTCCAAATGATTTATTTTTGCTCTATTCGTACTATTATTTACTATATTCCAAATTTCCTTACTTGAATTTTTGTGTTTTTCTAAGTGCTTTCCCACAGCTAATTTCTTGGCCCTTGATATGACCCTCCTATAAATTCTAATATAATTATTTCTATACTGCAAAATACTGGAATTCAGACTGTTCCCATTTCGCGCACATAGAAACCGTTTCATTTCGCTTGAAACTCTTATGCCTTTAGTCAGCCAATCTAGTTTAATTCGCTTATTTGTATTAATTTTGTATTCTTTTTTTTTTAAACTTTGAACGAAAGCCTTATTAAATCTTCTAATGAAAGTATTTATGCCCATCTCCAACCAATTTTCACCTTCAATAACATTCTGAAATTGTTCATTATTTTTATCGGTATACTTCCTTCTATTTACTGTAATGGAATTGTTTGTCGGTTTTATACCTAAATCTCTCATTTGAACCCCACAGAATAAACCAGCGTGCCCATCTGCTAGGCCGTTTTGATTTACATCACTTCTTTTTATAGCATCAATTTGCAAATTAGTTAAAAAATTGTCAACACAAGAAGTATTGTTATTTCTGATAAATGTTTTTTCTTGTACGGTATGTCTGAAATTATAGCATTTCAAAAGATTCAGAAACTCTGTACTATTTTTGGTGTCTTTTAACAAGTTAACATTAAAGTCCCCGCATATGATGCTATTTTTATTGAATAAATAATCTAATAACTTTTCAAGCTTTTTCATAAAATTTTCAAAATTACTGTTTACAGGTGTCCGGTAACAACAGCTTATATATAGTCCAGTCTTAATGTCTTTGATCCCACAAATCTCGAAGCTATCCACTGTATACATTTTGTTTATTAATTCTACATCTTGTACCTGTCTACCCAAACATCCTAATATTAAGCTACCACCCCTTATTTTATGTTGTCTAACATTCGAAGAAACCAAATTATACCCTTCCAAATTGAAAAGCTTTATTGTCTCATTATTTAAATGATGTTCGCTTACGCAAATATAATCCAAACCTCTTCCATCCAAATATATTTCTAGTTCATTCCTTTTGTTAGAGACACCACACAAATTTTGGAAAAATATATTTACACTTATAAGATTTAACTCTGCTTTATCATTCACGAAAAAAATCTATTGTACAATTTTGCTGTGATTCTTTTGTAGTTATCGGCTTGAAGTAGTGTGATATTAACTTTTGGTTAACATTTTTATTATTTATCTGTGCTGTAACCCGGAATTGCTCATTCTGTGTCTGTTTATGTCTTACAGATTGTCTCTCATAATGAATTTGTTTCTGATAGGCAATATTAAGAATATACCTGTGCAATTTTTGACTAACATAGCTAGGGAATTGAGTTCTATGAATTTTATAGCAACTGAAATCCATGTTTACATAATTTACATTCTTAAATTTAGAGCATAACAATTTAATTTCGTAATTTAATTTTGACTCTCTCATATACTTATTCCAAGGCACTTCACACACAATTACATTCGTATGCCTTGAATTATATAAGAAATTTGATAAACAAATTGTAAGAATGGTGGGCGATCTCTCATGCATCCCGCCCATGAGAATAACATAATCTTTATCAGTCAGTGAACTTATTAGGGGCCGTTCAGACACTAGGATATCCTGTAAAGTTGCTCCCGGCTTCCAGAAGGATACCACCTGAAAATTCACACCGATTAAACGCTGCAGAGTGTACTGCATATGACGCCCCTGGTCATCACCGATTATTACTACTTTATTTTTGGCCTCTTGTTCTGATAAGACAGGTATACAAGATTTTCGGCACAGCTTCAATGGCGTTTATAAGTAATATAGGCAAGATGTTACGTTATGTAGAAATGCTATTGTTTGGCAGTGTCATGTAAACCGTTGTTTAGATGCCATGCACTAATAGACTGAGTCATTGGTGACAGTTATGGTAGGTATGCTGTAGATAACAGAACTACTATTTTTTTTATATATCGCGTGTGAGATAGTATCTTTTTTTCATCTTTTTTAATAAAACGACTCTCGCACTATGAATGAACCCGAACAACTCATGTGTCGCTGTTCACAAACATACATTTGACACACACAAAGCACACCCAGATTCAGAACAAAGATTTGTTCTGAATCTGCGAAACACAAATTTTTTTCCCGTGTGGAGTCCCCACAAAACCAGTGTAGTTGACCACCGCCGCTGTAACCGCTTTGAAATATTTAGGCAGAATTTTTTTAAGCGGACTTATGCGGACTTAGACAATATAAAAACGATAAGTGCAATTTGAGTCGTATCAATTCGAGTTAAAATTTACTAATCCGACATCCTATTAATAAGAAAATAATAGTTTAAAAAAACTAAAAAACACGCTTTTAAAGTATTTCTAACTAAAAAGTGAAAAATAATTCCTAATATAAGCTGAAAATGGTAATTAACAAAAAATAGTGTAGTATTATTGTGAAACAGCGTGGGGCGCTCTGTGCCATATTTTTCGTCTATCGAGCAACCCAAGCGTGTTTTTTTAGTTTTTTTAAACTATTATTTATTTTCTACTTTTTAGTTTGGTTTCTTTATAAGAGCGGTTTTTTTTTTTATTATTTTTTTTTTTATCGAATTATTGCATCGTCATCGATCTTTGACAGGTGTGCAAAATTTTAATGAAATCTGTCCGTTTAAAGTGGGTCAAAATCGAGTCAAAAGGAGTCGGTTACATACATACATACATACATACAGGTGAAGCTAATTTATGCGTGTTAAAAAGTGCAAGAGTTTGTGGTCATGTTTCGAAAACAAAAACAATCTGGTCGATTTAGAAACAATTGAGCACACACGTAGCTTAGCGCATGAATATAAAGAAATTGAGAATAAACTCGGCGAATCATGAAGGTTTACAACCGGCATATAAACCAACACTTAACAAAGAATGTACGTTACATATGCGTTACCACGTGACTTGTGATAATGGAAGTATGGTAGCAAGATACCAAGATGTGTCATCTCAGCTAATTATGTACGCACGAATTAATAATTTGATTTTTTCATTACGGGGCTAGGTCGAAGCCGGACCGATCGATTTCACAAGTTAAGCTAGCCACGCACGTGGTTCGGCTCGCGTGGTAGTTAGGTTAAAATAGTAGCCTATAGATATATATTAATCCAGGCTATAAGCTACGGTGCCGCGGTGGTGCAAAGTTTCATAAAAATCCATCCAGCAGTTTTTGCATGAAACAGTCCAACAACGACCGCATGGCGGAGTGGGTAGTGTACCTGCCTGCGACGCCGAGGTCGTGGGTTCGATTCCCACTTAAGACAAATCTTTGTGTGTATGAACATGGGGATTTGTCTTAGTCTGGGTGTTTCTCTGTCTGCACGTGTGGTGTTGTGGGTTCGATTCCCACATGGGACAAATCTTTGTGTAATTCGCAAATATTTGTTCTGAGACTGGGGTGTGCTTGAGTGGTTGAATATGTGTATTTGGCCTTGTCATTGGGACCATTGGATAGTGTAATTGCTTCTGGCGTTCTATCTAATGTAAAAAAAAAAACCAAATTTCTATGTATAATAAGTATGTATTTACAAAAGAAAAGTATATATATATTAGTATCAGTTATTCTAGTACCCATAGTACAAACTCTGCTTAGTTGGGGTGTTGGTACACACAACGCCATCTAGTCGTTGTGTGTAAGTTGTGGAATATTTATTTATTTATTTATTTAACACACACATATTCACAAACTTTCGGATTTAAAATATTAGTAAGCCTTGTTGTATGTCAAATTACAAAATCGTAATCTTCTTGGCTTGGCAAAAAACCTTTTAGTGTAGGTCTGTTTGTTGACGCACAGCTACGAAACGGACGTCACTGAAGTAGTAAGGTGTATTTTAGTAAATACTATTTCTGGAAGTATGCCAAATGTTTCATTAAACTGTCGAAATAGTATGGAGGAAAAACTAAAGAAATGTCAGCTTTTGGGGCCGCGTAATTTGTTCGTCTGTATGTCTGTCCGTTTGTTTGAAGTCTAGCGTCGAGACTGTTGGTGTTAGAAAATGCATTGATAATATGTGAACTATGACGACAAATTGGTAATTTTTTTTTTTTTTTTAAACGACGCCCGCACTAGGAATAACTCCTGTGTCGCGGGGATGTTCACAAACATTCATTTCACACACACAAAGCACACCCAAAGTCAGAACAAATCTTTGCGAATCACACAAAGATTTGTCCCTTGTGGGGATCGAACCCACAACACCAGCGTAGTTGAAAGCGGCGAGGCGACCGCTTTAACCGCTACGCCAACCGTGCACTCAATATATTTCATATTTTACAAAATAACATCTAAAACGGGATGATCTTTAGGGTTCCGTACCCAAAGGTTTAGAGGTTAGTTAGGTTAGTCTATCACGAGGCTGTATCTCATGAACCCATGATAGCAAGTAAGTTGAAATCACAGATACAGTTGTCGCTTTAAAAACAAATACTAAAAACTAAATACAATAAATATTTAAGAGGGTCTCCCATACAAAAAATGTTTTCTTGCTCGATTTTGCTCTATAACTCATGACCCGTGATAGCTAGAGAGTTCAAACTTTCACAAATGCTATATAACTGTTGCCGCTATAACATATAAGATCTGGCGGAATGGATTTCGTAGGCAAAGTGTACAAGTTACCGCGTCCTAAGTGTTATTCAGTGTTTTATGAAAACGTCAGAGGATTACGTTCTAAATTAGATACGTGTAAGTTATCTGTGCTTAACGAATCGGCGGACATATTTGCACTTACAGAAACTTTTCTGCTTAGTAGTGTCCTTGACGGGGAAATATTCCCTGACGAGTATACTGTAGTGCGACGTGACCGAGCCAATGATTCTGGATGGGGAGGAGTTTTACTGGCGGTCCGAACACAATACTCCGTTCGGGAGATACTTGATGTTGACGGATATACTCGTGATATGGAGTTAATTGTAACATTAGTAACGCTAAAAAACAAGCGTATAATTATGTGCGTTGTTTATATACCTCCAGCGTCGTCAGACGATATATATTTGAACATACTCTTAGTCTTAGAGAATGTAGTTGAGAAATACCAAACATTTGACGTACTCATTTTAGGTGATTTTAATTTAAACTCCTGCAGTCAAAATGTTAACCTGCATTTTGCATATTTTTTATCATTCTGTAAGTTAAAGCAGTATAATACGATAAATAACACGTATGGTAATAAGCTAGATTTGATATTGAGCAATATGGGCGATGATTGTGTGCGTGTGACTGACAATGTGGAACCGTTAGTGCCTCCAGACCCGCATCACCCGCCGCTCGGTATTCAACTAATCATCCCAAGACCAGTGGCTGCGCGCGCTCAGCGTTTGTGTCCACTGATACCATTAGATAACTCTCCACCTCAGTGGAACTTCAAAAAAGCCGATTTTCATGCACTTTATAAATCGATTTCATCATCAAGCTGGTCCGATGTTTTGACATGTACCAATGTCGATGACGCTCTGAATAAACTGTATGAGATTTTGTATTCAAGTTTTGATGGTAATATTCCAGTAAAGAAGATAACTCATAGTTACAATAAATACGTTTATCCGACTTGGTACACAGCTGAAATTATTCGCACATTAAAAAATAAGCACTTTCATCTAAAAAGATATAGATTGCATAATTTGGAATTTAATAAAGAGCTATTTAAATATTATCGGCAGCAGGCTAAACAATTAATAAAAAATGCCTACTCTAATTATTTAGATAGAATAGAGACTGGTATAAGGAAGGACCCGCGCGTTTTCTGGAGTTTTGTGAGGGATCAGCGTTCTTCTTTGCTCTCCTGTGCTGAATTCGAGTATGAAGGTACTATTGTGTCAGGGCAGGATGCTGCGAATTCTTTTGCTGAGTATTTTAAGAGCGTTTTTTTAACCAACAAGCCTACCTTACAATGTGACATCAGTAGAAGTGAAGTTGATAGCTCTCTGTGCTCCTTTAGCGTAAGTATCGACCGTATCTCTCCGTCTGATCTTTTAAGAGCTGTAAAAAAACTAAAGGCTCAATCAGCTGTTGGGCCGGACCGAGTACCATCTTATATAATAAAAGATTGTTATTCAGTAATTGAAACACCCTTGTTACATATTTTAAATCTCGCGATTAAGACTGCAACCTATCCCGCTTCTTGGAAAATCACACGAGTGACACCAATTCCCAAGGATGGTTCCAGGTCTCAAATTTCAAGCTATAGACCTGTTGCCGTGCTGTCAGCTTTCGGTAAGGTATTCGAATATATTTTAAATTATTATATTACTAGGCAAATTAGACCACAATTGAGCGAGTGTCAGCATGGGTTCAGAACTGGGCGATCTACTACCACTAATATTATAAATCTCGTTGATTATACTGTAACCGAAATGGATCGCAACAGACAAGTGGACGCGGCATATTTTGACTTTAAAAAGGCATTTGACCGCGTTCATAATGATGTCTTACTACAGAAATTTGCAGCCGTAGGTTTTTCTCCAAATTTGCTAAAATTATTCGCTAGTTATTTTAATAATCGTTATCAATATGTGCAGCTCGGTATGCATCGATCTGACCCATATGACACCCGCTCTGGTGTGAGTCAAGGGAGTATATTGGGCCCGACTCAATTTCTTATCATGGTTAATGACTTGCCGAATGTTGTCAGGGCGGCCCGGTGTCTATTGTTTGCTGATGACCTGAAGTTATTTTTGGGCATTGGATGTCCGAGCGATAGTGAGGCACTCCAGCAGGACATTGACAATGTGACTGCTTGGGGTGAGCGCAACCATTTGCAGTTTAATACTTCGAAGTGTAAAATAATTACCTTCACTCGATCTCGTACACCGAGCAACTATGAGTATAAGTTAGCTGGTGACTCGTTGGAGCGCGTCACGCAAATACGAGATTTAGGTGTGGTCTTGGACTCAGAATTGACTTTTAACACGCATATAACAGCTATTTGCAGCAAAGGTTTCAAGTCGCTTGGATTCGTCATGAGACAGTCTGCTCGTTTTCAGGATAGGAGTGCTATAGTTGCTCTGTATTTTGCCTTTGTGCGGAGCAGTCTAGAATTTAATTCTATAATCTGGGACCCGCACGAGGTGAAGTACAGTGCTATGTTAGAGCGTGTCCAGAAGAAATTCACACGTTTTTTATTTAAAAAATTGTACGGTTATTATCCTTATTTGTACCCGTCCCTATTCGTGTCGGGGATGGTGGGCATAGACACATTGAGTTTGCGTCGCAAATGTGCGATTATGATGCATTATTATTTACTGCTAAATAATAAAATTGATGATCCGATTACGTTATCACATTGTTCGTTATCGGCACCAAATCAGTACACGCGGCTGCGCTCGCGTCGCCTTCTAGCAACGCCGGCTGTACGAACGTGCACTGCCCAATTTGCTCCAACAAATCAGGCTTTGACTCTGATCAACGCCCTTATTGCTCAGTATCCAGATACTGATATATTTTACTCCAAATTTGAACAATTTCTAAAATCATGTGTCTCTTTTTTAAGTACTTTTAAGTATTATTAAGTCTTCTATTTGTATTAGTTTATTGCACGTGTTGGGAAACTGTGAGTGCATTAAACAGTGGTGTAAATAAATAAATAATAAATAAATAAATAAATAGTGAACAGCCCTTCTCACTTAGGGGTACGAAAAATAGATAGTAGCCGATTCTCAGATCTACTGAATATGCATATAAAATATGGTGAAAATCAGTAAAGCCGTTTCGGAGGAGTAAGGTAAGGTAACTAACATTGTGACACGAGAATTTTATATAGTAAGATGTAATTATTAAAACTTAAGTCTATTTCACAATGAAACAACAAAACAAAGACACATTAGCACAAGAAGATCAATTTAGATCTTAATTTATAAGTAGTTAAAATATATTTTACAATAACATTAGCAGATGATGAGTAATTTGTTTAGATACACAGAACTGATAACGTTACCGTATTCTGAGTCATACTCTGAGTGAAATAGTGAGTAGATTTTTTAAACAATTGATGCATCAAATTTATTTCGATGTTAGTTTTACCAGTTCTCGATATATTGTTATCAAACAAACAAACTCTCCATGGAAACTTACCATGACACAGACAAATCTGTCTGAAAACTTATTTTTATTATAAATAAACACATATCTTCGAAAAGACAAATCTTAACGATTTATTGACAGAGGTGTGTGCAGTGGGTTCGAACCCGAGACCTTTGACTTCGCAGTCCTACGGCCTCCCACTTGTCAAACGCTGCCGTGATGGTAAGATTAATTGAGTTTAACTATATTTGTAAAAAACTCATTACTATACTCTACTCCGACTCACCTGGCATGAGATCAGGCCCTGAAATTACTGGCACATGAGGCATAACACCGTAGTCCTCAGCTGCAGCGACGCATCTATAATCTGCTTTAGTGGATTGTTGATGTCCATGGGCTGTACTCCACTTACCATCAGGTGGACTACACGTTCGTTCGCTGTGGTAATGGTAGTAATACACCTAGTGATCTGACCATGGGTCTATCCTAAATAATACACCAGTCTTTGTTTGCACTACATTCTTATGTATTTTTTACCAATTAGTGAATCAATTCCAACACCTCTAATAATAGTGATAATTAATTGAATGTTATTAAAATAATTGTAGTCTTCTGACTTGATTAAATGTTACAATTTGTATTAGTTTATATTTTTGTTTTTTTAATTTTAATGACATTTATTAATTTAATTTATTGTTTGATTTGTTTGTATTCTTCTGACATGGTAATTGATTGAATGTTGTAATTTGTTTTAGTTTTTATTTATTTATTATTTTTTAAATGACATTGATTATTTTATTCTATGATTTGTTATTCATTATTATGTGTTCTTTTTATATTATTTCTCGTGTACCTTAAATTTTCGACACAAATGTATTTTTGTTTTGAATAAATAAATGAAATGATTTTTTTTAATTTTTTTTGTAGTTTGATATGTAGCTGTTGTACTATGGATGTTGGTAATAAAATAACACAATATTGCAGTCATCTTTGAATTGGAATAACCAATAATATAACTTGGAAAATCAGGCAATACTCGGTAAGAAAAACGGTTCGGCTCGTGGGATGAAAATGTAGTCATCCAGAAAATTCTCGTCATTGGAAATACCGATTATAGTGTACTTGATCTTGTAGGAGTCATAACATCACGCCCAGTGGCGTATCTATACCATCGGGGGCCCGTGGCAAAAATATTGGGTGGGCCCTAGTAAAAATCATTACGTTGAAGGCGCTTACCAATGATTCAGTACTGGAATGCACAAATTTTTCACTTTAGAATGCCAGATTTTTAGGAAGAAAAATTATCTTACGCGATTTACTGGAAATTGCAAGCTCGCCCGCGCTACTTTAGTACCGTGAAAAAAAAGCAACCAATGGATGCATTTTATAATTATTATTTTTAGATGTATGCGTTTAAATCTATTTAATTTTTTTTTGATAAATTGTGTTCAGTTATTTTCGGGAGCCCTCTAGGTCCGGGGGCCCGTGGCATTTTGCCACCCCTACCACCCTATAGTTACGCCACTGATCACGCCTGTATTACCCAGAAGGGTGCGGCAGAGGTGTATAGCACCCACATTTCACTATGTGATAGCGCCTATCGCCATTTACCGGTCAGAACCTACTAAAAATTACCCAGCGGTAATTTTTTTTTTTTTTTATACTACGCTTACAGCGAACGAACGTGTAGTCCACCTGATGGTAAGTGGAGTACAGCCCATGGACATCAACAATCCACAAAAGCAGATTATAGATGCGTCGCTGCAGCTGAGGACTACGGTGTTATGCCTCATGTCCCAGTAATTTCAGGGCCTGATCTCACCACCAAACCGGTACACAGTAATGGAAGCACTACTATTTAGCGGCAGGTTAAAGGTGAGACGGTGGTGCTGCCGCCCTCGAGCTCATTCACAAGAGCTCTACCACCATAAAATCCCAAATAACAGTTTTTCCAGACCCCAGGATTGAACCGGCGACCTCACGGTAAGCGATACGCAATTTATATCGCTACACCATGAACCAATCAGATTTTCATTTTTAATTTCCTCATATCAAAAAATCACAGGATTCCTCAATTTGTCTAACTTCAATTAGATTAATTAGTGCAATGAGACTATATTGAATCATAGTCTCAGTCAGTCATTGCAATGACCTTGAGATGACGACCGGATGGCGGAGTGGGTAGTGTACCTGCGACGCCGAGGTCGTGGGTTCGATTCCCGCTTAAGATAAATCTTAGTGTGCATGAACATAGGGGTTTGTCTTAGTCTGGGTGTTTCTATGTATAATAAGTACGTATTTACAAAAGAAAAGAATATTTTTATTAGTATCAGTTATTCTAGTACCCATAGTACAAGCTCTGCTTAGTTTGGGATTAGATAACGTTGTGTGTATGTTGTGAGATATGTTCAAACGACGTATCAAGCGAACGGACGTATTCTACCTCAATTTCTATTTCAATTTACTTATTCATAAAGCAATTTTACATCTTGTTTGAATATTACAAAAATAAAAAGTAGAAACATGAAAATGAAAATATAATACAATTAAATATAAATATCACACTACATACAACGCCATTTAGTCCTAAACTAAGCAGAGCTCGTCTAGGTACTAGAATAACTGATACCAATACATATTTACTTTTCTTTTGTAAATAAATACTTATTTATATACATAGAAACACCCAGACCAAGAGAGTCCTGACTTCGCAGTCCTAAGGACTCCCATTCGGCTATCGCTGCCTCGAACGGGCATGTAATCCATTTAATTTTAAACAAGACCACCAGCTTGTACCGTAAGTTTGATAAAAACCAAACTTACAAGTACTAAACAATACGAACAAACTCTTAATTTGGAAAAACTCATAACAACGCCATCTTTCGCCCATCGCACGAAACACCAACAAAACACATTGTCTTATTAGTTCCGCTACTCTCTACTTGAGAGCGCTTGTTGCTTTACGTTTCATACATCGAAATTTTCGGTACAACAATAATTAAAGCTGTTAGATTTGTTTGAATGCGCTAATCTCAGGAACCACTAGTCCGATTTGCAACATTCATATAGCGTTGGATAGACCATTTATCAAGGAAGGTTACAAGCTATACTGCATCACGCTAAAACCCACAGGAGCGGAGCAGCAACGTTGAAACAGGAGCATCTAGTGTAAGCATAATTCGCTAGCATGTTACGGCCGGTTATGATGAATGAAACAGGAAATGTGACGTCATAATAATAGTTTGTGAGTGTTATTAACAAGCCATCGCATGTACACACACATCAACCTATACATTTCCAGTGTAAGATAGTCTCTCATTGTATAGGCATGAAAGGAGCCTCCCCGAGTGACGTACACAACAATTCCCTACGTCCGGCGCACCCTGGGCAAATCGCGAGTTCTCCAAAGCGAATTATGTTATTCAAATCATTGTAATTAGTATAATTTAGTTTTACTTATAATTTATTTTTATATCATTTGTTTGTAATATTTTGACGTGTTCAAGCGCCTCCTGGGGCCTATGAAAATAAATGATTTGAATTTGAATTGGCTAATCCTTTCACCACGATGGCAATTCAAAACCTTGACCACCTTACTGACTGTCCAAAATGCACAAGAGAAGCGCTCATGAACGCCGACGAGAGCGCCATAACAGTGGCCAATTATTGGACCGATAAAATTTGACTCAGCCATCGACACGATGAAGAAGAAGAAGAAGATTGTACAGGCTGACCTGAAGACCAGCCTATACTGGTAATATAGCATGTTGTGTATCTGCGTGTATCAGATTGTTACGCATGCGCAATATGCATCGGAAAGATGTATTGTTGTTAGATAGGCGTTTTGTTATGGAATGGTGTGTGAGAATTTAAACGCAGTTGGTGTGTGTAACGTTTAGATTGGATACATATAGGTTGGTGGAAAAAGGCAATGCCCAAAAACTGTATCGCCAAAACCCTTGTGTCACGAATATAAGATAAATAATTTAATTTCTAGTTTTGTGTATGACGATTATCTAGTAATAAGAGAGAGATAATAACTTTAATTTATTTAAACAATTTAAAAAAACAAAAGAGATTTTCTATTTAAACATGAAGGATGAACTAGAATCTAATTTTGTTTTGATAGAATTATCACGTTTTTTGCACTTGTTTACTAACTTTTTTCAAGACATCCCAGCTTACTATGAAAATATGCGGCTTAAAATTAAACTTTCATATTATTCTACATACAATACAGCAGTTTTTATCTTGACAAAGCCACGGAATAGATAGCACAGCAGCGATAAACAATCCCATAGTAGATTGGTCATACCTCTTTATCACCCTATCGAAAGATGTTATAATATTTAACATAACATAACATCACGCCTATATTACCCAGAAGGGTGTGGCAGAGGTGTACAACACCCACATTTCACCTGTTATGTTTAGGTCCCATTGGATAGAGGCTGAGCCTATCGCCATCCACCGGGCACAATTCCAACTCCGTGCTGTTATTGTAAATTTCCTTACGGAAAGTTCACAAATAATAATTTGCCCGACCCAGGAATCGAGCCCAATCTCGCGTTGAGAGGCGCATACGTTAACCACTCGACCATGGAGGAAGTTCTACGAATGAGTTAGTTTAAAAATGCATGTCCCTAAAGATTTGCCGTAATGAAGTTTAATTAAATCCCACGTAAATAGCCTAGGTGTAATAAATCTTAATCATGTAAGTAAATCATTTCATTATCATTCATTTGGTCTATTCCTGCTACTATTGGTCCTAGAGATCATTTACATTATATAATAATATATACATATAATCATTATATATATGTTAATTCTATAAATATTAATTATATTCTCCATTTTTATATTTAATTATAATGAAATTGTATTTTTAAATTTGCTTTATGTAATTGTCTATTTATTTTTATTTTTAATAGTGCATATTGTACTCTAGAGATCACAATGTATACCTTTATTTAATGTTACTATGTATTCATTGTTGAAGAGTCAAATAAATAAATCTATGGTACTCACATTCTCTCTATCCAAATCCAATTGCGTGTCTCTCTTCGGCAAAGTAAAGGAGATGCTCTCACTCTTATTCCGGCTCCTCTTTACCTCTGTATTAAACTTCACGTCTTTCAACTTCGATACCAAGATGGGTTTCGGTTTCAACTGCGGTGTCTTCTTCACGTCTGCTGGAAACCCGTTCTCGAAGTTCTGACGCAGTTTCGCGAATGTGCTTGTCTCTGACGTGGTCATGGGTGTGTCAGGGAAGGATGGGTTGGATAACAGTGGTGTGGTGGATAGGATGTCCGGAGTGTTGGGCCGGGAGTATGGAATGTCGTAGATTTGTTGATCCTGTAACAAGAGGAAATTTATGTTAGATTTATCTGCTGGTGATGGTATGATTGAGTTTGGACACACTTTGAAAGCCAACCGTAGACACAATTTGAAATTAAGGTTTCCATCGAACAGAACTGCACTACTTAACAATAGTATATTTTATTCCACGAATATACAATAAACTTCCAAATTCAATTCTGGAAACCTGCACTTTATGTGTATACTTAAGAGTAAAGTTTTTTTTTTTTTTTTTTTTTTTTTTTTCCTCTTCTTATCTTGCAATCAGTCTTTCAGACTATAAGCAGATGTGGTGTGTGCTGTTTGGCGAGTAAGGCACTGCTCCCAGCGGAGAAAGCCTTTTCTTTCTATTGGTTTTTTATTTTTATATTTTTTTTTCCCCTTATTTGTTCTGGTCAAAGATATCCCGTCGTTTTTTGAGTCGGCGTATTGCTTCTGGTATAGTAAGTTGCACCGCTAACTGGTTTGGGTGCCTTTCGAGTCTCACTTTATAATTTTCGCTATGCGTAGCAATTTCCTCTTTGATCATTGGCACATCCAATAATTCATGGACCTCTGTTGTTCGTATAAACCATGGTGCGTTTGATATTTGTTTTAATATATAGTTTTGTACCCTTTGAACTATCATTATGTTTGAAGCACTTGCAGAGCCCCACAACTGGATGCCATATGTCCAAATTGGTTTTAAGATCATTTTAAGAGTAAAGTAAAAGCATTATTGTTATCTAAAGGGCACTACTCTGTCCAAGAATATCTGTCCGACAAATCATTATAAATCTAATTTCAACTTCAACATGACTTACTAATTTGTGACATACATAAATATAAGATTATTCTAATTTATCCTTTTGACATTGCATGAAATTTAAGTAAATATAATTGTAAAATTTTATTATTGTTAACATAAAATTTTGCATGCTATGTAGCTTATTATGGTGATACCAAATGTAATAATATTGTGACATCCCTTGTACCCATATTTCGCAAAATAAATGATTGATTTGATTTGATTTGATTTGATTTGACTTTAAGGAGTCCACGACGAATACATTATGTTGCTGAAAAACAGGCAACGCTCTGTGTGGTGTATAGTAAGCTAGAAGCTCATTCAAAATCAAAATCAAGAAGAAAAAGATAACAAAGTTGTATTGCGAGATGATTGATGACATGTATATTGAATGTTTTGTATTAATGTATGTTTCCTCAAAATTCTTAATAATGTAATTTTAACGTATAATTATATTATGAAACGTAATGTGAGATAATAATAAATAAATATATCAATAATAAACACCCTCATTTAGCTTCATGTTAAATATCTGATATTTCCAATTCAGAAGAAGACAGTTCAGATTCAAGAAGAAGATGGTTGTATTGCGAGATGTTTAAACACGAACGAAGACAAAAGAATTGTGTCACTTTGTCTCGTCACACAGTGACGAACGTTATGTATTTATGAATAACATTCCAGAGAACGGTGTATGTCATAGTGCCGGTAGCCCGTTCAAAATGCGAGAGTCCAAGAGTACTTAATCAATATGGAGAGGCAATGAAAGCAAATATATGCAAATAAGGCTGTCAAAACTAAGCATTTATGATTTGACTACTATTTTTATATGACGTGTATGACCACCAGTCTTTCACATTTGGTAGCGATGGACTCCTCATAATCACTTGTTTTTTTGGTAGGTATAATTGTATAAGGCGATAAAAAGCGATCTCTTCAGTTTTAGACATCCCCAAAATTTGTTGTTATACATTACTGTTCGATTGCCATACAAAATGTATGCAAAAGATCGCTTTTGATAGAACTAAAGAGTGTGTCTCGTCATACAGTGACGAACGTTATGATTTTATGAATAACATTCCAGAGAACGGGTTATGTCATAGTGCCGGTAGCCCATTCAAAAGGCGAGAGTCCAAGAACACTTAATCCATATGGAGAGGAATGACAGCAAATATCTATGCAAATAGCATGCCAAAACTCGCGGGAAAACGGGGGTATGATCTGTTTGTTTATTTGTTTATAGGATCTCCAGCAAGAAATACACTAGACACAATGTTCAAGTTATGAGTTTCCTCAATTACCTAGAGGAGACCACAGCGTCTACATTAATAAGTACAGAAATTAAAATTTAAAAATATATAAATAATAAAAGAAATCGCATACTATTCGCTCTACTATACTATCTGCACATCTATGATTTGATTACTATTTTATATGACGTGTATGACCACCAGTCTTTCACATTTGGGAGCGGGGGACACCTCACAATGACCAGTTCTTTTGGTATAATTGCCTAAGGCGAGAGTAAGCGATCCCTTCAGTCTTAGAGGTCCCCAAAACTTCTAGTCATTGAAAACTTTCTACAACCCATATTGGTTGTCTTTTAGAGTACTGAGTATAGTAACAGAATAAGTAAATATGTAGTTAGAGAGAGTTACCTGTTTAACATACGTATAAGTACTGTGTATTAATATTGATGGCTTTTCTACTTGTATTGTTAAGAATATTTAAGAACGTGTGAATATTCTGAAACTATAAACTTTGACTAGACTCTCATAATTTTAGTTTGAATACACACTACATCCAATTATTATATGTCAAAGCTTATTGTTATTTTAGTTTTGTGACAGGGGGTGCAGGAAAGGAGCGTCCCCGAGTGACGTACACAACAATTCCCTACGTCCGGCGCACCCTGGGCCATTCGCGAGTTCTTCAAAGCGAATTGGCTACGATGGCAAGTCAAAATAAAATTTGACTCAGCCATCGACACGACGAAGAAGAAGAGAAAAAGACATGTGACATTTAATCTTATATCCATTATATTATGTCCATCCTAAGGTTGCCTGGAAGAGATCGCGTCAAGCGATAAGGCCGCCCTTTGTACGTTATAGTTTTAAGTACCTATTTATTTGTATGTTTGTTACAAATTTGATGTGCAAATAAAGTTTTCTCTATCTATCTATCTATCTTATTATTGATTATTTTATAGCATTTAGCTATGCTTAGCGAATTATACTAAGAAACAGTTGAAAAATATGGGACCGGCAGGATTTGAACCTGCGACCTTCTGCACACCGGGCAGTCGCTTTAACCAACCAGCTACGGTCGCCTCTTGCCAGTGCCCTAAATTTCTCAACTGTATACAGGGTGTATTTTTGAAACGGGGCAGTAAGGGCAAGTACCTTAACCGTTGCAGTTACAGCAAAACGTTCTTAAAAGACCTTCCCTAACTTTTTGGGACATTTTGAACTGCATTCACAGATTTTGTAAAAAACTTACAGTTAGCAAAAAAAATGCAAAAAGTTCAATTTTTTTTTTTTATGCCAATCGATTCTATTTCATGTGGGGATCAAAAAACTCTATGGGACCATTTTAGCTTTCAGTACTAGAAAAGACAGAAATCGCCAAAAACGTTTCCCATACATTTCGTACGGAAATATGATAAATCAACTCGAAACTCATAGGTCAGGTAAAATTTTGAACTTTTTTTAAATAAAAAAAAACATTTAAACATTTAAGAAATTGGTTTATGAAATAAATTGCTCAAAATGATTTCCATTTTCACGAATACATAAGTCTATCCTTTTTTGCACTGAACGAATGGCGGCTAATAATGTTCTGGGATGAATATTACGTAAAATGGTCATTAATGCACTGAGCCTTGAGTTCTTGAACACTGGCGTACGTCGTCATAAACACCTCGTTTTTCACGAAGCCCCATAAAAAAAAATCAAGTGGTGTTAGATCGGGGCTACGAGGTGGCCACTGTGTTGGACCATGTGTACCTATCCACTGTGTACCGAATAGGCGGCTCAAATTAGAACGTGAAAGGTGACTGTTATGTGGCGGAGCACCATCTTGTTGAAAATGAACTTTTCGCAATTCCGACAGGGGCCATTCGTCCATCTCGTTTTCAAGATGGTGTAAAATGACTTCATTATACATGGCAGAATTCAGTTGCCCTTCATAAAATTCCACCATTATGACTCGATTGGACATTATACCACACCAACAGTTGAATGAGAAGCGAACCTGATTATGACTTGCCGTAACTCTTAGTGGATTTTCTTTGGACCAATAGTGGTGATTTTTTCTGTTGTACATACCGTTATTGGAAAAATTCGTTTCGTCTGACCACAGTATGTAATGTAAAAATTCATGATCTCTGCTTATTTTTCCTCTTAGCCATCTGCAAAAAGTAAGCCTTCGAACATCATCACCCGGATGTAACACTTGAACTATGCGCCCATATCGATAGCACTTGTAGCCGTATTTCTTCCATATCTTTATCATAAGGGAGTGGGATACACCTACTTCAAGGGCGACTTGCCTGGACGATACCTCTGGATATGCTTCGACATAAGTCATAACCGCAATCTCCGTGTCCATGTCCACACGAGGCTGCCGCTTTCTTTTGAAAGAACCCTGCAATTCCAGGTTTTTCAAAAGATTTGTAATAACCTTTCTTGTTGGCACATGCCGCAACGGATACTTATTGCGGTACCACACTAATGCAGCTCCCGCTTTTCGATTATTGACAAAATACGCTTCTAATAAGTCAATTTTTTCACGATTAGAAGACATTTTAGCGAAAATCCTTAATTAATAACTCATACGAAGTTTCTCAGCTGAAACTAAGTATAACACACAGATTTTCGAATCAAATTCGAAATTTGAGGGTAAAAATTCTTTTTATTTACTTTACAGTCAATTCTACCCACTTCCAGGCCATAACAAAAAGTTAGACCATCGTAGAAATTCGTTTCTGTTGCCGAAATGTATGGGAAACGTTTTTGGCGATTTCTGTCTTTTCTAGTACTGAAAGCTAAAATGGTCCCATAGAGTTTTTTGATCCCCACATGAAATAGAATCGATTGGCATAAAAAAAAAAAATTTGAACTTTTTGCATTTTTTTTGCTAACTGTAAGTTTTTTACAAAATCTGTGAATGCAGTTCAAAATTTCCCAAAAAGTTAGGGAAGGTCTTTTAAGAACGTTTTGCTGTAACTGCAACGGTTAAGGTACTTGCCCTTACTGCCCCGTTTCAAAAATACACCCTGTATATATCTTTAACACATACACTGGAAAATAAATCTTATTCTAGAAATAAATAAATAAATATGTGACAACTTACACACAACGTCATCTAGTCCCAAACGAAGCAGAGCTTGTACTATGGGTACCAGAATAACTGATACTAATACATATATATATTTTTCTTTTGTAAATACGAGTACATACTTATTATACATAGAAACACCTATACTAAGATAGACCCCCATGTTCGTGCACACAAAGATTTGTCTTTAGCGGGAATCGAACCCGCGACCTCAGCGTTGCAGGCAGGTACACTACCCACTCCGCCATCTGGTAGTTTAACATTGAAATTGAAAAATCTGATAACGTAGATCGGATATAATGCGTAAGCTACAAGAATCAAATTTGAAATCACATTATTTTCATACAAATATACCTAAGGCAGAAGTATTTTTTTTTTAATTCTACGCCCACAGCGAACGAACGTGTAGTCCACCTGATGGTAAGTGGAGTACAGCCCATGGACATCAACGATCCACAAAAGCAGATTATAGATGCGTCGCTGCAGCTGAGGACTACGGTGTTATGCCTCATGTGCCAGTAATTTCATGGCCTGATCTCACCACCAAACCGGAACACAGTAATGAAAGCACTACTATTTGGCGGCAGGTTAAAGGTGAGACGGTGGTGCTGCCGCCCTCGAGCTCATTCACAAGAGCTCTACCACCTGGCTTTGTTTTGTAGTAACACTACAAAACAAAGCCAGGTGAAGTGTGGGTGATAGGATGGTTAAAAAATAGCTGTTCCACCATCAATATAGAATTTAACACCGATTGAACAGCATAAAAGTAAAAGTCATTGACAAGAACTATTGAGCAAGATATTTGCGTAACTGAAAATTCTACGCCATTTAAAAAAAAACAATAGCCTCTTCAAGCGTATCTAATTTCTTTGACAAAGGTATTTCCATGGTATGTATGACAAATTACAAATTTGTTATTATCATACGTAATTACTACTGTTTACATATTTTTACATTCTTAAAATAGAAGAATTCGAAGAGAAGATTTCAATGACCTCGCCTCTAGCATAAGAAGATAGTATTTAATAAATATCGCACAACTTACGCAACGCCATCTAGTCCCAAACTAAGCAGAGCTTGTACTATGGGTACTACCGATTTCTTTTCCTTGATGATACACATTCGAGATCCGAGATCCTTAAGATCATCGGAAAATTTAAGACTTCAAATGCATGTGACAATTTTTTATGACAATTCTTTTGTTGTCCAAGCAACATGGCTATGGAATGCATTGCCAGTAAACGTCAGACGCGCCCAGTCACTAAGTTCGTTCAAAATGATGGTTAAAGAACATTATTTGTCATCAAAATCATCAAAATAGTTTTTTATTTTGTTGTTTATTTAAACATAGGTATATATAAGGTGTATGTATATATATATATATATATATATATATATATATATATATAAATATCCGTTCTATGTAAAGGTTGATCCAGTACGAAATTAAAAGAAATGTTGATCCACCTTTTTGCAGTGTATAATTCGCTCTTTACAAATATAACCGATATACTTTGATCTGAAGTTGAAATGGAGGGGTTGTTCGAGGATCTGCATCGGTCTCTTTTCAACATACTTGCCATCAAAAAATACATTAACAACATGTTTTCGTTGATCCGTAACGGTCGCAAAAATTATACCAATGAGTCAAATGTGGATCCTTTTATATTCATGCTCATGCGCAATCTTACTAACTAACGTTGATCCGAGGGCAGTGATAGTTCCTAATTATTGAATGGGTAGTAAGTATATTTGGTATGTGATAATTTTTTTACTACCTGTTAATAATTATAATCTGTGACTGATTATAAATGTTATGAAGATTTTTTTTAAGTTATGGTACCTACATAATACCAGAGAACATACGAGCGGAGCGAGTGATGCTTTGTCTATGCATAATACATTAATAAATATATTAAGTAGAAAGAAGAAAGAAAGAAAATACATTTATTTTAACGGATAAGTAAATTTTTTTTTATTTTCTGGCTAAATAAAATGTTTTTTATATATGTTAGAATTGTCGATTAGGTACCTATAAACGAAACGTTACTTGACTTATGTTTTTTTGTTAAACATAATAATGTCTTTTTTATTTTCAAAATGTTAGTAATATCTAACGGATTAAAGATGTTACATAATTAAAACAATTATGATTGTTAAAAATTGATTTTTTCTACATGTCATCTAAACTTAATTTTAATAATATCCGATCCTTTATGCCTTTCAATTATCACTTTAATTAATGTATGTATCACTACTGGGTGCGCCAAAGTTCACCTAAAGTTTCAATGCCGATAATTGGAAATCTGAAAATGTTCTTTCTAACATTCTTCATCCTAGCAATTAGGTACAATTCCTAACAACTCTGCCACAAATTTTCATAATAGAAACATTTAACTTCCTAATGTCGGAAGCAATAAACATCTATTATACTTTTATTAGTATTCCTATATTTTTTCAACATAACCATCTTTTACACTATTATTCAATGTAATATCTTTTTTGTTTAGGTTTCTTTTAATTAATAATAATCAGTATTGTATACATTATTTTACGTAACTTTTACACATAACATGTAGATATAACATATAAGACTAATAGTACCATGGTACAAGTACTTCTTCTTCTTCTTACGTGTCAATGGCATTTTGTTTTCTCATATTTTTTTTTTTTTTTTTTTTGCCCAGTAGGAAGCAACTTCTACGCCTTTGCTTGTGGCTTGCATTAGGTCTTCACGAGTACACGTATAGGCCGACAGTGGGCACGAAAGCAGATGAGCCATGTTTTAAATGGGGAATCCACAATCGCACGAGGTATTATTGGAGTTTGTGATTCCCCATTTGGCCAGATTCTCCCTGCAGCGACCAACTTGAGTCCGAAGGCGGTTTAAAGACTTCCAGATCGGCCACTGTAGCCTACTTCCAAGTGGCAGGTGCTCAGCTAGCTCAGAAAAATCAGCGGGTGCTGGTAGCCTAGTCTTCCACATCTCGAGGCGTACGTGAGCTGGACTTTGGTCTGAAGAGTTCGCATATCTCAAGAAGCTCCTGCGACTTTTCAAGCGAGCTGGTGGGAGATGGTGGTCATACAGAGGATGTCGTCTGTCACTAATTTGTTTTAGCTTCTCAGTATGACACGAAGCTTCACGGCGTGCAAAAGGTGGCGCAATGCCCGCCAACGGCTATATCATATTGATAGGCGTGGGTTAGAAGCAGCCGGTGATGGCCCTGCAGGTAACATTCAGTGCCACATCTACCTCTTTGGCGTGAGCTGAACGATGCCACACCGGACATGCGAACTCCCCTGCCGAAAAACCACAACTACAAGTACTTACTTAGTTAAATATATGTTTTCATATACACATTTCAATTAAATTAGTTTAGTATTTATATCTTTATATTTTTTATTTAAACTAGCGGCTATAGTTTTAAAATATTCACTTTTATTGGTGTATTCTGGTTTAGGTTAGGTTAGAACTGTGACCACAACGCATGAGTCGAGCGAGCGAAGCGAGCGTGCCGCGGCAGTGACCGGCGAAGTGCCAGAACCGAATCGCTCCTATAGTTATTAGTTTAGGTACGGTTAAAACTGCGGTATTAACTCCCAGGCCACGAACATAACCGTAAATGTGTCGTGTTTTATGAATTTTATTCATTTAAGACAAAAATTAGTAAAACAACCTATCATTCATTCCTAATCATTCTAAAGAGTTGATTTTTTTGACATTATTATCTTACTTGAACTTAGCAATAGACACAACTTAGTATGTTATGCAAAGTTTACCCCCCAAATAATAATCATACCCTCAAATTAAAACTATAAAATATCTTTTACACCACATATATTTTTTATTACAGTTTGTAAATGTTTCTTTCTGAGTATGAGTGAAAATATTATGGTAATCATGTTTAGGGATAAAAGCGTTATGATAAAAAAGTAGGAGTTTAATAGTTATTTATGGTACAAGTGAGAAAAAGTTTATATTTCTGTTGTGAGCGCCAATTTTAAACCCGAAGTAGTCTTGAATTGAATCACGAGCGTAGCGAGTGATTCTAATAAAGCCTTCTTTCTTTTTTTTTCCTAGTAAATAGCAAACTTCTGTCTTTAAAACTAGTTGTCTCAACTCTTTTGAAGTTCTACAAAGTTCTTCATCACTGGATTCACTATTTTTTTGTTAAAAAGTGCCAGTAAACAATTAAACATAAACTGAAAAGAATTTATAGTTGCCCGTGATGACTTTTTTTTTAAAATCTTGGTTCGGAAATTCATTCCGTAACATTTATTTATAGAGTCTAATATTAAGTACCTGATTATAATTAATTTAATGGTCAATCACGAATATAAAATCATTAAAATACTAAATAAGCGCGTATTCATATAATTTAAAATAATGAAACAAACGTATCGTATGTAGTTAGTTAATAAAATTGATGTCAATGTTTATTACTAACCTACATGGTGGGTGCTTTGTTTTTTTTAGCACCTATTCATTGGAAGGATTTTGTGTTTAAAATTTGAATCACTTTGCCTAACTAGTGAGTAAAAACGGGTTTTACTCACTGAATTCTGGCAAGCAAACGATCTTTTTCGTGCTGGTGTGGTGAAAATATATTTACATTAATGATATTAGTAATAAAAAATTTCGGAAACATGAGTGTTATAAACAACGCCGATAGCACTACAAATGGTATGAATAAAAACTTTAGGATATTTTTTTTTTAGTAATAGTGATCATTAGGATTACAAATCGTTAGGAAGAACAATTTCGGGTAAAGTACTTTAGGTGAGCCAATATGGACTTATTACTACTACTTAAACATTATAATAACAATTAGAAACTGTCCTCATAAACGACTATATCTGGTAATAGTAGAACTCTTGCGGAGAGAATAGTAGGAGTCGGTTATTTAATGGCCATGTAGTAGCTCATCAACGCTACGGTATTTTGGGGCTTCGATATTCTAGATCTTATATCTCAGATACTGAGTGCGATGCAATGTCACATACTCTGTATGATATTGAGCTGTTGGCATGCATGCAGCTGGGCACGAAGCTTAACATCGGGTAAGCGACAAGCTTGTGCCATCAACAAATTTTACAAATCCTTACCATACATAATTGTATCATACCCATAAACAATAAAGCGAAATAAATTAATAAAAGTTAATGATTAGGTGGTCTTGCAATAAATTATAAGAATTAAACCATCCATATACATTAGGTAAGTCCAGTAGGAGGACCAATCAGAAGGCTACTGCCTTGTGATTGGTCCATTTGAATCGGATCAACAACTATCGGAGTGGATTTGTATATCGGATCAACATTTCGGTTGCATTCCCTAAACTTCAACGGAGTAAAACGTTGATCCGGCCGGATCCACATTTGTATGGAAAAGATTATATTGGATCAACAAAAACCACTCGGATCAACATAGGTTTTCGGATCAACAAAGTGCTCGCCCTACAGCACGCATGATCAACAATTGACGGGTTGGTATAACTATATATATATATATATATATATATATATATATATATATATGTACCTATATATATATATATATATCTTGACATTATATAATGAATTAATATTTTACTAGAATTTAATGTTGACATTTAATAACTAATTTTAATATGCTAAGTACTACCTATGTTTAAAAATAAAACAACTGGTTATTAGATAATTGTTTTTACTGTATTAAAGATTATATGACATATAAAGAATGATATTAATAATGATGTAATAATGAATAATTAAATTAAGAATGAAATTAATTATTATAATAATTATTGTTAAAATTTAATCAAAGCATGTTTAGTTTCCACTGCATGACTATTTATATTTTTATTTTTTTGCACGCCATTGTTATGGATTGAACCATTGTCTAATTACTAACACCTATATTTGTACTACATTCTTGCAAAATAAATGATTTGATTTGATATATGTTGTTTAAAGTGTATATTAATATTGTAAGATATCATGTGTAAATATTGTAATTAGGATTTAGCTTTATTTATACTCGTAAACATATGCCAATATTGTTCATCATTTTTTTTATATTCTATAATAATGTATTAAAAATGCGTATAAAATACTTCTTTTGCATAATTTTGCGCAAGCATTTTTATAAATAATGTAAACACTAAGGTGTGTTATGTAATTGTTATAAGTTTCTGATGTAATTTAAAAAAAACTTTAATTTTTATGACATTTTATTGCACGATGGAAGTTGTATTGTGCAATACAAACATTAAAATAAACCTGCACAGCAGCGATAGCCGAGTGGTAGACCGTAGGACTGCGAAGTCAAAGGTCTCGGGTTCGAACCTACGGCACACACCTCTGTCAATAAGTCGTTTAGATTCGTCTTATCGAAGATATGTGTGTATTTGTCATATAAATTATCGCTCGCTAACGGTGAAGGAAAACATCGTGAGGAAACCTGCATGCCTGAGACTGCCTAAAAAGTGCTCGATGTCGTGTGAAGTCCACCAATCCGCACTTGGCCAGCGTGATGGACTATGGCCTAACCCGTCTCATCACGAAAAGAAGCCCGAGCCCAGCAGTGGGACATGTATTAGATACAGGGCTGCTATTATAAGCCTGCACTTAATGGTGCTCTTAGACTGCGAGCATTTGTCTGTACCTCTGCCACACCCTCTCGGATAATACAGGCGTGATGTTGTTACTTTTCTACTATACAGTATTACGCCACAATTCACTAAACATCGACACGTGATACAGACACTTTCGTTCCCATACGGTTGCCACTCTTGTTCAACCACAAAACCACAGGTCTCATCGTTCTCATCGTTTGTGCAATGAGCCGTCGCCCCTAAGTTTTTGATATTAAAAATTATACAAAAAAGCAAAAAATAAATTTACTTCGCACAAAATAATACGTTTTTTCATTTAGTAAAATAGAAATTATTAAATAATTATTTTATAATTCTGAAGTCGGTGCCAATTAAATCGGATAATTAAGAACTAATATTCAGTCAGAAAATAGTTGTTAGAAAGATTAGTCGAGAGTTATTGTTTACTTGGCACCGACTTCAGAATTATAAAATAATTATTTAATAATTTCTATTTTAATAAATGAAAAAACGTATTATTTTGTGCGAAGTAAATTTATTTTTTGCTTTTTAGTTTACCTACTTTTTGAAGTCGGTTTTTTTTTTTTGTTAAAAATTATTTTATTTTACGATTTTAAGTGATGGGTAGACCGAGCAAGAATGTTTCTCGAATGAGGAGACGACGGTTACTTGAGACGGAAAACTTATTAATAATAATCCCCGTACTCTTAACCGTTGAGGAGTTGTACCTTCCAGCATCAGCTCAACAACTTAAAATGCAAATATCCAAGTAGTTTTAGGTAATATACAAAAAACAATATAGAAGCCTTTGAAATTTGAGGGTTACCCATAATTTCTCTAGGATCCCATCATCAAATCATGACCTCATATTATGAATATACATAAGTAATATTCAACGTCTTGCCTCATCTGTGTATAACTTGAAAGAATACAGTAAACGGCCTCAGGGAGCCTATATTTAAAGAATTATCCCCGTACTCCTAACCGTTGAGGAGTTGTACCTTCCAGCATCAGCTCAGCAACATAAAATGCTGACTACTAGATGCAAATATCCGAGTAGCTTTAGATAATATATAAAAAACAATATAGAAGCCTTTTAAATTTGAGGGTTGCCCTCGATTTCTCTAAGATCCCATCATCAGAACGTGACTGGAAAAAAATGGGACCACATGACAAGTATATCCTTTCAAACAAAAAAAGAATTTCTCAAATCGGTCCAGGCGTCTTCGAGTAATCGGTGAACAAACATAAAAAAAAAAAAAAAAAAAAAAAAAAGACATACAACCGAATTGAGAACCTCCTCCTTTTTTTGAAGTCGGTTAAAAATACGGCAAAATTGTAATTCAATCGATGATTTGTGGGAGCCAATCGGGAAAGCCGACTAAACTAAACACCGCTAAAAACGTCCCTGTGCCTCCAGCATATAAACCCAATCCCCAACATGAACTCCACTTGGTTTGGGCCCGTTGGTTTTATGAAAACCAACCGAAATTCTTAAAATTTCGAAAGGTAAAAAACTACAAACACAACAAAAATCATAACGAACACCGAATATCGGATTTTGATCGTGGTGGCTTTGGACAACATAAAAAAGTTACGTCATAATATAATGCGTAATTTAACATGAAGAAGGAAGAAGGTGTGAGCTAGATACTAAACGAGACCAACTGAAAGCACGACCACCTTCGAATATATCGTTTAATTATATCAATGGTGCTCTCACGTGTCCGCAGTGTTCACGTGTGTTTACTGCAAAAATAGGGTAGGTACATTAGTCATCTAAGAGCAAAACATCCAAGCTCGTAAAATAAATATCCCACAATAGCTAAGTCGCCGTAGCCGAAATCGACTAGGATTCCTATAATTAAACAATAATTTTGCGAGCGTCTACAAAATCACATACATTCGCTTAAAATTAAAAATGCGCTGGTTTCACTGTGTCACTTTGGGCTTTTTTGCACTTCAAAGGGGGGACCTTTGAAGTGCAAAAAAGTAGTTAAAGGGGTGAGATTTCTCAGCAGCTGACTATACATTTTAAGAAGTGTGTATATCTTCATATCCACACACACACACACACACACACACACACACACACACACACACACACACACACACACGTACACAAACACACACAAACCTCTCTTTGTATTGTACTATTTCAATTCATATTTTATTATATAAGGTATAATAAAATTAAATTTATTACCTTGTAAAATTATTGTCTACTGGGCCGAAAGAGACAGGACTCCACGACACAGGTTATCCTAGTGTGGAGCCCAGGGATCAAACACAACTGTACTAATTTTCGAGACAATAAATGATTTTTGATTTTTTTGATTTTGATCTTATCTAAGTATATAATCGTACAGTTTCAATCGACATTTGCAGTCAGTACAAACCGATCAAACGGGTAATCACGAGTCGTTTTACTTTCACATACAACTGGTTTGGGTGATCGAGAGCGATTTTGCGGAAATTTAACAAGTACTGTGTTATTGCACTATTACGATGGGCATTTAGTGTATTGGCCAATCTCCACTTTGAACATAATGCGATATTTTACATAACACATAACAACTTTATCACCCAAACGTGTGAGGCAGAGGTGTACAACACCCACATTTCACCTGTTATGTTTAGGTTTCATAGAATAGAGGGTGAGTGAGGTATTTTTTTTTTGTACTACGCTCACAGCGAACGAACGTGTAGTCCACCTGATGGTAAGCGGAGTACAGCCCATGGACATCAACAATCCACAAAAGCAGATTACAGATGCGTCGCTGCAGCTGAGGACTACGGTGTTATGCCTCATGTGCCAGTAACTTCAGGGCCTGATCTCACCACCAAACCGGAACACAGTAATGGAAGCACTACTATTTGGCGGCAGGTTAAAGGTGAGACGGTGGTGCTGCCACCCTCGAGCTCATTCACAAGAGCTCTACCACCAGTCTCTGCCTCGATGGTCAAGTGGTTAGAGTATGCGCCTCTCACCGCAAGGTCTCGGTTTCGATTCCCGCGTCATGCAGTGTTATTAGTCTCACAATAAAAGCACTGAGTTGGAATTGTGCCCGGTGAATGGCGATAGGCTCACCCTCTACCCCATAGAATTTAAATATAACAGGCAAAATGTGGGATTTGTACATTTTGGGTAATAAAAGACGTGATGGATGACTTCTCAGTCACTGGGCGCATCAGAATTATCAGCGCTGCGGTGCTTTTAGCGCTGCAGTATTGTGCTGAGATGCGTACCATTTCCGGCATTTTGTATTGCATATTTTTTTTTTAGTTTTAGACGCTTCGCAATTATGCCAGAATAAATATTTTTTTCTTTCTTTCCTTTCTTTCTTGATGTTATGTTATGAGCCATACCTTTTTAGCTTTAGGCCCACGATGTTCCTTCTCCTTTGATTTTGAACATCAAGCATCTTAATTCAGTTATCTAAGTACATTCGTCGGAACCAAACAAACATGGATCCTTACAATGTCCTTACATATTCACAGTATGATGTGATTTATATCATATAACTTCACCTTCAAACCCGTAAACCAGTATTATTTCTTTCTATATAAGGTTTGTAACCTCAGTTAAAAATAAAAAGACCTGCATCTTGGTTATGTATACTTATAAGATTGTCTTAAGTACTAATTATAGCTGAAGAGTTAGTATGTTTGAACGCGCTAATCTCACGAACTACAAGTCTAGAGTAGACACTAACTGAGAAATTTGGAAACAATTAGAGGTGACCTATGGTAATAAAAAGCAAACAGATAAGAGTGTCGACGTGTAGAGGAACAGGGTGCACCGACCAGGCTCGGTGGTATTGCCTGGCGGACAGCTGTCCAACGATAGCATATTAGAAGTGCTATATATATGTACACTCTCTGTGAACACTTCGTTATCGCGATTCAGCGCTCTTTGACATATGTCACGTGTGTGTCACTACTTGACGTTGTCTGTTATTAATTATGTGCGGATACCGCCACAGACGCACTATTAGATAAAGTTTCACCTTTTAAGATTAAGATATATGAATGAAATGTATAAAATACGTAAATACAGTAACAACTATGTATAGAATTATATTTTATCTGAATAAAGGCTATTATTATTCGGCCATTTATTGAGGAGGACAAATAGGAGCGCAGCAGCAATGAACGGAGGAAAAACGCCACGGAAATCAAACAGTAAATATAACACAATAAAATTTTGGATAACGTTTGACGACCGGATGACGGAGTGGATAGTGACACCTGATTGCGACGACGAGGTTGGGGGTGCGATTCCCGCTCAAGGCAAATCTTTGTGTGCATGAACATGGAGGTTTGTCTTGGTCTGGGTGTTTCTATGTATAATAAGTTTTTATTTACAAAATAAACGTATATATGTATTAGTATCAGTTATTCTAGTACCCATAGGCTGCTTAATTTGGGACTAGATGGCGTTGTACGTAGGGTGATATTTATTTATTTATATTTATTTAACAAACGCCACACGGACAAAGTCAAACAGTTAGTAAGGTCTCTAACCTCAGTTGCAAAAAACTCACACTCAATAATAAAGAGACCTGCATCTTGTTAAAACTCTTTTAAGATATAACAAAACGCCGGAAGAGGTAACCTCGATTCGGTGCTTGCTTGTTGCATCATGCTGTATAATGGCGAATAAGTCATTTTGAACGAAAATTTTCGGTTCTACATAATCTTTATTTATGATGAAAGGTATTGACCACTAGGAGTGTAGTTGTAATTGACTGAGTGTCATGTAGTTGTAATTGACACAATTTACCTAGTGACTGTAGTGACACTACGTGATAAATGTCAATTACAACCACATCTAATGAATACTAAGAAACAGTTGAAAAAGATATGGGACCGGCAGGATATGGGTTTTCGGGCAGTTTTGATTAGCGGGACTTTCCCTACTTTTCCACCCGCTGCTGGTACTGATTGGTTTTAATCTGATTCTAAACAGTTGGATTAAAATAAGTATAATTTAGTTTTACTTTAAACTTATTTTTATATTATTGTTTGTATTGTTTTGACCTGTTCAAGCGCCCCCGAGGCCTATGAAAATAAATAATTTGAATCTTGAAGCTTGCTTTAGAGCGCATCTGTTTATTTGTTGATTTTGGTAATTTATGGTTGTTTTTGGTTATATTTGGTAGTTTTTGGCCAATTTTGGTAGTTCTGTAATTTTTGGACGCGATTTGGTAGATTATGTTGTTTTAGTTTTTGTTGTTTTTGGTAGTTTCTTTGTAGGTGTAGTATAAATGTAAAATGTATCACTCGGGAGTAACTTTAATTTGTTTCAGTTGTATTAACGCTCAAACGACACCCTCAAGGAAATCGCATACTTTCACCCCTAGCTGTACAATGTACTGTTTCCCGCCAAAAGCCATTATTACACTTACATATGAATCAAACTGAATAAATAACGATGAAGCCTTCAGAGTGTAAATAACAGTTAATACAGGATATTGCGGTCAATTACACCATTATGCTTGGTTGGTTTTAACAGTTTTACTGTTAAAACTGTGTGAGATATTGTTTATAATGTTTATTTGGTAAAACTCTTATGGTCAAGCTACGTATTTTATAATGTTTGTAAGTTGTTCATATTAATTATACGCTGCTCTGCACTGCACTGGTGTTGTGGGTTCTATCCTTACGTGGGACAAATTTTTGTGTGAATCACAAAGAGTAAGTGAATGTGTGTATTTGGGATTGTCATTGGGACCATTGGGTAGTGTAATTGCTTCTGGCGTTCTATCTAATGTAAAAAATCCAAATTATTAATTATTATATTATTATTATACTTCTAACTACTACTACGAGTGCACTTACTAAGTAAAATCTCTGCATGCATCACCCTAGGTTGACTGGTAGAGAATGCCTTTGGCAGTAAGTCCGCCTCTATACAAAATGGGCAGAAGTTTTAAAATCAAAACAAATAATAATATTTACGTGTTCGTTTTTAAAATCAAAATAACAATGTTTTTTTCAGTTGATATAATAATTTGCACGACACTATGCCTAAAATACATTTTTCTGTTTGTATCGGCTAATTTTCTAAACGGCTAGACCGATTTTGATTAATTTTGTGGATGTTTTATACGTTGCCATACCATTGACTAAAAGCCAGTTCAATTCATTCTCCTTTCGATAAAAATTCTTTCCAACCATCGATAAATGTTCCCATGAAATGAATAACAGATTTGTTTTCCTGGCAATCTATGATGACCACGTTTTTTAGAAAATTAATATTGTTATTAGTCAAAACTTGATACGTCTCAATCTAGCTAGTTATACAGGTTCCAAGGTCCAATATATTGTAATAGCTGATCCCCGCAGTCTTCCCGCGTTCTACGTTACTGTTCTGCTCCCGTCGTCAATAGCGTGATATAATTTAGCATAAAGCATTCCTCAATAAACAGGCTTTCTAACACAAAAATATTCTTCAATTCAGACCAGTGGTTTCCGAGATCAGCGCGTTCATACAAACAAACTCTTCAGTTATAATATTAGTCTAGGTAGGTAGATAATATTATCAAATTCGATGTTATAATATCTACTATTGCTTAATATTGTATCAAGGCCACAGCAGGTTTAAAAAAAACAGGTTACTTAAGTATTCTTAATACTTCTTCGAATGTTTTTTTTTAAATGTAAAAGGTATCTTTAGCAAATCTTAAGACGCTAAGCGCTTTAGTGAAGGCAAAATCAAGTGAAATGTTAAAAAAAAATCAAAATGTTATTTATATTAAAGAAAATCAAGTAAAACAATAATTACTTATCAAATAAAATACAGTATTAACTTGAAATAAAAAAAAACTAACTATGTCAAAAAAATTAAAACTTAAAAAAAGAGAAAAATCCTAATTAATAATGATAAAATGAAAATATTCATACCCTACCTGCCTACCCATATTAAATATGGCTTTTCTGGAGGCTCATATACCATAGTAAAATTAATAAGTACGCCAACTCCCGGCGTTTAGGAGCGCACGATACCTAAACTTGCTCGAGGCGTAGGGTTGTCACTTGTCAGATTGATATTTTAAATTACCTATACAGAAATCATTTTTTTAATTATAAAAAAAACGTTTTTTTTACAAAACAAAGCATTTATTTATGTCAAGTCAAAGTCAAATCATTTATTTCCATGGGCCCTAAAAGGTGCTTGAACACGTCAAAACAAACATCAACGTTCAAATAAATAAAATTTAAATAAAACTTAAGCTAATTAAATTATAATTAGAAAATTATAATTTTATTATTAGAAACTTTGTTGGTGACAGTGTTAATTATGTATGTGTTGGTAATTGTTCTTAATTATAATACTGTTTGTTTCTTGTACCACAATAAATAAATAAATAAATAAATAAATAGATAAATAAATAAATAAATAAATAAATAAATAAATAAATAAATAAATAAATAAATAAATAAATAAATAAATAATATTAATTGCAACAAAATGATTTGAATCACCGGAGCTTAGATTGATTTCAATTCAACTTTGAGGTTTGAATTAAAATCAATCCAAGTACCAGCTCCGATGGGTATTGCATCATGAGAAGAGCTGGTGAGCGTGGGGTGTCTGCTGAAAGTGAAAGGACAGTTTGGGTACTATTGTTATCTGACTGAATACGGGTTTTTGTCTCCTTTGAAGAACTCGCTGGTACGAGTAATTCAATTTTTTCTATTTGGATACGGGGTTCTGTATCCTTTGAAGGATTAGCTGGTAAATCAATGTTTTCTATTTGGCAGATTGCTAATCTTGAGATAGGTGAATCAGTTTGTATTTGGTACTCCCTTGTTGTTACAGGTAGGAACAAACTTGGTGCAGAATCTTTTGCCAATAATTTGCGTTGTGTATTTATTTTTACCACTTCTTTGCTAAAATGAACTTCACATACACGATGATAATTTTTAATTTTTCCTATCAAGTCCTTACGGTCGATGAGACGAAGCCATTGTAAACATCTAAAAAAGAAAAAAAAACATTGAGTAACACACATTCATTTGCGTAACAGAGTTACAAACATACATCCATAGTTTTTACAAACTTTCGCATTTATAATATTAGTAAACACTAGGAAGTTACATGCATATACTTTACCTACCATTACAGTAAAAAAAAAACTACCATGTTCTTCTCTCTTTTAACTTTAACTACAACTAAAATGAGAACCTCCTTTTTTTGAAGTCGGTTAAAATACCTAAAACCTCGAGAATTTTCTTAACTTTTTTTTTATTTTTTTATTTATTTACATAAATACAGAGCCATCATTACAGGTAAACATAACCTAATGCAATGGATGTATAACTACAAATCTACAATATACCTAATCATCTAGTTTACTAATCTAAAATTTACCTTAAGATTAACACAGTACAAATAAAACAAAAACTCTAACTTAATATCTTATAAGTACATACAGGTTAACATATAGGTTCTCTTCTGAAAACTACATTAAAACCAGCCAAATGCGAGATAATCGCAGACCAACATACATACAGACTATGAGAACTTCCTTTTTAATATCGGTTAAAATAAAAATAATTTAATAACACATCACAAAATTGCGCATCATATTCATAATGTAACATCAATTTTGTGAAATAAATAAACCAAAGAGGCAACGGCACGGCGGCGTTTAAAAAACATACCTACATTATTATTAAGTATTTAGTAGTTATTACCAAATACGTATTTTATTAACTCACCTTTTGTGTTCAGAGAGTACCTTAAAGAACGTTAATTCTAGGTTTGAAATAGTGTCGTTTGAACAACCATAAACTTCACAATAATATCTATTGACTCGCGAAGACATTTTGCAGTGCAGCGCGTAACCGTACGTACCTAATTTTTTAAACAAACGGCGGCCGCTCACAGTAATGGCACGGCCCGCACTACCGCTGACCGAGAAACTCGGCGAGCGGCGTAGTGTGCGTGCGTACGTACTATCGAAAGCAGTTCCGCATGCCCACCTTTAAGACGGTAATCGCATAGCACCGCTCACGGCGTGTATACTCGATGATCACGTTCTGACCAATGGGGAGCGCGAACGATATTCGAGTTGTATGCGTATAAATATCTATATGTATAATTGTTACACTCACACTAAGCGAGTGTGCGCTCGGTTAATTGTAGATGATTTTTAAATAAATGTAAATCCCATTCGCGTGAGCTCCTTGTTATGAATAGTGTTATTGCCAGCGAGAAACAATTTTGAACTTATTACTATCTTATGTTTAGATAAAAAAAATATATTGGTATTGCCAAATAAATTCAAATGATTATTTGAACTTTCTGAAACAAATTTTATTTTTGATAAGAATTAATTTATTCAACAATTTATTTTAGTTTTATCTTTCTTTATTTATTAAAAATTTCTTAGTGACTAGATTATGTTAAAAGAAATAAATTGATAACTATCCTTGGGTTATTTTTGGGCTTCAATTGAAATAATATATTTTAACAGAGGCTGCTCAAGTCTTCGAACAAGTGTTAAGTTAATCTGTGAAGAAATCTTAAATGGAATGTATAAATAAATCTCTGATAAAACTGATTCCAACGGCGCGGGCGCATTGAATATCGTAATATCATCATTGTGTTAAAAGATGAATGGATTGATATGCAAGTATTTGTAAATAGGATTTTTATATTGATGCGTTTAATGGGGGTGAAATAACTGTCTTGATTGCTTATTATTTGTTAAATAAATTAAATGTGTTAAATTATATACTAGTAAATTCATTTTAAGTTAGTTAAAAGTAGATTTTATCACTGGATATTGTCGGCGATTTTGCCAATATTAAAAACCGAGTTAACTATTGTTTTAAATCGTAAGAAGTTCAATAAAACATGCCGACAAGCATTGTTAGCGATTTTGAATCACCTTACCATAGTTGTTAAGTAGATAAGGTGCAATATTGTTTAACATGTTTTAACCATCATTTATCGGCTTCTAACACAAAAAAAAATAGCTATTGTTTAAGTTCTGAGAAATTTGACTAAACAATGCACTTACAAAACGTTGCACATTTCGGCTATTGTTTATATTTTGCCCACTGCACTCACACAAATACAATTGTCTCAAAGGGGGTGGGGTAAGGAAGTGTGGCCATTGAGCTTGCACTCACACAAATAAAAAAATGCCTCTGATTCGTTGGTTCAATGTGTGCGTTACTACCTGCGCTGTCGCAGGAATATTTTCTAAAGTGGGCATGCTTATCTGCAGCCGATAGTACATGAACCCGGGGCGTGGCAAGCGCTACGCGTACATACAAACGGCGCGATGTACCTTTCTTCGAAGATAACTTACTGTCTGTACTGTGCATATACCCTTACTGTAAGTAAAAACTAAACACCAATTATCTAATGCTGAAATAAAAAGTTAAAGTTCATTTTTTACTTTGCGTAACAATGTTATGCGATCTGAATTTTGGCACAGAATCCAACTGCAGTGGACTGAAGGGGTTCCAAAAACAATACGCATTGCGACAGACAGACAAAATGCGAAGCCCTGGATTCTTGCCAAGGTCACCATATCGGCCTTCAACTAGGAAAAAAGAGAAAGTTTTTTTAAGCTTTAGGTGATCTCGCTAAGTTTATAAAACGCTCAAAACTAAACCTAGATAAAATGATTATGTGAAATTTCTTGTTTCACTTCGATTCGGAATAGTTTTTAGAGTTCTGTAGTACCTACAAGGAACCCCTTATAGTTTGGCCATGTCAGTCTGTCTGTCTGTCCAAGCATAGCGTCGAGAACATTAGTGCTAGAAAGCTGAAATTATGCATGAATACTTAACAGTTATTATTTTTTCGTGTAACATAACATAACACACACATCGTTACATGTAAAGTGGGGATGTTTTTTTTCTATCGCCTACCCTATAGTGGGAGGGTATCGATAATTTGGATTATGGCGACGTAAAATGCAGTTTCATAGCATATTTCGTAAAAATATAAAAAAGAAAAAATTATAACTTGTAAGAAGTTATTGATGTTCAATACTAATATTTAACCCCTTTGCAGTCCATAATCATGCAGTAACGGCTGACTACGGAACCCTATTGCATGTGGTCTGACACACACTTGGCCGGTTTTTTTTAGTTATTTCGTTACACAACTATGATGCTAATAGAATATATTTCATGGTTGTTTAGCAAAAAGCTTATCCACGTTATTTCTCAACCACAGATTCCTCGGCGATTACACGTGGAAGGTATGGATACAAATTAAAATCATAGATCTTGTCTTTGAAGTTGGCTGCATATGGCATATATATATACATAAATATACTGGGCGCATCAGAAGATCAGCGCTGCGGTGCTTTTAGCGCTGCAGTATTGTGCTGAGATGCGTACCATTTCTGGCATTATTAATAGTATTATTTAGTTAAGTAGTATTTTAAATTATTTCGTTTTAGATGTATTATAATGTATTCTAATTTTTTATTATGTCAGAACAAATGATTTTTCTTTCTTTCTTTCTATATGGCTGTACGCCCAAACGACTGACACCACACTCAAGCGTGACCAATCACGACCCATGACATTCGCGGCCAACTTCAAATCAAAAAAGGAGGCGGTTCAACTGTATTTTTGTCTTTTTTATGTTTGTTTGTAAAAATTTTCAAATCGGTCTTTGAGTACCTACCGTCAAAGACCGATTTGTATTTTTTATACTTAACTATTTTTATATCGCCAATCTGATTAGTATAAACAGACACTTACTTAAGGACCTTCTCTGGACTGGAACACAGAACAAATGCTACCATTCAGCCTTAGATTGGGAAGCGAATCAAATTACATCTCGCGGTTATATTTCTCAACTCCAGATCAGCGCAACGGCAATCTTGCAATTGATTAGTATTGCTAAAGTCATTGCGGAAACGCTTTTTTTAGGAAATCGACCGTGTTCATGGCTAATCAATATTCTAATTAGATAGAGAAATACTAAGAAACAGATGAAAAATTATGGGACCGGCAGGATTTGAGCCCAGCGACCTTCTGTACATCGGGTATCCGCTAAAAAAAACAATAAGCAATTCTTCTTCTTCGTCGTGTCGATGGACGAGTCTAATTTTATTTTGACTTGCCATCGTGGTAAAAGGATTAGCCAATTCGCTTTGGAGCTTTTGCGAATTGCCCAGGGTGCGCCGGACGTAGGGAATCGTTGTGTACGTCGGGGAGGCTCCTTTCATGCACAATAGGCAATACGAAGACATCTCAATTTAAAAACAAGACAGACATGTTAATTGTCACTCATTGATATCTTCTAAAATATTAACTTAACCTTAGTCGTAATAATACATTAGCACAAATAAAAAAAAATAAAAAACAACTTGTCCAATGCAATAAATTACCGCAAATATCCACTCTATTATGTACATCCTAAGGTTGCCTGGAAGAGATCGCGTCAAGCGATAAGGCCGCCCTTTGTACGTTAGTTTTAAGTACCTATTTCTTCGCATGTTTGTTACAAATTTGATGTGCAAATAAAGTTTTTTCTATCTATCTATCTTTACATTTTATTCCGCATTAAAATAACTTTAAATAAATTCATAGGTATTTTATTTATTTACCTACTCAAGCTTGAGTCAAAAACGCCACATTTTAAAGTTACACGACGAAGCTATTTGACCTACTAAGCTATTCGTCAGAGGCTACTTCAAACAATGGATGACAGGGCTGTCACTAAGTGAGTTAGATTCTAATAAAAATACTACCTACGCATTACAGTTATTAACATTTAACATCCTTATTAAAACCGACGTGAGGAGACATTATTATTGAGAATAAGTATTACTCACGTTATTTTAGCCGGGATATGTCGACTAGTGTCGAATCTAGTACGTAGATTCATCAACTGGGTGATAAAGATAAGTAAGTCAATAATAAATTTATTTCCATAACGTGAGTAACCCGTATTCTCAATAATAATATCAACATCCGACTAGATAAATCAGTAGACAATAGTTGACAGTATAATTGACTAATTACTGGCTGTTGCCCGCGGCTTCGCCTGCGTAGCACGTCGATAAAAATGTCTTGCAACTTTTCTCAAACCAAACATTACGCAAAAATCGGTTAACCATTTTGGAGAGTTTAATAACTAACACTGTGACTCGGAATTTTATCAAACATATAAATAAAATTTAAGTTAAAATATTCATGCTGCTGTTTTCACGATGACGTTACCTAAAATACAGTTTTTTTTTTTTCGCCTGTCTATATGTGTGTCTGTCTGTCTGTTTGTATCGGCATTTTCTAAATGGCTGGACCAATTTTATTAAAATTTTAGTTTCAGGTAACTGACTACACGGCGCTTAACATAGACTACTTTTTATCGATTTACCTACCACGCAGACAAACCGCGGGCGAAAGTTTGTTTGTTTGATAGCGCTAATCTCGAGAACTACTGATCTAATTTTGATAATTGTTTTTGTGTTTAAGAGTCTAACTTTCTATAAAGGTCTTTAGATAACATTACGCTGATTTCACGACGTGGCAGTAAGGTTGAACGCGGGTCAAAGCGCGGAAGCGGCTATTAATTACAACAAATTACTCGCGGACGAAGTCACGGACAAACGCTAGTATTTTATAATAATAAATTAATGCAATACTTATTTTATTTATTATTTTCTGCTATAAACTGGCAAGTCTGACAACCCTACACTGCACAAGTTATCGCAACATTAGTCCATTGTATTACAATTATTACAATTACAGTAAATTCACACTGTTATTCACAAACTGGTACATTAACTGACAAGTAGAGATGAACGGATACTTTTAATATTACATACTACTTCCGCTACTGTTTGATGGTAAGTAGCAAATACCTTTATGGGTAATATAGGCGTGATGTTATAAAAGAAAGAAGCCTTATGTGCAAGTAATTTTAGGGCCTTAAGTCTGTCAAACGAAAAGATTGTCTTGCTTTTTTTTACGGTGGATAGGCACGTGTTTGGCCACGATCTCACTTGATGGTTTGTGATGCTGCGGTCTTTGGTGGAGCACGCGACAAGCCAAAGAATGGAATGTCCTGCCCGAGTCTGGGCAGGTCATTCCATTCTTTGTCAGTTTGCATAAAAGATGTAGAAGCGAAACATTCGTGCGTATTTGTGGAATATCTACCATGAAGCGATGCCAGAGTCGTTTGTCTGGTAGTCTGATGGTGAAATGGGGACAGAGGCGCAAGGATGTGCAATTTGTTGGCTTTGAAATGCATCCTATAAAAGATCGATAGAGTGCAGTCTTTTAAGTCGAGCGTTTGTCAAATCGTACACGTTGATTATTCTCTGGAATCACAACACTATTTTTGGCGGCAAATTAAACGCAAAAGCTCTAAAATTTTTAATGAGAATTTTATGACAAGATTTAAGGAGAAAGAAAACATATAAAAAGATTTCATATTTTATAGAGGCGGTGAGAATTCGCTTGTTATGCGAAAAGAGGTTTTAGCTAATTTAAATGTCGGGCGACGGCATTGTTTCGTGTTTATTTTTTTAAGATTTATTAGCTACTAACTTTTTACCATAGCGAAAATTACACAGTAAGACTCGAAAGGCACCCAAACCAAAAGCAATACGCCGTCTCAAAAAGCGACGGAACATTTTTGACCAGAACAAAGAGAATAAAAAAAAAATATAGAAAGAAAAGGCTTTCCCCGCTTGAATCAGTGCTTAACACACCCCATCTGCTTATAGCCTATTGCAAGATAAGAAAAAAAAATGCTAGTAACTTTTTAAAATAAAATGCCGCTTGTCATTCTAACTTTGAGACGAACCTAACTTTGGATAGCTAAGACGCTAGGTTACTAGGGTTTTAGATAATAGACATGATGACTAATTTTATTTTCGTATGTAGGTAATTGAAACACCTCTCGATATAAGAAACATCAAGAAAGAATTTCCTGTGCTAATACTATTTTAAATTCGCTCCAAACAAACGGCTACAATGGCGTGACGTCACATTTGAGTATTTTGTATGTGAAGTTTAGAATGTTTAATATTGTGTTTATTAAAATGTTTTTTTTTTACTAAAGTTGCTATTAATTGTGTGGGTATTCTGATTTTTTTTTATATTTCGTTCTTTTAAAAATGGACTCTGCCATGAAATTTTGAATGATGATAAAATTAGTTAGATTTATAGTATATAACGAAACATACTAACATTTGGTTTATGTATACCTATACCTATATTAAGATAAGGTATCCTACATTTTACTATCTATGGTTCAGTCAACATTCCCATTGCGGTCAATAACCTACGGGTGCCTTCCAGGTACTGTACAACAAGTACTGATAAAATACCGCGTCACAAAGATTACTACTACTAGTAAAATTCTAGAACTTTTTAGCTATTTCAAGACTAAGGTGCTTTTTCATAACAAACTAGCTGCCCCGCGCGGCTTCGCCCTCGATAAAATGTTGCCCTCGAAAATATTTTAAAAGTATCCTATGTCCTTCTCCCGGTTCTAAGCTACCTCCCCACCAATTTTCAGCCAAATCGGTTCAGCCGTTCTTGAGTTATAAATGGTGTAACTAACACGACTTTCTTTTATATATATAGATTTCGTAATTTGGTAGTGTTGCTGCACTATCACTACATAGTACACGTGTTCGACGATCCAGCCGCTGAGCACAATACAATGGCGCCAGCCGAAAAATCGGCTCAATGTCGGGTACATAAACTACATAGTATATAAATAAACCGACTTCAAAGCAACTTTTAGAAGCATCAAAATTAAATAACGCATATAATCGGTTAAATAGTTCTTGAAGTCGGTGCTCACAAGTAGTGATTGAAGGAAAATGATCAGCACAGACTTTGTGCCCAATCGGACCTTTTTTAACCGACTTCAAAAAAAAAAAAGAGGTTCTGTATTCGATCCGTATGTATGTATGTATGTATGTATGTATGTATGTATGTATGTCACCTTTTTATGTTCGCGATTTTCTCGGAAACTACTGAACCGATTTGAATGCAGTTTTCGGTATTTTAATCCTTGTGTTTCAAGGAAGGTTTTAGTATATAATTTATCAGAATCTGATGAAGATCTTTGGAGACAGGCAACGGAACTCTTCAAAAACGAATAGCTAATGAACCACGTTTTGTGCAATCGTGTATCTATGTATTGTTTTCACCACTACATAACATAACATCATGCCTGTGTATGCTTTGAAGGGTAAGCAGAGACAGCCTACTTACCTACCCTTAAAGTACCGAAAGCTCTGCTTAGGTTTGGACGGGGCTTACGTTTCAGCACATTTGTTATTATCGTAGTGATAACTTATGATCATGAAGATCTCAGAAAGAATTTTTTGATTATTTTGATTGTTTCTATTGTGTTTCATTCGTAATGATGCCTTAGTATTTCTTCCTAACCCCATCGTTAAATCTAAAAAACTAAGACACTAAAAAGCTTGAAATAAAAAAATAAAATAAAAAAAACAAATAAAAAAAAAAAAAATAAAAAAAACTAATTAAAAAAAAGAATATTCTTAACTCGAGCGTATTCTAAATATTATAATTATGAACTAATTTTTTTCAAAGAAAAAGGAACCGCCTTCAAAAACTCAAAAGTAAAAAATAAAATATTCGCTAAACTTTGCTTACCTTTATATTAATTTGTTTAAAACAATAAACCCTAATAATTATGTAATACCAATTAATTATATTTTTTTGAAGTCGGCGCCAAATTACAAAATCAAATACCAATTAAAACCGTATTTACCGAATTAATTGTTGAAAAAATCACAAAATCAAATACCAATTGAATTGGTATTTGATTTTGTAATTTGGCGCCGACTTCAAAAAAATATAATTAATTGGTATTACATAATTATTAGGGTTTATTGTTTTAAACAAATTAATATAAAGGTAAGCAAAGTTTAGCGAATATTTTATTTTTTACTTTTTGTACCTATATTTTTTGTACATATTTAGTTTTTTATAAGAATTTGCTTTATGTTTTTGACAATTAAGTTTCTTGTCAGTCTTTTGGTTTTATCATTCTAGGTTCAGTGTTTTTCTTTAGTTTATTTTCCTAATATAATTTATTTCCTTTATTCCTGGTTTCTTTGCCTTAACCCAATCCACAACAGACTTTAAGAACTATTTAAACGACTTTGTGCTAAGTTTTTGCAAAAAAAATATATTTATCTGTTTTTAGTAAAGTATCTTTACCATGAATCAGACAGGTACAAAAAATACTTATCCTGTATAGATTATTTTGTTAGTATTAACTTAATATTACGTAGCTTAAGTAATATTCAACGTCTCGCTTCATCTGCATATAACTGAAAATATTCGAGCTAACTATTATTCCCTTAATAGGGCAAAGGACAATTGCTTACCACCTTAGCTTTTTGATCACAGAGCAAGGGTCGTTTATGGTACACTTTCGTAAATTCTATATTTTTAATGCGAAAACACCCATAAAACTTTTATTAGTACTGGCAACTACGCTAACTGTCAAAGTTTTCAAGTTACAAACATTTAGAAAAAAAAATCATAACATTTTGACAATCGACCGTGTTTGGCGCCAACAAATTGAAATTTTGTTCTAAAAAGATTCCGGTAAGTGATTTTGTGATCTTTTTTGGGATAATATATTATATTGGCCTGCATGACTCGTACAATTAGTTTTGAAGTAAAACTTGTGCTGATTGGAAAATCGTCCAAAACTCGGTGGTAAAACTCTTACCATTGCCTGTTTAGATCAACAAAGTAGTATTGTGGTGGTAATATAGTTACCTTTACTCGTTACGTACTTGTTATTTCAGACGAATGTCAAAAAAAAAGAAGTTATCTGAGAGTATTATCGCCAGTATTACAAATTACAACGTACTGCATTTCGACGCTGCAGTTTCGCGTGGTCTTTCTACAATATTTGGTGAAGAGCCTGAGTTGGAGTCGAGAATATTACAGAATTTTGAAGATCCTCCCGGACCCAGTGTTTCGGTAGAATATCTGGATAAGTGACTATGATTCAAACGTCGTTTTGAAGCTTTTTCTGAACCAAGTGCCTCGACTTCAGCTCAGTCTAACAAAGCGCAGCCTAATTAAGCGGTAAGCGCAGGTATAGTACCTAGTAGGGCTAACCGTGTGGCTCGTAACTGGTCAGATAAGATTCCAAACCATAGCATACCAAAGTTTGATAGACAGCTGACTGTAAACATGCGCGTCACACATAAAACATCGCCTATTGAATATTTCGACATTTATTACGAAGACAGAAAGATGGTTCCAAGAAGGATATTACTATCCCACTGCTATTGCTGTATAGTATATATAGTATATATATAGTATAGTTTTATTTTTAGGAACAAATAAGGCGGCAATTTCGGGGTACCCGCTGAAATCAGGCGCTCTTCTGTGCCACACTACCCAGAATATCAAGGAAAATTAACTAGATGCCGATTTTGCAACACGAAAAATACTCAAAAACGATCAAGGATCATTTGCGGTGTCTGTAAAGTAGTATTTTGCACCACACCATGCTTCAAAAGCTTTCACATTGCTCCAGATGAAGGAGAAGTAATGGACTGTAGCAGCTCTGCTTCTAGTAGTTTAACGGGCTAAGGTCAATTAATTACCACCAACACATAAACGTAAACGGGCAATGGTAAAATGATTACCACCAAATTTCGCGTAACTTCTGATTATATATTTTTCAATTCTCATGAATAATGTTAAAAAGTGTCCTATTAAGCAAATAAATAATAACAGAAAACCTGGATTTTCAATAATTTGTATCTCCACCCTATTAAGGGTTAACAAATATCCCCGTACTCCTAACCGTTGAGGAATTTTACTTTCAGCATCAGTTCAGCAAAATGAGATGATAACTGTTAAATGCAAATATATAAATAACTTAAAAAAATATACAAAAAACACTAAAAGAACCTATAAAAATTGAGGATGACACTTTCTATGGGATGCCATCATCAGATCCTGACTGGCCATTACAACACTTCGGAAGTACACCTTCAGAAATAAAAAAGAGAATACGCTGGACGAACATTTAAAAAACAATATACGCGTCGAATTCGCGTCGTTTAAAAACAAAGTCGCTCCCCGCTGTCTGTCTGTCCCTATATATGCTTATATCTTTAAAACTACGCCACGGATTGTGATGCGGTTATTTTAATAGAAAGAATGATTCAAGAGGAGGATTTTTAAGTTAAATAAACAATTTTGAGCTACATCCGACCCTATAGCGAAGCAAGTGCGGGTTGCTAATATCTTAATAATGCTAAGATTGATTGGTACACTTGAAACGAATTCAAAAGACGCACAAATGTAGGGTTTTGTTCACCTTATTTCATGACAAATCCACCAACAGTTTATGATATGCCTAGTCAGCCATCTTCCCCATTGCTCATCAGATAAAAAAGTTATTTCAAGATACAAATGATGGACGGAATCTTTAAGGAAAATCTTTGCATACATGGGGTTTTACCCGATCTGCCGTGAAATGGAATGATTACACAAGTGTGCTTTCCCCTAGTGTATTAGTTTTACAGCTCCCTTAGCATAGCACAGCTTGCCACTATTGACATTATAACATAGAAACGTCAAATGACATTTAGTTACCTATACAATAATACTATTATACTTTGACCATTCCTTTATTTTCTTTTTGACAGATCACGCCTATGAATTACCGCTTTTTTTTTGTCAGATTAATGTACTAAAATAATAATGTACTTTATTGACAAGCGACACTTTTTAGGGAAGTTCACTGTTTGTAACAAGCAACCACAGACTATAAATCAAATCGTGAAATGAAATAAATCGATAATGTAAGTAGTGATAATAATAAAAATTACTAATATATACACTACGATATAATGTATGTAGTATATATATATATAGTAATGAAATACTAATCAATATTACACATCTTTTATTGAATAATTATATTTCAGAATGACATAAAATGTAAACAAAGGTAACTAGGAAACCGTCATAGACTAAGTATGTGACATTATAATTATTTTGTATATTTATTTCATCTAATAAAAACTACTAATAAACGAATAATTAATAATGAACTAAAACCATTCCGATGTAATTAATCGATTGAAAGTTCTTAGACAACATCGATTATGATTTCAAATCGAATCAGTAACGTGTGAAGGCATCCCTAAATGTAATCTGTCAAAAAGAAAATAAAGGATTGGACAGAGTCTACACTCTAAAAAATCGAGGCCAACTAAGAGAGATTTTCTCTTAGTTGACGTTAAATTGAATAAAACAACCATGATATTACGAAACTCAACGATAGCTGATTAATTAAAGCAACAAGTTCATTTTGATTGAACGAACAATGTACCTATGTTCATTAATTCTAACAAGTATATACGTTGTTTGTATCATTATTCACTTCTTTGTATAACTTAATCATTTTTATTTAGTTAACATAAACAAATAAGTCAGTTGAATCAATTTAGAATAAAGTAATAAAAGCAATCAAAATCAAATGATAATTTCGATCATTTTTATTTATAAAATTAACAATTTGTCTTGTTAGATTTAACTAAGATCTGATAATAACGTAAACTAAAATTTAATGTTACATTCTACTATAACTAAAACGTTGAATCGACTTTCATATTAGTTGAATTAATCATTCGATTGATAGTTTTGATCAAGAGATCGACCCCTCCCTATGCCTCCCTCTACCCGCCCGCATCTATCTTTGGTGGAAGGTGACTGAGCGATGCAAGCAAAGCAAAAGTCTAAACCAGTTTATTTCGTGCCTTGGAGTGGCCTGCTGTGCTTCTTTTCTCTGCTTAAAGTTAGAATCTTGGTGGTCATTTTAGTATCAAGTAATTTAATTCAGTGCGTTAGATGTTGTAGAGGATTAGGTATATATTAAACGTTGATGATAAGTACAAGTGCAGTTATCCTGTGTGATGCCGTCTTTTGACTACTGGAAATGGAAGAAGTTAGCAAACTGCTCAAGACATGGGATTTAGAGGCTCTAATACCAGTATTCACCCGTAAGTATCTCAGTCGCAAGTTTTTTTTTATGGTGCTTATTGAAAATGTAATAGGTACCTACCTGAACCCAAGGGTTTAGGTAGGTACCTGGGTTTAGGGGTTTAGGAAGGTTTTGGTTTTATTTTATAGCCGTTTCGTAAAATAAAAGTAGCGTAAGTTACCCCTTATAATATCGGCTATCAGCCAGTAAAAGTCCCGTTAAAATCGACCAAGCCGTTTCAGAGATTTCTTGGAACAAACAGATAGACAAAAATTTTATAAATAGATTTTTTGCATGTAGGTACCGTATATACTTTTATATGCATTTAGTGAAAAGCTGACCCTTCAAATTTGTTTATGTAGTAAATAGATTCCAATAAAATTTGTTGCTGACATCTCTTTTTTTTTCAGCATCGAATGAAGATACATCAAATTTAGCCGGATTTTTATCTATACCGTTTTTATTTAACACGGCAGCAGATAAACAAAAGAAGAAACGCGGTTCAGATGCAGGTCAAAGCTGGAAACCAAGTGAAGTTGAAGCACGGGAAGGCTTTATAAAGCACGTAAAATCTAGTGCAGAAATCCGTCAAGCAATAGAACTCCGCCTTTCAACCCTTCTGCAAAAAGGAGCGCCATCCCAACCTTATATTATTGTAGTGAGTGAGTCGCTGGACAAAATAAATACTTTTCTAATAGTTGCGAATAAATCAGTCATCTATGAGAGAATGTCTGTTATACACGCAGTTGATACGTGCTATAAAATAATATGGGCCCTAAATGCAGAGTATGGTATCGACACATACCCTGTGTGGTACTTCATACAAAAAGCGTTTTATAAAATGTCATCCGCATTTGATAAAGGATCAACTGCTGCTGAGTCTCTCCTTACGGATTGCAATATTTAAATACCTATTGTATTTTTCTTTTTTAATAAACGTTGCCAAAACTGTTAATGACTGATAATAATTAGTAACTTTTGTTTATGACATTGTTTATGTTAAAATTTCTCTTTACTATAATTCTTACTTAAGTATTTAGTTTTATACCTAGGTACATAATAAGCAAATTGTTATAACAAAGTTTAGTTTTCTTTGGTTGTAATCATTTTAGACCACTGTTAATAATATAATAAACAAATAATATTGTGACTGATGATTATTCATAATTGCTTAAGAAATAAGCTGTGTAAAATTGTTTTCTCTGCAAAATATTGTTATTAAAAAAGTTAGAACGCGGATTCCCTGTAATATAAATGTTTTAAGCAATGGCAAAAAATATGTTACCCTGCGCTGTACTATCTAAGTAGTCGATGAATATAATATTATATAACTATTTTAAATTATATTTTTGTTTCATTTTGACCAAATTTATGTAGGTAGTACATGTCACCAACTTACAAAAATTTTGTTAGATAAAATAGTTACCAATAGATACAGTTTGAATATACTTGTATTAATACACTAATACACTCAACTCTGATAACATGATGGGTACGGTCTTGAGATGCTATCTTTCTTTTTCTTTCTTCTTTTCTAGAAGAAGAAGAAAGACGCTATCTTAATTGATTGGGTTAGGACTTCAAATGCATATTTAGGAGCAATTTCGGTATTAAGTGCGATTTTTAAATACAACCCTTTTCAAAGCATTTAAAAAACCGGAGGTAAGGGTTGTATTTTTAAATCTCAATTAATACTGAAAGTGTTCTTAAATACGCATTTGAAGTGCTGACCCAATTAATAGATCGGTGTTAGTTAATGAGACAAAGTATCTCAGTACATTCGATTAAGAGTAACTTTGTTGGTATAATAATGTTTCATATTTAAAATAACCATGGTCTTAGTTGAGTCTACGTAGATAAATTAGTTATAATGACCACGTTCTTAGTTGAGTCTACGTAGATGAATAGTTACAATGATCAAGTTCTTAGTTGAGTCTACGAAGATGAATTAGTTATAATGATCAAGTTCTTAGTTGAGTCTACGAATATGAATTAGTTATAATGATGAAGTTCTTAGTCAAATTTATTAATGAGAATTAGTTAGAGTAGTCATTTTCATATTTATATTAACCAAGACCATAGATGAATATATTATGTTGATATCGTCATATTAGTCATTTTCTTGTTGACTTTGATTAAGGTTCTAATTGTTCTGTTTAAGAAGCAGATAGTAAGAGCAACAAAATCCACCTTAATTGATTCATATAACGTCTTGTTAGGCTCAAATGGAATCAAGATGCTTGTTTGCAATAATCACAATCTTGTTAGGAGCAACCAATTTTTTTTTAGAGTGTAGCTATTTATTATGATACAATTAAACATTTAAAATTACACTATATTATTAAAAAAGTGAAAACTAAATTATATACCTTAATACATCAAATAAAAAATCATACAAACTTATTAAATTAAATAGATCTAATAAAAAGTTCAGGTGTCAAAAAATACGTCCGCATCGATATCGACCGCGGGTAACGTGCCCAGCAGGCTGGCGGCATTGCCACGTTGTATGGCAATGCTGATCCTTTGTCCAAAGTAGAAACCAGCCTTCTGGTCGCTTGAAATTATTCTAAGAAACACTTGACAAATTATTGCACCGGCAGGGATTGAACCTGCAACCTTCTGCACACCGGGCAGTCGCTTTAACCAACCAGCTACGGTTGCCTCTTACCGGGGCCCTAAATTTCTCAACTGTATGTTACGTCATTTCGTGATGTCACGTTCATCCTTTTGTTCCTATCTTAAGTAGGATACATATTATGATTCATTAAATAAACCCAAGATATTTTTAGCTACATTTGAACGGGAAAATCTCTGTAGATCTTGGATTTACCCGAGATCCAGTTGTTTGATCAAATAAAAGCAAATATAAGCAACTGATGAGTAACGGATGCAAGCTCTAAGGTGAAGGAACTTTTGAGAAGGATGAATAAAATTGCAAGTGTAGGTGAAGGAACTATTGCAAATGAATTAATGTTTTTTTTTATTTGTTTTTTTTATTTGTTTTTTTTTATTTGTTTTTTTTTATACAAAGCCTACAGCGAACGCACGTGTAGTCCACCTGATGGTAAGTGGAGTACAGCCCATGGACATCATCAAACCACTAAAGCAGATTATAGATGCGTCGCTGCAGCTGAGGACTACGGTGTTATGCCTCATGTGCCAGTAATTTCAAGGCCTGATCTCACCACCAAGCCGGAGCACAGTAATGGAAGCACTACTATTTGGCGGCAGGTTTGCTGTGGTGCTGCCACCCTCGAGCTCATTCAAAAGAGCTCTATCACAGTACAGTAATTTTTCTTCGTTTTGGCATAAATTATTACTATAATTTTGATTGATTAATGATTCAATGATTTTTTGTTTGTATTTATTTCCTAATTGCTAATTTTATTCAATTACTAATTTTTGTGTTCTTTTTCATAATATGTGTTCATTAATTTTTTTTATTTATTTGTAATGTGTGTATGGTCTGATTTCTGATAAATGATTACTTAATTATTTTTTTGTGTTTTGTATTTTTGTATTTTGATGTTTATTTTGACGTGTTCAAGCACCCCTCGGGACCCATGGAAATAAATTATTTGATTTGATTTACTTAATTAATTTATTTATAAATTGTCTGGAATTGAAGGTCTTATATCGTAAATCTTCGATATTCTGTGTAATCAGCAAATAAAAAAAAATAAAGTAATATTTAGTATCTATATTTACAATTTATATTATTCTGTTTTTAAATATAACTATTAGAATAAATATTAATAGGGCTTTTATATTTATAGATTGTATTTTTTTTACTTCTAAAAAAGCATCTACCATTATCGTCTCTACCAATGTAAAGAATTAATTAAAAGAATAAATTCTAGAACGATCTAAAATCGTTACTAAATACGGAACACTTTATCAATTAATTGTTTTACCCTTGGCCGTGTTTGTATGTTTGTGTGTCTTATCGTCAAGAACGGTGCCATTATGTCTAAGATTAGCGAATGTTTGTGTTATTCTTGGTTTTCACTAGATAATAAGATGTAAATTCATCCTTCCCTGTCTAATCTATTCTTCGTTGGAATGCCTTACCTCTCGAAATTAGGACCGCCACCAGTCGATACGCCTTCAAAATCAAGGTTCGGAATCTTCTCCTCAATAATAATGAATCGCCACCATTATTTATTATTCGTTCATATATTTATATATATTTTATTTATTAAATTAATATTTACTTATATTTAAGTATTTTGTTATGTAGATATTATGCACATATTTTCATTATGTATTCATTAATTGTATTGATTTTTATTAATTTCAAATCAAAACGCTATATTTTATAACTCCACCTGCCTTTTTAATCTCTGCATCACCCAAAGGTAGAGTGGCACAGAATGTCCGCCTTGTCTACAAATTCTGTATATGAAGTTGAAATAAATAAATAAAATATCGTAATATACTGATATTCATCCTAATCAGTTAGATTAGAAACCGACCACAATATAATCGATATAGACCTTTTGTCAACTTTTTCGATATTGCAATATTCCTAGAATTTTCACGAAAATCCGTATAATCAAATCTTACGACATATATAACCACTCATATATATTTTTTAACACCTGAACTTTTTATTAGATGTATTTTATTTAATAAGTTTGTATTATAATTTTTAGTTTCATGTATATACAGGGTGTATTTTTGAAACGGGGCAGTAAGGGCAAGTACCTTAACCGTTGCAGTTACAGCAAAACGTTCTTAAAAGACCTTCCCTAACTTTTTGGGACATTTTGAACTGCATTCACAGATTTTGTAAAAATCTTACAGTTAGCAAAAAAAATGCAAAAAGTTCAATTTTTTTTTTTTTATGCCATTCGATTCTATTTCATGTGGGGATCAAAAAACTCTATCGGACCATTTTAGCTTTCAGTACTAGAGAAGACAGAAATCGCCATAAACGTTTCCCATACATTTCGGCAACAGAAACGAATTTCTACGATGGTCTAACTTTTTGTTATGGCCTGGAAGTGGGTAGAATTGACTGTAAAGTAAATAAAAAGAATTTTTACCCTCAAATTTCGAATTTGATTCGAAAATCTGTGTGTTATACTTAGTTTCAGCTGAGAAACTTCGTATGAGTTATTAATTAAGGATTTTCGCTAAAATGTCTTCTAATCGTGAAAAAATTGACTTATTAGAAGCGTATTTTGAAAGAACCCTGCAATTCCAGGTTTTTCAAAAGATTTGTAATAACCTTTCTTGTTGGCCGTGCCGCAACGGATACTTATTGCGGTACCACACTAATGCAGCTCCCGCATTTCGATTATTGACAAAATACGCTTCTAATAAGTCAATTTTTTCACGATTAGAAGACATTTTAGCGAAAATCCTTAATTAATAACTCATACGAAGTTTCTCAGCTGAAACTGAGTATAACACACAGATTTTCTTTTTTTTACTAAAAAATTCTTTTTATTTACTTTACAGTCAATTCTACCCACTTCCAGGCCATAACAAAAAGTTAGACCATCGTAGAAATTCGTTTCTGTTGCCTAAATGTATAGGAAACGTTTTTGGCGATTTCTGTCTTTTCTAGTACTGAAAGCTAAAATGATCCCATAGAGTTTTTTGATCCCCACATGAAATAGAATCGATTGGCATAAAAAAAAAATTTTTGAACTTTTTGCATTTTTTTTGCTAACTGTAAGATTTTTACAAAATCTGTGAATGCAGTTCAAAATGTCCCAAAAAGTTAGGGAAGGTCTTTTAAGAACGTTTTGCTGTAACTGCAACGGTTAAGGTACTTGCCCTTACTACCCCGTTTCAAAAATACACCCTGTACATATAGTTAGGCATTTACTTTCTTAAACGTATAGTTGTAAATATTAAAGTATAGATTTTGTTACTTAAATAAAGAACTATATACCACTTATAATAATAATATAATAATAATTTTGGATTTTTTACATTAGATAGAACGCCAGAAGCAATTACACTATCCAATGGTCCCAATGACAAGGCCAAATACACACATTCACTCACACAAGCACACCCAGTCTCGGAACAAACCTTTGTGAATCACACAAAGATTTGTCCCATGTGGGGATCGAACCAATAGTTCAAGTAACACTGGAAAATATTGCACGTGGTCATTTGCAAATAAACTATTATATGCCCAATGCCATTGATAATAATAAGGGTCACGGATATAAAACCTTTGATTAAATTAACTTAGTATTTATGATCAATGTCGGCTATTAAGATAGTAGTGTATTATTGAAAGATAATATTTTAATTAATTTATGCTTTTCTATAGTTGAGTAATTTTAACAAACAATACACCACTGCGACGCCGAGGTCGTGGGTTCGATTCCGGCTTAAAACAAATCTTTGTGTGCATGAACATAGGGGTTTGTCTTAGTCTGGGCGTTTCTATGTATATTAAGTATTTTACAAAAAGAAAAGTATATATGTATTAGTATCAGTTATTCTAGTACCCAAAGTATAAGCTCTGCTTAGTTTGGGACTAGATGGCGTTGTGTGTGAGTTGTGAAATACTTATTTATTTATTAATATATACTTTTTATGTTTAATATTGACGTAACACTAATTTTGTAAGCGTTTTGGATGCAACATCTGATAGCTTATAAGATGAAATTAATAAATAAATAAATAGCTAATTGCTATAAGAATAATCAATAAGTATATATTACATCACACAACAATACAAAATATTGACAAAACAATATAGACTAAGGACAGTAAGGACTCAGAAGTTTGTAAATAAATTATATAAATAAAACATGATCTTAATTCCGTTTCAATTAATCAACAAGTTAATTATATAATATATGATGATAATGATGGATTATGTTTAGATAACCTATGGTAATGAACAAGAAAATAATTTACAGGGTGGTCTTTATTATGTAATTTTCCAGTATTTTGGTCAGAAATAAACAAAGAGCTGCCTTGATGGTCTTGTAATAATTGGCGTATGTTGGAGATGGAGTTGGAATTGTGCCCGGTGGATGGCGATAGGCTCACCCCCTATCCCATGGGTCCTAAACATAACAGGTGAAGTGTGAGTGTTATACACCTCTGCCACTCCCCTCTGGATAGTATAAGTGTGATGTGGTGACGAAATTTTGCCAAAATCCTTTTGATCAAATGGTAGGATTACCAGTATTATATTATTGAATTACGAGTCTCATAATACGAAAATATTTATGGTACTTTGCACAGAAAATAATATTATTGTGTAAAAATTTAATTACAATATGTTTTAGGACCAATTTTGAACAGGTAATAATGTTTTACAGTAAAAAAAATCTTACTATTTAGTAAGTTTTACATTAAAAAAATGTTTAAAGCGCTCGCCGATTGCCGGTCATATGACAAAATGACGTAATGTTATTTTCCTAAATGATATTTTGCCAAATGCAAACTATGGTAATGTTTTTTTTCGAAATGTTGGATTGGTCCGATGAAAAATTTCGAAAATTTGTTTGGGTGATGAAATTTTAACTTAGTCCATTTGGTCAAACGGCAGTATCTCTAATAATATATTATTATTGAATTATGAAATGAAATGAAACTTATTTACATAACATTACATCATGAATGAGAAGAGGCAATTATAATAATAGTATTGTTAACCAAACAAAACGTAAATAGCTTATTCTTCCTTGTTTGTATCAGTTATTCTCTGCTTAGTTTGGGACTAGATGGCGTTGTGTGTATGTTGTGTAAAAATGAATAAAAAATAGTATGTCTCGGGAATAGTGATTATTTTAAACTGTTATGCAGTTAGTCGTTGCCGTTACCGGAGTTATTCGTAGTGCGGGTGTAGTTTTTTAAAGGCAAAAAATAAAAAAAAACAATGTGAAAAAAACATCCTGTATACATTAAAATTAACGAGTATCGCATATAATTTATTTACATAGATATAAATATAGCTAATCAATAGATTTATTACATTTCTGTTTGTCAATAATTATATTATAGCAATGTCATGGACGTTGTTAATAGTGCCACACACAGCTTTGGCGGTCGAGCTCTTGTCAACAAGCTCAATGGAGGACGGTACTTCACATCACGCCTATTATACCCAGAAGGGTGTGACAGAGGTTTATAGAACCCTCATAATAATATCTCATGTGACAAGGGTATGTTTAGTTTAGTTTAGTTTTCTTGGGCGGTATCCGCACTTAGTCCTAATATGGGACCGTTGTGCGTAAAGGTTTCCGGTTTACTCTAACGGCCAACTTGGGAACGGAGCCTGTTTAATGCCTTCCATTGTGGCCAGGGTAAATTGCTGCCTGAGGGTAGATTCTCTTTCTGAAGTATCAGTGGTATAATATTAACAAAACGTTATTAATAGACAAATAATAAACATTAATTTTAAGGAAAATGCCAAGAATTTCAGACAACCGCGAGACAATTTGTGGTTAGAGATTTTAATTACATTAAAGTCTTTTCCTTATCATAAAATTAAATGGTTTCCTTATCAAAATCCTTTAAATATAAGGTTGTCATATTTACAGACCATTATTCTTGGACAAATCCAAGGTCCATCCATCAGGTTCTTCTTCTTCTTTTCGTGTCAATATTTCTATTTATATAGTTTTAGACCAATAGGATGCGACTAAGATGCCTTTTTGGTTAGCTTGCATAAGGTCTTTTAGGGTACAGGGGGTAGGAAGTAATGGGCAGGACAACAAATGGACCATATTTCGGATGGGCGATCCACATTCGCAACTAGTGTTGGATGTATTTGTGAATCCCCACTTGGCCATGTTGTCTTTGCAGCGACCAACTTGGGTTCGTAGACGGTTTAAGGACTTCCAGATCGGCCACAAAGATTCATTTCCAGGTGGCAGAGTGTCCATCTGGTAACCCTATTTAAATATATAGTTAGTCTAATCTGGAAAAATGGGGTATTATTGGACCAGAACAGACACAGTGCGATCGTGGTGCACCTCAGCAAACAATGACTCACTTACTTGAGTGCCCCAATTGCCCTCATAGCTGCTCGGTTGCATGAGCTAAACAAGGCTACAGACGGGCGGGGCGTCATATAAAAAATTTGACCATTGAAACGAAAAGAAGAATATATAGCTTTAATATAATAAAGGTCAAGTATTTCCATGAAATGTATTCTTTATTGAATTATAACGCTTGCTGCTGCGTCAATATGGCTAATTAATGTAAAGCTTCAATTCTAATATTTTTTTTTTATTTAATTAAAATAATTAATATATTTTCTATTATTCTCTTATATAAATATATATTTTAATATCTAATATCATATTATCTTATAAACTATATATAAATCTTATTGACCATAGTGTCAATACATAGGTGCTATCTGAAAATCAGCGCTGTAGTATTTAAACGGTAGCAATTGCTGAGATAGTCTCCTTTTTGGTCTCATACAGGAGTGTTCCACTTGTTTACCATGCCTATTATGTGCTTATTTTTAATTTTATTGTTCTATTTTGTTTAAGTTCACTTTTGCATGCCTTATTTTTACCATTGTACTCCTTTTATGAGTCTAATTAAATGCTTTTCCTTTCTTTCTTTCTAATTCTAGTTAAAACCTCATTATTTTATTTTCTTTATTTATTTACGTTATACGTTACTGTTCCGCTCCCGTCGCGTTTAATGCGTATATGAATGCGCGTAATATGAATGCTTCCAAATGAATGATAATATTAGCATCTTCCAAAGTTATCCCTACGCTTAAAAATACACTTGAAATTCTAAAAATAACTTGAAAGTAGCATATGGTTCAAATCATTTGTTATTTATTTTTGGATACAAAGAGAGGGGTGTTTTTTGTCTCGAAAGATTCCTGTTTTTAATTTGTCTGCTTGTTCCGGTACCGAAATTGTATTTTCAGCTTTTGAGCAGATAAGATAACATCACGGCAAATCTTACCCAGGATTTATTTAGGTCCCAAAAGTCAAAGTCAAAGTGGTTTATTCGCAAGAAAAGTGGTACGACTTAGGTGTTATATACATTTATAAAAGTTTTATACAATTCACCAGATCTGGCATGCAAATATTAGGGTACAACAACAGAAAAAGTAAAATAAAAATGAAAACAATTACACACAAAATAGAACACACAATTAAAATCTAACGTTGAAAAACTCATTAATAGAGTAGAAGCAATGTTGCACCAACCATGGCTTTAAAACCCTTCTCATTTTCACGAGGGGTAGTTCTACCAGGGTATTTTGTTAAAAACTTTTATGCACATTACATAGCTATTGTTTTGGAAGAGAGTAGTTCTACAAGTTGGCATTATTAACCTTGTTGGATCTCTTCTACCTATGATGGAAACATCTCGTGCATTAACAAATTCATTTTGTAGGTAAGTTGATAGGTTAATAGGAAAAGTTAATAGGTATCTCATAGGTAAGCGTGCTCCACCGTAGACCGCATCATCACTTACCATCAGGTGAGATCGTGGTCAAACGCGTGCCTAAGCATCATAAAAAAAAAATTGGTAATCCTATCGTCATCTACAATGGCATAATTCAAAAGTTATATTTTAGCTCCACGTTATAGCACGGTGGGCCTAGCGTTATCTACCGGCCGCAACTCCGATTCCGTGCTACTAAAGAGAATTGCCAGACGGTAGATAATATTCCTAATAACCAGGGCTCGGAATTAGGTAGAGTTTTTCATGTACTTACACTGATTTCATACAGCGAAAGAATAAAATGGATATGCCTCAAATCCCGAGATTAATTTTAAAGAGCAGATAAAAATCCCATGATTTTTTAAATAAAAAGTTATTTACTTTTTTACACAATTTAAACTACTGCACGCGCGACTAAATATTTTAATTCTCACAAAATTTATACAGTAATGTCGGAAGCGAACTCTTCAAATCTTACTGGTAATTAATCGGACAAGGAAAATGATTCTGATGGGCCGTTTGAATAAGCAAAACCTCACGAGTCTAGGCTAGAAGCAAAAGTATTTGCTCGTATTTATAAAAAAGGCGAAATATGCGTATGAGAATTTACTACAGACTTTCAACAATTTGTATTGTGAATTAATGTAAACTAATAAAAAAATATGTTAATTATCTTTGTTTTATTTGTCTATCACTGAGGTTATTATTATTATTTATTCGTAATATTTTTGGCCACACGGGATTGTCCATTAGAAATCCCGGAAAGGTCCACATTAATATCAACATTTCGATGCAAGTACATAAAAAACTCTACCTAATTCCGAGCCCTGCTAATAACAGATTTCTTGGCCTGGGCATCTAATCCGAGTCTTCATAGCGAACAGTCACATACACCTAGTTTAATTAGCCTCGTTCGTTGGTGTAGTGACTTAGTTAGTACACCAACGAGGCTAATTCTAAATATCAAGTAATATGTAACAGCATATTACGTTATATCTCTATCTTTAATTTACTAAGGAAATTACCGGAACGGATACATAAACTTTTGAGTTTCTTTTTAGGGTACCGTACCTCACGAGGAAAAAACGGAACCCTTATAGGATCACTCGTTTGTCCGTCTGTCACAACCCTTTTACTCCGAAACGCGTAAAGCTACAGTGCTGAAATTAATATCATAATATACGTTGATCAACGTTTCCTTTATTTCTTAAATAGGTAGGTCCACAAGCTACCGACAATGCTATACATTTCCAGTAAAGCTGGTCTCGCATAGTACGGGAAGCCTGTAGCCTATACAACGCAAGACCATCTTATTCTAGAAATGTATAGGTTATATCGTTAGTCCTGTGTACGTGAGCTACACACAGCAAATAAACGAACATAATACATTTAAAAAAAATGCGACTAGGAAGGCCTAAAAGGAGAAGGTCGTCCCGACTTGGATGCATTTCAGAACGATTGGCCAAAGATAGCTAATAGCAGAAAGACTTGGAAGTTATTGGCAGAGGCCTTTGCCTAGCAGTGGGACAACGCCGTAGGTAGGGTTGCCAGATCGATTCTTCCTGTTATCGGGATCAATAACCGATTTTTCGGGATTTTAGGGCTTTCGTCGGGTGAAATAAAAAAATAAGTTAATAATATTAATTATACATAATATATTAAGTATACAAACATATTTTTGCATTGCACTGCATATAAGAAAAAAAAACATAGGTAGTAGGTATTTGTGACACATAAGATAAGAACCGAATGAGCATGTTTATTGTTTTTGTTCTTGCCATGTTCTTGCCATAAGTATTTGTCATTTTTTTTTACCGCGTTTTACAACTTTTGAGCTTTATCGCTATTCAAAAAGGTCTTAAATTTTAAGCAATTTTCGTCAAAATTCAAACGAATTATTAATTCCGCCTTTATTATGAGCATGGATTTACCATGCTCATTCGGTTCCTTTCTTTTGAGTATAAATTATTAAGTATACTGAAAACGCGTTCTCAGTAAGCGTTACTTACTGGAATTGAAAATATAAAACATACAATTTTGGTTAAATTTTTAACTTCTTATAAAATATGCCCATAGCTTATCATTTGTCATTTTAGTTTTTTTTTCGGGAGATTATTTGCTTTGTCGGGAGTCGGGAGGACATACAAAAATTCGGGAGAATCCCGCCAATTCCCGACCGTCTGGCAACCCTAGCCGTAGGCTAGACAAAAAACCGACTTTTGATTATTCTAAAATCGCTCAATAACGTTAAAGGTCGGTCTGAAGTAGGTGCTAGATATTTTGTTTAATTATTTATGGATAGAATATTACTGGTAATACAGAATGTGTAGCTGTTGGTACAATGGGCCAATTAGTTAGGTATGCAGGCCAAAAACTGTCAGGTCATAGTGACGAATGACTATACTAGATAAGCATATGTGAGTAGCATATTTTTATATTTGAGTGCACTGGCGTAGCGGTTAAAGCGGTCGCCTTGCCGTTTTCAACCACGCTAGTGTTGTGGGTTCGACCCCCACATGGGACATATCTTTGTGTAATCGCAAAGATTTGTTCTGACTCAGGATGTGATCTGTGTGTGTGAAATCTATCCCTGCCACACAGGACTTATTCCTATACTCTGTCCATTCCTTTATTTTCTTTTTGACAGATCACGCCTAAGAATTACCGTTTTTTTTGTCAGATTAATGTACTACAATAATAATGTACTTTATTGACAAGTGACACTTTTTAGGGAAGTTCACTGTTTGTAACAAACAACCACAGACTATAAATCAAATCGTGAAATGAAATAAATCGATCATTATGAAAAAGAATAATTTGATTTTTTTTTGTGTATTGTCTGTATTTTTTATAAATAATAATAATAATAATAGCAGCCCTGTCTTTAATACATGTCCCACTGCTGGGCTCGGGCCTCTTCTCATGATGAGAAGGGTTAGGCCATAGTCCACCACGCTGGCCAAGTGCGGATTGGTAGACTTCACACACCCTCGAGCACTTATTAGGCACTCTCAGGCATGCAGGTTTCCTCACGATGTTTTCCTTCACCGTTAGCGAGCGATAATTTATATGATAAATACACACATATCTTCGAAAAGACGAGAGGTGTGTGCCGTGGGTTCGAACCCGAGACCTTTGACTTCGCAGTCCTACGGTCTCCCACTCGGCTATCGCTGCTGATTTTTTATAAAAAAAGAATATAATAATAGTATCATCTCAGTCGAAATCTTGGAATGACATATCAAAATGTAAAAACATAGGTAACTAGGAAACCGTCATAGACTAAGTATGTGACATTATTATTATTTTGTATATTATTTCATCTAATAAAAACTTCTAATAAACGAATAATTAATAATGAACTAAAACCATTCCGATGTAATTAATCGATTGAAAGTTCTTCTTAGACAACATCGATTATGATTTCAAATCGAATCAGTAACGAGTGACGGCATCCCTAAATGTAATCTGTCAAAAAGAAAATAAAGGAATGGACAGAGTATAGTGCGGGATCGTTTTTTAAAAAAAAAAAAAAGAAAAGACAAAAAAAATAATAATTAAGAAGTGTAAAATACACACTTTTAGGTAGGTATGTAACTATAACTCGTGTAATCATATCACTAACACGTTGAAGTTTGTGTGTAGTGTCACAAGACACGCTCACAAAAATTTTCCCTTCATTGTGCAGCATGGCAGTATGGCACAGCAATCAAAAACTCATTTGTATGGAAGTAAAAGTGCTTGCATCGTGTATGCGTGAGTGAAGGTAGAAAATTAGATGGCGACAGCATCATCTGCCGAGTCTTTTCCTAATTACAGTGGGATCGGTTTTTAGTCTAACGATTTTAGTGAATAAGAATAGATTTGCATGGCACATTATAGAGAAATAAAAACAATTTTTTTTTATTAAAACAGACGTGAGTTTGTAACATTATTCAAATTATGAAATACGGGTGTTACTCACGTAATGTTGGTCTGTTTAGTCGACCGCGGTTTCGCCTATACGTCTAGACAAATTGCAAATAGTGGCCACTTATTGGACCAATAAATTTTGACTCAGCCATCGACACGACGAAGAAGAAGATGTAGAAAGTATTTACGATGACTTAGAAGTTCTTGTCCTGCATACCTAGCTCGTTGGCCCACTGTACATACAAGTAAAAGTGTTCGTGTCGTGTGATGCGCGTGAGTGAATTTATTGAAGTGATTATATCCGTTATATTTACCGGAACGATTTTTTACACATACACATAACATCACGCCTATATTACCCAGAAGGGTGTGGCAGAGGTGTACAACACTCACAATTCATCTGCTTTTTTTTTCTTAAACTAAATGACCTCCTTACTAGAAATAACTCCTTTGTCGCGGGGTGATCACAAACATACATGTCACACACACGAACACACCCAGAGTCAGAACAAATCTTTCCCATCCTCCAGGCCCGATTCTAACTCAAGGTACTATTGAGACTTTCTAATTTTAAAGCGGCCGTGGCGCAATGGATAAGGCATCGGTCTTACGATCGAGAGGTCGTGGGTTCGAGTCCTAGCCATTACACCACGGACGTAAACTTCCTCCTAACACAAGCGAATTAAGCTTAGTTGGAAGGGGTTAACAAGAATACTAGTAATTTGTATTTGCAAATTGCTAGTAAGCTTTTTTTTAAAACAAAAAATAAAATAAAACAAAAAAAACCCAAATAACTCCTTCGTCCCTTTTGGAAATCGAACTCGAGAACTCACGGTGAGAGATCGCATAACCACTATACCAACGAGTCAACGAGGCAGTTAGACTTAACCAAATATTGCAGTTGCCATTATGCCTCATTTGACAGTAATTTTAGGGTCTAATTTCACTATCAAATCACACAATAAAGCAAGTACTATTTAACAGTAGGTGAAAAGTGGGACTATTAAAATTGTCTCTCAGTTCGTAACAAAAGTTCTACCACCAGCATAGAGGTTTCTAATAACATATTATCGTTAGTTTTTCTGACACTTTCGACATTATTTGCTGTATCGACGTGAATCGACACACAATAGAAACAAGCGCATGTTCATCACGCTACACCATGTTTGTTTTGAAAGCATCAGTATTTTATGTAGACGAGTGTCATTTCCTGGTTATTGAAATAAGATGGCATGCATGCAATGAGATAAAAATATAATATTCTACTATATAGCATAACATATTCACGCTTATAAGAAGGGTACGGCAGAGGTGTACAACACCCACACTTCACCTGTTATGTTTAGGTCCCATGGGATAGGAGGTTAGCCTAGCGCCATCCACCGGACACTATTTCAACTCCGTGCTGCTATTGTAAATTTCCTAACGGAAAGTGCCGGGCATCGAACCGGAGACCTCGCCGTGAGAGGCGCATAGCCTAACCACTAGACCATCGAGGCAGTATTCTACTAATTCTAGTTATATTGATTTAGTAAGCAGTTCGATATCGATCCATTTACAATAAGTTTGTCTGCGGCAAGAAGACGGTGGAGTCTTGAATCTTTTAAATGAGCGGTGTATCATATTTTTTTTTTTATGTTATGTTATATTTCTATTTCATTTTTATTTTATTTTTTTCATTTTAATCGAGCACTAATTATAAGGTTATGAGCAAGCGATGTTTGCATTAGTTTTGTTCGCAACAAATTGTTATACAGTCTGTCACTAGAAGCGAAAACTTGTTATTGGCTTTATAGTTCCAAAACTTATTGTTATTTAAGTTATACTAGCTGTAAGTTTTTCATATGATAAATAAATAAATAAATATATATATATTATAAAATCATGCGAAAGTTTGTGAATATGGGTGCGTGTGTGTTTGTAACTCTTACACACAAAAACTACCGGGTCTATTTTGATGATATTTGGCAATGTTTTTCAACATTTCAATCCCCTAAACACATTTATGTTCTGACAGCTCATTGCAAATTCACACGAAAAATTGTACAAATGATTTTAACAGCTGTGTCAATAGGAATAGATGACTGTATTTAACTAAAATAACATAACATCACGCCTATATTGTCCAGAAAGGTATGGCAAAGGACGGAAGAGAATAACACCCACATTTCACCTGTTATGTTTAGGTGCCATGGGAAGCCTATCGCCATCTACCGGGTACATTTCCAACCCCGTGCAGCTATTGTAAGTTAAACGATTTAAGTTAGACGATTTCACAGGGCCTTTCTTGATTTATTTATTTACTTTAAGGAAAACATACAGCATTATTAGTACAGATAGTATAGTGACATAAATTGAAACAGAAAGCCAACAAAGTTTTCCCAAAACATTATACATAGTGTGAACAAATCGAAAAGAAAGAAATAACATAACATTTTATATGATTACTAATATTACAAGAACTGTAATATTAGTCACGAAATGACGTATCATACAGTTGAGAAATTTAGGGTGCCGGTAAGAGGCGACCGTAGCTGGATGGCTAAGAGCGACTGCCCGGTGTGCAGTAAGGTCGCAGGTTCAAATCCTGCCGGTCCCATATCTTTTTCAACTGTTTCTTAGTATAATTTGCTAAGCATAGCTAAATGCTATAAAAATAATCAAAGTTAAAATATCGTACACGTTTATTCGTTACAACATTTGTGCTGAATGTAACTTCGCCATGTTGGTTTGTATCCTACCTAAGATAGGAACAAATGGATGAACGCGAAGTCACGAAATGACGTATCATACAGTTGAGAAATTTAGGGTGCCGGTAAGAGGCGACCGTAGCTGGATGACTAAGAGCGACTGCCCGGTGTGCAGTAAGGTCGCAGGTTCAAATCCTGCCGGTCCCATATCTTTTTCAACTGTTTCTTAGTATTACAAGAACTGTTATAATATGTATATATATATTTTAGATTTAAAGTTTCAACATTAATTACATAAATACTATTTAGAAAAATTATGAATGGAATGAACATGCGATTGCTTTTACAGAGTTGATATAAGTTACTTGCTTTTTGCTAAAAACATATATGTGGTTGTATGTGTTGATGATCCCAGCTATCCAGATTTCATTTAAGAAAGGTTGGGTTAGGACGAGACATGAACAGAGTCGCCGCGGCGGGCCCAGCGGATGTAAGATCGATCCAGGGCTCGCCGACCTACCATCTTTTGGCGACGCATGACACTCCGCGGGGTTTAAGTGGGTATACCCGTGCCGTTTACCATCTGTAGGCACCGGGAGTCCCACATAACACGTATGCATAATGCATTTCCCCGCGAAATAAAAAAAAAAAGGACGAGACATGAACAACAGCACGGGCGTTGTCATGTGTTCAAAGTTACTTCCCGCGCATTCCTTCCTGTCGCTTTTTGTCTAAGCCCTGTCTCTTCTGTATATATGTTTTCGAATTGGGCGCAATCGTCGAAGCTACATGCATGCCCGTGTCTTGTCGCCGCCCCTTATTTTCTGTATGTCATAAGTATTTTAATATAAGTGTAGTAAATTGTTTGCACCTATGAATGTCAAAATTCACCCAAACTGTCAAAAATGCATATATAAGGCAAAATACATAATTTCTGTATTTATATGTGTAAAAGATAAAGATAAATTTGGATTTTTACATTAGATATAACGCCAGAAGCAATTACACTATCCAATGGTCCCAATGACAAGGCCAAATACACACATTCACTCACTCAAGCACACCCAGTTTCAGAACAAATATTTGCGAATTACACAAAGATTTGTCCCATGCGGGGATCGAACCCACAACACCAGTGCATTTATACAATTATAGTCTATTCTATTCTATTCAGTGCAGTGGAGATCGACCGCTTAAACCACTACACCACACGTGCAGACAAATAGCACGTGTAGGTGGTGATGTTTCATATAAAATAGACAACTAAGCTGTTCTATCTACTTCTACCTTTCTCTGGATCAGACCATGTACGCCCAGGCGTACCTATAGCTTGCAATACGGTAGGCGTCATGCAGCCTGCAAGCAGCTAAGCGTACGCCATGCTGCTGCGCCGTGGACACAGTTTGACAGTCTTGTATAAAAACTGCACGCAGGCGTACTCCGAGCATATTCTGACGAACGCGCGTCGTACGCTTCCTTCAGTAGGCCTAAGGTGACAAATACTTCTGGGATTTCCAAGCACACGTCCTCTTTGGATCACCTCCAATATAAATGCAATCAAATCATCTAGCATTGCCGTTTATGGTAAGAAGGTTAGTAGTATAATAGAGGTATGAGACCAAATTCTCTGTCACGAACGAATCATTCCTATCGTTTATAACTTTATATCTTTACTAGCTATTGCCCGCGACTTCGTCCGCGTGGAATTCGTTATATCAAGTAGTAGCTGCTCCCGCGCTTTGCCCGCTTTAAATCTTACTGCTCTGTTCCCATGGAGATAAGCGTCATCTACATATTATATAAAAATGAAACCCGTTTTTCGTTGTCACGACATAGCATGAAAACGGCTTGACCGTCAGCTATACAAAATAAAGTAGTGCATCAAATTTACGCTAAGGCGGTACGAAGTTCGCCGGGTCAGCTAGTGTTAAATATTTTAAAACATGTATTGATAGTTAGACTATTAAACACAAAAATAATTATTTAAATTCCATCGGTAGTAACCGAGATTGGCGCTAACAAACAAACAAACCAACCTTCTCCCGCGGTTTCAGTACATCAATATAAAGTAGCCTATGTTACGCGCCTTAAAGTCAGTTACCTGCATCTAAAAATTTATCAAAACCGGCCCAGCCGTTTAGAATATTAGCCGATACAAACCAATCGACAGACATACGGACAGACAGGCAGACAGGCAAAACATAAAACTGTATTCTAGACACGAGATTTTATAAGAGTTTTAAGACACTAGTTAGAAAGCATTATTATACCAAAATTCAGCTTATTATTTGGACAACCTGATAGCGGAGTCAATACTGCAACTGTCCGGTTAGCAGAGCCAAGACAAATCTTTGTGTGCATGAACATAGAGGTTTGTCTTGGTCTGGGTGTTTCTATGAATAATAAGTATGTATTTACAAAAGGTGAAGTATATATATATATATATTAGTATCAGTTATTCTAGCACCCATAGAAGAAGCTCGGCTTAGTTTTGAACGGCTTAGTGTGAAAGTATATTTATTTATTATATCTCATTCCTAGGCTACCTGCCTTCTTCATTCCTGTCTAAAACTACCTTTCTGTAAATCTTTTACACTAATGTCCATGCAAAGGTTGCCTGGAAGAAATCGCGTTAAGCGATAAGGCCGCCCTTTGTGCATAATATTGTTATTGAAACTTTCGTACAGAATGTATTTCCTATGTCTTATGCACAAATAAAGTTATTATATATCTATCTGCCTGTATACGTACCCAATGAAATCGAGAAAATACTCGGAGAATTATACGTTCCTATCCGTAAAAGCGATTGGTAACCTTTAATTAAATATTATACACACAGCCGGCGCAGGTGTTACATACATCGATAGTATTAAAAAAGTATGAGTAACTTATTGTAAGCAGCAAACGAGTTCACATTCCTAGTATTGTATTACCTCGATGGCCTAGTGGTTAGCGTATGCGCCTGTCACCGCGAGGTCTCGGGTTCGATTCGCGGGTCGGGCAAAGTAATTGCAGCACGGAGTTGGAATTGTGGCCGGTGGATGGCCATAGGCTTACCCCTATCCCATGGGATATAAACTTAACAGGTGAAGTGTGGGTGTTGTACACCTCTGTCACATCCTTCTGAGTAATATAGGCGTGATGTTAAGCTATGCTATGTATTTGTACTTAACAAACTACATTTTTCTTTTTTTTATAAAATATTAAAGTTGAAATCTCATCATCATCTATGTGATGTACATAAATTTGGATTTTTTACATTAGATAGAACGCCAGGAGCAATTACACTATCCAATGGTCCCAATGACAAGGCCAAATACACACATTCACTCACACAAGCACACCCAGTCTCGGAACAAATCTTTGTGAATCACACAAAGATTTGTCCCATGTGGGGATCGAACCCACAACACCACACGTGCAGACAAAGGTTAAGGTCGGCTTCTAGTCTAACGGATTTAGCGCAATCAGTATTTTTCGTGGAGCGACTGCCACCAAACTGCCACAACAAAAATTTTCAAAAATTTATAATATTTTTTCTGAAACTCCTAAATTAAACATTTGGTCGGCCCGCGAATAGAACCCAACATTACCCGCTCAGTAGCCAGTACGCCAATCATTAGACAAACGCGGCAATACATGAATACGAACACAAAAAGTGTATTCCGCATCGCTCGCCACTTTCGCTAACATCGATTCTTCGCTAATTACTAATTATACATTATTATTGAGAATACGGGTTTTCACGTTACTTTAGCCGGGATATGCCGACTAGTTATACTAGACGAGACGTCGCGCGGAGGCGAAGACACGCGATTAATAGCCCAGTTGATGAATCTACGAACTAGATTCGAAACTAGTCGGCATATCCCGGCTAAAATAACGTGAGTAACCCGTATCCTCAATAATAATGTGTTCACCTCACGTCGGTTTTAATAATATTAACTAATTATACGTTAATAACAGATTAATTAACTCTCAGAAACAATGCATTCCCAAGTAGCACAGAAGTGCTGAATAGTAGCTGAATCACTGTTCACAATGGAATCTTCAGCTGAATTAACCTGCTGAATAAGAGCGTTAGAGGCGCCTACTCAGCTGATATAACTCTGATTTGGGCACAAATTAATCAGCTATTAGCTGAATAATGTAGATGGTTGCACTATATCAGCGTTATATGAGCATTAATAAAGGTAACAGTCGCCCCAACAGTTGAATAAGGACTGATTAACAGGGTATGTGTTACCTTTTATACGCCACAAGGGCTGAATAATAGAGTACTTTTTACCTATTTTTCAGCACAAAATACACTCCAGGATAGTAGTAACTTTATTATGGAACTGACAATTCACAAGTGGTATTATTGTGAATAATTTTCACCCTATTACTTATTAATATTTTGTAAGAACCATTTTGTAAAGTGTTTGTGGGAAATATTAGGCTAATGTTTGTTATCGATAAATAAAACTTTGTTTTTCCTCCATATCCATGAAATTCGAATGGGAAAGATAGTTTATTGTCAAATACTATATAATTATAGGCGAAAATTTTCACGCGCTCTCAAAATATCACTGTTTACTCGAAAATTATAGTTTAAAATAGGTTGATGATATAATTATAAAAAAAATAAGTCTTTTTTTTCCTTTGTAATTTGACAATGAGCTGTTTACGTATACAATCATTACATTTTCTATTCAAATTCTGTTGTTATCTTCGTTGACTAAACAAAAACAAATTGTAAATTATATTGTTTACATAGGTTATAATCTAAAAAATGGCAGACAAGCAATGTGTACCGTATTAACCATAATCAAACGGCATGAGCTGTTTAAGTGTCCACTCGTGGTACATAAATCAGTAACGAACTGTTACGAGTGGTTCTTGTGTTACACAAGTCAGCTACAGATTCATGTAAAGCTTGATAGTGGGTAACATGTATGCAAATAACTGTAGGTAATCATCAGTGAACTTTGAAGTAATTTTAGGGATCCGCGGATGAAAAATTAAACAAGGATTAAATGGAATTTTTATTTATTCTTCAACCGTTTTTTACAATATTTAAAACACATTTTTTGACACTTCGAATTGTCTTTAAAGTAAATTTATTGATAGTTTTTGACAGATCCTTTAAAGCTGTGTGTGCAATATTTTTTCAATGGCCCATTTTCTTATATTTTCTCGATTTTTTTCTTTTTTATCATTTTTATCACGACATACAATGTCACTGTCTGAACTTGCAGAATAGTTAGATCTATCTGCCCATCTATATTCATTGTCATTACTGCACAATACGTTATCACTATATACTATACGCTGTATACTTGAAGAGTATTGTCCATCTAAATTTGCACGTGCTTTTACACCAACATTTTCGGATACGGAACCCTCCCGTTCTAAACAATATTTTATTAAACGATGCGATTAGTATAGACAGTACGTACTACCTACGAAGCGCTGAATAAAGAAGTCTTCAAGGTCTTATTTAACGGCACTAGTAGAGTAATTGTCAACGATTGTACAAGTATTCAGCTCAAAGGAGGTTATGGGTAATATGTGAGCTAATATAGAGCAGATTGCTTTAACATAGCATATAATAATGTTCACCCATAGTGATCATGTGGGCTTTATAAGAGCTTTTATACGATTGCTTGTAACAAGCTGATTAACATTACACAAAATCCACTTTGTGCAACAAAAGGCATTATATCTTTGTTATTTGAAGCCACAGAATAACTGATTACATTATAGTAGCTCACGTGATCTTTCTTAAAATGCAAGTGATCTAAGGGTACACTTGTGGTCTTCAATTCAGAATATAGCTAAGTTAAAGTCCACAAAAATCCTTTAAACTGCTAAAGCTGTATAATGCTGTTGATGTTACCTATATTAACGCTGCAAGCGTTACAGTGTGGTCTCCGTGACGCATAATAACGTTCTTATTCAGGTGAAAGCTCACTTTTCACCTATTGCAGGTCGAGTGTACTGTAATAACTCTTCATAAGTGCTAAAGTTACCGATGTTACCTCTTGTGACATCTTATAATGCAGTTTTGTGCTATTTGGGTTATATTCCATGTTTCAGGCTTTATATAATGGTATAAACTGGTATACATAGATGCTGGCATATAACTTAAACACAATAATATTATTATGACAAAAAAATAAACCGAATTCAATGACAAAACATGCACTAGTAAGTAAGAAATACTTAAGTAATATTCAACGTCTCGCCTTACCGGTGTATGTCTTGAAAGAATACAGTAAACGGCCTTAAGGTGCCTATAATTAAAGAATTATTCCCGTACTCCTAACCGTTGAGGAGCTGTCCCTTCTAGTAGCTTAGTAACATTAAATGCTGACTGCTCGATGCAAATATCCGAGTAGCTTTAGGTAATATACGAAAAACAATATAGAAACCTTTAAAATTTTAAGGTTGCCCTCGATTTCTCTAGGATCCCGTCATCAGATCGTGTCCAGATGAAAATGGGACCACTTGACAAGTATACCCTTTCAAACAAAAATGATTTCTCAAATCGGTAATATAAAGAGTACATGCCAGTCCCGTCGGACTATACACAAGTAATAACTTAACTAAATCGTAACATAACAAACATGTAAATACTGATAGCAGCTTCAGAACTAGGTGCAGACAATATATGATGAAACATCCTTATATTTATTTATTTATTTAAACTTTATGCACTTAAATGTACAAAGGCGGACTTAATACTAAAAGTATTCTCTACCAGTCAACCTTTGGGTGATGCAGAGATGTAGATAGTAGGTGCAGTTTTAAACACGCATCTATGTATACCAGTTTATACCATTATATAAAGCCTGAAACATGGAATATAACCCAAATAGCACAAAACTGCATTATAAGATGTCACAAGAGGTAACATCGGTAACTTTAGCACTTATGAAGAGTTATTACAGTACACTCGACCTGCAATAGGTGAAAAGTGAGCTTTCACCTGAATAAGAACGTTATTATGCGTCACGGAGACCACACTGTAACGCTTGCAGCGTTAATATAGGTAACATCAACAGCATTATACAGCTTTAGCAGTTTAAAGGATTTTTGTGGACTTTAACTTATATCTTGTATATTTAAATTTAATGCCTTTAATAATTTTCCTCTGGCAGATTGGAACCTGGTGCATTCCGTCAATAGGTGTGATACGTCCTCTATTGTTCCACACACTTCGCAATTAGGTGAATTGGTCTTCTTCATTAAGAAGCCAAACTTTTTTTTTTTTTTTTGTATTTTTTTACTATTTTTATTACCCATAATTTATTATAGTTTAAAGCTACTCGATGATTTGATGGTGTTCTAGAAGATATTTTTACGATAATAATGTCAATTTTTTCCTTAAACTATCCACTATTCAAGAAAACTTGATTAGTTTTATCAGTTTTACCTTGACTATTAATTAAAACCTTAGGAATAACCAAGGTTACTGCCCACCTATGATAACAACAATTTTTATATGAAAATACAAGCTTCCGTTCACGGTTTTGCCTGCGTACGTCGATAATAAGTAGGATCTAAGTTTATCCGGGTTCTTTTTGATGCAAATTTTCATAAAAAAAAACCCGGTAGTAGAAGTCCATACGTGAACACATACGACCACATTTTAGTGCTTGATAAGAGCGATTTGACAAACGTGATAATTTAAAAGTAGCTTACTCAGGTTTTGAACTATCTCCATATCAATTTTTATCAAGAGCGGTTCAGCAGTTCAGCCGTAGAAGCGTAACAAACAGACAGATAGACAGAGTTACTGTCGCATTTATAATAGAGCATAAAAATAAAGAAGAGAGAAAGAAACATGTTTTATTCCGACAAAAAGAGCAGTCAAACAAACTTAAAATACTAAACAATCCAATTTGTCAGAAATTGTCACCATCTCAGCCATAATCTGCAGTGCAACAAAGTCCTGCAGCGGTGATTTTCTGATGGAGCAAGAGAGAGGACGTACGGTATCAAATAAAAAAAAAATAACTTAATCTAAAGGACATACATAAATCAATTAAGAAAAACAAAAACCTATTGAATGTATGATCTAAATTTTAAATCAACTAACAATAAAAAACAGAGGCAACAGAAATAATAAATAATATATAATATATATAAGGTGTAAGGATTAGTTAGGGAGTTAAAATTGTAGGATTAGGATCCCTCTCTCTATCTGCCCGACTATGTATCCCACATGGTCTTTACTATGGCATGGTGGTGGGATGAGTCTTCCCTACCTTCCGCCTGCACTTCGACATCGTCTTCACTTATCATGCTCTCTTGGGGTGCATGAAAGGAGCCTCCCCGAGTGACGTACACAAGGATTCCGTACGTCCGGCGCACCCTGGGCAATTCGCAAGTTCTCCAAAGCGAATTGGCTAATCCTTTCACCACGATGGCAAGTCAAAATAAAATTTGACTCAGCCATCGACACGACGAAGAAGAAGAATCATGCTCTCTTGTTGATACACATGGCTACGGATCCACCTACACATTTCTAGTAAAAGCTGGTCTTGCATTGCACTGGAAGCCTATACAACGGATATGGTCTCGCCATTTCCGAAAGGTATAGGTTGATTGGTAGCCATCTTTTTTTTTTATACTACGCCCACAGCGAACGAACGTGTAGTCCACCTGATGGTAAGTGGAGTACAGCCCATGGACCATCAACAATCCACAAAAGCAGATTAAAGATGCGTCGCTGCAGCTGAGGACTACGGTGTTATGCCTCATGTGCCAGTAATTTCAGGACCTAATCTCACCACCAAACCGGTACACAGTAATGGAAGCACTACTATTTGGCGGCAGGATAAAGGTGAGACGGTGGTGCTGCGGCCCTCGAGCTCATTCACAAGAGCTCTACCACCAGTAAGATCTGTACCAAGTTTCACGTAAATCCAATTAAAACATCATTAAAATGCAGCGCCGGCGCCAGATATAAGATACTAATAACGTGTTGCTATGTCACATTGACAACGTGACAAGTGACATGTAACTTTCACTTGCAATGTACTTTTGACGACCGGATGGCGGAGTGGGTAGTGCACCTGCCTGCAACGCCGAAGTCGTGGGTTCTAAACGTTTCTATGTAATATAATAAGTATGTATTTACAAAAATAAAATAAGTATTATATGTATTAGGGTCGACACACACCAAAAGCGCGTCGAAGCGCAGCGAATCGAAGCGCAGTTTCAGTGTCATATGAATTCCAACTCTATTCTCACAACCATAATACTCATTATCGCATGAGAAACTCAAACGAGTCGCGCGGATGCCCGCGGCGCCGCGGGAATTCCGGCGAATTCCATAGTAGTAGTAGCGTAGAGCTTCGATTCGCGCTTCGATTCGCTGCGCTTCGACGCGCTTTTGGTGTGTGTCGACCCTTAGTATCAGGTATTCTATTACTCATAGTACAAGCTCTGCTTAGTTTGGGACTAGATGGCGTTAAGGGGGGGGGGGGTATCAAGTGGCGCCTGTCCCCTATTAACAACATCCATCTCTTTTTCTCTCACGTGCCTTGCGTTTTCTGTCGCTCGCAACAAATTTGTCTTCAGAACTCACTAAAGAACTGTGCCTCTAAACACGCATCAACTCAATGCCGGCGCCTAACTGATATAACGACATAAATTACATGTCACACTGACAAGTGACATGTGACTTTCACTTGTACAAACTTCTACGTGATTTCTAATACGGTATTTATTCCCACGTACTTTGAATACGATAGGAAATTGGCGATTGGTAATAATGACAGCCGTTCAGGGGGAAAGTAGTGTTTTTATAGAACCGTCTCACCTTTAACCTGCCATTAAATATGGAGCTTTGAGTGCACGGGACAAATCTTTGTGTGATCCGCAAAGATTTGTTCTGACTATGGGTGTGCTTTGTGCGTATGAAATGTATGTTTGTGATCACCCCCGCGACACAGGAGTTATTGCTATACTTCAGAAAACGAAACGAGATATTTTCATGATTTACAAATATAAACCCAATTCGCAGGTCATAAAGTTTCATTACTATTGCAATTGACATTGTTTAGGACATTTTTGTCAATTTTTATTATACGAAAATCAACTTAAATTACAAAGCAATAGAATTTATATTCGTGTGATTTGTAATAACATAAATTTATCTTGTTCCGTAGGCTTTGGTATAGTACGAGCGTCGTTTTAAAAAGAAAAGCTTGTTCTACTATGTCTCGCTTGGTGGTGGGATGAAGCCCGCAAATTACTGGCACATGAGGTAGAATAAACACTGGTTTCTGTACATCATACACTTATACTAAGAAACAGTTAAAAAAATATGGGATCGGCAGGATTTAAATCACGACCGCACACCGGGCAGTCGCTATAACCAACCAGCTACGGTCGCTTCTAGTCAGGAAAAGCAAGCTGTAGGTAAAGCGACTGCCCAGTGTGCAGAAGGTCGCGGCGGGCGTCGGTTCAAATCCAGCCGGTCCCATAATTTGTCAACTGTTTCAACCATACACTAATACTCTGTCCATTCCTTTATTTTCTTTTTGACAGATTACATTTAGGGATGCCTTCACACGTTACTGATTCGATTTGAAATCATAATCAATGTTGTCTAAGAAGAACTTTCAATCGATTAATTACATCGAAATGGTTTTAGTTCATTATTAATTATTCGTTTATTAGTAGTTTTTATTAGATAAAATAAATATGCAAAATAATAATATAATAATAATGTCACATACTTAGTCTATGACGGTTTCCTAGTTACCTTTGTTTACATTTTGATATGTCATTCCAAGATATTGACTTAATTTCTTGCAAATAATTATTCATGGAATCATGATACTATTATTATATTCTTTTTCTTATAAAAAATACAGACAATACACAAAAAAAAGTCAAATTATTCTTTTTCATAATGATCGATTTATTTCATTTCACGATTTGATTTATAGTCTGTGGTTGTTTGTTACAAACAGTGAACTTCCCTAAAAAGTGTCGCTTGTCTATAAAGTACATTATTATTGAACTACAATAATAATGTACTTTATAGACAAGCGACACTTTTATCTGACAAAAAAAACGGTAATTCATAGGCGTGATCTGTCAAAAAGAAAATAAGGAATGGTCAAAGTATAATCCATTGACTACATACACCAACAATATTACTGTCAATATTTCGCACTTGGACTCGTTTTTGTATTGCTATTCTAGGCAAAGCGAAATCATAATTGCCACAAACTATTAAAGATAATCTTACACATAGAAACAAAAAATATAAACTAAAACAGCATTTTATTGAGAATATTAACAAATAAGCTTATAGCACATATAATAATTAGGTACTTGTGATGTTAACTTTTAGTCAAAAGCATTAAAAAATATACTTACAAAAAAGGAGCATACTGTTCTGCATAAAAATATTGAGGGTAAACAATAAAAGTGTAAGTGAGCGTTAGCTATGTGATGTTCTTACTAACCCGGATTCTTTTTTAAACTACCGTCGACGAATCCAAAGGTGTATAGAAAAACCTAGTTAGGTTTATATTACACTGTTAAGCATGTCATTCTTTGTATATTAATTGTATTATTAAATAAATAAATAAATAAAATTGCCAGTGTGATTGAATATGGACGATAAAAATTGCCAACATCTTTCCCGCTGTTAAAATTACCTCTATCTATCTATACCAATGTTAATTGATATCAAGTAATTCAGAAGTGAAAGAGAACATATATACAGACAGTTTTACTTGAACTTGTTATTAGAAAAATGATAATGATAGTCGAAAATTGGTGATTAAAAATAATGGTAGTAGTTTAGAAAGAAAGTATCGATGGTGGCAGAGATCTTGTGAACGAGCTCGAGGGCGGCAGCACTACCGTCTCACCTTGTAGCTGCCGCCAAATAGTAGTGTTTGCACTACTGCGTTCCAGTTTGGTGGTGAAATCAGGCACTGAAATTACTTGCACATGAGGTATAACCATAGAAATCTTAATAACTAGTCAATAGAAATGCTATCGACTATCTTTTAACACTGGGACGCATGTCGCCGGTTTTCAAATACCACTTTTTGTATTCCTGCAAACAAAATTATTCTTTTTGGCGATGACATTAAGACGACAATTCCTCAACTCGCACTTGTGTTCGATTAGACAAATGCGCTTGTATTCCTGCAAACAAAATTATTCTTTTTGCGATGACATTAAGACGACAATTCCTCAACTCGCACTTGTGTTTGACTTGACAGATGCGCGGCGACAAGGTCACGCGTCTTTGACATTTCTATTGCCTTATTATTAAGATTTCTATGGGTATAACCATAGAAATCTTAATAACTAGTCAATAGAAATGCTATCGACTATCTTTTAACACTGGGACGCATGTCGCCGTTTTTCAAATACCACTTACACATACATTTTGTATTCCTGCAAACAAAATTATTCTTTTTGCGATGACATTAAGACGACAATTCCTCAACTTGCACTTGTGTTCGACTAGACACATGCGCTTGTATTCCTGCAAACAAAATTATTCTTTTTGCGATGACATTAAGACGACAATTCCTCAACTCGCACTTGTGTTTGACTAGACACATGCGCGGCGACAAGGTCACGCGTCTTTGACATTTCTATTGCCTTATTATTAAGATTTCTATGGGTATAACACCATAGTCCTAAAATGGAGCAACGCATCTACATTCTGCTTTTTTGGATTGATGATGTTCGTGGGCTACAGTTTCTACTTACCATCAGGTGAACTGTTCATACGTTCGCAAAAAAACACGCGGTGAGCTGTCATACCAGAACTCGCCACGGATTATGGTTTACCCCCGGCATCACCACTGCACTGCCTCACGCAACGATAACCTCGGGAGAACATCATCTCCCAATCCAGGATTCACCGTCCCTGCAACTGCCGTTAATCCACCAGCAGCGAACGACGTGGGGAGGTTCCTGGCCCGCACTCGAGGTATTAATTGCCTACCAACTCGCCAGAGTTTCACGTATAGATTTTGGGCTTTTATGAGCGGGAAATATGATTGTTAGTCAGTAATCGTTAAAAGTAATATGTTAAAAAACTACAATTCAAAAGTAAGGCGTCATCTCGCAAATGACCCATCCGGCTAACGGCCGCGGCGAATGCGTTTAACCTAGAACTGCGTGGGAACCAAGTATTTGTAACAGCACTTTCTGTTGTATATACACCTACATGCTTTATTTGAGGCAATTGAAGGTGATCGTGAGGAGGCTTTGTCGAAGCAGCGTGGACCGATCGATCTTGTAGGTTTAGCAATGCCAACCGCGGTCAGCCGTGGAAGGGTGGCGAGAACGATGGCGAAATGCTCACGCCTTCAGATGGGTCATCAACATTGTAGAGTAACGGGGTGTGATGTTCCTTCATAAAGGGAGGATCCTCCGACCAGGCTCGTTGGTATTACGGGACAACTGTCCAACGGTAGCGTATTGGAAGTGGTATAATATGTACATGTGTGAACACTTCGTTATCGCGATTCAGCGCTCTTTGACATTTGTCACGTGTGTGTCACTACTTGACGTTGTCAATGTCATCCGTCATTTGTCATGTGCGCATACCGTCACAAACATAATAGGTAAAGTCTGAGTTTTATACATCTCTGTCTCACCTTGCCGGGTTATTACCCTACTGTTATATAGACTGTCTATACTTCAGACAACGAAACGAGATAATTTTCATGATTTACAATTATAAACCCAATTCACAGGCCATAAAGTTTAATTGGCTACGAGCCCGTACACTCCTCAATGTTCACCCCTAATTAGGAATTAGTGCCCGTACACTCCTTGAAAAAAGAGCAGTACCCGTTCACCCCTTAATGCAGATACATTCAAAGTACAGTCAGCAGAACAATGGTATTATAAAATAAATAAAACAAACAGTACACGGAAAAAGATTTATTTAACGAATTAGTTACGCTAATAAATATTCTAAAATAACCATTGTTAGCATTTAAAAAAAAAGTTCTTCAATAACAATAACAGTTTAAATGGTTGAGTATAATAAAATAATTTACTGTAGATATTGAATAAACATAATAATTATATATATACTAGCGGCCCGTCCCGGATTGCCACGGGTAGACATTAGATTTATTTTTAAATTTCTTAGCATTTTTTGTCTAACGGTACTTTTTCATTTGTAAAATAATTCAAATAATATAGATTATACGTAAGGGGTGTACGGGCTCGTCAAAAAATATTAAATTAATTTTGTCTTGATACACCCCTTCAAAAGGGGTGTAAAGGCTCTCCAAAAAGGGGTGAATATGCAATTTTAATCTGAGGGGTAAACATTGAGGAGTGTACGGGCTCGTAGCCGTTTAATTTCTATTGCAATTGCGATTGTTTAGGACATTTCTAACAGTTTCAATTATACGAAAATCAACTTAAATAACAAAGCAATAGAATTTATATTCGTGTGATTTGTAATAACATAAATTTATCATACTTACTGTTATCAATACAAATAAATAAATTTTAGGTGTCTGTTTTTTTAAATCCAAATAACATTTGATGACAAGACACCTATGCCAAAAATGGTTTGTAAATTATTTTGCCTGTCTGTTTGTATCGGTTAATCTTCTAAATGGCTAAACTGATTTTGATAAAATTGTATATGCAGGTAACTGACAACAAGGCGCGTAACATAGGCTACTTTTTATTGGTGTACCTACCACGCATACGAAACCGCGGGCGACAGTTAGTTTGTTTGATTAATAGAATCTCGAGAAGTACTGGTCGCATTTTAATAATTCTTTTTATGTTTGATAGTTTAACAATCCATTAAGGTTTTTTGATATATAACATTACACTAAACTCAATGGAAGCAGGGCAGTAACGTTTTACGCGGGAGCAGCTACTACTTAATATAACGAATTCCACGCGGTCGAAGTAAAAAGGTAATTCTTAAATAAATAATAAGTTTTAGGACGGTAATCAGTTGTTCCAACGAATGTTTATGTGTACCTGCCATTAACCATCAGGTGGACTACGCGTCCGTTACATACGTCACAAAAAACGGTTCTCCTCTGCCCTCGTTAGCACGTGCAAACAAATTGACATTACTACAAACTGTGTCAGTGTGTAATTGATAAATATCCAAGTAAAATAGTACTTATGTCTATGAACTAAGGTTTAATATTGTATGTACATAGGTATTGTTTCGTTTGGATAGATGATTAGTAGTTAGCTGTTAGGAGACCTGTATTTTTTTTTCATGGTCAGTCAGCCTTAGGTATATTCGTGTTGGACTTCCGATAATAAGAGCACTTCCGTACTACGACCTATTCGTCAAAACAATTTATATCATTATCATATATATCACACTACACCACGCCATCTAGTCTCAAACTAAGCAGAGCTTGTACTATGGGTACTAGAATAACTGATACTAATACATTTTTACCAATCCGCACTTGGCCAGCGTGGTGGACTATGCCCAACCCTTCTTATCATGAGGATAGGCTCGAGTTCAACATTGGGACATGTATAAGATACAGGGCTGCTATTATATACATATATATATACTTTTCTTTTAAATACTTATTATACATAGAAACACCCAGACCAAGACAAACCTCCACGTTCGTGCACACAACTATTTGTCTTGAGCGGGAATCGAACCCGTGACCTAGCGTAATTGAATTGAATTTTAGAAAAGCGCCCTATCCCTCGTTTTGTAAACCGAATCGATACTACTTCTCAATGTTCTATTAGTTTTAGCTAGCTGTGTTTGTACAATACTACTGCAAGTTAAACTTGTTGTAAGAAAGCTAGTCGGCAGGATGTAGAACCAGTCGTTCAAGGCGACTACTGAGCCGACTGTTCGGACAAACAGTTTGATATTACGATACGGGTTTGTTTGGTTGTAAACCTGAATCCAGAAGAACTCCTATACATGCTCTTAGTGGACAAAATAAATGAACCTATAATAATAGCAGCACTGTATCTAATACATGTCCCACTGCTGGGCTCGTGCCTCTTCTCATGATGAGAAGGGTTAGGCCATAGTCCACCAGGCTGGCCAAGTGCAGATTGTCGTAAAAAAATTTCGCTTCGTAGAGCCTTTCTTACATACATACTTAACAAGATCGTGCCATAAAAGTTCAAAAAATATTTATACTTTGTTTATAACAATTTTTTTACTTAAACAAAAACTTAAAAATCCAAGTAATGTTATTCAAGTAAAAAAATTGTTATAAACACATTTTTCTAGGCGTCATGCCGGATCCAATGAGCTATCGCACATAATTTTAAGAGCAGTATTTCTATTTTGTACCATTTTCAACTTGTCGACTAGACTAATACATTGGTAAATAATATGCATGTTTCGCGTTAATTCCCGTCAAAATTATAATAATAGACTAATACAGTCAAACTGCCTGACTGCTCGCAAGAGCGAGATATACGGAAAGCGTGAATTCTACACGAGTAAATGAGACAGTGGATTTTACAACCCACTAAGATTTGAGATTTTAACTTTTATATTTATAGCAGCGATAGCCGAGTGGAAGACCGTAGGACTGCGAAGTCAAAGGTCTCGGGTTCGAACCCACGGCACACACCTCTGGCAATAAATCGTTAAGATTCGTCTTTTCGAAGATGTGTGTATTTATCATATAAATTATCGCTCGCTAATGGTGAAGGAAAACATCGTGAGGAAACCTACATGCCTGAGAGTGCCTAAATAAAAGTGCTCAAGGGAGTGTGAAGTCTACCAATCCGCACTTGGCCAGCGTGGAGGACTATGGCCTAACCCCTCTCATCATGAGAAGAGGCCCGAGCGCAGCAGTGGGACTTGTATTAGATACAGGGCTATAGATAGATATAGATAGACCTTTTACATTTAGGTAAAACCGAGGGTAACTGGATTGTTGCTACTTTGTTTAGACAGATTTTTTTGTTAGCGTAAACAAAATAATCCGTTTAAATAAAGTAGCAACAATCCAGTTACATGTTAGCGTTACACAATAGGCAGTTAGATACATGTTAGTGCTTCTAACGGCTTCGTGACCTAGGAATTCTTAGGTAGCTTAGCTCTGGGAAGCGTCAACTGGAATCGGCAATTGAGTATTTAGAAACCCACGAGTAACTGGAATGTTAGCAGTATTTTTATACATTGGTAGAGGAATACCGATAAGTAGCGTAAGCGTATGTGACCTGTGTGAGGTCTCGCGTTTGAGTCCCGAGTGAGGCATAAATGTTGTTAAGTTTTTTTTTTATATTTTAGGAAAACTTACAGCTAGTACAAGATATTGTGATAACACATAATAAAACATGGCCAATTACAAGTTTCCACTGTTAGTAAATGAATAACATTTTGAAAAAGTTTTACATCGGTGATCGATAAGTATGCTCACACACACGCAACTGGATATAAATTATTCTAAACTTAAAGAAGATAATACATACCTACAAGAAATGCCTAATTTAGTTATGAATAAAAAATATGTTACTAATAGCTTTTTTTAACTTAGCGATATTAGTATTAAATAAGTCAAGTTCACTAGGTAATTCTCAATAGCAGCAAGGAGTTGGAATAATGCCCGGTGGATGGCTATTGGCTCACATGGGACCTAAACATGACAGGTGAAATATGGGTGTTATTCTCATCTGCCACACCCTCCTGGTTAATATAGGCGTGATATTAAGTACATTGGTAATTTCAAGGCCAAACTGCAATACTTGAATATAACTTAATACGGAACCAGTCGTGCGATAAGCTCGAAACGTCACGGTTCGCCAACTGGGAACCGAACCCACGACGCCAAACCAACCGTGACCTGATTCATCGGGTTACTTGTTTCCTGTCTTAGTGCAGACAGACAAAGTTATCTTCATTAATACTAGCTTTTGCTCTCGACTTAATCTGAGTTAGTTTAGTTTAGTTTTTCTGGGCGGATACACTTAGTCCTCCTATGGGACCGTTGTGCGAGATTGGTTTCCCGTTTACTCCAGCCAGCCTATATCGGTCCAGAAGGAAAGCAGCCTCTGAAGACTGCTGCAGGCTTCCGGAAGCGATGTTGGTGACTGAAGAATTTGGCCGAATGAAGAATTAGAATTTCGGCCACGCTGCTACATTCCATGATGACATGCTGTGGCGTTTCTTCTGCTTCATGCATCCTCTGCATAGAGGGCTGTCTGTTATTCCTATCGTGTGTAGGTGTTTGTTAAGTAGACAGTGACCTTGCAGAGTCTGTCTCTATTCAGTTTATCCGAGGGACATATACCAAATAACATATATTTCTTCTGAGACTCAAACACGAGACCTCACAGTGAGTGAGTACTAACAACTAGACTAGACTTACAAGGAAGTTTCATAAATTCATAATCACTACAGAGACTTTGTTATATATCCACCTGTCTGTCTGTCTGTCCCTATGTATGCTTAGACGATTAAAACTATGCAACGGTTTTTGATGCAGTTTTCCTTGATAGATAGAATGATTCATAACTAAGGCATTACGCTTTAAACATGCATATTATAGTACTACATAGTACCCGTAGGGAAACCAAAGTGGGTTGCTAGAAATAAATTTTATACAGGCTTTCAATTTCATGAGCCCAACGGCCAGCCCATATCATTGTATAGGCACAATAATGATTGCTTATTATCAGCACTTTCCTCCACACTATATAATAATATACCTACAGACATATACTCACGTATGTACATGATAGGCATAATCTATTTATATATTCATTTTATTGTTCTCATTCAAGGTAAATGAGTTACTAAAAAAAAAACTAAAAAAACATGCTTTTAAAGCACATCAAACTAAAAAGTGAAAAATAATTCTTATTATAACCTGAAAATAATAATAAACGAAAAATACTAGTACTATTGTGAAAAAAAGCGTGGGGCGCTCTGTGCCATATTTTTCGTCTATCGAGCGACCCACGCTTTTTTTCACAATAGTACTAGTATTTTTCGTTTATTATTATTTTCAGGTTATAATAAGAATTATTTTTCACTTTTTAGTTTGATGTGCTTTAAAAGCGTGTTTTTTTATTTTTTTTAAACTATATTTATTTTTCACTTTTTAGTTTGATGTTATTTAAAAGCGTGTTTTTTAGTTTTTTTTTAATCCTGGCGATCCTAATCAGGATAATGAGATAAATTTATGAAATTATTATATTGTCGCTGATTCTTTACAAGTGTAGAAAGTTTGAATTAAATCTGTCCGTTTAAAGTGGGTCAAAATCGAGTCCAAAGGAGTCGGTTACATACAAACAAACAAACAAACAAACAAACAAACATACAGGTGAAGCTAATATAAGCGTGTTAAAAAAATGATAAAACCCCAAAAAATCTTTTTGGGGTTTTATCATGTGTGTAGCTAGAGATCTAACTTAAAAATTGGTATATGTTTTAAGCTTGTATTTAAATGGGGATACATTAGGGGGTGCAAGTGTATATGGAAGGTTTTTTAATTTTTTTATACTTCTTCCAAAGCGAACGAACGTATAGTCCACCTGATGGTAAGTGGAGTACAGCCCATGGACATCAACAATCCGCAAAAGCAGATTATAGATGCGTCGCTGCAGCTGAGGACTACGGTGTTATGCCTCATGTGCCAGTAATGCAAGCACTACTATTTGGCGGCAGGTTTAAGGTGAGACAGTGGTGCTGCGGCCCTCGAGCTCATTCACAAGAGCTAGGGGGTGCAAGTGTATATGGAAGGTTTTTTAATTTTTTTATACTTCTTCCAAAGCGAACGAACGTGTAGTCCACCTGATGGTAAGTGGAGTACAGCCCATGGACATCAACAATCCGCAAAAGCAGATTATAGATGCGTCGCTGCAGCTGAGGACTACGGTGTTATGCCTCATGTGCCAGTAATGCAAGCACTACTATTTGGCGGCAGGTTTAAGGTGAGACGGTGGTGCTGCGGCCCTCGAGCTCATTCACAAGAGCTCTACCACCAGTAATGAGACGGTGGTGCTGCAGACTAGGAAGAAAAATGTATGACATTCTGCACATGACGTAAATTAACAATAACATAGATTCATTGAATATTATACTCTCCAAGAGGGTAAATTTGGTGTTGCAAGTGTATGAGGAAAGTGTCTAAATTTTGGAAATATTGAATTCCACATGGACAAAGTCGCAGTCAACTGCTTGTTTAATATATAATAATATATTTATGTAGTCTTTAGTACAGATAGTACCATAATTACCAAACTATTGACACTAAGTACCACTTATGTCTGACATAATTTCTATTTATTTAAGTATGTTAAGTACATGACTCATAAGTGCATTGCACTCTTGTTTATAAGAAATTTGTCTTTGTTTGTTTATGAGATACAGCTGTACAGCTTATCTTTAGTAGGTTATCTAATAGATAAATTATAGATATAATTATAGGTCTACCTACTTAAAAGATTATCAGATAAATTTTTTTTGGGTTTTGCTGTACTATATAAAGTTCATGTTACTGAGCTTGCATTTCAATTTCAGTTTTTTTTTTTGGAAGATTATTATCTCCTTGGTATTGGTAAATAAATATTAAAACACAGATTTTGATAAATGATTAGTCTATAAATTTGTTTTTAAAGTGTCATTGGGCATATTAAAACTAAAAAAAAAAGTATTTTAATTCAAGGAAAACTGTTTAGATCTAAGGTGCTGTTATGAATAAAAAAAATATACAAACTATTCTAAGACTTACCTCAATATTTTTCAATCTAATATCCTCCATACTTTTGCTACTTTTCAACGAGTTCAAGGTCCCATATTTATTCCTCCTCACAACTTTAATATCGTCTTCCGAACACGGCACATCATAGATATGTTCTTCAACGTAAAACTCACAATTTTTAACAACACATTTGCAACTCAGATGACACTTAAATCCATCTTCTTTCCCTTCATTCAACATACACTTTGAGCACTTTGGTTGCTGTGAACGTTCTATGCTATCGTTGCTTGATACACAACACATGTTCAACGAGTTCTGGTTTTCAGCGTTAAGTCTAGTATAAGGTAAGCTTGAAGTGGAATTATTTGTAATGGCACAGTTGAGAGAATTCAGGCAACGAGATATTGGGTCTGCTTGTCCGTGAGTTTGATTTGGCAATAATGTTCTGTTAGTTATATCCAAGATTTCTGTACATAAATAATGTATTTCTTTCGGCTTTTTCACCTTTTCAGGCTTTTCTAAAGTTTCTGTTTCACGCTTTTGCTGTAAGTAAGTCTCAAGCTTTTCTAGCTTCCGTATAGCTTCTTTTTTTTGCTGTTCGACAATATTCTCTTCAGGAATCGTTGGCTTACAGATTCGTGGCGGCTTTTTCGGAGGAGGACCAGGCGGTAGAGGCTGTTTTAGGGCCTTTTTTAAGGTATCAGTTAGAATTAAATGAGGATTCTTACGTTCTAGGCGAATAGTTTCACTAGAATCACAGAAATCATCCATGGCTTGAAGATTAGTTTTGTCGGAAGACTTTTCAAATTGAGAGCGGAGTCTTTGAATGCGACCAGCTTTCTCATCATCAGCGTTTTCAGTCTCAGAACTGACTCCAGAATCTGTCATGGCATCTTGCTTTTCTACTTCATTCTTCTTAGGTTTTATAACTTGAGCGTACTGCTCCATAATGTGCGGTGGAACCTCAGAATCAGGAATAGAGTTCACTGGGGAAGGATTATCAGTATTGGTAATGAGTTCGGCATATTCCACTTGTGAAACAAAGTTCTCTTTCCTCATTTGATCTTCAAGAAAGTTTCCAAGACGTTTCAACCGGTCCTTACTGAGTCTACGCTCCATTTTTAAAGTAAAATCACTAGTTTCTGATCTACCGTTGCAACTCCCGTGCCTCTTTGGACTGTTACTGACTATTTTCTGGGGTCTATCGCATCTAAAAGCATGGCTGCGGTGTAATTTCTTGCCAGGGTCGCTTATTTGCCTTGATAGAGTATTCTTTGTGTCACTAACACTACGTTTCACATCGCTTTTGCTATACAAGTAACTACTGTTCGGTTGCGGCGACCATTCGTCGCCGCTACAGCTTTCTGACTCACGTTTGATAATGTCCTTATTTGTCGATATAAAATCGATATTATTTTCAGCGTTTTCCTTTCCAAAGTTTGCTGCAAAACCATGTTTTTGCTTGTACAACTGCGACTCGACTTTTTCGACGTGATCGTTCGTCAAATTTTCAAACCTACTTTTAATTTCCTGAACTCTGTTCTTGGAAGACGATATCATTTCGATACCACAAAATACATGATTATTGGCACTAAGTACACTCACTAAAACCTTTCTTTAGCTCACAAACACATAAAACCGTTTTGGTAGCACATTGCAGCAATTAAAAAGTAAACATAAAACAAAACTTTTTTTTTCAAAACACCGTTCGTTGCCCCAGACGTTAACTTACAAATCCACCAATATAACGTTCAAAAATCCGGTAGTTTAGGAAGTTGCACGATACAATAGTTTTTATTGCGAAAGTGGAACAACGATTGTTATTTTACACCCGATGTTAACTATTTTGAAACACAATGCACTTGACAGAAAGTTTACATAAACAGTCGTTTCGAGCTAACGTCGTATCGCGCAGGGCATGACATGCCTCTTCTGGTGTTGCCACACTTGAGATAAGATTACCCAACATTTTTAAAGAGAGAGAAAGTGATTTCTATAAACTGTCTCCCCATCCGTTTGCAAGTGTAAAATTAAAACAAAGTACACATTTCAAAATACGTAAGGACAAGTGTGTTGATTTTCTATAATCAAATCTGTCTTGATTGTTTGAAAGGTTAATTATTTCTAATTTAATATAATAACAAGCTACACACTACGTGGTTTTCCTTATAAGGTTAAAATTTACTAATAAATGAAAATTTAACAATGAATCAAAGAATACTATATGAATCACAATTCACACAATTTATAATTAATCCATTCATATTAGTCATCGTATCTGTGGTAATTCGTAGCCAAGTATAAATACGTTACTCCATTACAGAATAATATTGTATAGCTTTCCTTATCCCAAATTACATTAAATCTTTAAACGTGGTAATGTTTAAAAAATAACTTCAACAATTGCTAATCAGTTTTTTTTTATTCCTCGTCTGATTAGAAGCCAATCCATCAGTAAGTGTTAAAATGTTAATCCTTAAAAATTCAATTAGTTCTATTTGTTAAACATTTTACCTAAAATTTCTATTAAAGTTTAAATAAGTATATATTAAAAAGTGTAAATATCAATATTCAGTGATAAATTATTAATACGATGATACAATGTTTCATTAATAGTATAATAGACAGAAACATTAAGTTATGCCTAATACCTCTTATGTATAATCATTATTATTTGTATACCTTTGTGGCAGAATGTAGCGATTTGTAAAACAACACCTTTATCCTTCATTTACAAATAAATAATATTTCCATTTCTATTAATAACTAGCAAAAAGCAGAGCTCATATTTGCCAGTGCTCGCAGCGGGCGCTCCAGGCGCCAAAGACCAGTAACCACCAATTGCACCATTAACGCCACAGAGGTGACTGTGGTACTAAGGGCGCCACTTCTAAGTTCATATAGAAAATATTATTATTAAAAAGTAAAGGATCAGTCAGTCATAACCTGAGCGTATAGCCGAATAGCTACGTTACAGTCTTACGGCAATGCACACGTGCTCACCTGTGCAAACCTGGTTTGTGCAAGCAGACTGTGCACAGGCAAAACATAATCATAATCATAGCCCACAGGCAAGTGAATCGTGTCTTTTTATCAACATAATAAATTGTGTCTATAAATAACTATACATTTATAATAGGAATATCCCTTATAAAGTTGCTCTTCCTCAATTATAGAACTTACAATGTACCCATTAACATGTATATTTAGAGTGGGTAAACTTGACATCCTCGATTAATCTTATCTAATCTTTTTAACATCTCCCTAATTTTGGGCAGATTTTTTTCATCTAGATAACAAGCAGCTGACTCAGATATATTGCACGTTCGGATATTTCTATGCGTAGGTTTATTTTCGTTTCAATATAAAGAAATTTATTCGATTGATAATTGATATTGTCTTTCAAATTATGTTATCTCGATTGTATTCCTTGGTTAAATAAATATGGCCGACCTTTTGACTCTGTAACATCCATAGGATTATTTAAGTTTTGAGTTCAGAATTCATAAAAATAAAATTGCCACTTTTTACTTAACTTAGAGTATCCGACCGTGTAAAATGAAAGTGACATCTATTGTCGAGTAGCTAAAACATTAGTGACATTACATCAAATCGCCATCTAGCGGCAGTAGTCTTAACTCCTTAAATGTTAATTAAATAAAATCAAACATTTTTGTGAATTTGTGGCAGTATATACCTGTGAAAATATAATGTAAAACGTTAAAAAAATCTTGTTTATTTGATATGTATTTCGGGCCATAACAATACATGAATACTACTGTTCTTTTAGTGCTTACTTTAATTAAGAGATGTCGCTACTTGTAACAACAAAACAGTTTATCTCATACTGCGAAGCAGAGTTATTCATTAATTTGTTCATCATTAGGCATTTCCAGAAAAATATCCTAAGTCTTAAGTTATTTTTAACAACTCTGGTACAAAAAAACAATTACTTAAATTATAATCTTCACTCTCTTTTTTTAATTCAAACTGTTCATTTTAACCTCAACAAAGACAAAGGGTTAATATTTATAATAAGAAATAATTGCTTTCGGTATCATTAATGTATACAAATAGTATCCTAACATACCTATGTATATATATTATTAGACAAATGACGTAGACACAGAACCATTAGCTAAAAGAAGGTACATAGGGAGGGGAAGGGAGACCGGGAGACGGGGAAAGTTGACCCATTCGTTCAATATTTACAATTATTGCAAATGAAATGCCAATCACTAATATCCGCCCATTTTGAATCACGGTTGGGCAATGATAACAATAAATGTGTTTTTTTTGTTACAGACAGTGATTTATTTTTATTCAATTATATTCGTGATAGTTGACATTTTTATTGAGAAATGGATTATGTTTTACTATTATTATGCTACCAGATGAAGTAGTTGAATGTGTGTTAAGTTTTTTTCTATAATCAGAAGTTTTTTTTGGCATGAGAAAAACGTAAACTTAACTTGAGCGGGAGAGTTGAACCAGCACGGGATACATGACCATGTTCCTTTGTAGGACCTTCATTGAAGTATATTCAGTATTAATTATATATTTTCCTAATTAAAGTAAGTAAGTAAGTAATGTTTCAAGGATGCCGTATCAATATAAGACTTGAAAATTCACACAAAAGGAGTTGGAAAATGCGTTATATGTTTAATGAATTCCCTAAATCTAATTAATAAGCAATTGGAGTGCACGGTTAGCGTAGTGGTTAATTCGGTCGCTTCGCCGCTATCAACTGCGCTGGTGTTCGACCCCACACGGGACAAATCTTTGTGTGATCCGCAAAGATTAGTTCTGAGTCTGGGTGTGCTTTGTGTGTGTGAACTGTATGTTTGTGAGTGCTCCCGCGACACAGGAATTATTCCTAGCGCGGGAGACGATAAAAAAAACGCTTTATGTAAGAAGCAGTACAACTACGGTCTTACCTATACAACCTGCCGCCAAATATCTGTCGTTCCCTTCGTGTGATTTTTTTTTGTGGCGACACGGCCTTACATATAGCGACATTTTGTGATCGTTTTAATAAAAAGTGTTCAAGGTGGTTGTTAGGCAGCTCGGTGCTAATAACATCTTATTTCTATTTATATCTTTAATTATTAATTCTAAATTTAAAACAGCATTAATATATTTCTTAGAATATAAATGTATCGGCTACGTCACCGTAACGATATTAATTCGTAAATTATGCATAATATTAATTAAAACAAGGTTTTACCCGTAGCCTCTCGTCCACAACATAAACAAGCCCAACTGTCACCCGACTACGGACATAACTTAACCGCACAAACTGTTCGACCGCATTTTAAACATAATGATATGAAAAAAAGACAAATCATTTAATAATGGTAAAAAACAAATGTTTCTGCTAACCTACTAAAATCAATAAATAAACAATTAAATATCAGTAATATTTTAAAGCAAATTTTTTGCTTTGCTATGCCTTTTTGTATTTTATATAATATTAAAGTTGAAAAATTAAGAATCCAGCAGGACTCGAACCTGCACCCTCTGGGTATACGCCCCAAGTGCTTTGCCAATTCAGTTATGGATACCTACTATTATGCATATATTTTCGCATATATTTTTATTATGTATTCATTAAATTTTGTATCGATTTTTAACCGACTTCTAAAAAAGGAGGAGGTTCTCAATTCGATTCGTATATATGTTGCTTTTTTTTTTTTATGTTTGTTCACGGATATCTCCGTCGTTTATGAACTGATTTTGATGATTCTTTTTTTGTTGGACAGGAGATGATTCCAAAGGGGTACCATCGTCAGCATGTCGTGATCTGATGATGGGATCTCAGAGAAATCGAGGGCAACCCTCGAATTTTATAGGCACATGTAATGTTTTTAGTGTGTTTTTCAAAGCTGCACCAGTATTTACGTATTTTTATGTGGATGAGCTGATGATGGAAGGTCAACTCCTCAATGGTTAGGAGTTAAAGGATAATTCTTTCACTACTGTGCACATATTCAGACTGCTAGTTATGATGTCAAGTGAGCTGTTGGAACGGAGATATTTCAAAGGTGGTCCCATTGTCAGCATGTCATGATCTGATGATGGGATCCCAGAGAAATTGGGGGCAACCCTCATATTTTATTAATCGAGGCCAGGATTTACGCTTGGTCGCAATAATTTTATGTGGTTGAGCTGATGATGGAAGGTCAACTCCTCAATAGTTAGGAGTTAAAGGATAATTCTTTCACTACTGTACGCGTATTCCTGCTGCTAGTTATTGTGTCAAATGAGCTGATGATGGAAGGTCGTGACCCTCAATAGTCAGGCGAAAGGATTTAATTCTTGTCTATTATTAATAAGTTTTCCGTCTCAAGCAACCGTCGTCTCCTCATTCGAGAAACAATCTTGCTCGGTCTACCCATCACTTAAAATCGTAAAATAAAATAATTTTTAACAAAAAAAAAAACCGACTTCAAAAAGTAGGTAAACTAAAAAGCAAAAAATAAATTTACTTCGCACAAAAAAATACGTTTTTTCATTTAGTTAAATAGAAATTATTAAATATTTATTTTATAATTCTGAAGTCGGTGCCAAGTAAACAATTAATAACTCTGTATAGATAATATCAATCGTTCTAACAACTTTTTTCTGACTGAATATTTGTTATATTTCTGTGGTAAGTACCCAATACTGGGCGACCGCGCACTAGAACACCTACGGCTCCCTTTTTGTGTGAACTGTAATTTGATATTGTAGAAAGGTTGTTTTTACTTGGCACCGACTTCAGAATTATAAAATAAATATTTAATAATTTCTATTTAACTAAATGAAAAAACGTATTTTTTTGTGCGAAGTAAATTTATTTTTTGCTTTTTAGTTTACCTACTTTTTGAAGTCGGTTTTTTTATAACTTTTTTTTCAAATCAAAACGCTATATTTTTTAACTTCACCTGCCTTTTTAATCTCGGTATCACCCAAAGGAAGACTGGTAGAGAATGCCTATGGCATTAAGTCCGCCTTATATACAAAAATATGAAGTGTTTAAATTAAAAACACGAGTATCCGTGCAGGAATCCGGATATCGCTCAGCGTTATGCTTTACAGTGCTGGCATTGCTGCGAGACAACGCAATGCGCTGATATTCTGCGATTCTGGTATGCTGGACGCCTGTCAGCTTTTCTCTCACTTTCAGTATGAAAGGAGCCTCCCCGAGTGACGTACACAACGATTCCTCACGTCCGGTGCAACCTGGGCAATTCGCGAGTTCTCCAAAGCGAATTGGCTAATCCTTTCACCACGATAGCGAGTCAAAATAAGTTTTGACTCAGCTATCGACATGACGAAGAAGAGTAACAATGTCACAAACAAACATACAAAACTTTAGCATTTAAATCCAATAGGATTAAGGATATTATTATCGTGCATGCTTAAAACCTGCTAATTTTTTTCCAATCATAAATATAAATACATAACTTAAAAGCATTTCAGCCACAAAAAATACTAATAATTCGTTAACATATTGAAATACGTCAGCAACTTATTGGAAATACATATGTCTATTTATATAAGTTGTTATTGAATTTGCTTATTTATTAAGGTATCGATACATAAGTTATACAACTATTGGAAATAAAATTCCCGGTGATTCAATATGTTACATAACAAAATTGATGATTATTAGGGCTCCGTAGTACCTATAAGGCAATCTTATTATTTTTTATTTTTTTATTTTATTTTAAAATACGACGCCCGCACTAGGAATAACTCCTGTGTCGCGGGGGTGTTATCAAACATACATTTCACACACACAAAGCACACCCAGAGTCAGAACAAATCTTTGCGAATCACACAAAGATTTGTCCCATGTGGGGATCGAACCCACAACACCAGCGTAGTTGAAAACGGCGAGGCGACCGCTTTAACCGCTACGCCAACCGTGCACTCAATTATAACTTCGCTGTGTGCGTTTGTCCAAGGCATATATAACGTCGAAACCGTTTTATTATTGTTGGGACGAGGTTTTGGGTGTTCACGTCAACCTCCGTGGTTCTATTGTAATATTGTCGAAACCGTTAGTGCTGCAGGAAATTCTATAGGCATAATTATATAAATTGACAATGATATTACTAATAAATTAATAAAATAAAATCTTGAAAATACATACATCGCCGCTGTTCTTTTTCTTTCATTTAGAAAGTTATTTTAAAAACATAAAGAGGTTGTTAAGACAGTTTATTTGGATTTAGATATCTGTTTGAGCGATAATTAACTTTAAAGAGCAATGTTTTGTTCAAAAAAAGCGCCCTCCTACTCTAAAAGCTAAACTAATAATAATAGCAGCCCTGTATCTAATACATGTCCCACTGCTGGGCTTGGGCCTCTTTTCATGATGACAAGGCCATAGTCCTCCACGCAGGCCAAGTGCAGATTGATAAACTTCACACACGTACTTTTTAGGCATTGTCAGGCATGCAGGTTTCCTCACCATGTTTTTCCACCGTTAGCGAGCGATAATTTATATGATACATTTTACTGGTGGTAGAGCTCTTGTGAATGAGCTCGAGGGCGGCAGCACCACCGTCTCACCTTTAACCTGCCGCCAAATAGTAGTGCTTCCATTACTGTGTTCCGGTTTGGTGGTGAGATCAGGCCCTGAAATTACTGGCACATGAGGCATAACACCTTAGTCCTCAGCTGCAACGACGCATCTACAATCTGCTTTTGTGGATTGTTGATGTCCATGGGCTGTACTCCACTTACCATCAGGTGGACTACACGCTCGTTCGCTGTAGGCGTTGTATAAAAAAAAAAAAACATTGTACTTATCATATCTCCGAAAAGACGAATCTTAACGGTTTATTGACAGAGGTGTGTGCCGTGGGTTCGAACCCGACGACTTCGACGCACCAGCTCTTCTCATAATGCAATAATAGGTATTGCATTATGAGAGGAGCTGGTACTTGGATTGATTTTAATCTGATTCTAAACAGTTGGATTAAAATTAATCTAAACCCCGGTTATTCAAATCATTGTAATTAGTATAATTTAGTTTTACTTATAATTTTTTTTATATCATTTGTTTGTAATATTTTGACGTGTTCAAGCGCCTCCTGGGGCCTATGAAAATAAATGATTTGAATTGAATTGAATTTGACTTTGCAGTCCTACGGTCTTCCACTCGGTTATCACTGCTGTGATATTATTATAGCAAGACGTGATGTTATTTGCGTCCATAAATACCGGTTTCGGCTCTAAATATGGCTTAAAATTACATATAATTAAGTGCTCCAATTATATAGTAAAGTGCTTCTTTCGAGGCGAGGCGTTTCTGAGCCTGGCTTATTTTTACAGGCAATTTTGTTGCCTAAATGTTTTTTCGCCGATTACTCGAAAACGCCTAGAGCGATTTGCGATTTCTTTTTTGTCTGAAAGAGTTTACTTGTCATGTGGTCCCATTTTCGTCAGGTCACGATCTGATGATTGGGTTCTAGAGAAATCGAGGGCAACCCTCAAATTTTAAAGGCTTCTATATTGATTTCTGTATATTACCTAAAGCTACTCGGATATTTGCATCTAGCAGTTAGCATTTCATGTTGCTGAGCTGATGCTGGAACGTAAAACTCCTCAACAGTTGAGTACGAAGATAATTCATTAAATAACACACCTTACTACTGCATTCTTTCAAGTTATACACAGATGAGGCGAGTCGATGAATATTACAAGTATTTCTTTCTTTATAAAGCATTTTTTGTAATGGAAGCCAGTTTTTTTTTTTGTACATCACGCTTTACATTTATGAGCGGCAATGTGTAGCTATATGTACTTATTACTTCTTTTAAATAAAGTAATTATTGATTAGTGAATAAGTTCGAGGTAGAAAGGAAATCTAATTATATTTTATTGCAAAACTCCTCGAACCAAAGTCCATCTGAAGTGCGACTCGAGGTGTGGAAGAACAGGCTCCCAGCACCCGCTGATTTTCCTGAGTTAGCCGAACACCTGCCACCTGGAAGTGGGCTGCAGTGGCCAGTCTGGAAGTCTCTCAACCGCCTTCGGACACAAGTTGGTCGCTGCAGGGAGAACCTAGCCAAATGGGGAATCACAAACACCAATGACACCTCGTGCAATTGTGGTTTCCCTAGTCAAAACATGGCTCACCTGCTTTCGTGCCCGTTGTCTCCTTTTACTTGTACCCGTGAAGACCTAATGCAGGCTACAAGCAAGGGAGTGGAAGTTGCTACCTACTGGGCAAAAACAATATAAATAAAGAATGAGAAACCATAATGCCATTGATACATAAGAAGAAGAAGAAGAAGAAGAAGATTGCAAAATTCATTGGAGTTTCTCAGTAGTTTGGCTTTTCGTGTCAAATGGTCAATATTCAATATGTAGGCATTTCCAGTATGAGCTGGTTCACGTTGTAAAGGCATCCCGTGCAATACGAGACCAACTTAAACTGGAATGTATAGCCTATTGTGTATCTGTAAGTACATTCCTGATTGCTATAAAACGAAATTAAGACATCAGCTTGGGAGGTTAATCACCAATAATTTGATTACTTAAGAACAATTTTATTCAATTTAACACATTGTTTCTGCGATTGGGAATGTGTGTGACATGTTTCTTAAATATCTTCAATGTAGCAGATTTACAATTTTTATGTAATTTTATTTTATTTTACAACTTAAATTTATTATTTTTATTATTTAAATATTAACATTATTAACCCTACTACAATTTAACCTTTAAATCTAGTGAAAGTAGTACCTAACTATATATTTCATGTATATTTTAAAAGAATAATAAAAAAATATCAAATAAAACAAATTTCGTAAAAAATTCAGGTGTCATAAAATACGTCCGCATCGATGTCGACCGCGGGTAACGTGCCACGTTGTAATATTATTAATTCAAATATATAATTATACATCAATAGAAATAAATAAAATTGAAGTGTCTAAATAAATATATTTCACAACTCACACACAACGCCATCTAGTCCCAAACTAAGCAGAGCTTGTAATATGGGTACTAGAATAACTGATACTAATACAATTATACTTTTCTTTTGTAAATACATACATATTATACATAGAAACACCCAGACTAAGACAAACCCCCATGTTCATGCACACAAAGATTTGTCTTAAGTGGGAATCGAACCCACGACCTCGGCGTCGCCGTCGCAGGCAGGTACACTACCCACTCCGCTATCCGGTTGTCTGTTTTAAAATCAAAATAACAATGTTTTTTTCGGTTAATATAGTTATTGGCACGATACCTATGCCTTAAATAGTTTTTTTAATTTTTTATCTGTCTGTATAGGCTTATCTTCTAAGTGGCTAGAACGATTTTAATAAAATGGTACATGCAGATAACTGACTACAAGGCGCGTAACATAGGCTATTTTTATAGATGTATCTACCACGCAGACGAAAGTTAGTTTGTTTGTTTGATAGTGTTTAATCTTAAGAACTACTGGTCGAATTTTATAATTCTTTATTTGTTTAATAGAGTATCCATTAAGGTTTTTGACAAACGATTTTATCATTTTATTCATAATATAACATTTGAATTTCACAATAATTTGTTCAATTTGATTTGTTTGACAGACTGTAGTCAGATTTAAAATTGAACAAGTTTATTATAAAATTACAAGATGTAATGAATATACCATTAAACAGGTTTCATTCAGGCACGTGTAATATAAACGTGTAATGTAAAATATAAGACGAAATATTTTGGCAAAAAATTAAAATATTTCACAGGTTTTTCTAAATAAATTCTTAGTTCTTTTTTATCGGTTAGTGGCTACTATAAAAAGATAATTTGTAGTTACACATTAGTTAGTTTACATGTAGCGATAGCCGAGTGGGAGACCGTAGGACTGCGAAGTCAAAGGTCTCGGGTTCGAACCCACGGCACACACCTCTGTCAATAAATCGTTAAGATTTGTCTTTTCGAAGAAAATATGTGACTATTAATCATATAGATTGTCGCTTGCTAACGGTGAAAAAAAACATAAAATATTGCTCCTTATCAGCTCCTAACCACTGCACAATTTGTGCCAACCAACCACGCTATGGCATTCATCAACACACTGATTGCTCAGCATCCTGATGTCGATATTTTTTACATGAAGTTTGCTGAATTTTTAAAAATATGTCTCCATTTTTTTTGTAATATTATGTAATTTATTTATGTCATAATATTGTATACCTAGCTTATTGTACGTATTAGGTTACTGCTAGCGCAATAAGTATCTCATTTAATAAATAAATAAATAATAGCAGCCCTGTAACTAAATACATGTCTCACTGCTGGGCTCGGGCCTTTTCTCATGATGTGAAGGGTTAGGCCATAGTCCACCGCGCTGACCAAGTGCGGATTGGTAGACTTCACACTACCCTCGAGCACTTTTTAGGCACTCTCAGGCATGCAGGTTTCCTCACGATTCACACTTTTGCCCTACGGGCTTGTACACTAAACTGCGATGCGACGTCGCATCGTAAAAATCTGCGATCTGGCGCGACGCATCGCAAGATTTTGCGAATTGATTCGCATAAATTCGCATCGTCAATGGGCTATTTGACAATCCGAAAAATAAAGTATCAATTATTGTAATCAGTATAGATTATGTGTTTAAAAATGGTTATTTATTAACGCAAGTTGAAAATATTATTAAATATCTTTTAAATTCCGTAAATAAAAATGCATATTTATAAACGATTGTCACGTGACACAAAACGCTCCTGATTGGTCGGGTTTATGACGACGTCATCTGCCTGTAAACATAGCACTTAGTGCACTTACAAATAGCTTAGCCGGAGTTTTTATTGACGTATTGGTACATTTTGGAACTGCACACTATTTGTGACTCATTTTGTTACTTAAATCTGTGTTATAATCTCATCCAATCGCACTTTCGTTTTTAGTTTGCAACAAAACAAATGTATGTACAACTGACAGATCACAATATTTACAGGCATGTGACGTCACCGAGCCCATTGCACCGCCATATTGTCAAAGTGCCGTTTTGGTGCGCTGTTTTTTTATTGAATTTTGAATTTGATATTTTTCAGCAAATATGTACCAGAGTTAAAAAATACAACTATTACTGGGTTCCTTAACCGCTACTAAATAATATAAAATATATTTTAAAAACCTATCAAAGAGTCCATTCCCTACATTCAGTTCGGTCACTCTTGCCGCATGAAATCGCATTGCAGTAATTTGCGGCTTAGTTTTTTGCATTGCGAATTCGCATCGCACCGATTCGCAGTTATGTGTACAATTCCTACCTCGGGATTGAACCCGAGACTTTGCGGTGAGTGATATAAAAATTATACCGCTAGATCAACGAGGTGGTTTTTGTAGCTATTATTATTATTATTTCCCTTTTTTAATTTTTTACTTACTTTATATATTTAGAAAAAAAAACAAAAAACATTTAAAAATATAAAAAACTGTGTCCCACCGACATCAGTTACAGGGACCAAGCTGCCGATGCCGCGATGGTTAGGTCTCCATAGAGAGGAACCTCCTCACGATACGTGCCGTGTCCAAAAGGACCGCCTTTTGCATCTGGCTCTTGGTCCAGCTGCCTAACGCGAGCCTCTTAAGCTGTTGGTCGAGGCTCTTTGGTATCAGTCCATCGACTGTAATGACTATCGGTACAATAAAGGCCGAATCCACATCCCACATGTCGACAATCTCGTGTGCCAGATCAAGATATTTAATTTGTCTATTATTTTTATTATTATTTATATATTAACTACATGTATGCCAAATGTCATCAAAATCGATCCAGTAGTTTTTACAGACACTTATATTATTAGAAATCACACTCGGCTGACCAGGTTCGAGTAGTTACAATTTTTTGTTAGTCTGTGATATTATCATAGTGATTGAAAAAAAAACATCGGTGAAGTGCGAATTGGCTCTAGCTTTGGAAGTTCCGTACTTTATACAACAAGCATAAAAACCTTGGCTAAATAAAATAAATAAAACAGTAACGGTGGCACTAGTCCATAAATTTAAAGGCAAATTCTTTGAAGGATAAAATTCGTAATGAGGCCTTCCGACAAAGAACTAAAGTAACCGACATAGCTCGCAAAATAAGCTCGCTGAAGTGGCAATGGGCTGGTCACGTCAGCCGAAGGACCGATAGCCGTTGGAGCAAACGAGTCCTGGAATGGAGACCGCGACTGGCAACCGTAAGGCGCAAAATACACAGAAGCGATGAAAGATTCGGATACGATGCGGATGAGACACGGATACGGCACCGATGCGACTTAAATTACCTACATATAAAAGGCAAAGATCTGCTTAAGATCGTTATTATACAGGCTGACTTTGTTGCAAAACATGTCCTCTTCAGAAGACGAAGATGCGATTGCTGTGCTCCAATTTATGAATATACAAAATGTGCATGGACAAAGGTCTTATTGGGTGCATCCTGTATGGAGTTTGTCACAAGAACATAGATATTTTAAGATAATGGAAAAATTATATGAATATCCAGATCGTTTTCCTGAAGTATACAAAATGTCATTAGAATGTTGCCATATTACATTGAATACGGTAAAAAATGGCCTTCAGAAGAAACATACTAATTGGAGAGAACCAGTCTGTCCCGAGGAAAGACTAAACTATAGGTACATTAAATATTATATCGTCACGCATTTTTCGTTTTGGTCGCTCAAACTTGTATTCGTACTGTATAACAAGCGAAGTGGCGCGGATTCTGTGTAATTTACGTCACATCTCTTTCATACCTTTTGTACGAATAAAATTTTAAGTGACAACAAATCCGATCCACATCCGCATCGTATCCGAATCTTTCATCGCTTCTGAGTATTTTGCGCCCCCCTGCCAGGTGGATAAGATATAAATAGAAATAAGATGCGGAAGGCGCAGGACCGTATGTTGTGCCGCACATTGAGAGAGGCCTATGTCCAGCAGTGGACTACGAGAGGCTAAATGATGATAAAATGATGAAATAAAATAGTAAGTACCTATGCTTATTCAATCTTAAATTTACCAGCAGCGTGTTAAGCTCAAGCAACCTGGGAATCGTACCAAAGACTTCGTGGTTAGAGGCGGCATACACACCACTGGACCAACGAGTCAGTCTGAAATAACTGAATAGTTAAATTAATGAAATATGTGTAAGGAGGCTTCCATTAATTGCCGAAGATTTTTCCCGTGTAGTAATAAATATAAAAATAAAGATTTGTTTCAATGCAATAAGATTGATTTAATTGACTCTTCTCGTGACCATTAGGCTGGCTTCTACCTTGGACAAAGGATAAAGATAAAGATATATTTATTTGCTTTAAACAAGTGTGGTTTACAAATCAATACTTTTCGTACCACTTGCTCAAAAAAGTGACAATCTATACCATAAAAAGCGAACATAACAATATTTAGTAATTTTTAATCTGTTAAAAACAGGTACTGAATTTCATTCACCTCTAGGGGGAGAATGTGGTTTAAATTTGGAATACTTAGCGAAATTTATACTGAACTACATCTGTGTTTACACCATTGAGTTTGTATATAAAGCATTTATACATCTTTTTGAAAAAGGAATACGCATTTATATGCAGTTATGAAATTAAATTTACAAAAACCGACGAGGCCGTATGAGCTTGATGGCTTTGCTTTTCCGATTTTCTGACGAATAAGTATTAGTCTAGGAATTTGCCGCGTTTTTGTTTTCTTTAAATAGATTAAATATAATTCTCTCTATAAATAATTGGACCAATGTTTCCAATGTTAATAACTTATAATTGAATTGTCATTATTTTTAATAAATGCTATTATTATTATATTATTATTGTGTTAATTTTTCGTAAATTAAAAAACAAACTATTATAGCGCAAAAAAAAATAATTATAAGGATTTAGTTAAATATGATTTTAATGTTTACATTCCGATACTTTAGTTATTAGGCTTAGTTAAAAGAGTTTCAAATTAAAAAAAATAATAATTTTGGACTTTTTAATTTTTTTTATCCCTCAAACTTGCAAATGTCCATTGCCATGTTTTTGTCCTGTAGGTGATAAAGACGGCGACCTGACTACTTTTTGTTAAAGCACAGGTTATGGTATCATTATCTTATATTTCTTATATTATCATTAATTGGATTTAATTAAAGATGGCTAGTATAAAAAGTTTAGACATAGTTTGACGACCGGATGGCGGAGTGGGTAGTGTACCTGCCTGCGACGCCGAGGTCGTTGGTTCGATTCCCACTTAAGACAAATCTTTGTGTGCATGAACATGGGGGTTTGTCTTAGTCTGGGTGTTTCTATGTATAAAATGTATGTATTTACAAAAAAAAAAGTATCTATGTATTAGTATCAGTTATTCTAGTACCCATAGTACAAGCTCTGCTTAGTTTGGGACTAGATGGCGTTGTATGTGAGTTGTGAAATATTTATTTTATTTATAGGTAATACATATCTGGGGCCTGACGAGGTAGGCAGGCGACTAAAGATTTGCCTGTCACCTAGGTAATTCAACGAAAAAAACTGTCTTCAAATACAAAAATGCACGAAAAAGTAAGAAATATCTAAGTAATATTCAACGTCACGCGGTTACGCCTCATCTGTGTATAACTTGAAAGAATACAGTAAACGGCCTCACGGTGCCTTCATTTAAATAATTATCCCCGTACTCCTAAACGTTGAGGAGTTGTACCTTTCAGATCAGCTCAACAACATAAAATGCTAACTGCTATATCCAAATATCCGAGAAGCTTGAGGTCTACGAAAAACAATATAGAAGCCTTTAAAATTTGAGGTTTGGCCCCATTTTCTTTAGGATCCCATCATCATGTATAAGTATGTAATTACAAAAGAAAAGTATACATGTATTAGTATCAGTAATTCTAGTACCTCTAGCTCTGCTTAGTTTGGGACTAGATGGCGTTGTGTGTAAGTTGTGAGATATTTATATTTATCTATCTGCTTTTACCACACAGTATTACACGCATTAAGCATGTACTACTCTTATAATTTATTGTTTAAAAAGGTTCTCATAGTACATGATTTGAATTATTTATTACATAAAATTTCTAAATTAAGTCCAAATTAGGTATTATAAAATGTTATTTCAGGGATACGGGCCTGGTGCCTTTAATACAAGTTGTTTTTAACAACTTAGCAAAGGTGCCGGTCACCACATAATGTGAGACTAATAATTTTAAGGATTTTTAGTTTTATTAGTAATATTTTAAAACGATGTAATATTTCTGTAATAATCTAAAAAAAAATATATATATACGGGGTGGATGCGACATAGCGACATTTATTGAAACCACAGCTTCTATACATGGTAAGTATCAATTTCCACCGGATAAAAAATCTCTGGCGGAAAAAAAAAAATCACGTTCTCCGAACAATTTGAACATTGCGATCGTGCAATTTGTTCGGCAGAGGTGGATTTTTTTTTTCACCAGAGAATTTTTATATCCGGTGGAAATGCATACTGGCCATGTATAGAAGCTGTGGTTTCAATAAATGTCGCTATGTCGCATCCACCTTGTATAAGTATCTTCTATCTGCGATGCGGGTAAAACCATTGGCGTAAGATACTAGCGTAAGGGTGCCCGCCCCAACCGAGTTTTTGTCGCCTTGCCGCTTTCAACTGCGCTGATGTTGTGGGTTCGATCCCCACACGGGACAAATCTTTGTGTGATCCGTAAAGATTTGTTCTGACTCTGGGTGTGCTTTGTGTGTGTGAACTGTATGTTTGTGAACACCCCCGCGACACAGGAGTTATTTCTAGTGCAGGCGTCGATTTTTAAATAAGAATAAGAAAAAAAAAATCTGATTGATTTGTTTGTAGGAACGTGTGCGCTAGTGCATACATTTCCGAAGGTGCCAAGTTTTTTCTACATAAAATTGGTCTGCGGTTATCAGACGCGGGCATCATAATATAATTACGCTCTTATTGACATTGTCATAGTCAGGTCAAAACGTGCAGCATCACGTTTTCTACTAAGTTATAATAATATGAGCTAGTCCAGAGAATCTCAAAGTTCAACAATATGCGGTGCACTTTTTTTACAGTATTTGTCTTGGCTCCCAGCTTTGGCTATACCACAGAACATTAAAAAAAATTGTGCAAATTCTAGTCCGGCTACACTCTCACACCTCCCTTGTGCAAATAAAAATTTAAATACAATAAGTACATTTCAAATTTGCACAAATTGTTTCCATAAGTTGTGGTGCCACAACTTTTGGAAACATTTTGCGCAAACTTTTTTGCGGCGCACTTTCTCACAGTACATATTTGTCTTGGCACCCAGCTTTGGCTATAGTGACTATACCACAGAACACTCATGAAATTTGCGCAAATTTTATACAGGGTGAATTTTACAAGTGGGCCTTCAGGGCAAAATCCGAAAGTATAAGGAATATAAAAAAGTGTTCAAAGGAGTCGCGAGCTCAATTTTGATGAAAACAAAAACTGCATCATTGCATTTTAGAAAAAGTAATAATCCTAGCCAGGATTCGAACCCAATGATTTTGAAAAAAAAAACACATTCTGTATTATTACACCACTCAATAGCGTGGCAACTTAAGGAAAGAGCGATTTTTAACAAAATATTTTTTTATTTAAACTACTTCCTACCTTAGCTCAGTAAATCTTCGAAATGATAGCCATCGTTTTTAATACACAGCCGGATTCGTCGTCTCAAGGATTTTATTAAAACTTATTATTTACATTATTAATTATTTATTTATTACTTTATTAAAATTTTGAAATAAGGGTGTTACTCACTAACATGTATTTCATAATTTTAATAATGTTACAAACTCACGTCAGTTTTAATAAAAATATTTATTACTTATTATCAGGGCTCGGCATTAGGTAGAGTTTTTCATGTACTTACACTGATTTCATACAGCGAAAGAATAAAGTGGATATGCCTCAAATCCCGAGATTAATTTTAAAGAGTAGAAAAAAATCCCATGATTTTTTAAATAAAAAGTTATTTACTTTTTTACACAATTTAAACTACTGCACGCGCGACTAAATATTTTAATTCTCACAAAATTTATACAGTAATGTCGGAAGCGAACACTTCAAATCTTACTGGTAATGAATCGGACAAGGAAAATGATTCTGATGGGCCGTTTGAATAAGCAAAACCTCACGAGTCTAGGCTAGAAGCAAAAGTATTTGCTCGTATTTATAAAAAAGGCGAAATATGCGTATGAGAATTTACTACTGACTTTCAACAATTTGTATTGTGAATTAATGTAAACTAATAAAAAAAATATGTTAATTATCTTTGTTTTATTTGTCTATCTCTGAGGTTTTTATTATTATTTATTCGTAATATTGTTGGCCACACGGGATTGTCCATTAGAAATCCCGGGAAGGTCCACATTAATATTATCATTTCGATGCAAGTGCATAAAAAACTCTACCTAATTCCGAGCCCTGCTTATTATGTATTTAAACTTATTATTATTCATTAATTATTTTATTAAAACTTCGACAAAATTCAAAAAAGACTCTTTGTAGTATTTTGTACAAAATGACTGTCGTACAAGATTTAAATTAATGACGCCAATTTCGCTTTACGTTTTAATTTTGTTTTCGTCAAAATCGGGCTCGCGACTCCTTTGAGCATTTTTCGATATTCCTTATAGATTCGGCTTTGGCCCTAAAGGCCCACTTGAAAAATTCACCCTATATATTGTACGCGTAATTTGCGCATTTTTTTTGTAGCGCAAATTTTTCACAGTATATGTCTGGGGATCTTGCTATGGCTATAGTGACTTTACAAGAGAACAAACATGTACTTTGTGTTTCATGTACATTATATTTGTTTCTTAGTTTGTTTTTTGACGGCGTCGAATAGAAAAACTGATAGTTTTGTTTAATTTCTTATCTGTAAAAATTATTGTAAAAGAATAAATTGTAAACAGGTTAGATAATGCTGGAGGAAGATGGTGTTAATTTTAAGTTATAAAACATATTGTAATTAGATTCTCATTTTAAGTGAACTTTTGTTCTTATGGGAAATAAATTCTTTAAACCTACTTTGTGGAAATCCTAGTCCGTCTACACTCTCACGCCTTCATTGTGCAAATTGAAATTTAAATATATTACATACAATAGAGTGCACAGTTGGCGTAGTGGTTAAAGTGGTTTCTTCGCCGCTTTCAAATTCCATGTGGGGATCGAACCCACAACACCAACGATGAGGGCTCGATTCCCAAATGGAACAAATGTTTGTGCGATCCGCAAAGATTTGTTCTGACTCTGGGTGTGCTTTGTGTGTGTGAAATGTATGTTTGTGAACACCCCCGCGACACAGAAGATATTTCTAGTGCGGGCGTCGTTTTTTCTTTAAAATAATAGATAAAAAAGTACATGTGCAGTTTGCACAAATTGTTCCCATAAGTAGTGGCGCCTTAGCGTACAGTTTGGGAATCCCTGACTTCACCTTTAGCTTAACAATTAACTGTCATAAAACTGTGATTATTGCTATAATTGTGCAATTATAATTATAATTCCTTGAATAATTTTCTTTATATCTTTATTAGATGTTGTTATTATGTTGTAAAATTAAAATATCTTCCTACTACCTAGACTTTGCGGAATAAAATAACATAACTGTACATTACTAAGTCCTTCTCAAACTACTGGTTTTGTAAATTCTTCCTTCCCTGTCCAATCTATTCTTCTTTGGAACGCCCTCCCTCTCGAAATTAGATTTCATAGCAACTATAATCTGCTTTTGTGGACTGTTGATGTCAATGGGCTGTACTCCACTTACCATCAGGTGGACTACACATTCGTTCGCTGTAGGCGTAGTATAAAAAAAAATATAGATATAATGTATAATACAGGGCTGTCCAAACTATACACCTTCGCGGGCCAATTAAATTTCATGCAAAAGCTGGAGGGCCAGAAAAATATTTTCAGTTGTCAAGTAAATAAAATACAGGGTAATTTTGTCTTTCTATGTTTATTGATTTTTCGTTAATTTATCTTTAACAATAGTATCGATATCCACGTCAACATTCGTTGTTGAAGAAGCGATTTATCTGACAGTGAAGATCTATACTTGGATTTTATAAAATTCATTGTTGAATATGCACTTTCACATAAATAATAATTTCACATAATTAACAGTTGAAAAAACAAGCGTAAAGACTGAATACCAGTTAGAATTGTGTGACGTTCAGTCAGATCCCTTTTTCAAGGGTAGAAAAGGGACAGGAATGGATTTTTTTAAGATCCTTGGCGACCGTTTCCCCAAGCTAAAAAATGTTGGCTTAAAAATGGGATTGATGATGGGCAGAACGCCCATCATCAATCCCATTTTCAATATATATAAAAATGAAACCCGTTTTTCGTTGTCACGACATAGCATGAAAACGGCTTGACCGATTTGGCTGTTTTTTTTCCGTAGTTTTCTAATACTCTGTACAAGGATCTTACGGAGAAAAAAAAAAAACTATTTATTTTTATATGGAGGATATTATAGATTCCAGTTCAAATTGAATAGGAACGCATACATAAGATAGGTCAGCTATTACAAAAAAAAGTAGTGCATCAAATTTACGCTAAGGCGGTACGAAGTTCGCCGGGTCAGCTAGTTTCGCTATAAAGTTCTTTGCAACATGGAAAAAAAAAATCATTTTGTTCCAGTGATGTTTTGAATAATCCCAGTTTATTTTTGGCTATATTGTGTTCTTTGCCTTGTAGCTTCACTTTTAAGTGATCATGCGAATGGAATGTTGCAAGTCTGAAGATAAATAATTATACCAAGTATTGAGTACATGTTTTGACAACGAATAATATTATCCAAACAATTTGGGTACAAAACTATTTTTAGATTAAAATGTGTGTCGCGGGCCGCATGAAAACAAGCCGCGGGCCGCATGCGGCCCGCGGGCCTTTGTTTGGACAGCCCTGGTATAATACATATACATAAATATACACACAAACGTACATAAATACTTAAAACGATACATAATTTTTATTTCATTCATCATTCACCATTCTTCATTCATTTAATTTCATTTTAAACTAGTACGAAGTCCCTGATGTGGTGAAAATAAGGAAATTCGTGTGTCTCGTTATTTATGGATGGCTCCTAATACTGGTTTGTCACATTTGTCGTATGTATAAACAAAATAAAAAGAATTATAATGTATCACAACCCTTTTCAAGGTTTTTTAGCTGGATTGAGAAGTACTTTAGATAATGTATACAAATTTATAGTCAGTTAACAGGTTTATTTGTTTTTTTTTTACGGCGCAACTAAGTTAGGTACCTTTCCTACCTACCTACCTACTCGCTATACAGGCTGTTGTTTTTTATAAACTATACTGTTCGATAAAAAGTAGCCTATGTCTATTCGTCTAACGTCTGGCGTCACCGAGTAGAGTATCGCTGTTAGGGTTGCCAGATGTCCGTTATTTAAGCGTACAGTCCGTTATTTTCGAGGCCTGTCCGGTAAAAAATACCGGACAGAACAATTTCCGGTATTTTGAAGGAAGTCGGTACTACTGGTCACAAGCGCCTACAAAAGTAGGCATATGAAATCCCTCAAACGCAAAACTCGCGCGCGCTCCTTGCTCGCCGCTGTCTGTACTGTATGTCCGTTGGGGGGGTTCTCACCATGTCCACAAATTTTAGTATAAAAAAAACGTATTTTTTGCGACCTAGCATACCCCCCCACTTTTTGGGATGTTCGGTATTTTTTCGCGACTCACCTGACAACCCTAATCGCTGTATACCAGCGCTTTGCGGCGTCTCGCAGCGATGCAAGCGCTGTAAAGCATATCGCTGAGCGATATCCCGATTCCTGCACGGATACTCGTGACGGATGTAACTTTTGACTTTTGTGTTTTATATTTCTTTTGTTTTTTTTCTCTCTTTCTGTTTAGTTTTAAGATCTGTGTGGGCATTAAAATTATTTTCTATCTTTCCCGGGGCCTTGAGCTATCACCTTAATTATTAGGTCAGCAGGCGAATACCATATTTGAAATCAAATGTAAGAAACTGCCTTGCATATCACTCACCACGAGGTTCGATTCCTGGGTCTGGCAAAAGTGTTATTATGAATTTTTCCTTTTAAATTACGCCCGCACTAGGAATTACTCTTGTGTCGCGGGGATTTGTGATTGTGCCCCCTATCACATGGGACCTAAACATAACAGGTGAAGTGTGGGTGTTGTACACCTCTGCCACACCCTTCTGGGTAATATAGTCGTGATGTGATGTTATGTATATTTTCAATAAAAAGAGGTATATTTTAACAGATATTATATAGAGCCGAGTAGCCCCCTGTATAAAGTAAATAAATAAATAATCAATTAATGAACTAAACAAAACTTAATTAATGACATATTTTACGATGTGAAAACCATTGACAGTAATCTATTTATTATTAGTATATTTAAATAAAGGCCTAATAATATGATTTAAATAAAAACATTAATGAAGAATGTTGTTTGGCAACTACAGGTTTTTTAAAGGCAATGCTTAGGTTTTTATATTTTTGGGGTTCCGTAGTTCCTTAAAAAAAAGAAAAAGATGTTCATTTACTTTTTCTTACATGCTAGTTTCACATTTAATTTTCATTTATGAGTCCCTTTAAGTAAAGAATACCAGTGTGAAGTGGCCCTGCTCATCGCAAATTACAAAAATATTATAGATAATTAAACTAATAATTTATATACTAGGGATGTTATGGATATTAAATTTCGGATACGGATTCGTATGCGGCTATTACTTTATTTCGGATTATCCGTTAGTTTCGGATAATTTCGGTAACAGATGATAAATTTTTAAAGAATTTCGAAAGTGATTACTGTTTCAACTAAAGTTGTTATAAAATTAGTTAACCCTTTTAAAATCCATAAACATGTTGTAACGGCTAAATGCGGCACCCTATATCTTATCTATATATCTATATATTTTATATGTACAAAAAAAACAATTTTAAAAAGAAAAGTGACACTCATAATGTTAATACTAGACATAAGGATAATCTTGTACTTCGTTCGACTCGTGTCCACAAAATTAACAATTCTTTTATGGGCCAATGTATACGCTTCTACAACAAACTTCCTAATGGTATAAGAGTATTGTCTATAAATAAGTTTAAGACAGTTGTTAAAATTAAATTAAGTAAGAAAGCATACTATACAATCTATGACAAGACAACGTGGAAGTGAGTTGCTCTGGATTACACAAGCACAACAACAAGGAAAAATATGGACGCAGCATAAGAACATAATTTAAGAATTTTGAATTGTGTCTATACGAATAAAGATTTGAATAATTTAGTATAATTTAGTATTTTTTTTATTATTTACTTTTATATCATTTTTTGTAATGTTTTGACGTGTTCAAGCGCCTCCTGGGGCCTATGAAAATAAATGATTTGAATTTGAATTTGAATTTGAATTTGATTATAACACGTGGTCCGACACGCGCTTGACCGGTTTTTATACTTATAAAAATGCTCTCAGCTCGCAGGCATTCGCTTGTAATGTAACGTGATAGATTCTAATATTACACCAGCGTGGGGGAAGAACCGAGCAGTTTGTGAAATATGTAACATTACACTGCTCAACCTGTAATGAAACAATTCAAAATTTGTCAAAAATAATAGCAGCCCTGCTGTATCTAATACATGTCCCACTGCTGGGCTCGGGCATCTTCTCATGATGAGAAGGGTTAGGCTATAGTCCACCTCGCTGGCCAAGTGTAGTTTTTATGCACTCTCAGGCATGCACAAATTCCTCACGTTGTTTTCCTTCACCGTTAGCGAGCGATAATTTATATGATAAATCTTAACGATTTTTTGTCCGAGGTGTGTGTCGAGGGAAATCACTATTTTTCTTTCGTTTGATTTTTGTAAACTGACATTTAATCTTCATAAATGTATTGAGAATGTAACGTCATAATATTTATCTCTTTAAATTTATTTCCAGGTTTATTATCTTACATTTAACGATGTCGCGGATTAATTAAAATTATAATAAGTATGGTAATGCTTCCTGAATCTGAAGTTAGACAAAAACTAAAAAAATATTATCTACTTAATTTATCAAAATCTTGTGAAGAGCTCGTGGCTAACTCAAAGCCGTGTGAACCAATCGATCTTGTAAGCAATACTAATCACGGTTGACCGTGGATGGGTGATTATGTTTAACACAACGAGTTTTCGTAGATTTTTTGGGGTGCATGAAAGGAGCCTCCCCGTGTGACGTACACAACGATTCCCTACGTCCGGCGCACCCTGGGCAATTTGCGAGTTCTCCAAAGCGAATTGGCTAATCCTTTCACCACGATGGCAAGTCAAAATACAATTTGACTCAGCCATCGACACGACGAAGAAGAAGTAGGTGCCTCGGAGAGCACGTTAAGCCGTCGGCGTCGGTCCCGGTTGCCATTGAACATCTATGGCAGTCGTTACGGGTAGTCAGAGACCAGAAAGTCTGACTACTAGTCTAACAAAGAGTATTGTATTACCTCGTACTTGGTTGTTCATTGGCAGACGCTCCATGTAAAATACTGATATTCACCTAAATCCGTCTAGAAAAGGCTCGGAAGATAAAAATGATGGTATATCTAAATCTTGTATGAATGCAAGTTAATTATTATGTTTTTATTATTTATTTTTTATATTAGATTATATCATAATACTGGTGGCAGAGCTCTTGTGGATGAGCTTGAGGGCGGCAGCACCACCGTCTCATCTTTAACCTGCCGCCAAATAGTAGTGCTTCCATTACTGTGTTCCGGTTTGGTGGTGAGATCAGGCCCTTAAATTACTGGCACATGAGGCATAACACCGTAGTCCTCAGCTGCAGCGACGCATCTTTAATCTGATTTTGTGGATTGTTGATGTCCATGGGCTGTAATCCATTTACCATCAGGTGGACTAGACGTTCGTTCGCTGTGGGCGTAGTATAAAAAATTAATTATCCTCATTCGTGACTTTTTCTGTGTAATGATAATAACAATGCGCAATAAAGGCAATTATTCATCACTTATTTGCATCCGCGGCTCCGCTCCCGTGGTACTTACACACACATACTGAAATTCAGATTCTTTATTCATATTTTTTTATACGGAAGCACGGAATTGCATACAAATTAGATATTTTCCGTACACATTCGGATTTTTTAGATTTTTATTAATTTTCATTCAAATAAATGCACTTACATAGTTAATTTATTTATGTATGTCTTTTTTAGATATTACTAGCAGTTGGTTACTACGGTTTTGTCCGCGTAGCATTTGATATTTCTTACAAACTTGAGGAACTTCCCTCTTTTTCTCCCCCTCAATTTACCTTATTGGAGATATTTTTACTCCTCAATTTAGCCCCTTGGAGATTGAGATTGCCAAAAAATCTATTTTTATTAATTAATAATTATTAGTTTTTTTTAATTTTTGTTTTGCATGTTCTGTGAAGATTTACTATAGTAACATATATATATTTTTTTCACCATCGGAAAGTAGGAGGTCGGAGATTTCAACGAACAGAAAACATACCAACTTTTTGAAAAAAGCTGATATTTTGACGGGTGAATTTTCAATCGAAAATTAGGGTGCTTTTTCGATATTAATTCAAAATAAGGTGAAAAATAAATATTTCTAATCAAATAAATTACAGCGTATTTAGGACATAAAAAGGTAAGTTTTCACCAAATTTCGTAAATAAAAAATATTGTTTGTAAAAGATAAAAAAAAAAAACCAAAAACTTGTTTTTTTGAATTTTATGCATCTATTAATCTGCTTTTGTGTATTGTTGATGTCCATGGGCTGTACTCCACTTACCATCAGGTACGCCCACAGCGAACGAACGTGTAGTCCACACGTTCGTTCGCTGTGGGCGTAGTATAAAAAAAATCTAGCTATAAGACTGCGTAGAGAAAATAAACAATTTATTTATTATTATTATATTATTTCCAGTAAAACCTGGTCTCGGATTGCACGGAAAGGCTATACAACGAAAGATCAGCTTAAACTGGTAATTAAAGCTTAATGTGCGAGTACATAAAAACCTGTTGTCAGTTGTTTCTAGCAACCGTATCGATGCTCTAGAAGTCTAGATCTTTATTTGACTAATTGTGCTCACAGGGCGGTTTGACGTGTTTTCTATACCATGGAAGAATCTCTAATACATCGATGTAGAAGCCTTCGTGTTCTAGTGGCCACGCTACTGCCGCGCAGAGAGGGTTCGATTGCCGGGTTGGGTAGTTTAGTTTAGTTTTCCAGGGCGGTGTCCGTACTTAGTCCTCCTATGGGACCGTTTTGCGTGATAGGTTTCCCGTTTACTCCAGCCAGCCTATATCGGTCCAGAAGGAAAAGCCTCCGAGGACTGCTGCAGGCTTCCGGAAGCGACGTTGGTGACTGAAGAATTTGTGCCCGTTGGTCGGCCACGCTGCTACATTCCATGATGACATGCTGTGGCGTTTCTTCTGCCTTCATGCATCCTCTGCATAGAGGGCGTATAACTCTAAACTAACTCCTAACTCTAACTCTCTCTGTATTAAAGATTATGTGTCATATAAAGAATGAAATTAATAATTATGTAATAATCAGAGGTCGGAATTTTTCATGTACTTACACTGATTTCATACAGCGAAAGAATAAAGTGGATATGCCTAAAATCCCGAGATTAATTTTAAAGAACAGAAAAAAACCCCGTGTTTTTTTAAATAAAATGTTATTTACTTTTACACAATTTAAACTACTGCACGCGCGACTAAATATTTTAATTCTCACAAAAGTTACAGTAATGTCGGCAGCGAACACTTCTTTCTAAATCGGACAAAGAAAATGATTCTGATGGGCCGTTTAAATAAGCAAAACCTCACGAGTCTTGGCTGGAAGCAAAAGTATTTGCTCGTATTTATAATTAAGGCGAAATATGCGTATGAGAATTTGCTTAAGACTATCAATAATTTGTATTGTGAATTAATGTAAACTAATAAAAATTGTATGTTAATTATCTTTGTTTTATTTGGGTATCTCTGAGGTTTTTTATTATTATTTATTCGTAATATTGTTGGCAACACGGGATTGTCCATTAGAAATCCCAGGAAGGTCCACATTAATATCAACATTTCGATGCAAGTACATAAAAAACTCTACTTAATTCCGACCTCTGGTAATAATGAATAATTGAATTGAGAATGAAATTAATATTATAATAAAGATTGTTAAAATTTGAATTTCTCTGCATGACTCCTTGTTATGGTAGAATGTATTAAACCATTGTTTAATTACTAACACCTGTATTTGTATTACATTCTTGCAAAATAAATGTTTTGAATTTGAATTTAAAGCGTTAACACTTTAGGGGATAGTGTGTTCTATCTTGTAATAACTACTCGGCAATACGTTCTGACGCTAAAGACGGCAACACATTTCATTTATAACTATTTTTATTTGTACTTTAACACTTAGTGACATCTACCAAATACAGCCTTTCTAGAGATTACTTAACAATCAAACAAAAAAAATCTGAGATATTGTCTTCTCGTTTTTGTACGGAACCATTGAATAGCACCTAATAGATATTTTGTGAGGAAGTGCATTTTTGTTTAATTTTATTCCTATATGCTCCACTTCTTTTAAATCATTTCCACTTTTCAAACTCCATGTTTAACTTTTACAAAAACTTAGCGTTGTTTACACAAATAAAATGGTCGACATTCTTAATTAAGTGTTCAGAAGTCTTTCAAAAGACAAAATATTCTGACTGTGCTCTATTATAATTCTTATTCTCTTTAATTTGACTTAGAGAAAATAATTCACACACAGCTTTTAAGCTTTATAGTGGATTTATGCAAACGTTTACTAAGGTCATAAGTGTAATAAAACACTTACTGCAGACTCTACTAAGAAAAAATGTTCTTTTAAAATGCTTTTGTAAGTGCAAAAAATATTTAAGAGCAAATATTCTTTAAAAAATACACTAGTAAGACAACTATGCTTATAAATGTGTTTAAACGATTTCTTATAGACTGCTATAAGAGTACTACTAAGTATTTATATTCTTTAAGTAAAAAACGCCTTAATCATGCCTTTTTAAGATGTACTGTCATAGTCAAGACAAATGTAAGTCAGCTCTAATACCTTAGTTGGACGCTGTAAAGCATTCGTGTTAACACTCACAAAATGCGAAATTGAGTTATGAATGCAGTCTTATTCTTTAGAGAATAAGGTATACGATGGTGCAATCCATATATTTTTAAAAAAATCGTAGAATTTTCTATAAAGCAAAAGCTAATCGCCTTATACCTGGATTGCATTTAGCATTTATATTTCATGTTACACTATAAATGCCAAAAGCTTCAGCGTCTGAAACAAAAAGCATTAATGTGTTATACTGCGGTTAACGCATGAAGATTGCAAAGAATTCTATAGTTTTTTGGAAACTGTGCGGTCAGCTGATTTTGAATATGATGTGGACGGACTTGGAAGAGTGTTAGATTATGCAATAGAGCAAGATGAGGAATGAGAATACTGATTGTGATTGATTATGTTGATTAGAACTGATAATGACTGGGTCTCAAGTCTGCTAATCGCTTGCATTTCGCACACAAATGATTCACACTTCACAAACATGATAAACAATATTATTTGACAGTTTCGACACAATCGGTTTGTTTTAATCCGTCAAAAAATAGTATTTGTGATACCTGTAAAGTGCTTGTAAACTGTGACCGAGATTCCAGCAATGTGCCAGCTGGTTAGCAGACATGCGGCCCAGATTTTACAATGGATCAAAAAGAACAGAAGCAATTTTTTTAAATATATTTTTAGTAGTATACAATACGAATAAGTGATATTACCTCAGTCGTAAAACGAAGAAGACTGATTGTTATTGTCAAAAATACACATTTTAATAAGTATTAGTATTATTAAAATATGACCTAGATAAAAAAAAAAACTAAGTGTTCATTATTAATAATTCGTTTTTTAGTAAAACATTACAATATTACACATTTGTATTAAAGTTTGAATATGAGAAAGAAGACATAGAACATAAGGAAATGAAAATCAAACAAAAAACATTTATTCTTTTTTGTAACCTTCGACCTTTTTTTTTTATCTAGAGTAATTGTTTTTTGTTTGATTTTGATTTTTATTATGTACATCTAAATATATAAAAATGAAACCCGTTTTCCGTTGTCACGACATAGCATGAAAACGGCTTGACCGATTTGGCTGATTTTTTTTGTAGTTTTCTAATATTCTATACAAGGTTCTTACGGAAAAAAATATATAAAAATGTAACCCGTTTTCCGTTGTCACGACATAGCATGACAACAGCTTGACCGGTTTGGCTGACTTTTTTTTTTGTACTTTTCTAATACTCTGTACAAGGTTTTTACGGAAAAAAATATTAAGAAAATTTCTCAAAAAGATTGAAAAATATACATTTAATTTTGCATATAATCTATATATATAAAAATAAAAACCGTTTTCCGTTGTCACGACATAGCATGAAAACGGCTGGACCGATTTGGCTGATATTTTTTTTTGTAGTTTTCTAATACTCTGTACAAGGTTCTTACGGAAAAAAAAATATATAAAATGAAACCCGTTTTCCGTTGTCACGACATAGCATGAAAACGGCTTGACCGATTTGGCTGACTTTTTTTTCGTAGTTTTCTAATACTCTGTACAAGGTTTTTACGGAAAAAAATAATAAGAAATTTTCTTAGAAAGATTGAAAAATATACATTTAATTTTGCATATTTAAAAAAAAAGCGCGTTAACTATGTCAACGTCATTCAATTTAAAACAAAATACTCTGTGGTGATCTATGACACCACAGACATAACCGCGAGCTGTGAAAATATATATTTTGTTTTTTATTTCATAAAATTAGTAAAGTCCTTCTCAGGTATGACGAGACTAGGGAAATAGGTATTTATTTTTATATGGAGGATATTATAGATTCCAGTTCAAATTGAATAGCATTAGAATTGCATACATAAGATAGGTCAGCTATACAAAATAAAGTAGTGCATCAAATTTACGCTAAGGCGGTAAGAAGTTCGCCGGGTCAGCTAGTACAAGATAAAAAATGTTTAATAAAAGCTCAAATAAAATTAAAAAGGTAATCTCTTATTATTTAAGGTAAAAATGTTTGTTATAAACATTAATAACTTTAAATTGATTTTTATTGTAGTTCCAGTTTTTAATTTTAAGTGTTTCAAACATTAAAAAACAAAATTGTTATGTGCAAATCAATATTTGATAAAACAAGAATTACATTTCAAAAATAATATTCCTCATTTCTTTTGTTTATTTCAATATATTTTATATTATGTAGTACAAAGTTTCATTTCAAAACCAACAGATAAATATTTTGCATTTATGTGTTAACCCACATAACGCATAAATGCTAAATGTAAATTTCCCCAGAGTAAATTTAGCATTAACCGTTTTTAGGCTCTAGCTATTTAAATATAAATTTATTGTACAATATTGTTTCTCAAACACAATCTATGCAATGTAACAAAACGAATGATACCACATACCCATACTTTATGCCTTAAAATAAGCTAAAATCAAAGAAAGTTCTCTAAAAACTTAAATGGCCGATAACTCAAAACTTGCTAAGTATGGGTTGACACACGAATGCTTTACAGCGTCCAGTTGTTAAATCAGCATGTCCGTAAGAGAAAATTGCTAGTTGGGATGTGAGCTTTTTAGCATTTACGTTTTCGACGCTATGCCCGACAGACGGACATGGCAAACAGTACGGAAACTGCCTACAAACGTGCGAAACGGCACGCACACATAAACATGCACACCGACGAGACCCCTAAGCGATTGTCGCGGTGCTCTCAGTAGCGAGTGCCGCTTAGAGGTCTCGTCGGTGTGTGTGAGTTTCCGTACTGTTTGTACATATTTATACTGTGACTATAGGCATCTTGTAGGCATTACGGAATTCTATAAAAGGTACAAGTTGCATTGTGTCGGTAATTGACAGAATAATGATAAGTCATTCATTGTATTCATAAATCATTATTATTTAAACGATGAGGCATTAGGCATGACTTCAGTTGGAAAATCCTGATGGGTAAGGTTGTTTTACCCTTTTTATAAAAGAATACAAACATCATACGGGTATTACTAAGAGAGGGAATTGCAAAGGTATTCAAGTATTCAAGTCTTTATTGCACTCCACAATGTTAAAATGGTCTTATAAATAGGTACAGTGCCAATTATGGACCCTGACGGGCACGGCAAAAGTAGGAGAGAGGAAGAAAGAGCTCTTTGTGTTTATAACAAAAAAGTTTACATTTTAAAATAGTATCTTAAAATTGTATATTATTTTATTTATTAAGGGTTTTAATAATAATAATATAATAATAAAAAACTTTATTTGTAATATTTTAAAGCAAATTTTAGCTTTGCTATGCCTTTGTGTATGTGAATAAGTGACGTATCACATCGCATAGATGGCGCTAAAACCAAGTAAGGTTCGTCTAGCTAAGGCTGGCACAAAAGAGTTGAGAAATTTCGAGTCTAGCAGCATACGAATCCATAGCTGAATTGGCAAAGCACTTGGGGCGTATACCCAGGGGGTGCAGGTTCGAGTCCTGCTGGATTCTTAATTTTTCAACTTTAATATTATATAAAAAAAACTTTATTGTACACCAAGGAATATTCAATATGAGACCAGAAAATAAGATTAGTACAAATAGCGGTCTTAAAATCAAGGCAATCTCTTACAGAAAACCATTGGATGGAAATTATGACAGAGAGATGAATGGGAAGTTAAAGGTGTACTAGCGAGAAAATAGAACAGATTTTATAAATAAAAGTATTATGAAGAAAAATATAAATATGAATTCCTAAACATAGGTACTTTATAAGATTTACATTAGAATTACATAGACTACAAAAGGTTTTATGCATCTACAATTATAGTGTCGTTTTTTAAAAGATGAAAAAAAGAAGATATTTCACCAACATTAGCGGCCCGGCCGTAGCGCAATGGATAAAGCGTCGGTTTTACAATGAGAAGTCATGTGTTCGAATCCTAGCCTACACCACGGACGTGTACTTCCTCCTAACACAAGCGAATTAAGCTTAGCTGGAGGGGGTTATCAAGAATATAAGTAATTTGTATTGTCAAATTAATAGTTAGCATCTAAAAATAAAAACTCTTTCGTTGGCCTAGTGGTTACCTTGCGGTGAGAGGCGGATTTTGGTTACCAAATCCGCCTCTCACCGCAAGGTCTCGGGTTCGATTCACGGGTCAGGCAAAGTGATATTCTTGACCTTTCCGTCAGGAATTTCTCAATAGCAGCACGGAGTTGGAATTGTGCCCGTGTATAGCGAGAGTTGTCAAAAGGCCGGGATTGAATTCAGCCTCTTGTCCCGCGTTCTGTATTATATAATCAAGTAAAGTCCACGGGAGCGGAGCCTTAAGGGAGCTGCTATTACTTAATAATACGAATATTTGAATAAAACTTTTATTAAAATGTAGCTAAAAATTACGTACATTGTTAAAACCTAGCTTACGTGGCACTAAATCTATAATTAAAATGAAATAACTTCAAATTACATGACATTTGCACAAAATTGCCTCAAATGCAATTATTACAATATACAAAGTAGGTAATACTTATTCATTATTATTGTTTTTCTTAGTGAAGACAATGTATTGACCAAAGAATGAAAAACAATGTAGAATACTAGATGGCCGGGTAAACTTCGTATCGCCTAAATAGTTTCTACGTATTTTTTCTGGTGGTAGGGGTTAGCCCCTGTCAAATAAGACCTGAACGTAACAATCCAATTAATCAATTATAATTATCAATTATCATAAAATATATAAAATTCTCGTGTCACAATGTTAGTTACCTTACTCCTCCGAAACGGCTTTACCTACTGATTTTTACCAAATTTTATATGCATATTTAGTAGGTCTGAGAATCGGCTAATATCTATTTTTCATACCCCTAAGTGATAAGGGTTGTTTTCCCTTAACTTTTTTTTTTAATTTTTGGACAACATTTTTGTTTTTATTTTACAATAATGTGCCATTAAAATACATACAACCATTTTACCTTTTTAACGCCAACCCCTATTTTTAATAGCCATTTTAGTAATTTAATCATTTTTCATCCCGTTCGATAACTGATAATTTATGATATTCTTTTATGTAAATGTAGTTTACTCTATTTCGATTAAAATTTCCCGTTTGACGGTTTAATACCTTGAACTACAAGCTCACCTAAACGTGATTGGGAAGCGACTCGGACAAATATGATGTTCGTTGTAAGTATATTTCTATCCTTATTTACTTGTTCTGTGGTAGTAATTGAAATAAAAAATATAAGTCGATTTAATAAGTCCTTCATTAGATAATAATATATGTAGAACTAAGTCACGCGAAGAAAATTGTGCAAAAGATCTTTGATAAGACCTACTAATGACAAGCTATATATACCTAGTTCATTTCATTAGACTACATCAATACAAATAAATGAAATTGAAGTGACTGTTTTTAATGTAAAAATAACAATGTTTTTTCAAGCTGGTATAGTTATTTGCTACTTACATTTGTAGACCAGGGTAGAAGCTTTTAAAAATGATAAAAAGTAAAAAAAAAAATTAGGTAAACTAAAAAGCAAAAAATAAATTTACTTCGCACAAAATAATACGTTTTTTCATTTAGTTAAATAGAAATTATTAAATAATTAATGTAGTGTGTGTAAGTTCTTCGGCCGGAGAAAGTAAGTAAAACCACGTACGGAAGGAATATGCGTATATTTACAGTTCTTCACAATGTAGAATACAGTGGTATTTTCGACTTAGGCCCAACAGGATAGGCAATCGTAAGCCGTCAAAAAAGGTAAAACAATCAGGAAGTCCCGATTAACAATTCCAAAGAAATGGACGTTGTTATCAGATGCAACCTTAGTCATCAACGCACTAGAAGTCCCGATAGCTAATTCCAAGTAATGGACGTTAGCACCAGATGCAACCAGTAGTAGATCACAAATACAACTAATTAATGTTGCGGTAGTCATTCAGCCGTGGAGAATCTTAACATCGCCATTCAGAAAGTGACGTCACAGGGATAGTGACATCTAGTGTAAAATTTCAGAACTAAGTGGCTTGTCGTGGATCGATGAACCGCAGCTGCTCACGTAGGTTGAAGGCAGACTTACAGATGGCGTTAGTGATATTTAAAATGTAGTAATGTTACAACTCTCCCCCTCAGTTCCCGAAGACGTCTCGGCGAGAGGAACTGGAGTATATTCTTTTATTGTTTTCGAGGACGTCCACGTCCTCTTTTCTCTCGCATTGGAGAGGTAGAAGCAACTACTTGCTTATATTGTGGGTAAGGCTGTCTATGCTTGTCCACATAGGCTTTTCGAGCTTCTTCGTTCATTTCCTGAACTGCTCTAGCTTTGACTAAATCTCGATCTCGGCGTTCAATAGGGTACTCGTTTTCCTTCTCCCCCTGCACGAGAACTTCTCCGAGTGCGTAGTTATTGGCATCAGTTTTTAACATGAAGGGCTTTGTTTCATCTGCTTGGCGCAGGACAGGTGCTGTAATAAATTTTTGTTTCAGCGTCCTGTTTTCAATGAAAACGTCTTCATACTCTGATATAATGTTATGTTCACTTTGTTTAAGTGGGGCAATGGCTACCATACAAAGGTCTAGATTAGGGCTAGGCGATCGCGAGTCCGAGAAATAGGGTGAGTAACCGTCGAATATAGGCTTTGACTCTTTGACTGGACTCAGGTTTAACGAAATGAGCCTATGTTTTGAGGTGGACTGTGGCTTAGATTCACCAAGCACAGGTCGGACGTGCACCGAGCTGCTACTGGTTTCCGTAAACTTAGCGTAATCCTCATCGTAAAGTTCATAAGTGCCATGTTCATCCGCGAACTCCCAGGTGAACTGTGAGAGGTTCAAAACCATCTTGGCATCCTGTATAAACCCGATTCCTAATAAAGTTCGATTGTCTTTAGACTCTGGCAGAACCACGAAGCTTGTTGGGATGATTCGGTTTTCAAGTATGACGGGCGCTATTGTTTTCAACACACGTTGTTGCTTCCCAAAACCATCGGCCAGTGTTAAATAAACTTGTTCCTCCTGGAATATGTGTCCTCGTTTCAATAACTGTTGATATAACGTATACGAAGCAACACTATACTTTGCACACGTGTCGATGTAGGCGCTTCCCTTGGCACCGGCAATTTCTACAAAAACTGTGGGGCGGTTTCTTACGTCAGTGCGGACATTCATGGCGCAGAAACTCATTTCTGTTTTTGGTACAGGTTGTTTGGTGCCTGCACATGTAGGGCAGCTAGTGCGAACCACTCCCGGTGCTCCACAGCCATAGCATTGGACTTTCGGTGCTGAAGGAGACGGAGCCTGAGTGGAGGATGCCTCCACCTTTGGATGTACAGGGGCTTTGGTTTCTTGTTGAAGAAGTTCCCCTTGTTTTCTTTTGAGCCTTTCGCACTCCTCCGTGAGGTGACCGTTATGGTGGCAGTAACCACATTTCTTCTTAAGCTGTTCATTGGGTTTTCCCCTGGTTGTAGACTCTGCGGATTTAATTCGATCCTGGAACATTTGTTCAACCCCTCGAGCTGATTCTAATAGCTGGTCGAATGTCGCTATAGTCGTTCGGGGAACCTTCTCTCGGATACGGTAATAAAGTTGTCCGTATATCATATCCAGCTGGTGACTCTCAGGCAGCTTTGGATCCGGTAGTTGAGCGATTAACATTCGCTTGTGAGACACAAAACTTTCGGTAGGCATTTGGGCGTCTTGTTTCTCACCAACGATCTCCTGGTATAGCAGATAAGCCGGTTTGCGGGGTGCAAACGCGTGCCGTAATCTTTGTTCAAATTCCTCCCAGGTCGTTACTTGGTCCTTCACTCCTTGCCACCATATTGCGGCTTCCTTTCTTAGGAGTAATGGAATGCCGAGAAGAGCTTCCGCATTTGGTATATTTTCGAGCTGCTTAAAAATCTTAACCGTTGCTAAAAACGCTTCCACCACTTCAGGGGATTTGGTGCCGTCGTATTCCGCCGAACAAGACGTGAAAGTAGCATGTCTTGCCGGTGAACAGCTCGCTAGCAGTGTTCGGAACTGTTCTTCAGAGAGACTCAGCGCCATCTTGTTTTTCTTGCTTGGTGTTGAAGCTGTAGCTGTAGCAATTCTCCCAGTACGCGTGACGTAGCTTACTTTTCCGGGCCCACTGTTGGTCGCCAGATTGTAGTGTGTGTAAGTTCTTCGGCCGGAGAAAGTAAGTAAAACCACGTACGGAAGGAATATGCGTATATTTACAGTTCTTCACAATGTAGAATACAGTGGTATTTTCGACTTAGGCCCAACAGGATAGGCAATCGTAAGCCGTCAAAAAAGGTAAAACAATCAGGAAGTCCCGATTAACAATTCCAAAGAAATGGACGTTGTTATCAGATGCAACCTTAGTCATCAACGCACTAGAAGTCCCGATAGCTAATTCCAAGTAATGGACGTTAGCACCAGATGCAACCAGTAGTAGATCACAAATACAACTAATTAATGTTGCGGTAGTCATTCAGCCGTGGAGAATCTTAACATCGCCATTCAGAAAGTGACGTCACAGGGATAGTGACATCTAGTGTAAAATTTCAGAACTAAGTGGCTTGTCGTGGATCGATGAACCGCAGCTGCTCACGTAGGTTGAAGGCAGACTTACAGATGGCGTTAGTGATATTTAAAATGTAGTAATGTTACATTAATTTATAATTCTGAAGTCGGTGCCAAGTAAATCGGATAATTAAGAACTAATATTCAGTCAGAAAATAGTTGTTAGAAAGATTGATATTATTATATTATATATACAAAGTTATTGTTTACTTGGCACCGACTTCAGAATTATAAATTAATTATTTAATAATTTCTATTTAACTAAATGAAAAAACGTATTATTTTGTGCGAAGTAAATTTATTTTTTGCTTTTTAGTTTACCTAATTTTTGAAGTCGGTTTTTTTTTTGTTAAAAATTATTTTATTTTACGATTTTAAGTGATGGGTATACCAGAATGTTTCTCGAATGAGGAGACGACGGTTACTTGAGACGGAAAACTTATTAATAATAATCCCCGTACTCCTAACCGTTGAGGAGTTGCACCTTCCAGCATCAGCTCAGCAACTTAAAATGCAAATATCCAAGTAGTTTTAGGTAATATACGAAAAACAATATAGAAGCCTTTGAAATTTGAGGGTTACCCATGATTTCTCTAGGATCCCATCATCAAATCATGACCTCATAATAATATTATGAATATACATAAGTAATATTCAACGTCTCGCCTCATCTGTGTATAACTCGAAATAATACAGTAAACGGCCTCAAGGAGCCTATATTTAAATAATTATCCCCGTACTCCTAACAGTTGAGGAATTGTACCTTCCAGCATCAGCTCAGCAACATAAAATGCTGACTACTAGATGCAAATATCCGAGTATCTTTAGATAATAATACAAAAAACAATATAGAAGCCTTTTAAATTTGAGGGTTGCCCTCGATTTCTCTAAGATCCCATCATCAGAACGTGACTTGAAAAAAATGGGACCACATGACAAGTATATCCTTTCAAACAAAAAAAGAATTTCTCAAATCGGTCCAGGCGTCTTCGAGTAATCGGTGAACAAACATAAAAAAAAAAAAAAAAAAAAAAAAAAAATACAACCGAATTGAGAACCTCCTCCTTTTTTTGAAGTCGGTTAAAAATAGGATGAAACCCATTAGAAAAGGCGGAGAATATTATAAAAATGAAAGGAAAAATATAATTTACGGGCGATCTGAGGTCGGAAAGATTTAAGAGCCCTATTACATTTTTACGTTGCGCCAAATTAGGTGTTTCTGCGACCGCGCGGCAAGTTACGACCTACTCGATGCACATGTTGCGTGAACAGTGACTAAAATAATCTTGATCCGCTGTAGTATGATTTCCTATGGCACTTCCACGGTAAACGAATCGTAAAGTATGCCTTGTTGTTAGAATAAAAAGTATTTTTTCAGTTTACCAGTTTAGTAGTTTGCAGAATTGGCTCCTTATCAATAACAGGTATATCAGTTTTACAACATTTAGTCAATTGAAACACATTAAAATTATTTTATTTCGTATATTTTTGATAACATTATGAAACTTAATATAAAGTAAATATTACAGTACGTGAACATTATGCTAAAGTAGGTGTGATCCACAAAAATAAATACATTATAATATGTCGATATGTGTCGTTTACTATAGTGTCTTGATGACAAACTTTGATAAAATGAAAAAAAAAAAATGAAAATGAAAATATTTATTTAGGTCCAACAGAAACATTGAGACACACATAAATTCAGTTAAAACAAATAAAAAAAAATAAAAAAGTACAATAATTTACAGTATGCCCCAAAGCATAAAGTTGTCCTAAATGGGAATTGGTTCAGCATTATGCCAAACTGAAGCTTAGCGCTGATTTTCAACCAATCCCCCAGTGACTACACGGATGACAAAGATCTGTTACTTATATAAAAAATTAAATTATACAAACAAAATAAAAGACAAAAAAGAAGACAAAAATAAAACATAAATATAATTATAGTTATGGCATGTATGTACAACGCAAAATAAATTCATAACATTATGCATTAAATAAAAGATACATTTACGTTTAACATGCCCATCTCCCGCTGAGCATTGATTAGGTATCGTTTTAAGTGAAGTCTGAACGTACTTAATGCATTGGCATTTCTAATTGGAGGAGGAATGTTATTCCACACTTTGGATGCTGCGTAACGAAATGTACCTGTAAAAGCGGTTGTTCTATGCGGTTGTACAGACAATACCAATGAACGGTCCCTGCCACCTAGCTCATATCTCCGAGATAGCCAGCTAAGCTTATCATGTAGATACGCTGGTTCCTTGTACTTAACAACACCAAACATTACGCACGCCAAATGAAACTTACGTCTCGACTTCATTTTTATAATAAAATGTTCGTTCAGGAACGGAGTGACATGGCTTCGAGGTGGAATATTAAAACAGAAACGGGCGCAAGCGTTTTGTACCCTCTGTATCAGTCTATCGGTTCGGGATAACAACCGCGGGCCGTATACCGCGTCGGCATAGTTTAATTTGGATAACACCAGGGACTCAACTAAACGAATTCTCAGTTCTTCCGAGACATATTTAAGGCCTCATCCGATATAAAATACTGAGTCGATAAAAGCAGTTTTGTACAGATTTAGCGACATGGTTTTCGTATCTCAGATGCGAGTCCATATAAAGGCCTAAATTGCGGCACTCTTCTACCCTTTCTATTATTTGTCCCATAAGTGTAATGTTTAGTGCGGGCAATTAATGTAATTGTTTTTTTGTCCCAAAAAGCATATATTTTGTTTTTGTTGGATTAAGCACTAATTAATGGTAATAAGGTAAATAAGTATTCATATCAAACAATATTTACGGGTTGTATGTGCGAAAAAAGAACACGCACTGCATTTTATTTGGTAACTACCAATAGTACCTACAGATAAGTGACTCATCGACTACACGTGTGCAATTAGTAGACGGCAGGTAGTCTATCGATTCTATATCTGTTTCTTCAATTATTGAATTATCATTAGTGTCAAAGTCTGCGTATTCACTGTCAAGTCTAAAAAAATTAAAAAAGCATGAAATAAATTAAATTTTCAATACGAAGTATTTTATATTAAGAAAAGTTCATTATTTTACCATGTCTTTAGTTTCATTGATGTTGCTAGATGTTGAAGCTTCAAAGTTTTCCAGATTCTGTTTTTTATTATTTCTATAAAAAAATATAAATTATGAATATATAAGTATGTTTTAATATAAATAGGAAATATGAGCAAATTTCTTATTTTTCTTTCATAAGAACTTTCTCGAACACGACGAAAAAGTAGGTATTGAGGGGAGCGGATGTCCTTTCTTTTTTTTTTCATTAGAACCTTCTCCTGACAATTCATAACAAACACGACCAATTAAATAACGACGAAAAAGAAATTAAATACATACCTTGCTTCTCTAGCTTTGCTCAGGTTTTCGATGTTATGCCTTTTACGTTTCCTTAAGCATTGGTATTTATATTTACCCATATTGACTGTAGCACAACTACAATAAAACGCAATTATCTGTATAATACAAAAGAAGTAAAATAATTGTGCTACTACAACACACAATACCAAAATAATATTATACTCACAATGATCAAGAAATCGCGATCCTACTATAAGATGCTCACACGCACACACACTGACGTAGCGTTTACTTGCCTAGTTACGCACACTAGCGCACGAAATAAACTGACATAAGTCCGACCTCGACAAGCGCTCGTGCGCATCTGATTGCATCGCCCCGGCGCAGTCAAATAAGTACTACTTTTATTTGATTTATTACAAAATAACTATAGCAATTTTAAATAAAACAAAAAATTTATAGGATAAAGCAAAAGTGAAATATTATTTTAGTAAAAATTTTATATTGAAATAATACGAAATACCAGAGATATTCTGACTTGTTTTGAGGTAATTTTGATTAAAACTTGTATCAATTCCAGACCTTTTTTTATACTCATAAAAGGTCAATATTAAAAATATATTTTATAATGATGTTAGTAGAGGATACATTCAATACAAAAACTAATATTTTGATGGGCAGTGTTAGTCAGTTTTTACAAATTAGAGCTCTCAAACGAGGTCTGTTCCCCTCTTTTACTGAATCATACATCAGCAGAATGATGATTACTGCATAATTAAATTAAAAAAATAATATCTGTTGTATTAATGTTTAAGACGAAGAAGTGGGCTATCTTTATAATGTAATTTTTTTAAGTAATAAACAGCAAAAAGTATACAATTACGACGGCGAAAACCTTGCACATACGCATTTTTTTGTAATAGGGCTCTTAAACTATTTTTATCATTTACAAACAATTTTTTTTTTTCACGAAATTTGGTGAAAACTTACCTAACCGGCTTTGTCGTTACAGTTTTAAGTACCTATTTCTTTGTATGTTTGTTACAAATGTGCAAATAAAGTTTTATCTATCTATCCCTTATCATCGAAATACTTATCATAACATACACATTTCACCTGTTATATTAAGGTCCGACATAATAGGGGGTGGGTTAGCCTATCGTCATTCAGCAGGCCCAATTCTAACTCCTCGAGAACCCGAGACCTGACGCTAAAAGGCGCTTACGCTAACCACTCAAATCAAACCCATGGGCCCCAAGGGGCGCTTGAACACGTCAAAACAAACATCAAAATACAAAAAAAATATAAAATTCAAATAAAACTTAGCTAACTAAATTATAATACTAATTGTAATAAAATGATTTGACACCGGAGCTTAGATTGACTTTAATTCAACTTAGAGATTTGAATTAAAATCAATCCAAGTACCAGCTCCGATGGGTATTGCATCATGAGAAGAGCTGGTGAGAAACTCATGTGCACCATCTTTTCAAATAATTCATACAATATTTGTTTGTTTTTGACAATAATTCTATGTGTAAGTTATAGCAACCAAAACAACATTATGGCTAAAGATGGTTATAAAGAGAAAATAACTTAAACGCTAGATCAACGAGGCAGTGTACAGAAATCGTGGTCAAACATTCCCATTCATATCCCTTTACAACATCAATGCTCACCAGCGTGAAATAAAACCTAAATCCACCTGCTACTCAGCTGACCTCTCGTCACTTAAGAGCCGTGAAGAATCTGAGTATTATGACGTTTTTACAAACAAGTGAATGGTGATTTGCTTTCGTCGGTCGGTAGTCGGGCATACAAGCCCGCCGCGAACGAACGTCAGTGTTGCGAAAAAAAAATAAAAAAAATCAGTGTCGTAATAGTTAGTGTGAATTTTTCGGTGATATCTGTGAATATTTAGTGTTTTGTGCTTTTGCGTCAAACGGAACGGATTTCTTAATTTTGAGGTAGGTTAAAAACTTTTTGGCTTAAACTTTTTTTTCTGAATGAAAAATTTGTCGACTGATTTTTTTTTTCAACCGTAGATTTAAATCCAAAGACAATATTTTTTTGCATAAATTATTATCAGTTGCATATAATATCGGTCGCGTTCTACTTAATCTGAATGGGCGTTTTAATAAATGCCCAAATATATATTTTTCTTATATTAGCATATTATTATGTTGGGTTATGTCACATTTTGCTAAAATTCGCTTTCACTTGGGGGGAAGGGGGGATGTAGGCTAGTGGGTCATGAAAGTAGTCGCGAGAAGAACGATATGATGCATCTACCTTAAGTTTTACTTTCATTTAGGAATAAGCCGCATTAATTTTGGTTTTTTTTTTTTTTAATAATGATTATTTTTTACATATTATGCCAATGTAGTTTAACTTTTTTACAGGTAAAGTGAGTTACGTAATATTTGTCACGATTATATATTTATATATTTTTGTGAAAAAACTGAAGATTTTTTTTTGCAAACCTTAATCGGTTATTCTCACTTTAGTTACTAAAATATTAATTAACTTTGATATAATATTCAAAAGGCTATTTTTTATTATTATGAAGCGAGAGATGTTTATATAAAATTAATTTAAATTTAATTTATTATGTTCTTTGCAACTGAAAATGCATAACATCACGCCTATATTACCCAGAAGGGTGTGGCAGAGAAGTATAATACCCACACTTCACCTGCTATGCTTAAGTGTCGGAATATTTTATAATTATCACAGAATAATTTCGAAATTTCAACTATTTCTACATATTCTTTACGACAAGAGAAATGGATTTAATATTAACATTCTAATTATAATTGTTTTGAAATACAATTAGAAATGAATATAATTAAACAATTATATGCAACTGAAGTCATAACGGTATATGCAACGCAATTAATTGCAATTTAAAAGATAATTCTTACACTTTATTTGCTAAATTAGGAAGTCCAAAATGTTTATTCTTTGTTTTGTCATAAATTATAAGTAACGTTTCCTAATTATAACTGTTATAATTATAATTGTGTAACAGTTTCACAACTTTTTTTATTAAAATTTTATGTTTTTTGACTTTTTTTTTAAGTGAAATAGCAATTTTATATTTTTAATCGCAATTCTGAAATAACTGTACCTACCACTAAACATCAGTGTTACAACACTTAACAATATTTTAAAATATTGTAAAGTTTAAAATATTTAATAAAAAAAATCGTAACTATCTGATAACAAGTAAAATCTTAATAAATAAAATATTATTATTTGTAGTTTATGTTTCTATAACTCGGGACTGTGGAGTCCCGGCACTCTGGAAGGCATGCGAGGGGCCGAAGCCAACAGCGCAGAGGCCTGATAAACATTTTGAACTAAAAGTGAAATTGGACACAAACTGACGACTATCCCTGTTCACACTATATAATGCACCCAAGCCCAGACAAGTATTATTATATTATTATTTATTACATATATAATATATAATTATGCTTTTAACTGGCTTGCAGTACAACCTGATCATAAGGCATAAACAAATCCCATAAAAAAAATAAAAAAATATTTCACAACTCACATGCAACGCCACCTAGTCCCAAACTAAGCAGAGTTTGTACTATGGGTACTAGAATAACTGATACTTACATATACATTTCTTTTGTAAATACATACTTATTATACGTATAAACACCCAGACTAAGACAAACCCCCATGTTCATGCACACAAAGATTTGTCTTAATTGGAAATCGAACTCACGACCTCGGCGTCGCAGGCAGGTACACTACCCACTTCGCCATCCAGTCGTCAAATTATTTGTTTTAAACAAAGATACCTATATATTTTTTCAAGTCGGTTAAAATCTCTAAAACTGTAAATTTGTCTATGCTATACTCAGAAAATGACTTAGCAAATTAATTAATATTGATTATGAAGCGTAATCTACACTGAGGCAATATTCTAACCTACATTTTATATTATTTGCAACGATTGCGTTTATATGTATTTGTAATACTTTTGAAATATTCGATAGGTATTTCGTTAGATATTAGAGAGATTGTCAAGTTAAGCTATACTTGAAAAGGACAGTTCGTAGATGGGTCAGCAATGTAGCATTAATTTTATTCATTGAACTTCAGCCTGCAAAATCATTGTTAAGTTAAGCTTCGTTTACCATGTTCATTCATGTGATGGGTAAATAATTTATCGTCCGTGCCTGGAATAGCACGATAGGCAGTCGATCTCAGCCATAGACAAAGCATCACTCGCTCCGCTCATCTCAGCTGTTGTCAGTTGTCATATAAAGATGGCAGCTGTTACGTCAAAGTCAAATTCAAATAATATATTTTCATAAACCCCAAGAGGTCCTGAACAAACATTATAATTACAGAGCAAATAAAAAGACATTTGAATTACCGAAGCTTAGATTAATTTTAATCGAACTGTTTAGGTTCAAATTTAAATCAATTTATTTATTACAACCTTACAATAATTGCAAGGTTGTAATCATTGACGTATAAAGTATATATTTCTATGGTTGTAATGTAAGACTTAAAAATTAAGTGAGTTTATTAAAAATGTGATTTTAGTTTAAGTTGATAGCTGCACTGTCGCGTTAGGTTTCAGGCCTATAATGATAAAAATTATCATTATAGGCCTGAAACCTAACTAAAATCACATTTTTAATAAACTCACTTAATTTTTAAGTCTAACCTAACCTAACTACCACAAGTATGCAGGTATATTGTAACTTAGCAGCAATAGCCGAGTGGGAAACGGTAGGACTGCGAAGTCAAAGGTCTCGGGTTCGAACCAGCGGCACACACACCTCTGTCAATAAATCGTTAAGATTCGAAGATATGTGTGTATTTATCATATACATTTTCGCTCGCTAACGGTGAAGGAAACATCGTGAGGAAACCTGCATGCCTGAGAGTGCCTAAAAAAGTGCTTGAGGGTGTATGAAGTCTACCAATCCGCACTTGGCCAGCGTGGTTGTATCATTCTTAGTATGATGATCTTTGTATGATTCGCGTGTGAAATGTATGTTTGTGAACACCCCCGCGACACAGGAGTTATTCCAAGTGCGGGCGTCGTTTAACAAAAATAAACATATGTTAGTTTCTAATAAGACTGTATTTTAGTTATTTGTTTATTTCGGATGAATAAAATCAGTAAATATATACTAGTGTTTACGATAAAGGGTTTCTGGCAACGCTCATTATAAGCTTGGCCCACTTAAAAAGGTTAACGAACAAACTAGTAATAGTACCTATTACATACCTAATGATAGCAGCCCTGTATCTAATCTAATGAGGCATGCAGGTTTCCTCACGATGTTTTCCTTCACCGTTAGCGAGTGATTATTTATATGATAAATACACACATATCTTCGAAAAGACGAATCTTAACGATTTATTGACAGAGGTGTGTGCCATGGGTTCGAACCCGAGACCTTTGACTTCGCAGTCCTACGGTCTTCCACTATTCTATACACAATACTACTACTCTTCACGAATACCTATACCACCACAAACAACATTAAAACCTATCATACAGTCCACGACAGAAACCATGGGATACATCATTTGTCTACATGTAACTTGTGAACATAAAATGGATGGAGAAAGCTCTTAAGTTCCATGACCGAATGAACTATCATACATTTTGTATTTACCGACAGTAATTGCCGTACTCACTTCGAACTTTCGAGCTATTAGCCTCATGCATTTTCAAAATTCAAAATAATTTATTTGTAAAACATAGGTAATATGGTGGTATTTTAGGAAGGTAAACATTGTTTCTCTATGTTTTACCTACAAATTTCGCAAATAAATAAATAAATATTTCACAACTCACACACAACGCCATCTAGTCCCAAACTAAGCAGAGCTTGTACTATGGGTACTAGAATAACTGATACTAATACATATATACTTTTTTTTTGCAAATTATTATACATAGAAACACCCAGACTAAGACAAACCCCCATGTTCATGCACACAAAGATTTGTCTTAAGTGGGAATCGAACCCACGACCTTGGCGTCGCAGGCAGGTAGGTACACTATCCATTCCGCCATCCGGTCGTCAATACAAAAAGTTTTTGTTAGTTTTAATTTTAACAGGTAGATAGTAAAAATGTCAATTGATAAGTTAGGTATAGTAATTATTAGTATTAAATTATGTCAATAAATAAATTAAATAAATGTCATTATAATTAACAATCATAACCGATTATTAAGGTAATACCATGTCAATATGGCTAAATTCAAATTCAAATTCAAATTCAAATCATTTATTTTCATAGGCCCCAGGAGGCGCTTGAACACGTCAAAACATTACAAGAAATGATATAAAAGTAAATAATAAATAATACTAAATTATACTAATTACAATGATTTGAATAACCGGGGCTCAGATTAATTTTAATCAAACTGTTTAGAATCGAATTAAAATCAATCCAAGTACCAGCTCCGATGGGTATTGCATTATGAGAAGAGCTGGTGAGAAACTCATGTGCACCATCTTTTAAAATGAAAAATATAACAATATAAAAGTACATAAAAAAAATCACATAAGAAGAGCAATTCATTTCCAAATACTATTATCATTTATGTAGTCTGAAATACTATAGTAAGCTTTTTGACATAATTTAGTTTTAACATATTTTTTAAATTTACCTATTGATAATTCTATTGCGTCTAAAGGAAGTTTATTGTAAAAGCGTATACATTGACCTGGAAACGAGTTAGAGATTTTATGGAGCCTAGTAGTGGGCACAGCGAGTTTGTTTTTGTTCCTTAGATTTAATTTATGGAGATCACTATTTTTCTTAAATTTCGTTTGGTTTTTGTGAACGTACATTAAATTTTCGTAAATGTATTGAGAATGTAACGTCATAATATGTATCTCTTTAAATTTATTTCTTAGTGTCTCCTTGGGACTCATCATATAGATAGCTCGAATAGCTCGTTTCTGGAGCACAAATATTGAATCTATATCCGCGGCACTACCCCAAAGCAATAAACCATATGACATTATACTGTGAAAATAGCTAAAATAAACTAAACGCGCAGTGTCAACATCGGTCAGTTGACGAATTGTTTTTACGGCGTAAGCTGCTGAGCTGAGTCTACCAGACAACGTTTCTATATGTGGGCCCCATTGTAATTTAGAGTCTAATGTTATACCAAGAAAGACAACCTTATTGACCATTTCCAATTCCTCATTGTCCATCACCACACTAGTTTTGACTTGCTTAACATTTTTTGTAAAAAATCTAATATATTTTGTTTTACTACCATTTAAAAGCAAGTTATTAGCACTAAACCAGTTCACTATCTTTGATAAAGCATTGTTTACATCGTCAATTATTGATTGTTGTCTTTTTACCTTAAAAACTAAAGAAGTGTCATCCGCAAACAATACTATCTTATGATTATCCTTAACAAGATGAGGTAAATCATTAATATACAAGAGAAACAGGAAAGGCCCTAAAATAGAGCCTTGTGGCACCCCCATTGCTACAGCTGATCCATGCGAACGCTTTCCATTGACATCTACTCTCTGAATCCTATCGCTTAGATATGAAGTAAGAAGATCCAGAGCGATGCCTCTTATACCGTAGTGGTGTAACTTCTTGACTAGAGTTTCATGCTGCACACAATCAAAAGCCTTAGATAAGTCACAAAACACCCCATAGGCATCCCGCGACTCTTCCCAAGCCTCAAATATGCATTCCAGTAATTTTACCCCAGCATCACATGTTGACCGTCCGCGAGTGAAACCGAATTGTCTAGTGTGCAACAGATTGTTTTTATTAAAATATTTAAGTAACTGCGCGAGAATTAATTTTTCAAAAATTTTACTAAACGTAGGTAGCACCGATATTGGTCTGAAGTTTGTGGGGTCTAATGTACTACCTGATTTAAACAATGGAATGACTTTACTTAATTTCATTAAGTCAGGAAACACACCACAATCAATACATCTATTAAATATCACGATTAAATCAGGTGCAATAATGTCAATCAACGAATTTATAATATGTACAGAAATGCCCCATAGATCAGCCGTTTTCTTAATATAAATTGATTTAAACGCGGCTTTAAAATCAGACAAATTAACATGGTGAAAATCGAAATTATTGTAAAACTCTGGCACATTATCTTTAAGTAACGACTCGGCAACGGAGGAGGAAGAGCCTAAAACACTAGTTAGAGAGACAGGAAAAGCAGTAAAAAATCCTTCAAAAGCACTGGCAACTTCTAAATCTGACTTGGTTACTTGACCATTGATACTTAACTTAAAGTCTGAATTTTTTGATCTAACCTTCCCAGTCTCTTCATTAATAACCTTCCATGTGGCTGATAAAATGGCCAGATAAAATAATCGGATCTATTCAAGAATTATTAATTATTTATCATTCCTGCCACTGACAATGTATTTACATTGATGGAATAGTATGCAATTTTTTATACTTAATATTCTTTGAGCATTCTAAAATAAATTGATATTATTTGCGTCTTTAATATACCCAGGTAGATTGTTAAAAAAAATTGATCGGCATCTTATCACGAAGAAACTCGTGTAGTCAGGAGTTAACGTTGAAACCGCGCGGATCGATCCATTTTTCAGGTTAAGCAATACTAATCGCGGTCTTCCGTGGATGGGTGACCATTTTAACATAACGGGTTTTTCTCCGTGCCTCGGAGAACTGGTTAAGCCGTCGGTCCCGGTTGACATTAGAAGAGATCTTCAAACGGCAACCGGGACCGACGGTCCGTAATGACTGTTATAGATATGGCAGTCGTTACGGGTAATCACTGCCCAAAAAGTCTGGACATCTAGTGTAACAAGAAAGAAAGAAAGAAGAATCATTTATTATTTATTATGTATTTCATATAAAAATAAAATACATAATAAATCGTCTAAAACTAAATAATTTAAAAAATATCATTCATAATGCCAGAAATGGTACGCATCTCAGCATAATACTGCAGCGCTAAAAGCACCGCAGCGCTGATAATTCTGATGCGCCCAGAGAATGAGTAGAAAGCAGTGTGACAACAGAAAAAAAATAAAAAAAATAAATAAAATCTAATAATTACATTTACAATTTTTTGTGTCACAATCAGCAATATATTTATGGATAAACAAATAAATTATATTAATATGAAACAACTACAACTAAACCTATATAATATAATAATATATACTACAACTAAACCTATATAACAAGGTGTATCGTACTGGGTTGTGGCGATCTGATTGTAGTCACTCCACGTAAAATGCAGATATTCATCTAAATACGTTAGACAAGAAGCTGACCCCATTGTAACTGGGAAATGGCTTGGAAGATATATCACGGAAAACTACTAAACTAATTTTGATACAGTTTCCAATGTTACTTGTTTCAACTGTGTTACTATCAATCCTATTTAGAACAGGCTATATGAACCTTAGATTTATGCGAGCGAGTGCGAGAAACTTAGCAATTATTGTTAGAACTAGCTATCTATTAAGAACTTACTGCATTGATTTGTAACTTGTTCTCATCTGTGGGTCATTCGACGATGTCGCGAATATTTTTTTTTAGGTTCATACAAAATCTCATTTACATTGCATGACAAACAATGATATTGTTGTGTAGGAGTCTTCTTTCGGATGTTGGCGAGAAACGAAATAGGTCACTTTTTTTTAAATATTTATTAATATTTACCGATACCAGAATACAAATGATATATAAACTTATTGACTACATTATATTATTATTATTGAGAATACGGGTTACTCACGTTACTTTAGCCGGGATATGCCGACTAGTTTCGAATCTAGTTCTTCTAGCACTGAGAGCTAGACGTCGCGCGGAGGCGACGACACGCGAATCATAGCCCAGTTGATGAACCTACGTACTGGATTCGAAACTAGTCGGCATATCCCGGCTAAAGTAACGTGAGTAACCCGTATTCTCAATAATAATGTCTTCACCTCAAGTCGGTATTAATAATATTACATTATATTAACTTAACTGCGATAAATGACAGCATCGCTTCATAGTAGATATTCCTCAAATACGCACGAAGCGTTTCGCTTCAATATTCGTTTTGCAAAATGCCAAAGAATGAAACGACCTGCTCGAGTCTGTATTTCGGCATGAGTACAATCTGGGTGTCTTCAAAGCAAGAGTAAATTGGTTTATCAGATATATCACTGTAATGCGCCGTTCTTCTCCCACACTGGTGTAATATACGAATCTGTAATGTTACATTACAAGTGAATGTTCGCGGTCTGGAAGTAGTTTTAATTGTATACAAGCCATTTTGTACGTATCAACAAGTAATTAAGTTTAAAAACTATAATACAACTACGTAATAATATTGTACTTAATGTTGGAGAGGAATGGACCGTGAGAACTGTACGCATTTAAACTATACATTTTAACTTAAGCAATATAATAAGTATACATATTTGTAATGTGCTTGAATATACCTTTCATTTGATATTAAACACGTCATAATTATGTGTTCTTTTTTTCATTTTAGAAACTAACTTTTATATTCTGTCAGATAAAATTTAAAAAAAATTATATAGCTTATATCACCCGGCCTATTATAAATAAATAAATATGTCACAACTTACAAACAACGCCATCTAGTCCCAAACTAAGCAGAGCTTGTATTATGGGTACTAGAATAACCGATACTAACACATATATACTTTTCTTTTGTAAATACATACTTATTATACATAGAAACACCCAGACTAAGACAAACCTTCATGTTTATGCACACAAAGATTTGTCTTAAGCAGGAATCGAACCCGTGACCTCGACGTCGCAGGCAGGTACCCTACCCATTCCGCCATCTGGTCGTCACTTACGAATCTAATGACACCTCATGCATTAAAATCCGTTCTTTAGTTTAGGCGCTACGGTGGAACATACAAACATAGACTGCCAAAATCATTACCCCTCCTTTTGGCTTCACCGTAGTCGAGTAAAACTGGTTTCTCTTAGAAGCGAAATAGCGTATATTTAACTAGTTGCCCCGCGTCAAATGTTATTCTGGCCGGTGCCCGCAAGTTAAAAAATATTCACAACGCCATCTATTGATTTTTTGCGTCAACTCGCTTCTTACTGAAAAACCCTAAATTCCCCCTCTTAGGAATAAAATTTAGAAAACCCCGGTACAGAAATTCATTTATTTTTATTCAAGTTTAACTATACAAAATTTCATGCTTGTAACTTCAAAAAAGACGGACTTCCATACAACCGTTCATCCCTCATTTTACCAACTTCAAAATGGAATTGCCAAAAATCCCTTTTTAGTGCGTCCCTACGCCATGTAAGGATCCTTAATGGAAAATTTCAAGTTCCTAGGCCTAGTGGCTTAGGCCCTGCGTCGATGAATCAGTCAGCCGTGGGTACAATTATATAAGTATAGATGATATAGTGTATATCTGTATACCAGTTACATTAAAGTGTTTGGACTCGAACGTACGGCCTCTGAAGTAATTTGCTATTGAGCAATGTACTATAGAACATGTTATGAACTTATTCAATTTCATTCTATGACTAGAAACTTCTAGTGATTATTTATTTATTTAAACTTTATGCTCTTAAATCTACAAAGTCTGACTTAATACTATAAGTATATTATTTAAATAAGATTACAAGCTGACCCGACAGACTTTGTCCTGTCGTAACTATGCATACATTCTCTGTGACGATATTTGCAGCACGCATTATATCAATGTTATGTCAAACCCCATAAAGGTACATTCAAAAAGTTCATATTGTCAAAAGCGCTAAGGTTACTAATATATGGCTATTAGGGGAAGAATAGGGGTTGGTGATAGAAGGGTTTAAATTTAGGGTTGTATGTATTTTTTAATCTCACATTATAGAAAAATAAAAACAAAATGTTTTGTCCAAAAATTAAAAAACAAATGTTAAGGTTGAACAACCCTACACTTAGGGGTATGAAAAATAGATAGTAGCTGATTCTCAGACCTACTGAATGCATATAAAATATGGTAAAAATCAGTAAAGCCAATTTGGATGAGTAATACAATTAATGAACTAACATTGTGACACGAGAATTTTCTTTAAGATTATACACCGTCTCAACGTGCAAAGCAGCAAAACAACAACAATAGTTAAATAATAAGATAATATGTATGTTAGTCTAAGTTATTAATGGGCCTTGATGCCAGCAGTAACAATGTTTTGATTTGATATAATAAATTGTAGATAAGCTATGCCTGTACATTGAAGATATTTGAGAAGACTTAATAAGGAGTAGAAGCCAAAACATATACTTATATTTAGCGCTATTTTGAGCGCTAAATCCTTCATCGTTTCTGTCTAAACTACCTTTCTGTAAATCTTTTACACTAATGTCCATCCAAAGGTTGCCTGGAAGAAATCGCGTTAAGCGATAAGGCCGCCCTTTGTGCATAATATTGTTATTGAAACTTTCGTACAAAATGTATTTCCTATGTCTTATGCACAAATAAAGTTTTATCTATCGATCTATCTTATTTTAAAATTTAGGTCTGTCTGTCCGTATGTTCGTTATAATGACTTTTAAACTTTCCCGTTGCATATTTACTGATATGAATTAACGCGATTATTTTTTTAGTTTTCGGTGCTTGACGTTTCGTATGTTCGTTGTTTGTACGCGCATCACGCAAAAACTACTGCATAAAATTGGATGCGGTTTTCACGGTTCTGTAGTAAGAACTCTAACATCATCGAAACCTTGGTCAAACGCGTATTCCCCTATACCCCCCTATTAAAAAAATGCACTAAAAAGAAATACATAAGTAATATTTAACGTCTCGCTTCATCTGTGTATAACTTGAAAGAAAACAGTAAACGGTATTAAGGTGCTTAGGCCAAACATAGCTGACATTTTGTAATTTTTGTAATAACTTTTAGCCTATGTTTACAAATAAAATACTTTGACATTGACTTGTACTCCCGTCCGTTGAAGAGTTGTACCTTTCAGCATCAGCTCGGCAACATGAAATGTTTACTACTAAATGCAAATATCCGAGTAGCTTTAGGTAATATACGAAAAATAACTAAGAATACTTTAAAATTTGAGGGTTGCCCTCGATTTCTCTAGGATCCCATCATCAGATCGTGACCTGATGAAAATGGGACCTCATGACAAGTATACACTTTTAGACTAGAAAGAATTTTACAAATCGGTCCAGGCGTCTTCGAGAAAACGACGCACAAACATATTATTATTATTGTTGGGACGAGGCTTTGGGTGTTCACGTCGACCTCCGTGGGTCTATTGTGACTGTAGCCTCATTATAGACCCTCCTTTAGGTCAATAGCCTCCATAAACTGGAGCAGTCGGCCGATCGGGAGTGACTTGACATCATCCGGATCCAAGATATGGCGTCCCAGAATGATGCTTTGTCTATGGATCAGAGGGTCGCAGTCGCAAAAGAGGTGCAGCGGTGTTTCCGGTTCCTCTTTACAGAATCTGCAGTAGTCATCGTCCGCATAGCCCATACGGGATAAGTGCCTATTTAGCTTGCAGTGTCCTGTGAGGGATCTAACAGCAAGAGACAACTTGTTCCTACTAAGTGCCAGCAGCTCAGTAGTACGAACAAACATAAAAAAACGGTCTAATTTAGAACCTCCATTTCTCTCCCAGCCCCTTTTTTTAATTAGTTTAAAAAACAAAGGGCATAACTCCAAGTCCTTACAGCGACCGCGACGTCTATATCGGTCATGGTCAAAACTAACCACTTACGATCAAGTAGACTGCATGCTCGACCACACTTTATATGTTACCAAACTGTGATGTGTTTAAGATTGCATTATAATTGCCATTGCCATTTCAATGGTCAAAAGTGGCAATGTGGCTGTTAGTGACCGTTAGCCGTCTAAACTTACAGTTACTTTAAGTTTTGAAAGGTATGACGGTCACGGTGGTAGAGCTATTGTGAACGGGTAAGAGGAAGGTGCAGTCATGAACGCGAGATTGAGAGTATAATCACGCTTTTATCCAACGTGGATAGGCAGAGACGATGGAGCGCCATGTGCTTCGCTCCGTACCAGTGGCGTAGCTAAGTGGGCAAGGGCCCCGGTGCATACAGAAAGTAGAAAACATCTCAATCTATATATATAAAAATGAAACCCGTTTTCCGTTGTCACGACATAGCATGAAAACGGCTTGACCGATTTGGCTGATTTTTTTTTGTATTTTTCTAATACTCTGTACAAGGTTCTTAAGGAAAAAAAAATTATAATATATATATATATATATATATATATATTAATAAATTTTCTGTAAAAATATAACTGAAATTATTGAACCCTACGGAATAAATACTATTATGAAAATATATTATGTTTTTTATTTAATAAAATTAGTAAAGTCCTTCTCAGGTATGACGAGACCAGGGAAATAGGTATTCATTTTTATATGGAGGATATTATAGATTCCAGTTCAAATTGAATAGGTACGCATACATAAGATAGGTCAGCTGTACAAAATAAAGTAATGCATCAAATTTACGCTAAGGCGGTACGAAGTTCGCCGGGTCAACTAGTGAATAATATAAATGAGAGCAGATATTAAGTTAGAGCGAATGAAAACTTCAATAAATAGTTTACAGGCGAAATTTTCGAATTGATCTCACGACCGTCAAGCACGTGAGCTTATCGCTGATGCAATATGTGCGTAGTTGTGTACTCACTACTCAGTTAAACTCTGTTAAATTACTAAATAACAATATTAAACAGCACATGCTTATCGAGGCAGTTCGGCGAATGTGTTGAAAGTCTTAAATCGGGAGTTCTCTTATTGTTCACCTAAAATCATTAAATTAAAAAAAAAAATCTTGTGAGCAGGGTCGAGGTTTCCTAGCTTCAGGAGCTGGCGAGTTGGCTGACCCGCTCTTTTCAAAGCTTAGGTTAATGGGCAAAGGGCACCACCGGGCCCTACGATAGCTACGCCACTGCTCCTTACATGCTTCTTTTGTTTCTTATTTATTTATTTATAGCCCGAGACCTTTGACTTCGCAGTCCTACGGTCTCCCACTGGGCTATCGCTGCTCTAACACTTTTTATCAGAAAAAAATCTTAAGCATGATATATATAAAACAGGTAACGATTATTTGAAGGCTGTCACCAAATTATTTATTTATTTATACAATCATAATATTACATGAGGTTCGTTAGCCTTGGTTTTATACTTATCGATAATGTTGACTAAGAACCATTCAATATACCAGGATATACTGATAACTGCATTACATTAAAAACTGTTTCCCAGACTGACAAGCATTCGATTCGATTTTTAGCATTCATTACTATGCTTGATGTTATAATTATATGTACTAAGAAACATTTGAAAATTATGGGACCGGCAGGATTTGAACCTGCGGCCTTCTGCACACCGGGCAGCCGCTTTAACCAACCAGCTACGGTCGCCTCTTGCCCTTACCCTTAATCTTTTCATATGTATTTATCGTTCATTTCGTGACGTCACGTTCATCCATTTGCACCTATCTTAAGTAGGAGACAAACAAAAAAGAATGAACGCGTACGTTATTTCACCTTCTAATTGATAATTTTATAGCACTTAGCTATGCTCAGAAAATTATACTAAGAAACAGTTAGAAGTTGATTTGTATAAAAATTTTAACTAGTTGTATTAAATCAATAGGTCTCTCTTTTTGTTTTCTTTGTAATACAGTAGACTGACACTGTCCACTTACGAAATGTTATCAATAATAAATTGTAATCCTCGACTATAAACTACCTATATTAATACAGGTATACCCTAGCTTAAGAGGTAGAAATCATCTCTTGTACAGAACCTGAAACATAAGCTGTGTATGTTTACTCTTAATCTTAGCAAACTCTGTATATTAGTATGTTTTTTAACTTGAATAAAGATTTTATTATTATTATTTATTAATTAATTACTGCTTCAGATCCGTGCCTCGCAAGTCTGCACACTATGGTGTAGTAATTTCCTTTTTTAACCGTCTTCACAAAAAAGGAGGAGGTTCTGTATGCGATTATTATATACATATACTTATATATATATATTTTAATGTTTGTTGGCCGATTACTCGAAGATGCCTGGAAGAAAGAAGTCTATGAAATAATATACTTGTTATGTGGTGCCATTATTATCAGGTCACGATCTGATGATGGGATTTCAGAGAAATCGAGGGCAACCCTCAAATTTGAAAGGCTTCTATATTGTTTTTCGTATATTACCTACTCGGATATTTGCATCTAGCAGTCAACATTTCATGTTAGTGAGCCAATGCTAGAAGGTACAGTGGGCCAAGCAATTAGGTATGCAGGGCCAAAACTGACTGCATATGTGAATTACATATTTAATAAGTGTAATATACCCACTATTTAGGTATGTAACTCACTTATCCATAACTGGTGTAGTAAGACGTTACTATGACTTAGAAGTTTTTGCCCTGCATAGCTAACTCGTTGGCCCACTGTACAACTCCTGAAAGTTTAGGAGTACGGGAATAATTCTTAAAATATAGGGCCCTTAAGGTTGTTTACTGTATTATTTCAAGCTATACACAGATGAGGCGAGACGTTTAATATTACTTGTGTTTATTATGTATTTCTTACTATATTATGTGATCGTAATCGATTTTTTTTTTTGGAAAATGATTCTATGAAAATATATAATGCTATGAGCTTGATACTATAACACTGTCGTGCATATTTTCATAGAAAAGGGAAATTATAACACCATAGTGTGTTGTTCCACATGAGTTAATTAAAAGCGAGAGTATATAGATATCTTGTAGATAAGCGTTCTCCACCGTAGACCGTGTCCTTACTTACGATCAGGTGTGATCGTGATTAAAGGCGAGGTGATCCACCATACAAAAAACTCTTCTACTAAGAGAGGCTCTCTTTCTCCAGCTTTTTCACAAAAGCTCTTCCACAATTATGTAAATAATTTTCCAAAAAAAAACAATAATTTTAGACTTATATGGTTTTCTCATGGACCGGGTGCCATTGACAGAACTGGACCAAATGGGGAGTACCAGCTTTCAAATAAAAAATAATCATTTAAATCGCTTCGCCCAGTCGAAAGTTATAAGTTAACAAGCTAAAAAAAAACAGACAAATTGAGAACCTTTCTTTTTTTTAAGTCGGTTAAATAGTAGCAGTTTTTCCAACAGCCGTTATAAGACCCTGAACTAAATGTTATTGATATAATGCCCCAAGCAAAATCTATAAAAATTACTTAATAATGTTATGTAAGTCGATTATGATAATTAAATAAATTCTAATGAATATTACAACCAAGATTACGGAAAATATTTCTGTAGGTCATGAGAGCTTTACCTTTTATAATCTGAGACTCGCAAGGTGCTTCCAGGTTTACCTGAAATGCAGATTTTTTTTTAAAACTACGCCCGCACTAGGGATAACTCCTGTGTCGTTGGGTGTTCACAAACATACATTTCACACACACAGCACACCCAGAGTTACAACAAATCTTTGCGGATCACACAAAGGTTGGTCCCGTGTGGGGATCGAAAGCGAGGAGAAGCGATGCGACCACTACGCCAACCGTGCATTTAGTGTGAACTTGTATCTTCAACCGCGCAGCATACGACTGTAATTTTTTCGAACATAAACTTCAAATTTCGAATAAAAACTGCAAATTTCGAATAACAACTTCATGTTTCGGATAAAAACTTCAAATTTCGAATATTATCATTACAGGTTGCGTACTGTCTGTTCAGTTTGCCTCCCACACTGAGGGAAGCGTAGTCTGTTATTTGACGACAATGGTTTCCAACAGGAAGGGACAATATACAATACATCTCAGTTGATAAGTCTCTTTCTCACTACTCAAAATCAATCTATATGGTAACACCTTTCTAAACATCCGACATACCTCGAGACGGAAGAGGCTGGTAATCTGTCATACAGGTTCTCCTAGTATAGATACCAGTCTCTTACACAGATTCACCCACTAATTAATGTAACATCTAGTTTTAAGATATGATTTTGTAACCATTCTGTGTAAGAGAGAAATAAAAAGATTTTATTATTATTATTATTATTATTATTTCTCATCCTATCGGTCAGTTGTCAAACTGAGAGCTTTCTTAATTAACATAGGTTTATAAGTGCACTTACTTTCAGAAATCAAATCATTTATTTCCAAGGCCCCAAACACTTCAAAACAAACATCAAAATACGAAATATATAAAATTAAAATAAAACTTAACTAACTAAATTAAAATACTTATTGAAATAACGTGATTGACACCGGAGCTTAGATTGACTTTAATTCAACTTAAAAATTTGAATTAAAATCAATCCAAGTACCAGCTCCGATGGGTATTGCATCACGAGAAGAGCTGGTGAGGAACTCATGTGCACCATATTTTATAATAATTCATACAATATTCGTTTGTTTTTGACAATAATTACATGTGTGTTATAGCAACTAAAACACAACACTTCATTATACTACTTAAGGAGTACACAATATGGTACACAAACATAACATGCGAGATGAGTGCTACACACATCTGCCACACCCTTCTGGGCAATACAGGCGAGATTATTGTTATATAGAAAAATGGAAGGAAGAAATAAAGAAAAAAAATACATTATAAAGCGTCTAAAACTAATTAATTTAAAATACCATTCATAATGCCAGAAATGGTACGCATCTCAGCACAATACTGCAGCGCTAAAAGCACCGCAGCGCTGATAATTCTGATGCGCCCAGTGACTGAGTAAAAAATATATATCATGTAATAATCAAGCGCCTCCTGGGGCCTATAAAAATAAATGATTTGAATTTGAATTTGAATTTGAATTTAATACGATAGCAATGCGTCCGAGCTTCATAATTGATTTAAACAAATCCAAAGGTCAGCAATTCAGTAGAACAGTTTAAACAGTCAAACACACATATTAAAGGCTTCGAAAACTGGATTTTTGTTTGTCATAGCAACCGGAAACACGAATTGTTTAACATTTATTTGAAGTTTGTTTGTAAACATTTAAATAAGTTCCGTGAATGACAAGCGATAGTTTATGGGTTGTCGTTGCTACTAACAATCAGGTGGACAACACGCTCTTTCACTACACTATACATGTATAAAAACATAACTTAAACCTGTTTTGATCATTAGTGTCGTAAGCCGAACAATTTTGGAAAATTTTACTTTTAATATATTATAAATATTATATACAGGGTGTCCCATATTTAATGGATGATCCTTTACCTGCAGATTAGGGGCATCACGCCTGATAGGAAAATGCAAAATTTGTAGAAAAAAAGTATCACGGATTTTTAAATATCGAATATTTTCGATTTTTTCACAAATTAGCCACTTTCGTCCACTATTCTTGGTGCCATGTTCGTAAATCTTAGAATTTTTCAAATCTCTTTTTGGAATTCAATTTTTGAATAGATATACTATCAAATTTACTATCTCATTATTGTACAATTATTTAATTTAAAAAACTACAAAGATTAATAAAAAAAAAATTACATGACATTTTTTTTTACAAAAAGTTTGAACCCTTATAGTGTAAAAAAAATGTATGGAGACATGTGTGCCCATCACGGAAAAAATATGCCAGTTTCATTGTGATTCTAAAATGGTATAAAATATTTTTTTTTTTTTATTTCAAAAAATAATGTGAGAAATTATGACCAGGGTCCGATTTTTTTTAAATAATTTTCTACCAAAATGATATCCTAGTTGATAATATAGTTACTTAAGCGTATTAAACTAAATTAAATAATTACGAACAAGCATAACTTTTACAAAAAACAGTATTTAAAACGATTGTCAGCGATTATAAATCTTATAATACCTATCTATGAAAGTATCGATTAAGATCAAAATACTGAAAGTAATTAAACAATATTTTTTTTAACTTTGCTCATCACTTCTCTCTGGTTACGAAAAAAAAAAACGCTGACACTTAAATGTGTTCTGTAAAAAAGGCGCGCAAAATTTCGAAATTTGCGGATGTGAAATTTTCATTTTTCTCTAAAAGATTTTATGATATAGTGCTGTGACTTCAGACTTGTTTTTTGCTACTTGAATTTGGACTTATCAACATCGGCAAATTAACAAACGATATTATGCTGTGACTTTGGATTTGTTTTTGCTATGAGAATTGAGACTTGTTATCTTTTTTTGTACAATGCCGCGATATCTGTATACACCAGGAGAGTATACACAATAGTAGATTGTATCATAAGGGAGCAAAATAATATTTTTAGGGCGAGGGCGCTTTTTTGAATCCAGAGCAAAGTGAGGGATTCTAGAGTAGAATCCCGAGCGTAGCGAGGGATTCTATAGTAGAATCCTGAACGTAGCGAGGGATTCAAAGTACGTCGCCCGAGCCAAAAATATATTTGCGCCCGAGTCATACACTCTACTTTTCATCACCCATATGAGAAAATAAAAGATGCCTCATATTTTCTTATAATATATTATTATTTAAAAAAAATAGAGTTACAACTAAAATTAAATGTAACTATCAAATAATTAAATAACTAAAAATTTATATTTACATTTGAGACGTTTTCGCAATGGTGAAAATTTATTGTTACAGTTTTATTAGGAATAGAGATTGTTTTTATATTTTGCGTGTTTGAAATAATATCCGAATCTGACTCCTTCGGAGGAAAAGGCGACGGTAAATCTTCTTGCTTGGATGTAGATGGGCGCGGTGACGATGGTATGGAGGGATTAACTGTAGGTGGTAATTTAATGTTTTCCACTATACGTTCACAAGTTTTCACCTTGTTCTCAATGGAATCTTCAATGTAGCTCTCTGCTACAGAACTCGACTTCCATCCTCCATGTCGTTTGAGAACAGTTAAGTCCGCCCCAGAATCTGCTAAAAGGGTAGCAGAAGTACGACGAAAACAATGTCCAGTGTACAACTTGATATCTGGTAATTTCAAATATGTAGCAATTTCTTGTGGCATGATAGAAAATTTATTTTTTCCCATTACTTGTTTAAAGCACTTCCCATTTTGATAACGAACGAAAAACCGATTACTCTTCATATCAGCAGGACGTAGGTCCATGTATTTCTGTACAATAGTTTTATATTCTCCTCGGATTACGAAAGATCGGTCAATTTTCGTTTTTGTATCGGTCAGCTTTATTAATAGTAAATCATCCGAGTGATTTTCGATATCATCAACAGATATTTTTAAAAGTTCATTCCCACGACAAGCTCCATGTATTCCAAAAATTAAAGCCACCTGTAACAAAACAGAATGTGTATTAAATAAATGTCTATCAAGCTAAAGTTTCCAATAAAATACGCATTTTAAAACACTTTATATGTAGTTACTTACTTTTACGGCAAGAAAAACTTCGTCGGGTGCCTCATTAAGGAACTTCTCCACGTTTTTGACAGTGAAAACTTTGGATTTTTTGGGCTTATATCCATCAGACATCCTCTTCAAATACGCTATTAATTTCGAATATGTGTCTAGTTTTACGTCATTATTACAGCTGACTGTTGATTTCAACATCGAGAAGATACTCCAAAGTGTAGAAGGTTTTTTTGTTTTGCCTAAGTATTGGATATAAGCCAAAAACACAGATTCGGAAAAATGCTTGGCGCCTCTTGCATTTCTCCATTCAATAAAATTTCTATATGCTTTTACATATTGCTCCCGGGATTTCGCAGGTAATATATTATCAATCACATTTTTTGCATCAGCTCTTATATTTTCAGGAGTTAATTGTATACTGTCACTGTCGCTTGAAGAACTCATTTTTCAAATGGTTTTACTATAAATTTCTATCCTTTAAAAAATTACACCAATGCGGACTGTAAGTACAATTCGCGCGCTTTGAATTTGATTTCTTTTTTTTTTATTCAGCCGGGGCAACGAATCTATGGGCCTTCGTATTAGCAGCCAGTCATTCAAACTATATTTGCGTTCGATTCCCTCGGCGCTGAACACTAAGATGTTCCAAATTCAAAAAGTGTGCCTAAAAGTACTTTTAATCCCGCTTAACGGGGATTAAAAACTCATTATTGCCCGCTCAAAGTTCCTTACTGAAAACACCAACTTTGGTCGCATTTAAAGGCGAACCAAGTCGTCTTTTTCGAATAGGTGGGATGAAAATGCATTTTATTTATGGCCTGTGTGGCGGCAACGCCACTCGTGCGGCAGAACTCTACCGAGAAAGGTTTCCGAACGTTTTTTGTTTATTTGCCGATGTTGATAAGTTCAAATTCAAGTAGCAAAAAACAAGTCTGAAGTCACAGCACAATATCATAAAATCTTTTAAATTTCACATCCGCAAATTTCGAAATTTTGCGCGCCTTTTTTACAGAACACATATGAGTGTCAGCGCTTTTTTTTCGTAACCAGAGAGAAGTGATGAGCAAAATTAAAAAAATATTGTTTAATTACTTTCAGTATTTTGATCTTAATCGATACTTTCATAGATAGGTATTATAAGATTTATAATCGCTGTCAATCGTTCTAAATACTGTTTTTTGTAAAAGTTATGCTTGTTCGTAATTATTTAATTTAGTTTAATACGCTTAAGTAACTATATTATCAACTAGGATATCATTTTGGTAGAAAGTGATTTAAAAAAAATCGGACCCTGGTCATAATTTCTCACATAATTTTTTTAAATAAAAAAAAATATAAAATATTTTATACCATTTTAGAATCACAATGAAACTGGCATATTTTTTCCGTGATGGGCACACATGTCTCCATACATTTTTTTTACACCATAAGGGTTCAAACTTTTTGTAAAAAAAAATGTCATGTAATTTTTTTTTTGATTAATCTTTATAGTTTTTTAAATGAAATAATTGTACAATAATGAGATAATAAATTTGATAGTACATCTATTTAAAAATTGAATTCCAAAAAGAGACTTAAAAAATTCTAAGATTTACGAACATGGCATCAAGAATAGTGGACGAAAGTGGCTAATTTGTGAAAAAATCGAAAATGTTCGATATTTAAAAATCCGTGATACTTTTTTTCTACAAATTTTGTATTTTCCTATCAGGCGTGATGCCCCCAATCTACAGGTAAAGGATTATCCATTAAATATGGGACACCCTGTATATATTATTAGTATCGCAATACAATGTCGTAATGCTGGCAACATTTTGGGTATTGGTCAGTTCTGACATTGACTTATTAAGTTTAGATGAAGTTATTAGACTAGTTTAATTTAGTATCGTAAACAATTGTTGGTTAACCATAAATAAATAAATAGATCCAACATTTTTCTGTAAATGAAGATAGATTATAATATTTTATACAATAAAAACTGACATTTACTGATAACATCATTTCAAATTTGATTTTAAAGGCTGAATCTAGACAATTTCAGCAAAAGCAGCTTATGGGCCAGTAATCTGCACGTGTGGTTTATGCGGTCGCCTCGCCGCTCTCTACTGCACTAGTGTTGTGGGTTCGATCCCCACATGGGACAAATCTTTGTGTGATTCGCAATGATTTGTTCTGAGACTGGGTGTGCTTATGTCAGTGAATGTGTGTATTTGGCCTTGTCATTGGGACCATTGGAAAGTGTAATTGCTTCTGGCGTTCTATTTAATGTAAAAAAAATAAAATAATCAGTAGCAAAAAATATCACCAAACGGACACCCATCTTCATTTTGAATGTACTAAAAGTTGATTAACCTCTTTCATAGCGATGTACAAATAACTATGTTCTATGTAAGTAATGGTTACGTTTATGACCAGCTTAGTGTTATATAACAACGCCAGATGACACTTTCACTGATGTTTGCCTAGATTTCAGTCTAGGTTACCTAGATTGGGTCTAGGTACCGGCTACACGGTCCAGCAAATAGTTACTTGCTGAGATAGTTTGTGCAAACTGCTCGACCCGCGTCTGTCGCGCTTGTCATTTGTCAGCAAAATAGAAATATTACACCTAGAAACCGAGAACACGCATGAAAAGTGAAGCCACTTAATTGAGCCGTTTTGGCTTAATACGAATCGTAGGTATACACAACAGATTTATGTTTGTGTGCGTGTCGGCCGAATGGCGTGGGTAATTTAATTCCCTGTGTGCGTGATTGGTTTTTGGCTTCACTTTAGATGAGGTGCTATCGATCTCTCTCTCTGGGGTCGGTCCCTCATGTCTGAGGATCGTGGTCAGCATAGGGTTGCATTTGGAGCGGATAATCTGCCTCCACCGGTTCCTGTCCAGCGCATCTCTTACGACCGTGTGGCATTTGGTGGACGACGAGTCTATAATTTGATCGGTCCATCTTGTTGGTGAACGACCGCGCGATCTTTTGCCTTCGGTGTTTCCGACGACATTATTTTTTTCTAAATTCTCGCCGCCTCTGCGCATTGTGTGACCAAAATAAGATAGAATGTAGTTGTAGGCATATGGTGGACAAACGAGTTTTAATTTGTAGCTGGGCCAGGATCGATGCATTGGTGCGTTTCGCAGTCCAAGGTATTCTTAACATTCGCCTCCAGCACCACATTTCGAATGCATCAATCCTTTGCCTTTCTCGGGATAAAATTGTCGACGTTTCAACTCCATACAGGAAGATAGGGAAAACCAACGCTCGTACCAATCTGAGCTATCTATCTAGGTGTCTTTAATCTATGGGGCAATGACGAACGATTTATTGATTTTAATACAAACGACAAGTATGATCGACGTATGTACCAAAGGTCGGTTGACCTCTAATACCAACCTTAATCTTGTGCAAATGAAAATAATTTTATACTACACCTACCTACGTAGAAAGTACCTCTTTGCAGTATCTAATACGGAGAATATCTATCAAAGAAAGTTAGTCTTTTCAGACGAGTTCTGAAAAGCAACATGTAATGTATGTTAGAGGTCTGAAATATTACTCCTAAATTCATTACTCTTTTTTTTAATTTCTTTTTTTTTTCATTTTGTTTTCTGTACTTTTTGGTAAACCATAAATAAAAAAGAATATTAAAAGAATAAAATAACTACTTTTATAAAAATAAATAAATTAATGTAACTTAATTATATAATAACTCCATAAATAAACCACTAAAATCACTATTATTACCTGTTACAAAATAATTACAAACGATTTTTCACAAATCAACTTCATAAAGTGTAGCTGGCTGCATGCGATTGTTACCCGTGTCTCTATGCGCGTATGAAAGAAGAAATTATGAATTTTTTTGCATTTCGCTCCAAATTCCTCATCATTTTAAAACTTTTGAATTAACAATTTGTTGCAAGAACTTAATATGTCGAGTGATAGTGATACTGACGATTTATTGACTCCGGAGGAATTGAAAGTAACTGCTCAAGCAGTGATTGAGGACCTCTTACGACAAAAGTCAATGATCAGATATAATAAAGCGTATGCAGATTTTCTGCAATGGAGAAGTGAGAAAAATGCACAATCTTTTTATTTTCCTTGTAGGTGTAGTATAAAGCACTATGTATAACTCGGGCGAAAGTTTGATTTCTTTCGGGTGTATTAAGGCCCTCAGCTACGCTTCGGGCTTCAAACTACACCCTCAATGAAATCAACTACTTTCATCCCTTGGTGTACAATGTACAATAACATAAAATGACGCTGTGAATGAGGCATACAACACCCACACTTCACCTGTTATGTTTAGGTCCCACGAAATGGGCGATGAGTTTATCGCCATCGCTATTGAGATTTCCTGTAAAATCCCAAATAAAACTTTACTCGACTCGGGCATCGAACCCGGATAATCGCATACGCTAACCGCTAAACCAACGAGGCAGTTACAGACACAAAACGTGCATTTCTGCATCAAGCTTATTTTACTCACATTTCATCACGGCTTGCGACAGCGGTCATCGGACCGTGCCGTTATTATATAATTACATAACGTCGCAAGATTGTACTCAAATACCGTAAGTTGGAGCAATGTGGGTAAACTTTTGTGAATGAGAACTTTATAATATAATAATATTCCACACACACAACGCCATCTAGTCCCAAACTAAACAGAGCTTGTACTATGGGTACTAGAATAACTGATATTAATACATAAATACTTTTCTTTTTTTGTAAATACATACTGATTATACATAGAAACACCCAGACTAAGACAAACCCCCATGTTCATGCACACAAAGATTTGTCTTAAGTGGGAATCGAACCCGCGACCTCGGCGTCGCAGGCAGGTACACTACCCACTCCACCATCCGGTCGTCAAGTCGTACCAAATAATATCTTTTTACAAGGCAACGATAGCCGAGTGGGAGACCGTAGGCCTGCGAAGTCAAAGGTCGTGGGTTCGAACCCACGGCACACACCTCTGTCAATAAATCTCTAAGATTCGTCTTTTCGAAGATAAGTGTGTATTTATCATATGAATCGCTAGCTAACGGTGAAGAAAAACATTGTGAGGAAACCTGCATGCCTGAGAGTGTCTAAAAAGTGCTCGAGGGTGTGTGAAGTCCACCAATCCGCATTTGGCCAGCGTGGTAAACTATGGCCTAACCCTTCTCATCACGAGAAGAGGCCCGAGCCCAGCAGTGGGACATGTATTAGATACAGGGCTGCAATTTTATTATTAACACGCTTATATTAGCTTAACAGTATGTATGTATGTATGTTTGTATGTATGTATGTATGTAACCGACTCCTTTGGACTCGATTTTGACCCACTTTAAACGGACAGATTTCATTCAAATTTTGCACACCTGTCAAAGATCGATGACAATGCAATTATTCGATAAAAAAAAAAAAAAAAAAAAAAACGCTCTTATCAATAAACCAAACTATTTAAAAAGTAGAAAATAAATAATAGTTTAAAAAAACTAAAAAACAAAGCGTGGGTTCGCTTTTTCACAATAACACTAGTATTTTTTGTTCATTACCATTTTCAGCTTACATTAGGTATTATTTTTCACTTTTTAGTTAGAAGTACTTTAGAAGCGTGTTTTTTAGTTTTTTTTAACTATTATTTATTTTATTATTATATCTTTTTGTATAGGCCTCGGTCTGCTTTGACGGTCTAGTGGTTGGCGTATATGCCTTCTCACTGCGAGGTCCTCGTTCGGGAAATTCTCAATTCTTAAAGCGTGACGTCACGCTTATGTATTTTGTATGTGAAGTTATGAATTTTGTTTGATGGCTATATGGATCTTGCTATATATTACCCAGAAGAGTGTGGCAGAGGTGTACAACACCCACTTTTCACCTGTTATGTTTAGGTCCCATGGGATAGGGGGTGAGCCTAACGCCATCCATCAGGCAAAATTCCAACTCCGTGCTGCTATTGTGAATTTCCTAACGGAAAGTTTACAAATAACACTATAACCGACCCGGAAATCGAACCCGACACCCCTCGGTAAGAGGCGCGCTTACCACTAGACAAACGAAGCAGTAATAAAAAACTTACATTGTTTTCTTAAATTTCGCTGTATTATTCAATATAGCATGTGCTACCCAATATACTAATATATTATGTAAATATAAAAATTTCTACTGGTGGTAGAGCTCTTGTGAATGAGCTCGAGGGCGACAGCACCACCGTCTCACCTTTAACCTGCCGCCAAATAGTAGTGCTTCCATTACTGTGTGCCGGTTTGGTGGTGAGATCAGGCCCTGAAATTACTGGCACATGAGGCATAACACCGTAGTCCTCAGCTGCAGCGACGCATCTATAATCTGCTTTTGTGGATTGTTGATGTCCATGGGCTGTACTCCACTTACCATCAGGTGGACTACACGTTCGTTCGCTGTGGGCGTAGTATATATAGCATGTGCTACCCAATATATTAATAAATATTATGTAAATATAGTAATCCATCAATAACTTTTTGCCATAAATCTATTAATACATTTTATTAGAACATACGAGAGTTAAATATTCAATAAACTATCAATACGATAAATAATATTGAAGTGTCAGTTTTCAATGTTAAAATAACAATGTTGTTTTGGCCGTTACCTTTGGCTATAAAATACAGTTTTTAAAATGTTTGTCGGTCTGTCTGTTTGTATCGGGACATCGTCTTAACACCTGGACCCTTTTTAAAACAATTCTAGATGCATATAACTGACTACAAGGCGCGTAAGCTACTTTTTATTTATGTACCTACCACGCAGACAAAACCGAGCAAGAAAGTTATTTCGTTTGTTTGGTAGCGCTAATCTCGAGTAGTACTGATTAAATTTTGATAATTCTCTTTGTACTAAGAAACAGTTGGAAAAGATATGGGACCGGCAGGATTTGAACCTGCGACCTTACTGCACACCGGGCAGCCGCTTTAGCCATCCAGCTACGGTACATACAGTTGAGAAATTTAGGATTCTGGTAAGAGGCGAATGTAGCTGGATGGCTGCCCGGTGTGCAGTAAGGTCGCAGGTTCAAATCCTGCCGGTCCCAAATCTTTTTCAACTGTTTCTTAGTATGATTTGCTAAGCATAGCTAAATGCTATAAAAATTATCAATTCTCTTTGTGTACAATTCTCTTTGTTTTCCGTTGTCACGACATAGCATGAAAACGGCTTGACCGATTTGGCAGATTTTTTTTTGTAGTTTTCTAATACTCTGTACAAAGATCTTACGAAAAAAAAAAAAAAAAAAGTGTTCATTTTTATATGGAGGATATTATAGATTCCAGTTCAAATTGAATAGGTACGCATACATAAGATAGGTCAGCTATACAAAATAAAGTAGTGCATCAAATTTACGCTAAGGTGGTACGAAGTTCGCCGGGTCAGCTAGTTATCTATAAAAGTCTTTAGATATTTTAAAATTACGCTAAACTTCACGGCAGCGTAGCAGTAAGGTTGAACGTAGGTCAAAGAGCATGAGCAAGCTTCTACTTGATACAACGAATTCCACGCGGAGGAAGTCGCGGGCAATAGCTTGTTAGCATATTATATTTGCATACAAATTTCAATGGGTGTTGTTCGACAAAGTAGGTAATCCAATCGATTGGTTAGTTTTTGCATCTAATCCATAACAAACTTAGATGAGGTTAATGTGATTTCGATTTTAAAGAATATTTTTTTCTAAACAATAGATGATTATTTTTTACGTATATACTAATTTCATAAATGTATATACATGGAAGTGGTAATATTTTCAAATTCGTAATAGTGGTCTACAACTGTCCAAAAAATCAGCTCCACATATTGCCCGTATACATCTTTTTGGGCTTTAAAAACTCTGTCTACATCTATTGAATTACCCCATATTATAATGCCGTATTTGAGTCTGGACGCTACAATGCATGATACGTTACAATGGCCGTCCCTTTATTTACTGTTTGTCTTATTCTCTTCAGCAAATATACATAAAAGTCTATTTTGTTTGCAGCTGCAATGTTTGTCTATGGTAATACCGAAAAATACACATTCATTAGTGCTTGACAGAAGTAAGTCTACATTGAATTTCAAGGCTCTCTGAATTCGCGTTGAATGTCTGAAATTGTATTAATTCGGTCTTGGTCATGTTGATTTTTAAATTGTTTACCTCTAGCCAGCTAACTGCGTTTTCTAGAGCTTTCCTTACTTGTTTTTGAATGTTTTGTTGTGTGTCACTTTTAATAATAAGTGTAGTGTCATCAGCAAATAATAGGCAGTTAGTTTTTATTGCATCTGGCAGATCATTAATAATAATATTATTTTGTTGTTATTTAGATTTAAATAATTTTGTTTCCTTCTGATACGTTTTGCTTATTTCAGTACATTGCTATTTGTTTTGCTTATTACATTAATGAAAGGAGGAAACATCTTAAATGGTTTTGAAGCAAAACCGAGAAAAACGACTAGTTTTAAATAGTTGTTTTTCCCATATTATTAAAGCCCTTCTATGGGCGTCAGTAAAACCAGTTCCAAATAAATTATTGGCTGTCTCGATTGCTTAATTAACAACTTTGACGCAATCCAACCATTTATTTACAACCGAAGTTTATTTTAAACCACATAAGATTAGTGGTAGCCTTGTTAAGAGATTGTCAAGTCAATGGTCTTCGGTTCGAATTCCGGGCGATGCCAGGATACTATATTGTATAAAAATATGCATGTTTCATACTTATTATAAACCTCCGTTATGAATCACTTTATCTATTAAAACAACCGCATCAAAATCCACTAAAAAGTAAGAAATACCTAAGTAATATTCAACGTCTCGCCTCATCTGTGTATAACTTGAAAGAATACAGTAAACGGCCCTAAGGTAATATTTAAAGAAATATCCTCGTACTCCTACCCGTTGAGGAGTTCTACCTTCCAGCATCAGCTCAGCAACATGAAATGCTGACTGCTACATGCAAATATCCGAGTAGCCTTAGGTAATGTACGAAAATCAATGTAAAAGCCTCTAAAATTTGATTTTGCCATCGATTTCTCTAGGATCCCATCATCAGATCGTAACCTGATGAAAATGGGACAAGACAAGTATACACTTCCAGACAAAAACTAATTTCTCAAATCAGTCCCGTCTTCGAGAAACCGGGGCAATCAAATTGAGAACCTCCTCCTTTTTCTTGGAGTCGGTCAATTAATAAACATTACCTATTATTTATTGAGGGCTAAATCCTTCTTCATTTCTGTCTTAAACTACCATTCTGTAAATCTTTAACACTAATGTCCATCCAAAGGTTGCCTGGAAGAAATCGCGTTAAGCGATAAGGCCGCCCTTTGTGCATGTATTGTCATTTAAACTTTTGTTCAAAATGTACTCGAATATCCTATGTTGTGTGCACAAATAAAGATTTATCTATCTATCTATCTATCTACTTTTCGTTGCAACTCATTTCCACTTATGACGTTTTAGGGTCTACCCACATTTATCGACGCGGAATCGGCTTAAGCCGAGTGCGTATCACCACACTACTCGACAGCGCCGTACGAATGCGATCAGCTAATCGACAAACGGCTCGTTTCACCGTCGGCCGGTGTTGCGTCGCGTCGGCCGGGCCGAGCCGATGCGAAAGATATCAGTAACACCCTTATTCCATCGGCATAAAGACTTTTATGACCGGCGTTAGCCGATTCCGCGTCGATAAATGTGGGTAGACCCTTAAACAGTCTTTGCATTGAAAAACGAATTTTATAATGATACTTTTAAGGTTGAAATTATTAATTTATTATTTCTTATTAATAACGAAGCATGTGTGATAGGATGGAAGAACTGAGGATAACGATTTTGTTTCTCCTAAGTCTTTCTTCAAAGACTCGCTGATGAGATCGCAGAGCACGAACCGTCGGTCTTGCTTGAAGATCAGGCAATCGTGACGGGTAGACAAAGGTTAGAAAGTCTGACAACTATAGGCTGACCGTTTAACTGAGTCCTCGCCTGCGCGGTACAGGGGCGCGGGGGTATGACGACAAAGGGGACTGAAACAGGTGCGGGCGGTGGGGGCCCTTAATGAAATATACAGGAGATGAAATGCACCAAGATATTTCCTAAGATATGTGACATCATAGGAAAAAAGAAATAGTGATTTATCAAATGAAAATAGTTAAGAAGATACAAAATTTTAATGAACTTATGTACGTAAATAAAATAATTGGGCATAAACTATTATACTATTTGTTATCTAAACATATAATTAAATCGTAAGAAAGTCAAAACTTTTTTTGGGTCCAGTTTCTTTTTTCTAAAATATTCGTATACGTTAAAAGCCATTTGCTTGCACTGACTGTTTACTTTATGTCCGAAGATTTTTCGATTCATCTTGAGACAGTTATTACAAGTGTACCTCTCACAAGGTGTCTGCAACAATCAGCACATGCGATCGCTACCCATGTAGCGAACGAAATGAACAATTACAAAAATTTGCCCACCGCCCGCACCTGTTTCAGTCCCCTTTATCGTCATACCCCCGCGCCCCTGTACCGCGCAGGCGAGGACTCAGTTAAACGGTCAGCCTATAGTCTAACAAAGTGCATCGTATCACCTCGTACTGGTTTGTGGAGGTCTGATTTCAATCGCTCAACGTGATATTCAGCTAAATCCGTTAGATGACAGTTCGACCCCAATTTATAAATTGGAAAGAGACTTGGAAGATGTTCTGCAATCCGGTATCTGTCATGTATTATAGATAACAGATTATCAATACAAATAAATAAAATTGATGTTTTTTTTTTTTATTCTATGCCCACAGCGAACGAACGAACGTGTAGTCCACCTGATGGTAATAGGAGTACAGCCAATGGACATCAACAATCTACAAAAGCAGATTATAGATGCGTCGCTGCAGCTGAGGACTACGGTGTTATGCCTCATGTGCCAGTAATTTCAGGGCCTGATCTCACCACCAAACCGGAACACAGTAATGGAAGCACTACTATTTGGCGGCAGGTTAAAGGTGAGACGGTGGTGCTGCCGCCCTCGAGCTCATTCACAAGAGCTCTACCACCAGTAAAATGATGTCTGTTTTTAATGTCTAAATAACAATGTTTTTTTCAGTTGTTATAGTTATTTGCACGCTACCTATGCCTAAAATCATCATCATCATCATTATCAGCTCAGAGACGTCCACTGCAGGACATAGGCCTCACCATAACATTGCCGACCTGATGGCGGAGTGGGTAGTGTACCTGCCTGCGACACCGAGGTCGTGGGTTCGATTCCCACTTAAGATAAATCTTTGTGTGCATGAACATGGGGGTTTGTCTTAGTCTGGGTGTTTTTATGTATAATAAGTATCTATTTACAAAAGAAAAGTATATATGTATTAGTATCAGTTATACTAGCACCCATAGTACAAGCTCTGCTTAGTTTGGGACTAGATGGCGTTGTGTGTGAGTTGTAGAATATTTATTTATTTATTTATTCATTCGATTTCCACGGCGCGCGGTTTTGTGCCGACTGAAACCAACGACTCCCCGCGATCTTAACAAGATCGTCAGCCCATCTAGCGGGAGGCCTTCCCACGCTGCGTAAAATACAGTTTATAATTTTTTTGTCTGTCTGTTTGTATCGGCTAAACGGCTTGACCGAATTCAATAAAATTTTATATGCAGGTTACTGATTACAAGGCGCGTAACATAAGCTACTTTTTATTGATGTACCTACCACACAGACGAAACCGTAGGAGAAAGTTAGTTTGTTTGTTTGTTAGCGCTAATCTCGGCAACTAATGATCAGATTATAGTAACTATTTTTGTGTTTGATAGTTTAACTATCCATTTAAGTTTTTTGATATTTAACATTACGCTGAACTCCATGGAAGCGGGGCAGTATAGTTTAACGCGGGAGCAGCGACTACTTAATACAACGAACTCCACGGGGACGAAGTCGCGTGTAAAAGCTAGTAAACATATAAAAATGTGGTTCAATCAAGTTGAATAATATCCAGTTATGTCTTATATTTCAGATCAATGAACTTGGAAGGCGTAATGTATTTCGCTTGTTAACACTTTCTATGTATTTAATGATTTGTAAATTCTTTTAATTTTTTATGTATAATATGTATTTACGAAAGAAAAGTATAATATATATATACATTAGTATCAGTTATTCTAGTACCCATAGTACAAACTCTGCTTAGTTTGGGACTAGATAGCGTTGTGTGTGAGTTGTGAAATATTTATTTATTTATTTAACTGCCATAACCACTACCGCGGCCTATCTTTTTCCTTATTGACAAGATAAGTATATAGGTAACAAAAAAAAGCCTCATCGAGGGCTTCTCGAACAAATATACTACTGAGCTACTGGCACTTAGTAGGAACAAGGTGTCTCTTGCCGTTAGGACAGGCACAGTACACTGCAAGCTATATAGGCACTTATCCCGTATGGGCTATGCGGACGATGACTACTGCACATTCTGTAAAGAGGAACCGGAAACACCGCTGCACCTCTTTTGCTACTGCGAGCCACTGATCCATAGACGAAGCATCATTCTCGGACGCCATATCTTGAATCCGGATGATGTCAAGTCACTCCCGATCGGCTGACTGCTCCAATTTATGGAGGCTATTGTCCTAAAGGAGAGTCTATAATGAGGCTACAATCACAATATCTCTAAGGCATGCACGATGTTTTCCTTCACCGTTTGCAAGGGACAATTTATATGATAAATACACACATATCTTCGTAAAGACGAATCTTAACGATTTATTGACAGAGGTGTGTGCCGTGGGTTCGATCCCGACCTATGACTTCGCAGTCCTACGGTCTCCCACTCGGCTGTCGCTGTTCTTTAAATTGAACATTGCAACCATTCAATTTGTTCGGGCTTTTTTTTTGTGTGTCTCAGCCACCATGTATAGCAATAGTTTCGATTAACGACAAAATAACATACATATATTTTAAAATACAAGTTTCAAGGGACTAATGTAAAGATTGTTAACATGGAAAATGAATTTAAATGCTAATTTTAATTGTAATTTTATTGCTGTTACATTATTTATTTAATATAACTATCATAAATAGGTAAATTGATACGCGACAAGTTCATGTTTCCACTTTTGTTAAAATAGTTAACGATTTTTTTTAACTTTGTGTTCTTCCTTCTTTCTACCAACTAATAAATTTTGGTGGTATTTGGGAAAAAGACGTAAATAGACCAAAAACGTTCACAAAACTTCTACCAACCTGTATTTCTACCTGTATTGCATTTATCCAGTAAAGTAATCGCATATCTAGTTCAGCAACCGCACTGGTGAGCTGTCGTAACACACCGGTTCTATTGGTCGGATGAACTTGGGCCAGTAACGTATTTACTTTCCATTTGCAAGCTATTCAGAACGTATAACATTATGGCTACTGTTTTGTACGAAAAATATTGGATTGAGACTTCATTGGGTTCACTCTTTCAGGGTTGGAGATGTTGACTACCTCCTTACATCCTATATTTTTTTATATTATTAGGTGTTTTATTTATAAATTCTTCTTTTCGAAGGTATGTGTGTATTTATATAAATTGTCACTTGCTTACGGTGAAGGAAACATCGTGAGGAAACCTGCATACCTGAGAGTGCCTAACAAGCGCTCGAGGGTAGTGTTAAGTCTACCAATCTGCACTTGGCCAGCGTGGTGGACTATGGCCTAACTCTTCGTATCATGAGAAGAGGCCCGAGCCCAGCAGTGGGACATGTATTAGATACAGGGCTGCTATTATTTTTAAATTGGTTAAAACTATACTGTCCGACCAGTATAGTTTTAACCGAAAATCAGAATATTTAAATTGGTTTAGTTTAATACAGGAAATTGTTACGGCTCTCACACATAATACCTTAGGTGTCTAATATCTTTCACAACCCGTGCTCTCTCTAAGCTACTTCCGACGGTCCAGTAAGCATCTGGAAAAGCAATTTCAACCACTGGGTACAGGATGACATCCAAAGTGGGTTTGAGATTTGAAGCAGTTTTGCGCTGCAGGCAAACCTCTGTGGTTTTTTAGCAACACATTAAGATGTTATTTTTTTTTAAGATGGCTTTTTGTAAATGTTAATAAATAAAAAAAATAAAAAGATAGCCTGGTATGACTCGCTATGTCTCATTTCGTGCTGTGTCTACCAGATTTGTTTAGTTTAGTTTAATACTTTATTGTACACATACATTACATTAATAAAATTACAATAATGTGGTGATGACAAAAGGTGAATGACTTTTCTGCAAACCTTTGAGGGCCAGAGGAAAAAAACTCGTAAAATGTGAGAGTGAAGTGTAAAAACTAAGAGAGTGATGAAAAATAATAAGATACTTAAATAACAGAACTAGGTTATGTATATCTTCATACTTACATATTCTACAAACAATAATATACCTTATATAATATTAAAGTTGAAAAATTAAGAATCCAGCAGGACTTGAACCTGCACCCCCTGGGTATACGCCCCAAAAAACGTTATTTTAGCGGGTATATGCCGACTAGTTTCGAATCTAGTACGTAGATTCATTAACTGGACGATTAATCGCGTTACGTCGCCGTCGCGACTACCGGCCGTCGAAACTAGTCGGCATATCCTGGCTAAAATAACGTGAGTAAACCCCGTATTCTCAATAATGTCTTCACCTCACGTGGGTTTTAATAATATTAAATGATTACGTATTGATGAATGAAGCAAGAATTTTGGTCCCATCATATTCTAAAACGTTATGTAAAACACCGGTTCTAATGGTCGAATGAACTTGGGCCAAAAATTTGCTTTCCAATTGTGAGATATTTTCTACTGGGTCATTGTTACGTGGTTTCATCTTAATAAAAGGTAACCTTTATATTAATTTTATTTATTTATTTATTTAACTTATTGCACATAAAAATAGTACATAGGCGGACTTAATGCCTTATGGCATTCTCTAACAGTCAACCTAGGGTGGTGCAGAGATAAGCTTATGTAGGTGCAGATTAGACAGAAGAATAATTATTGATATGTAAATAGAAGAAGTACATATTATATAAAATACGTAATAGAGATCCATTATATTGAAAATAATAAATATATAATAATCCAACCTATTAACTACATGTGCGCCTAATTTCATGAAAATCGCTTCAGTAGTTTTTGTTAGAGTAACCAATTATATTATCATTAAACATGACATTATGTCACAAAATTTTTCACAAAGATTGTTTTTAATTTGATATACATAGTTATTTGCACAATACCTATGCCTAAAATACAGTTTTAATTTTTTTCTCTGTCTGTCTGTCTGTTCGTATCTTCTAAACGGTTAAACCGATTTCGATAAAATTTTATATGCAGGTAACTGACTACAAGGCGCGTAACATAGGCTACTTTTTATTGGTGTACCTACCACGCAGACGAAACCGCGGGTGAAAGTTAGTTTGTTTGTATGTTAACGCTAATCTCGGGAACTATTGATTGGATTTTAATTATTATTTTTGTGTTTGATAGTCTAACTAACCATTTAGATTTTTTGATATTTGACATTACGCTGAACTCTATGGAAGCGGGGCAGTAACGTTTAACGCGGGTCAAAGTGCGGGAGCAGCTACTACTTATGAAAACCACGCGGACGAAGTCGCAGGCAACATCTAGTAATATATAAAATCCGTAGAATTTATTTTTGCCAGTGATAAAAATAAATACTCAATCGGTAATCGAACTCACTGACCGATAACAAGATGAATCAATCGACTCTGTTATTAGAATTGACCTTAAATTATTTCGGCCCAAATTCTTTCAGTACTGAACTAAATTAAAACTGTTATGTTTGTCTCAGACTTCAATCAATATAATATACCGGCTCCGCCTGAGTGAAATATATACACCAACTTACTCGCAGAAGTGTATAATAGTTGAAAAAGATATCGGACCGGCAGGATTTGAACCTGCGATCTATTTGTATGTTTTGACGATTACAAGTACTATGTAATAAGTTTATAGAAAAAAACGACTTGGGTTTTGAAGACGATTGGCGCCGACCCAGATATAATCGGATAAGGTCAGAAAATAATTTTACAAAGAATAAAACAGACTTTAACTACAAAAAATGCAACAAATACTTAAGTAATATTCAACGTCTCGCCTCATCTGTGTATAAGTTGAAAGAATACAGTAAACAGCCTTAAGGTGCCGATATTTAAAAAGATGTCCGTTGAGTAGTTGTACCTTTTAGCATCAGCTCAGCTACATGAAATGCTGAGTGCTAGTTGCAAATATCCGAGTACTCTAATTAATATACGAAAAACAATATTGCACTCGATTTATCTAGGATCCCATCATTAGATCGTGTCCTGATGCGCATGGAACCACATGACAAATATACTTTTTCAGACAAAAGAATTTCTCAAATCGGTCCAGGCGTATTCGAGTAATTAGCGAACAAACATAAAAAAAAGGAAAAAAAAAAGAAGTCGGTCCTTTTTGAAGTCGGTTATATGTAGCCGCATGGACTGTTACTTTTCGCTCTGTTTTACTTATTTTAATTACTGTTTAAAAGCATCAGGAAATAATAACCTGATTTTGGATATGACGCGCAAGAATCGAATGTCGATCTCATTCATTTTATTTCGACGAGTAGGCCTTGGCTTCTGTTCTGGCATGGTATTAATTATTACTTACATCAATATATATTTTTTTCAAAATACATTTTTTTTAGCATAAACCCCTACAGAGACGGGTGTCGCGCCAATTTCCGACTCGATTTCCCAAGCCAAATGTGAGATATGGCAGGCAGAAAGCGTCAAGCCCAAACCTTTCGTCCAAATTTCGGAGGCCTTACCTACTGGCCACTAACAAGACCGGTCTGGAAATCCTTTAATAGACTCCGGACGCAAGTCAGGCAAAGCAAGGCGAACCTTGTCAAATGGGGATATCTAATTGACACTAATATAAATTGTGAATCTATGGTTGACTGCCCAAAATGTCATCTGTAACATTACAGATCCGAATATTACACCAATGCACGCTCCACTGGTGTAATACTCGAGTCTACTTGGCAAGTGATTTGTAATAATATAATGATTTGGTATTTTAGATATGATTTTTCTATAAAATTAGTATGAATAACATCTTTATTTAATAAATTATAGGAAATTTACAGGAAAATAATCTAACTAAAAATAAATAATGACTAATAATAAAACTATGTAACACACTCACATACAATCAATAAATTAATAAAATGAAATTAAAAATAATAAATTACATAATGCGTCATAAAATTCCTCCGCATCGCTGTCCACAGCGGATACCGTGGCCAGAAGGCTGGCAGCATTGCCACGTTTGAATGGCAATGCTTATTCGCTGGGCGAATTAAAAACCAGCCCTCTGGTCGCGAGAAGCGTCGATTAGGCGCTTTGAAATATCTTTAAATAAAGCCCGAGCACTCGGACCCCATAGTCCTAAAGTTTCAACCCCAAACGGCTCAAATATATAACCACCGAGATTATTAAATAAAAAAAAATATTTGTAAAATTAGTTAAAAACTTAATAATACTAAAGTTGAACCCATATTTATTTCATTGATTTTTCAAATTCTTTATTTGGCATAAAATATTTACAATAATAAATACAAACGATCTTAGTCTGAATGTAGGTATATCCTGATGTTGATGTTTTTAGAGGCTGTGCCTTTACAAAAAGTTTCACATAAAAGAAAAATAATTAACATACTTGCATTTAATTTTTTTATCAATCCATCAAATAATGAGCCGATCTTACGCAGAGACCAAAGCTATATTGCACTGATAATGAGTACACAAAATGTACACTTTGTTCACATGAAGAATGATATTTCTGAATATTATTATAAAACCCATATTACTTTTGTTTGAAAAAGTGCCAAGCAATAGGCGATGACGACTGATTACTGCAATAATAATAAACCTTATAAAAAAATAGGTAAACAGAAACAAATGCAAAAATTATTAGTTCCATATTTTAAGTCAAACTACATACTTTAAGTTATATGATCATTCAAAGTTTCATAAACGCTATATTTAATATAGCTATCGAACAAAGTTCATAGCTTCACATACAAAATACTGAAGCGTGACGTCACACCATTGTAGGCGTTTATTTGGAGCGGTTGGGCGAGTCTATTATTAATGTTAATATAAAATAGTATTATTTCAGGAAGCTTATGTGAGAAAGATAAAGATAAATTTGGATTTTTTACATTAGATAGAACGCCAGAAGCAATTACACTATCCAATGGTCCCAATGACAAGGCCAAATACACACATTCACTCACTCAAGCACACCCAGTCTCAGAACAAATATTTGCAAATTACACAAAGATTTGTCCCGTGTGGGGATCGACCCACAACACCAGTGCAGTGGAGAGCGGCGAGGCGACCGCTTAAACCACTACACCACATGTGGAGACATTAAGATATATAAGTGATATTAAAGTGATTCTTTTTATGATGTTTCTAATATCAAGAGGTGTTTCAATTACATACGAAAATAAAAATAAGTCATCATACCTATGGTTCCCCCTTAAAATCTAACCTCAACATTACATTACAGATGAATGTTCGCGCAGTTTGGGAGCATCTTAACGAAATGGAAGGCGGTATCCGATTAGCGATGAAAATTTTGATTTATTTTGTATTCGATATACAAAATAAATCAAAATTTTATTATATTTTTAATCGATTCGTTTTTTACGATTAACGATAGCAGTGTTATTGTTATACGATTTTATGTAATTGTTTGTTTATATTCTCAATTCATTTTATAATAGGTTTTCGTAATAATACTTAAGATTAAATATATATTTTGTTGAATAGACTTTGTTTACATCCAGTTATCAGAAGATTTAGATATTAGAACTTAACATAACATCACGCCTATATTATTGGCAGAGGTGTACAACACCCACACTTCACCTGTTATGTTTCTTTCTCATGGGATTGATTCCAACTCCTTCCACTTTGCCCGACTCGGGCATCGAACACGAAACCTTGCCCAGGTAAGATACGCATACGCTAACCACTATACCATAGAGGCAGTTAGATATTAAAAATATATTAAAATCTCGTATCACAGTGTAAGTTATAGATACTCCTTGGAAACGCCTTGATCGGTATTTATGTTATTTTTGTGTATTTGTCACTTAACATTAGGCCCCTTAGCATGAGTCGCACTCTCTTGATAATGCCTAGACATATAGGCGAAACCGCGGTCGACTAAGTAGACTTACGTGAGTAACACCCGTATTTCATAATATGAATAATGTTACAAACTCACGTCTGTTTTAATAAAAATATGTCTTGTCTCTCTTGACATTTAGTTTGGACTTGGACGTATCAACGTAGAAACGTCAAAAGTCAAAATTTTACGTTTTTCTATGTTGATAGCTATTTCATAGTCTAATCTAAATTTCAGGTAAAGGGGCAGATGGACACTCTGTTACTCTGTTAAGTTATAATAATAATAATAATAAGCAGCCCTGTATCTAATACATGTCCCACTGCTGGGCTCGGGCCTCTTCTCATGAGAAGGGTTAGGCCATAGTCCACCACGCTGGCCAAGTGCGGATTGGTAGACTTCACACAACCTCGAGTACTTTTTAGGCACTCTCAGGCATGCAGGTTTCCTCACGATGTTTTCCTTCTCCGTTAGCGAGCGATAATTTATATGATAAGTACACACATATCTTCAAGAAGATGAATCTTAACGATTTATTGACAGAGGTGTGTGCCGTGGGTTCGAACCCGAGACCTTTAACTTCGCAGTCCTACGGTCTCCCACTCGGCTATCGCTGCTGATACTAATTGAGAAAGCGGTGAAAATATATGAAAGTTCTCTTCTTATAATATTTTAATGATATAGTGTTTACGATTTCCTTCTAATACTTAGTTAGTTGCAACTCTTACTTAGAATCATAAAACAGACATTGTATTCAAACGCACGCCAGCCATTAAGTATAATAAAGATTTATAAGCCACTAGCTTTTGTCCGCGACTTCGACCGCGAATTCGACTTCGAATATAATTATACAACCAATTTAGGTTTTCACGGAGAGCGATCTTACTCTTCGTCGTGTCGATGGCTGAGTCACATTTTATCGGCCCAATAAGTGGCCACTGTTATGGCGCCCTCATCGGCGTTTATGAGCGCCTCTCTAGTGCAGGTTCTAAAAAAACTAAAAAACACGCTTTTTAAGTACTTCTAACTTAGTACTTTAAAAGCTAAATTTTAGTTTTTTTTAAACTATTATTTATTTTTTACTTTTTAGTTTGGTTTATTTATAAGAGCGTTTTTTTTTTCATCGAATTATTGCATTGTCATCGATCTTTGACAGGTGTGCACAATTTGAATGAAATCTGTCCGTTTAAAGTGGGTCAAAATCGAGCCCAAAGGAGTCGGTTACATACATACATACATACAGGTGAAGCTAATATAAGCGTGTTAAAAAGAACTCAGCTGTCACTTTCATTTGTGTGTTAAATGCTGCGAATAAAGTTTATCTAACACCTGTGAAATTGGGCTTAATCTATTAAGTTTTATTTATTTTATCAAATTATACGCAAAAGGTATCTAACAAAATAATTATTAATAATTAATTTGGGATAAAGATTCATTGACGATTTGATGATCGTTAAAGTATTTTAGTACTGGTTTAAAGTAATTATGAATAATTAAATAATTATGTAATCAAATATAAATACTTAAGTTTTTGATCCACGTGGAACGATTGGTTGCCATCGATTTATGTTAATCGATTCCTGCCAAGAAAACTTAACGAAGCGGAGTTATAATAATTCAAATCAAATCAAAATCTTTAATTTGTTAATATGTGGTTTTCACAGGTGTTAGGTTAGTATTAAATTTAGCACTGCACATTTACCATCTTACTTAAATAGCATACACATATAAAATAAACTTATAAACTAAGAATAATAATTAAAAGTATAAAAATACACACCATAACAGACTAGATAAAGAAAAAAAAAACATTTGCTATTAATTATTTAAAACAATTTAGTTAAACAATTTAAATATTATGCATTTCCATGTGTTTTCTATTGACACGCAAAGGAGAAGAGTCGATTCATATAAGAACTGTCATCGATCGATCGATGTTAAAGTACAGTAATAGACAGACAGACAGACAGACAGACAGACAGACGGACAGACTGACAGACCATTTTTATAAAAAAAATATTAAAATACTTGATTACGTACGCTATCAAATTTTGGAAACCATACCTATACTAATATTAAAAAGAGAAAAGATTTATGGTTTGTTTTTAACACGCTTATATTAGCTTCACCTGTATGTGTATGTATGTATGTATGTATGTATGTATGTTTCAAATTCAAATTCAAATTCAAATTCAAATAATCTTTATTCATATAGACACAATTTAAAATTCTTAAATAATGTTCTTATGATGCGTCCATATTTTTTCTAGCTGTTGTAATTGTTGTAATTGTGTGATCCAAAGCAACTTACTCCCACGCTGTATGTATGTATGTATGTAACCGACTCCTTTGGACTCGATTTTGACCCACTTTAAACGGACAGATTTCATTAAAATTTTGCACACCTGTCAAAGATCGATGACAATGCAATAATTCGATAAAAAAAATTAAAAAAAACAATAATAATAAAAAAAAACGCTGTTATAAATAAGTGGCGCTCTGTGCCATATTTTTTGTCTATCGAGCAACCCACGCTTTTTTCAGCTTATATTAGGAATTATTTTTTACTTTTTAGTTAGAAGTACTTTAAAAGCGTGTTTTTTAGTTTTTTTAAACTATTATTTATTTGTACCCAATAATCCCCGAACCTACTGGACCAATCCTAATGAAAATACCTTAGGAATAATATAAGCTTTATTGATGTACCACGCAGACGGAACCGGGCATGGATGATACAAAATTATTATATTCGTAAATGGAAAACAGACTAAAGAGTTTATATCATGAGGGTTCAAGTCGCCAAGGTCAGAAAAATAAACATATTTTAAAATAGATAGATAGATAGAGATAGAAAAAACTTTATTTGCACATCAAATTTGTAACAAACATACAAAGGAATAGTACTTAAAACTATAACGTACAAAGGGCGGCCTTATCGCTTGACGCGGTCTCTTCCAGGCAACCTTAGGATGGACATAATTGAGTGAATATTTGCGGTAGTTTATTGCATTGGATTTGTTGTTTCTTTTTTTTTATTTTGCTCAAGGCTTGTCAAGATTAAAGACTAAAATAAAATAAATAAAATACATGAAAATAAAATAAATCGCAGCCTGCCAGGTACCTCTGGCCCTAAAAGATTTCCATGAGGGTAATCGGGTTCCTAAAAGGTTGCATGGGTCGACATTATATTAATGAAAAGAAATATAAACATACTGATTAATTCAGATAACTCATTTTTTAGTGAAGTCAACTTATAGTACAGACAGCAATAGAAGTTGCTCTCACTATAAAATATTCAGGCATTATATTTGGTCTTTATTGCAATTAAATTATTAGACGACCGGATGGCGGAATGGGTAGTGTACCTGCCTGCGACGCCGAGGTCGCGGGTTCGATTCCCGCTTAAGACAAATCTTTGTGTGCATGAACATGGGGTTTTGTCTTAGTCTGGGTGTTTCTATGTATCATAAGTATGAATTTACAAAAGAAAAGTATATATGTATTAGTATCAGTTATTCTAGTACCCATATTACAAGCTCTGCTTAGTTTGGGACTATTTATTTATATTTATTTAATAATATTGTTTTAGTAAAAATAAACTTGATTAAATGACAATTTTATTAAAATCGGCCCAGCCATTTAGAAGATTAGCCAATACAAGCAGACAGACAGACAAAAATTATCTCTTTCCATATAGACAAAGTGTCTATATGGAAAGAGTGTAGACACCACGGACAGTGACAAAACTATGGGGCCTAATTTGATTGCTATAATAGGTATGGCAGAAACGGCTAAATGCACTTTCATGTATGTGTGTTGTATATGCTTAACTTGTCAATAAAGTTAGTCTAACACCACTACAACTGGGGCTTTATATAATAAATCCAATAATAAAAATCATCACGATTGAGGGTTTAAAAATTAATTATTACGTTCTTATTTTCAGGTAATCATCAATAAATACTTCGAGAAACAAACCTGGATATAATCATAATTAGAACATTTCATTATAACAAGGTAAGTTTTAAATTAGTAGCTTGAATTCAGCAGAACCCTGAATACACCCAAACTATATAAAAATAGAAACTAAAGGTGCTCTCAGACTGCAAGCATTCGCCAGTAATGTAACATAATCACTACATAGTAAAACAAAGTCGCCTTTTCTGTCCCTATGTGCGCTTAAATCTTTAAAACTACGCAACGGATTTTGATGCGGTTTTTTCGAATAGATAAAGTGATTCAAGAGGAAGGTTTTTATGTATGCATGCATAGAAAGGGGGAATTGTTTTACTCCAAATTTAACGCGTGCGGGCCACGGGCAGTAATGAATAAATCAAACTACTGGATCGATTTTAATATTTTTTTCAGTGAGTGACATAGGCTATATATTATATACCCGTGCGAATGCGGAGCGGGCCGCTGTGTTTTTATATACAACGTTCACAGTTTTTCTGTAGTGTATTTAGTATCAGCATTGTACCCGTGCGAAGCCGGGGCGTGTCGCTAGTCATCAATAAAAACAAATAAAATTGAAGTGTCTGTTTTTAAAGTCAAAATAACAATGTTTTTTTAAGCTGGTATAGTTATTTGAAGATACCTATTACTACAATTTTTATATGCCTCAGACTACAATTTTTTTTTGTCTGTCCGTCTGTTTGTATTGGCTAATCTTCTAAAATGGATGGACCGATTCTGATATAGTTATCATTTAACCAAGTTTATTTTTACTTAACCAATATTTTAAAGATATATTTATATAGATACTTTTTAGTTTGTTTGTTACTGTTTAACTAATAAACTTCTGCACCGATTTCTAATAATTATTTACCATTAGAATTCTAGTTTATTCTTTTATAACATAGGCTATATTTTATGTAAGAAATTGCTTATAGCGATAAGGCCGCCCATTTTATTTGCAACTGCTTAGAATATAACCTTTTCAATTGTTTTAAGAATATATAAATAATGATTGTAAATGTAATTTAATGTATTTGATGTATATAAAATATTTGCACGCTCTCATAAAAGGGCAAAACATGCTGTACTACCGAATTATAACAACATTATTGTAACCGTGTTTTATGCGAATAAAGTTCTTGATTCTTGTTTCTTGATTCTTTGTTAATATTGGTGTACAATAATGATTTCTCTATCTAGCTATCTATATTTTAAAGAGATACCATGCAGGCGAAGCCAGTTAAAAGTTCAGTCGTAAAAAAACCAGGGAACTTTATTACACGTCCTGTATTTCATCTTGGCCTCTTTCGAAAAACCTTTTCCAGCACTCACGAAGCAATCTGTGCGTGCGTAACTACTTAGATAATCATCTTTATAATATGATGGTGTAATAAACCATGGATTTCCCCGTATATTGTAGATGACGTACTTGTGGTTTTATGGTAGAAAAATACATTGTTTTAGATCCTGATTGTAATTTATTACGATTTATCTAGGATAGGCAGATGAGAGAATACGGAGGTTAGATGAATAGCTAATTGATTCATATATAGCGTTTAGCTATGCTTAGCAATACAATACTAAGAACAGTCGATTTATTTTTGGATTCCAGTCTATCGCTGTACCTGAGCCATCCAAGCCGCGCTACAAATTCACGAATCTTTTGACTGTATGCATCGTCTACCTACATATAAGTAGGTAGAAACCAACATGACTGATGTTACAATCTATACAAATGCTGTATCGATGAACGAGATCAGTATTTTCAATTTTAATTGATACAGTATTTAGACATGCTTGATTTAGGCAGTATTTAGACTGCAGATTCTGTAAAGAGGAACGGGAAACACCGCTGCACCTCTTTTGCAACTGCGAGCCACTGATCCATAGACGAAGCATCATTCTGGGACGCCATATCTTGGATCCGGATGATGTCAAGTCACTCCCGATCGGCCGACTGCTCCAGTTTATTTAGGCTATTGGCCTAAAGGAGAGTATAATGAGGCTACAATCACAATAGACCCACGGAGGTCGACGTGAACACCCAAAGCCTCGTCCCAACAATAATAATAATAATTTAGACATGCTTAGCAATTTAATACTAAGAACTGTCGAAAAAATTCTGGATGGAATCGAATAGTCGCGGGTTCAAATCCCGTTTCAATTACTATTTTTCTTCGACTGTTTTAAGGAATAATTAACTAGATTGAACCCATGACCAACCATGACTCTAATCTCGTGGTACCTACATCCATTGTTTTTTTTGTTTTTTTTTTTTTTTTTTGACAATAGACAATAGACAATATATTTATTTTTCTCACCACAACAAAAATTAAATACAGAAAGTCATTAACTAAGATAAAAGTACAGTAAAATTCGTTTTGTGGGAGACTGGTGCCCAAGCTAAGCCGAGGCTTGTGTTTCAGGTCACCAGTTGACCACCCTGGCTTACAATTCACAAAAACAATACAAATATCTTTAGCATGGTAGTAAAACGTGTTATAATTTTCGTGGTGTCGTTAGGGTTAGGATATAGGTATAAGCGTAGTACGTGTTTGAGGGTGTATGTATGTGTGTTTGTGAGTGTAGTGTAATTGTTGGAGTGGGTGGAATGTGATATTGAAAGTGTTAATTATATGTGTAAATCTCTATTTTATAACAATTATAAGCGACTCAGTCATTTCATAGTCTTGAGTCAGTAGCCACTCTGTTGTTTTTTTCTTACAGGCGAATTTGGTAAGGATATAGAGGGAAAGGGTTTTATTAATTTTGTTATAAAGAACAGCTATTATTTTTAAAATTAAAACTAGCGTATACGTTAATCCATGTTTAAAAATATATGTTGTAACATATCATTAAAATTGGCCCGATATATTTTTATACTAGCCTACGTGTGTGTCCTACTGCTGGGCAAAGGCTCCATGACTTCCAAGTCTTTCTGTTATTTTGGCCAATCGTTCTGAAAAGCATCCAAGTCGTCCAGCCATCTCCGTTTGGGCCTTCTCGTCGCTGTTGACCGTCACGTGGTACCCAGTTGGTAATGTTTGCGTTAAAAATACGTACGCTCAATAAAATTATTATTCTAAAATTTAATTTATACACCAGCAGTAAAAATAATGGTGGATCACAATCATAATTATGATTAAAAATAAAACTGAATAAAAATAATAACTGTTGGGATTTAAAAAAGAATAATAACAACTCATATTAATAATATTGAAGGAGGATGCACTTTATTCAACTTAGTTCACGACCTTATTCAAAAAATTTAAATTTATTAGCTGGTTCATTCACGTGTTTTCAAATTGGTAAATATGTGTTTATTTTTAACTAATTTTGCTTCGTGGGTAAGTTTAATTTTGTAGTTTTTTTCGTTTTAAGGGTATTTTTATGGGGTTATGTTTTAAAAAACTTTTATGGTTGTATTTTTGTTTCTTTGGATTAAAACCTTTATTAACTGCACACATTCACGTGCTTCCAGACCGCATTCGCTTGTAATGTAACATTACAGATTGGAATATTACACCAGTGTGGAAGTAGAACCGAACATTACAGTACGTAACCTGTTAGGGAACAATTCGTTTTTTTTTTTCGAAAATTGTTCGTCGAAAAAAGCTGCTCCTAAGCAAAAAATCACAAATAACAATTTTACCTGCCCCGGGAATCGAATCGTAACCTCACAGGTCACAAAATATCATACAGATTGATCACGAGGCAGTCCGTAACATTTTTTTTTTAAAAAACATTGCTCGCCTCGTAATAACTCCTATGTCGCGGGGGTGTTTACAAACATACAGTTCACGCACACAAAGCACACCCAGAGTCAGAGCAAATTTGCGGATCACACAAAGATTTGTCCCGTGTGGGGATCGCACCCACCGACACGAGTGTATTTGAAATCGGCGAGACAACCGTTTTAACCACTACGCCAACCATACCATGCCCTCAATACAATATTACCACAAACCATCAATGTGACTGCAAGCTCGTACCTCCATATTATAGTTTGTTTAAACAAGCATATTGGTTGATAAATAGCCCTCAGGCACTAAGCGAAAGTCGGTATATCTCCACATAACCGGTTATTTTGGAATAAAGCTTTTTATCCATTACAGATGACCTTCTCCGTGATTTTACTCGTGTGCCGCTCCCTTTGGTGATAGCGTGATGTTATATACATTTTTTTAATGACGTCCACACAAGGTAAAACTCTTGTGTCGCGGGGTGTTCACAAACATACATTTCACACACACAAATCACACCCAGTGTCAGAACAAATCTATGCGGATCACACAAAGATTTGTCCCGTATGGGGATCGAACCCACAACACCAGTGCAGTTGAACGCGGCAAGGCGATCGCTAAAACCACTAAGCCAACCGTGCAATACACACAATATATATATATTTCAATGAATGGGCTTTCCAACACAAAAATACTTTTTGTGTTGGAAAGTTTTACTTGTTTCTGAGATTAGCACGTTTAGACAAATAAACAAAGCAAAGAGGCAATAAAGTAAAAGTCAATAATTATCCATTCAACAGGTTTAAGTATTTTTTAATCATCTTTTAATTCATTTTCGACGACCTTTATCAAACAAAGGAGGTCGTCGCTGGATGAATAAGATTCGAACTTAAGATCAATAGGTCGCGGGTTCGAATCCAGGCCATTGCAGTGACAAATTGAAACCTCTTTCAGACACAAGCATTAGGGGGTTATTACTCCAACCGATCAATCGACGATCGATAGCTTTAATAATAATAAATAATAAATAAATAAATATTTCACAACTCACACACAACGCCATCTTGTCCCAAACTAAGCAGAGCTTGTACAATGGGGTACTAGAATACCTGATACTAATACATATATACTTTTCTTTTGTAAATACATACTTATTATATATAGAAACACCCAGACTGAGACAAACCCCCACAAAGATTTGTCTGCGGGAATCGAACCCGCGACCTCGGCGTCGCAGGGTACACTACCCACTCCTCGCTTTAGCTGATCGATCCCATCAATTGAGGTTGATCCAAAGAGGTTGCGGATAACTTTTCTACAACTAGAGGGGCATATATATCAAGAACGCGTAGTAAAATTTTTGCACCTATGAATGTCAAACATGTAAGTACCCTGAAAGTCAAATCAAATCAAATCATTTATTTCCATGGGCCCCAAGGGGCGCTTAAACACGTCAAAACAAACATCAAAATACTAAAAATATAAAATTTAAATAAAACTTAGCTAATTAAATTATAATACTTATTGCAATAACATGATTCAAAACAAAAATGCATACATAATATCTGTATTTATATGTGTGGGTGGACACACGCTGATGTTTGATTTAAAATCAGAGAGCATACATTTAACTTGAGAGAACTATAAGTTTTGAATGACAATAATATTATTATTGTCTGAACGTGTGGTGTAGTGATTTAAGCGGTCGCCTCGCCGCTCTCCACTGCACTGGTGTTGTGGGTTCGATCCCCACATGGGACAAATCTGTGTGTGATTCGCAATGATTTGTTCTGAGACTGGGTGTGCTTGTGTGAGTGAATGTGTATATTTGGCCTTGTCATTGGGACCATTGGATAGTGTAATTGCTTCTGGCGTTCTATCTAATGTAAAAAATCCAAAACTATTTATTATTACCACTGCGCGAGCAGAGCTACGCGTTCGAGACAAAATTCACGCCAAAGCTTAGAAATGTATTTGTCAGCATTTACCAGGCCTGGGGAAATTTTCTATCAAATTTGACAGTCCAATTGTTGACATCTATTACTAAAAAAAAAATAAAAATAAATAATAGTTTAAAAAAACTAAAAAACACGCTTTTAAAGTACTTCTAACTAAAAAGTGAAAAATAATTCCTAATATAAGCTGAAAAAAGCGTGGGTTGCTCGATAGACGAAAAATATGGCACAGAGCGCCCCACGCTTTTTTCAGCTTATGTTAGGAATTATTTTTCACTTTTTAGTTAGAAGTACTTTAAAAGCGTGTTTTTTAGTTTTTTTAAACTATTATTTATTTTCTACTTTTTAGTTTGGTTTATTTATAAGAGCGTTTTTTTTTTTTTTTTTTTTTTAATTTTTTTTTTTTATATATTTTTAATTTTTTTTATCGAATTATTGCATTGTCATCGATCTTTGACAGGTGTGCAAAATTTTAATGAAATCTGTCCGTTTAAAGTGGGTCAAAATCGAGTCCAAAGGAGTCGGTTACATACAAACAAACAAACAAACAAACATACAGGTGAAGCTAATATAAGCGTGTTAAAAAGTATAAAATGCTACTTCTACTTTTCTCTACGTTGATTAATAAAACTGAAAATGCCGATCGATCGACCAATCCATTTCACCATTTTACTTTTGCCAGATCCGGGAATCGAACCCGAGACCTCACGATGAGCTTTTTTTTTATACTACGCCCACAGCGATCGAACTTGTAGTCCACCTGATGGTAAGTGGAGTACAGCCCATGGACATCAACAATCCACAAAAGCAGATTATAGATGGGTCGCTGCAGCTGAGGACTACGGTGTTATGCCTCATGTGCCAGTAATTTCAGGGCCTGATCTCACCACCAAACCGGAACACAGTAATGGAAGCACTACTATTTAGCGGCAGGTTAAAGGTGAGACGGTGGTGCTGCCGCCCTCGAGCTCATTCACAAGAGCTCTACCACCAGTAAGCTTACTTAATGTTAATGGTAATTGTAATTACCATTTACCATCAGTTGTATGACAAGCTTTTTTGTTATATTACAAACACAATTACATAATTATACATCCATTTTCTCATACATAAAAGTTAATTTCCGTTGAATCTTAGTTAAGGTCGCTCATTGTCAAGTTAATTGCTTTTTTAATGACAAAATGTTATGTCTAATTACAGTTTTCTTTGATTGATATTATACAGGATGGTTGCAACATAGCGATATTTAAAGTAAAGACCAATCCTAGACGTTGTCAGTGATCGTGTTATAATTAAATACGATTAAAATATAATATTATCCGTTTTTTTTTAATTTTTTTACATTACGAGTTGTACACTTATCTTGCCCTCCATGACATCATCGTCTCCTCTATTGCTCTAGGTTTGCTGGAAGAGAACTCAAGCACTGAGTTAAGCTCGCCTTTTGTATACAATTACTGTAATATGTCTATTTCTTTGTAATCTTTTGTGTACAATAAAGTGTTAAATAAATAAATACGATCATGCAATTCGTTCTGACTGTTTAAGAGATTTCGTTTCGTAGTTTCGTCTCTTACTCCTTACTAATATTATAAATGAGGAAGTAACTCTGTGTGTCTGTTTGTCTGTTTCGTGACGAAACTACTGAACTGATCTAGATGAAAGTTGGTATGTAGAAAGGAGGAAAATTTCTCAATGTATCGGCTATTCAACGAAAAGGCAAAATAATTCAAATTTGAGGGTAGGTCTCGTTTTCTCTAGGATCCCATCATCAGATCTACATGACAAGTATACTCATGAGAAAAAAAATTGATCAAATCGTCTCGGCGTCTTCAAGTAATTTGCGAACAAAAATACAATCAAATTGAGTAACCTCCGTCTTTCCTTAAAGTCGGTTAGTAATATTTATTCTAATTCGGTCAAGAGTTCCTGAGATTAATGCGTTCTAGCAAACAAACTCTTCAGCTTTATTTTTTTTTTGTATAGTTTGCATTAAGCAGTATATAAATTTAGATTTACACATTCTTAACATTTAGATCTTATGCTAATTTAACAAATTAATGGTCATAAAAAATTAAATAAAAAATGTAAAACAAAAGGCCAAAAATCGCCTGCACTAGGCTATCCCTGTCCTGCAGGAGGTTTTTAAATAACAACATTACATTTTTTTTGTAACGGCGGTGTTTTTACGAACTCGCGGTTAACAGTTAAGTATGTGTAATGACTACTGCAGATTCTGTAAAAAGGAACCGGAAACACCGCTGCACTTCTTTTGCGACTGCGAGCCACTGATCCATAGACGAAGCATCATTCTGGGACGCCATATCTTGGATCTGGATGGTGTCAAGTCACTCCCGACCGGCCGACTGCTCCAATTTATAGAGGCTAATTGGCCTATCATTATCAAGCAGTCTTATAAATGGTTTGATGGACGTCCCCGACCTACTGAGCAAGATAGAATTCCGTGTGCCTTCTGCATTAACTAGAAGAACCGATCTTCTTAACATAACGTTAGCCAAAACTACTTATTGACAAAATTCATTCATTGTAAGAGTTAACTTTTAACGGCGAGTGTCGTATGGTTGAACTTGACTTATTTAATAATAATATCGCTAAGTTTAAAAAAGCTATTAGTAAGATATTTTTTTATTCATAACTAAATTGGGCATTTCTTGTAGGTATGTATTATCTTCTTTAAGTTTAGAATAATTTATATCCAGTTGCGTGTGTGTGAGCATAAAAAAAATGTTATTCATTAACAGTGGAAACTTGTAATTGGTCATGTTTTATTATGTATTATCACAATAAAACAAAGCTATAATTTTTTCTAAAATATTTAAATAAAATAAAGGAGAGTATATAATGAGGCTACAATCACAATAGACCCACGGAGGTCGACGTGAACACCCAAAGCCTCGTCCCAACAATAATAATAATAATAACAGCTATAGTATAAAAATAATGAGATAAGTATACATTCTGTGCCCGTAATGAGCCGGTATTTTTATACTCTTGACACAAAACTGGTCGAAAGTATGTCAATAACTCGATCCAAGACATCTTCGATCAGAGCTTTATAAAAGCCGGACGACCCTTAACCTGACAGGTTACTATTTTGGACAAGGTGATGAGATGATTATAATTGTAAAACATGTCAATGTGAACGATAGGAACATAATTATAAGCCAACTCGTTGTGGGCCGTGAAGAAGACAGTGAGAAAATTATTAAGACCAATTTATACTAACACTAATTAATGAATTTAAAAACTGAATAATTTGAAAAGAAAGTTAAAAATAATTGAGCAAGAATCTTTAAAATCTGAATCATTTAACACATTATAATTGCATTACCTAACATTGCAATTTTAAATGCATGTAAAGGCTCTCAGACTGCAAGCATTCGCCTGTAATGTAACATTACAAATTCGATTTTGAGCATAACATTACAAACTGCCTCCCTGACTGACGAGCATTCTTTTCTTTATTTTTTTTAAATCATACACTCAGTGGCGTAACTATACCATCGGGGGCCCGTGGCAAATATTGGATGGGGCCCTAGTAAACATCGTTACGTTGAAGACGCTTAATAGTGATTCAGTACTGGAATGCAAATTTCACCTTAGAATGCCAGATTTTTAGGAAGAAAAATCTCATTATCCCCTTGTCTAATCCAATATTTTTGCAATTTCCCCGGTCAACAATTTTCAAGGTTTAGATAAATGCGTTTAAATCTTTTTTTTTTTTTGATAATTTATGTTTAGTTACTTTTAAGGTCGTGGCATCTTGGGCCTCCTCAGGCTGGGGGCCCGTGGCATTTTGCCACCCCTGCCACCCTATAGTTACGCCACTGCGTACACTAGGAATAACTCCTGTGTCGCGGGAGATGTTCACAAACATACATTTTACACACACAAAGCACACCCAGAGTCAGAACAAATCTTTGCGGATCACACTAAGATTTGTCTCGTGTGGGGATCAAACACACAACCGCTTTTTTTTCTTTTTCGAATAACATTTCAAATTTCGAATTTATCATTACTGTATTGTATTGTTCGATTTTCCTCCTTCAGAAGGTAATATTCGATTTTTAAATGTTACATTAAAAGCGAATATTTGCGGTATGGGAATGCGGGGTGGGCGTAGTATAAAAAAAAATACAATTTAAAATTTCGAATAGCTTACAGATTGCGCACGCACGGTTCTCCTCCTACACTCATGTAATATTCGAATCTGTAATGTTTTACAAACGAATGCACGCGGTCTGAAAACGCTTTAACTATCCTTAAGATAATAATAACAGTATCGTTTTGAGAGTAGGGTTTCCTGCAATTATAAGTTTACTAGCGACCCGCCCCGGCTTCGCACGGGTACAATGCTGATACTAAATACACTACAGAAAAACTGTGAACGTTGTATATAAAAACACAGCGGCCCGCTCCGGATTCGCACGGGTATATAATATATAGCCTATGTCACTCACTGAAAAAATGATTAAAATCGATCCAGTAGTTTGATTTATTCATTACTGCCCGTGGCCCGCACGCGTTAAATTTGGAGTAAAACAATTCCCCCTTTCTATGCATGTATTATACATAAAAACCTTCCTCTTGAATCACTCTATCTATTGGAAAAAACCGCATCAAAATCCGTTGCGTAGTTTTAAAGATTTAAGCGCACATAGAGACAGAAAAGGCGACTTTGTTTTATACTATGTAGTGATTATATTTTTGCATACCAGTACGTTAATAGATTATTTCCTTTCTACAAGGTTGGTTAAATACGCCTTATTATGGACAGATGGATACATATTAACGTATACATTGCCAGTATAAGCTGGTATCGCGTTGAACGGGAAGTCTATACAATGCGATATCATCTTATGCTGGAAATTTGAAGCTTGATATGTAGTTGTATGTAGAAGTTTCCGCCCTCAGTTCCGTCGATAACCTTAACAAATTATAGATCTATACCGTTTTCATGAATCACGCCATCTATTGGTGGTAACTGTGTGATAATACGTTTAGTAGTTTTTGAGTTAATTGGGGACAGACAGATGTGGTGTCGGATTATGTTTTATGGTATAATATAAGATCTAGTTTCTCCTCGCGGATTCGCTCTTCTTCAACGAAACAGATTTGATTTTTTTTTGTTGGTTATTTTATGTAATTCTGTTAAGATAGATAGAATTTGCAGATATAATTTGCATCCTTCTTAAGATAGGAAAAAATGGACGTCACGAAATGACGTAACATACAGTTGAAAAATTTAGGGTCCTGGCAAGTGGCTACCTTAGCTGGTTGGTTAAATTAGCTATTCGGTTTGCAGAAGGTCGCAGGTTCAAATCTTGTCGGTCGCATAATTTTAACTGTTTCTTAATATAATTTGCTAAGCTAAATGCTATAAATATAATCAATAAGAAGTTTAAAGAAAATAACTTTTCAGCGTTTCTTAGTATATATTATGTAATTTCGAAAACATTTTGCGTTTTATTTCGGCACTCAAAATAGCCATTTTACCCGCTTACATAGGTAGATAGGTAGGTACATAAACATCACGCCTATATTACCCAGAAGGGTGTGGCAGAGGTGTTCAACACCCACACTTCACCTATTATGTTTAGGTCCCATGGGATAGGGGGAGAGATCCGTTCTGATTAACAAAAAAACAAAAACACTTTTGTGCAACCGGGGAATCGAACCCAGTCCTCGCGGCAAGAGGACGCATACACTAACCACTAGACCAGCGAGGTACATTTATAGAAATTAGCATAAAAACTGTATCTTAATTTCTGTATTATTTATATTTAAAATCTCCATTGTCATTATCATGACGTTTCTTTTTACTGTATTTTTCTTTTCTTTTTCTTTAATTAACGCACCAACAACTGCACATAGCTTTGCTCATTACTTACTTGTCCATCCTAAGGTTGCCTGTAAGAAATTGCTTATAGCGATAAGGCCGCCCATTGTGCAACATAATTTTTAAGTGCATTTATTTACAGTATAAACTTCTTTGTTAATATTGGTGTACAATAAAGATTACTCTATCTCTATCTATCTATCTATCTACCTAGTGGCAGTTACATTTGTAAACCATGTTATTATTTTTATACCTTTTGATATTGATTGACCACACAATCATTAAATTTCTTGACTTGACCTAATCAAACCTAAATACAGTAGTATTAAGCAATATTACTCTATTCTTTAATGACAGCTTATAGGAAAAATATCGTCTGGTTTACCTCGAGCTGGTTCACAAAACCTTAACATAAGGGTTGCTACACACATATCTGGGCTGACAGATTTAATGTTCCATTGCAGCGTCGAAATGCTGCAATTGAACATAAAATGTGCTGGCCCTAAACGTGCCGGCCCCGCCGTGGTGCAATGGATAAGGTATACGTCCTACGATCGAGCGGTCGTGGGTTCGAATCTTGGCCATTACACGAAGGACGCGAGTTTCCTCCTAACACAACCGAATTAAGCTTAGATAGAAAACTAGTACTTTGTATTTGCAAATTACGTAAAGACTTTCTGAAAAAAAAAATACACACAGTCATAATGTTAGAAAAAGAGAGATGTATGAATCTAAATTTAATTTTGTTTAGAGGCAATTGGGGGTGTAGTACCTACATGACAAAACTAGCAATTTTCTAAATACATTACAAAAAAAAAATCCTATAATTATTTTTTTTAAATAACGATGCCTGTACTATTTCACACACACAAAGCACACCCGTCAGAACAAATCTTTGCGAATCACACAAACCTCCTTTAACATTTTTTTTTGTAGTCTATCAAAAAAGTGTGTGTAAGGCCCAAAACTAATTATTTTACTGAAAATTAAAAACAGTTGTGTGTGTAAGTGCGTTATAGAGGAAATCTTTAAGTGTTCTGAGGATATAATTCTGTCATATTATAGTTACCTATAATATGACAGAATTATATCCTAAGCACTTAAGCAGTTACTTGGGCACTGAATCAGAGTCATATTCTAGCTATTAGTTACCAAGGTCTAGGTTTATTAGGTCGCGGTCGTAACCTAGAAAAATTCTAGGTACCGACCTTGGGGACTGAGATTGCGGTATAAGAGATGCACTTAGGTTTAAGATCAATTTAAAGATTGTAAAATTATTATTATTTAAAGGTGTTCCCAGACTGACGAACATTCACCTGTAATGTAACATTACAAATTCGATTTCGTTACAAACTGGCGGCAGTTTGTAACGAAATGCAAAATCGATTGACTTCTGACTGACGAGCACTCGCTTGTAATGATACATTTTTCAATTAAAATTCTACATTACAGGCGAAATTCTAAATAGCAGCACGGAGTTGGAATTGTGCCCGGTGGATGGCGATAGGATCACCCTCTATCCCATGATACTTAAACATAACAGGTGAAGTGTGGGTGTTGTACACCTCTGCCATACCCTTCTGGGTAATATAGACGTGATGTTATGATACAAGAAATCATCCATCTACCTTGAACCCGATACAGTCTAGTACGATTGCCGACGAACTTTCTCCTACGTACGATCAGGTTGTGGAATGTGCTCCCGGCCTAGGTTTTTCCTAGAAAATATCTCATGGTTCTTGAAAAAATCAGGTCGTGTCAGGTGAACTCACTTTAAAGTCTTAAAGGTTCCGTAGTTCAAATTATCAGCTCTTTTTATTAATATGTACTATTTGCCATGATTTTTCAACAATAACTTAATTGCCCGGTGGGTGGCGATGGGCCCACCCCCTATCCCATAGGACCTAAACATAATAGGTGGAATGTGGGTGTTGTACACTGCCACACCCCTCTGAGTAATATAGGCTGGCGTGGTGTGTTGTTATTTCATGTTTTCAATAATAACGTAATGTAATTTGTTTAGGTTTTTGGGACTTAGGGTCGACACACACCAAAAGCGCGTCGAAGCGCAGCGAATCGAAGCGCAGTTTCAGTGTCATATGAATTTTAACTTTATTTTCATAACTATAATACTTATTATCGCATGAGAAACTCAAACGAGTCGCGCGGATGCCCGCGGCGCCGCGGGAATTTCGGCGAGTAGTAGCGTAGAGTTTCTCATGCGATAATAAGTATTATAGTAATGAAAATAAAGTTAAAATTCATATGACACTGAAACTGCGCTTCGCTTTGACGCGCTTTTGGTGTGTGTCGACCCTTACGAAGGCTTTTATCGTGAATAAAAGAGATTTTGCGATCACATAGATGACAAGAGACAAACGAACGTTGCCAATACCATTGACAATAAAACATAAATACTTTTATCATAGACATTCAATCAGGTTGTATCAAATACGATTATTCTAATATTCAACATAATTTCCTATAAAATTGTGCATAATTTTTTATTTATATGAGAAATTCAAAATTTCATTTGTTCAACAAATTTTAGACTTAATATATTTAATTTTGTTACTACACTGGTTTTTGTAGAAATAATTTAGGTGTTCCATAAACCTTATTGTTAGGATTAGCATATAACACACATTAATGAAAGCGACAGTAGTGTTATTTTTTTAAAAGTAACTTGTGTCACTTTTAAATTCAGTCTGGTTATATTTTATGGGTCGGTAATGATCTATACGGCACCTCAGAAACTGGGCCTTAATCTTTATTTTTATGTAACGCATACAAAAAATCAATTAACATTTTGAATCTATTAAAATATTCTTGTAGAACAATAAACGGACCGATTTTAACCTGAAGCAAATACAGAACCCTAAAAAGAAAGATTCAAGTTTTCTACCTTGTTTACTAACCGTAATATATTGTCACAGTTTATTTATTTAGTATAATTAGTCAGAACTTGACCTATCTATCAAATACCGCATAAAAACAAGGGCCACGTCAACACGTGGTAAAAAAACATAATTATTTGACATTCAAACGTAAAAAAAAAGTATAACCTTACAACTCAGTACTGTTTAGAGGTCGTAATGATAGTAGTAAATGCAATAATCAAGATTATATAAGTAATACTAGTATTAAAAAAAAGGTTGTATGTTTGAACGCGTTAATCTCCAAAACTACTGATTAAATTTATACGTATTTTAAGCATTTGATAGACTAGTTATTAGTAAAGGTAATTGGCTATTTAACATAACGCTATAAATCACAAGAGCGGAGGAGTAGCGTTTAACGTGGGTAAACAAGGAGTATTAATTTCAGATATATAACTTGAAATAATAGAATTATGAATAATAACTGCCATCATTATTGTAAATTTTGTTAACTTAGCTATTCTTGGTATGTCACCATTGAGCATTGCAATGGTATAATAAATTAACCAAAAAACGTACAAAGAGCAATTTACAAAAATAATGAGTACAATATACAAAAACCGGCCAAGTGCGAGTCGGACTCGCGCACGTAGGGTTCCGTACTACTATACATCCAAATAAATATTTTTTTTATTCTTTATATTGGAGTTGATTGAATGAAATTTAAAATACGGTTTACGATTTAGAACGTATTAAAACAAAACGAATTATTAGATCTCGTTCAAACCAATTTTCGGTGGAAGTTTGCTTGGTTACATCATATATTATTTTTACATTTATCATTCCATTATTTTAGAAGTTACGGGGGGGGGGGAGGGGGAAACGAGGACACATATTTTTCCATTTTGGAAGCGTCTCTCGCGCAAACTATTCAGTTTAGAAAAAAAATATATTAAAAACCTCAATATCATTTTTGAAGACCTATCCATACATACCCCAAACGTATTGGTTTGATAAAAAAATTAAATAGAGTTTAAGTTCTAAGTATGGGGCACCCCAACAATATTTTGTATTTTTCTATTTTTGTATGAAAATCTTAATGCGGTTCACCGAATACATCTACTTACCAAGTTTCCACTGTATAGCTCTTTTAGTTACGGAAAAAAGTGGCTATAACATACGGACGAACAGACGGACGGACAGACATGACGAATCTATAAGGGTTCCATTTTTTGCCATTCGGCTACGGAACCCTAAAAATACCAAATTGTTTTCAACTTCCATCGGGCTAACTTTAATATCCTGGAGATATAAGCGGGCGTGGCGCAATGGATAACGCATTGCTCTTAAGATCGAGAGGTCGTGGGTTCGATTCCTGGCCATTATACCACGGACGTGAACTTCCTTCACAAGCGAATTAAGCTTAGCTGGAGGGGGTTAGCGAGAAAACTAGTTATTTGTATTGACAAATTAGTAAGCTTTAATAAAAATAAAAATATAAAGATATGGGATCCGAGGAACGAACCAGAGTGAGCGTTTACGGCTAAAAAAATATAAAATACGCAAAATTAATTTTATCTATGCATCGGTAGTATCATTAATGGTGCCTTGCTATGTAAATAAGATTTTGTGTGCACCAAATTTGAATAATTTGAAATCGAAATTGATAATTAATGTAAAGGTCGACTTTGTAACGTTACATTACATGTGAATGCTCGTCAGTCAGGAAGCACCTTTACAAGAGCCTTACCACTAAATACCGCATATCTTCTAAACTCTGTGTCAATACATCTCGGCGTAACTCGTTACATAAGAATTGCTCAAGCGACATACAGACATACAGGCCTATAACCCTACTTCCTATAGTTATTATATGTTAGCACATGAAACCGGTTCTGTGGTAAGCATGCGAAGCTCTGAATAGTTTTTGGATGGAGTAATCTAATTTAAAAAGCGAGATATATTTTTTACCAAGTTTTTTTTTTTTTTTATACTATGCCCACTGCGAACGAACGTGTAGTCCATCTGATGGTAAGTGGAGTACGGCCCATGGACATCAACAATCCACAAAAGCAGATTATAGATGCATCGCTGCAGCTGAGGACTACGGTGTTATGCCTCATGTGTCAGTAATTTCAGGGCCTGATCTCACCACCAAACCGGAACACAGTAATGGAAGCACTACTATTTGGCGGCAGGTTAAAGGTGAGACGGTGGTGCTGCCGCCCTCAAGCTCATTCACAAGAGCTCTACCACCAGTAATATAAAGCTCTCTTCAATAAAAAAGTTTTTTTATTGAAGAGAGTATCTTGGAGGAATCGCTCGAATAATCAGTCAAAAAAAAGACAGTCTTCTTATTTTTTTTTTGATATATTGTATTCTGTAAATATATTTAATTATAATCTGAATTTTTCTCATTTTCTCATCTTTTAAACTTTTTTTCTCAAGTTTTTTCTAATTTTTTTTTTCTTAAGACGGTGAGAATTGAGTATTAATAGCTGTTGTTTCTGACAATCATAATTATAAATGTTATGTTACCCCAGAATTGTTATGTACATCAGAAATTGTGTTTTAAGTATAATTTGTAAATGTTTCTAAGCTCCACACACCTACTACAACGCTTTTTCTTTTAAATCTGTTCATCCAAAGGTTGCCTGGCAGAAATTGCGTCAAGCGATAAGGCCGCCCTTTGCATATTGTGTCTTTCAATAGTTAGTATTTAGTTTGTAATGGAATGGTATGCAAATAAAGTTTTATCTATCTATCTTTGTATGGTGATGTTTGATGTATATGATGTGGCTATACTTTATAAATATAAATAAGTTAATAGCAAATTATACTAAGAAACAGTTGAAAAAATTATGGGATCGGCAGGATTTAAAACAGCTACGGTCGCCTCTTGCCAGGGCCCTTAATTTCTCAACTGTATGTTACGTTGTGACATTTGTCTACACGTGTGGTGTAGTGGTTTAAGCGGTCGCCTCGCCGCTTTCCACTGCACTGGTGTTGCGGGTTCGATCCCCACATGGGACAAATCTTTGTGTAATTCGCAAAGATTTGTTCTGAGACTGGGTGTGCTTGAGTGAGTGAAAGTGTGTATTTGGCCTTGTCATTGGGACCATTGGATAGTGTAATTGCATCTGGCGTTCTATCTAATGTATAAAATCCAAATTTATCTTTTTATCTTATCTTTATTTCGTGTTAAGGCGGTTGCCCGGTGCAGAAGGTCGCAGATCCAAATCCTGCCGTCCCTATAATTTTTCAACTGTTTCTTAGTATTCGATTTTTTTAGTTTACAAAAATGTTTTAAGGAAAAATGTTATGAAATAGGATTAATAACTGATATGTTTAAATGACATCGTGACTATACTTTGTCCATTCCTTTATTTTCTTTTTGACAGATCACGCCTATGAATTACCGTTTTTTTTGTCAGATTAATGTACTACAATAATAACGTACTTTATTAACAAGCGAAACTTTTTAGGGAAGTTCACTGTTTGTAACAAACAACCACAGACTATAAATAAAATCGTGAAATGAAATAAATCGATCATTATGAAAAAGAATAATTTGACTTTTTTTTGTGTATTGTCTGTATTTTTTATAAAAAAGCAATATAATAATAGTATCAAGATTTCATGAATAATTATTTGCAAGAAATTAAGTCGAAATCTTGGAATGACATATCAAAATGTAAACAAAGGTAACTAGGAAACCGTCATAGACTAAGTATGTGACATTATTATTATATTATTATTTTGTATATTTATTTCATCTAATAAAAACTACTAATAAACGAATAATTAATAATGAACTAAAACCATTTCGATGTAATTAATCGATTGGAAGTTCTTCTTAGACAACATCGATTATGATTTCAAATTGAATCAGTAACGAGTGAAGGCATCCCTAAATGTAATCTGTCAAAAAGAAAATAAAGGAATGGACAGAGTATAACACGCTTATCAGTGATTAAGTATAATTATTATATATCTGACCGTGCGCGTGCGGGCCAAAAAATGTCACCGAAAAAATTACATCAAGGTAGTGTCACCAACCGTACGCAAAAGTATTTTACTGAATGTTCAACATTTTTTTTCTTTTTCTTTTTAAATCTATTTGACAAGTGCGACCGACGATAACATATTATTATATTATTATTACTAGCTGAACCGGCGAACTCTTACGCCTTAAGGGCAATAAATAAGCTGATTTTGGAATTTATTATTAAGTTAATTTGTTTATTAGAAATACAAATTAAAAAATTAAGTACATTAATCATTCATTATTGTTAAGCTCAGGAAAATTTTAATCGAAATAGAGTGAAAATTGATCAGATAACGAGCGGGATGAAAAATGATTAAATTACTAAAATGGCTATTAATAAATAGGGGTTGGTGATGAAAGGGTAAAAATTTAGGGTTGTATTGTATTTTTTAATGCCACATGCCACAAATGTCCAAAAATTTAAAAATAATGCTAAGGGTGAACAACCCTTTTCACTTAGGGGTATGAAAAATAGATAGTAGTCGATTCTCAGACCTACTGAATATGCATATAAAATTTGGTAAAAATCAGTAAAGCCGTTTCGGAGGAGTAAATTAAATATCTCACAACTTACACACAACGCCATCTAGTCCCAAACTAAGCAGAGCTTGTAATATGGGTACTAGAATAACTGATAATAATACATAATATATATACCTTTCTTTTTGTAAATACATACTTATTATACATAGAAACACCCAGACTAAGACAAACCCCATGTTCATGCACACAAAGATTTGTCTTAAGTGGGAATCGAACCCACGACCTCGGCGTTGCAGGCAGGTGCACTACCCACTCCGCCATCCGGTCGCCGTTTGGGAGGAGTAAGGTAACTAACATTGTGACACGAGAATGTTATATACAAGATAAACCTCCACAATTGGGTACTTGACACCACCAGTCAATTGACATACTCTTTACATAGCGTTACATAACTTCACACCTTTATTACATAGTAGGGTGTGGCAGAAGTTTAGTGTACAATACCCACACTTCACCTTTCATGTTTAAGTTCCATGGGATAGGGGGCGAGCCTATCGCCATCTATCGGGCACAACTCTGTGCTACTATTGTGAATTTTGAAATTTTGTGCTCGGCCCGGCAATCGAACTCGATACCTTATGGTAAAAGGCGCATAAACTAACATCTAGACCATCTAATTGTTTATAGATGTTCACGGACGGTAATAGTTGCTACTTATAATAATAGCAGCCCTGTATCTAATACATGTTCCACTACTGGGCTCGGGCCTCTTCTCATGATGAGAAGGGTTAGGCCATAATCCACCACGCTGGCCAAGTGCGGATTGGTAGACTTCACACGACCTCGAGTACTTTTTAGGTACTCTCAGGCATGCAGGTTTCCTCACGTTGTTTTCCTTCACCGTTAGCGAGCGATAATTTATATGATAAATACACACATATCTTCGAAAAGACGAATCTTAACGATTTATTGACAGAGGTGTGCTGTGGGTTCGAACCCGAGACCTTTGACTTCGCAGTCCTACGGTTTCTCACTCGGCTATTGCTGTTTCCATCAGATAAAAAAACACACAGCCTTGCCATAAAGATCTTGCATGTCAGTAAATAAATTGTATGTCATTATTTAAAGTACTTTATTATTTATACTCAATGCCAAAGAAAGAATTATATAAGAAATTATAATAATTGAATAAAAATTGAGGTTTTCAACTTATTTAAATTATACCTACTTGTTATCTGTAAGTGCAGAGAACCTTGTAGTGTAGTCAATCGTTTTATTATAGGATGTATGAACTGAACATGCATGAGTGCACGGTTGGCGTAGCGGTGAAAGCGGTCGCCTCGACACTTTCAACTACGCTGGTGTTGTGGGTTCGATCCCCACATGGGACAAATCTTTCTGTGATCCGCAAAGATTTGTTCTGACTCTGGGTGTGATTTGTGTGTGTGAAATGTATGTTTGTGAACACCCCCGCGACACAGGAGTTATTCCTAGTGCGGGCGTCGTTTTTAACACGCTTATATTAGCTTCACCTGTATGTATGTATGTATGTATGTATGTATGTATGTAAGTATAGAGCATGTATTGTTGTAACCACTGTTGGTAAACCTTATAAATAAAATAAAATAAAGTATGTATGTATGTATGTAACCGACTCCTTTGGACTCGATTTTGACCAACTTTAAACGGACAGATTTCATTCAAATTTTGCACACCTGTCAAAGATCAATGACAATGCAATAATTCGATAAAAAAAAGAAAAAAAAAGAAAAAAAAAACGCTCTTATAAATAAACCAAACTAAAAAGTAGAAGCCGAAGCGTATTCTGAATTCTATTCTATTTGTGTTCAAAATTTCGTTTAAATCTCTTCTGTGGTTTTTGGTGGATTGTGAAACAAACATCTTCAAAAACTTTTACATATCTTAATTCTTTATTGTACAAAATAAATGAAATACAATACAATAATATTAGGTTTTTTATCCAGCAAACTTTTAAGTGCTAGAGGAAAGAGATACTTTTGGAGGGTAAATGGAAATGTACAATAAAGTGAATACTATAGAGGAGAAAATAAATTACCTATTACTATTCTATAAATATTCTATCAGTTTCACGTAAAGCCTAGCATACGAGCGTGAAATAAATATAGTCATATTTAAGTATATAGGCAAAAAATGCTACAAAAATTATCTCACGCTTGTATGCTAGAACCTAATCGATAAAAAGTAGTATTACCGTTAATCTAGATCTAGACTATAAGCATAACATTAACAAGCTATTTAAACTTAAGCTAACGGTATATATCTTGTTCTATCTATTTATCTTGTCCTGCGTTAATGACATAGTAAAGTTTAATAATAATATTGTATAAGTTGGATTTATAATTTATAAAATATCAAAGTTGAAAAATTAAGAATCCAGCAGGACTCGAACCTGCACCCCCTGGGTATACGCCTATATAATAAGGTTCGTCTAGCTAAAAGCTGGCACAAAAAGAGTTGAGAAATTTCGAGTCCGGCAGCATACGAATCCATAGCTGAATTGGCAAAGCACTTGGGGCGTATACCCAGGGGGTGCAGGTTCGAGTCCTGCTGGATTCTTAATTTTTCAACTTTGATATTTTATAAATTACAAAAAGGCCTAGCAAAGCTAAAATTTGCTTAAAAAAAAAAAAAAAAAATATTACAAGTAGGTATTTGATAAAAATGCGTCATCTCTTGACAGTAACAGTGTTGATCTTAATTCAAACTTACAGTATGTGAATAGTGACTTATCACATCACATAGATGGCGCTAAAACCAAATAAGGTTCGTCTAGCTAAAAGCTGGCACAAAAAGAGTTGAGAAATTTCGAGTCCGGCAGCATACGAATCCATAGCTGAATTGGCAAAGCACTTGGGGCGTATACCCAGGGAGTGCAGGTTCGAGTCCTGCTGGATTCTTAATTTTTCAACTTTGATATTTTATAAATTACAAAAAGGCCTAGCAAAGCTAAAATTTGCTTTAAAAAAAAATATATATATTACATGGATTTATAATAAATTAATTAATGATCTAGTGAATTAAAATTCATAATGAATAATGAATGTATAATTTGTGACTGATGCTATAATCGACTTGGTTTTAACAATTATTGTAACATTACTATTTGCATGTCAATATTATAAGACAAAGATGTGTTGATCGCTAATCGTATTTGTAACATCTAATGTACCTACCACATTTTACTGCAAATAAAGATTCTATTCTATTCTATTCTATTCTAGCCATGTAATTACGACACAATAATTATCATGCACATCCAAATAAACCGCTAATCATTGGTTTGAGTAGTGTTACGCTCAATAATTTGGGATTTTTCCGTCCGGATATTCTCAATAGCAATACATGATGAATCGTGTCTTTTAAAACCGGATGGCGGAGTGGGTAGTGTACCTACCTGTGACGCCGACGTCGCGGGTTCGATTCCCGCTTAAGACAAATCTTTGTGTGCATGAACATCGAGTTTTGTCTTAGTCTGGGTGTTTCTATGTATAATAAGTATGTATTTACAAAAGGAAAGTAGAAAGTATATGTATTAGTATCAGTTATTCTAGTACCCATAGTACAATTTGCTTAGTTTGGGTCTAGATGGCGTTGTGTGTAAGTTGTGAAATATTTATATTTATTTATTTATTTATTAATGTCAGTAATACAGTAACCTCTCACTATCAAGCCTAAAGCTCGTTGATGACGTAGACATTAAAAAAAAAAAAAAAACGGAAGTTACAACTATTCTTAAAGATGACCTTGATATTACAATTTCTAATTTATTTACAAAAGTAGGCCTTAATATGACGAAAGAAAGCGTATTAATTATAATTTTTTCTTTCGACACTATGTATGTAACATGTATTAACTATTAAATGTATTTTTATTAAAATAAAAATAAAAATACAGGCGATTGTTGTCAGTCAGGGAGGCAGTTTGTAATAAGATGCTCAAATTCGATGTAATAATGTGAACGCTCGTGGTCGGGGCACCTTAACATGAGTAATAAAAATCTTTTGATAATGTATGATTTCGTGGTAGGTTATTTTATTTGATTGTTTGGTTGAATATTTTTGGATTGGGTTTATTCAAAATGCTAGTAAATCATTTACGAATAGCGGCCATTTAATAAGTTGATACAATAATAATCTATAATAAGTAATCAATTCAATTTAAGAACTTTACGATATGCCAAACGCGACGGGAATATATAATGCTGTTAAAACCGTGGGTAATTTAATTATTATTGATATCTGACCATTAGTTCCAGGGATAAGCTTGTTCAAACAAACTACAGCTTTAGAATACCATTAAAATAAAGATATAATATTTAAAAATATTCGCTTCGTCACATTCAAATATATTTAAATTAACAAGTTTTGAATGTAGATCAAATGTATATTAATAAAACATTAGTAATTAGTATGAGTTTAAGTTTCGAAAAGAATCAAGAAATTCTTCAATTTATACAAATTTAATTATGTCCTCATAACCGAGTTTTTGTCATAACTTGTCTTTAGTACCTTGTTGCTCTAGTGGTTATCATATACTACTGCTGATCGTGAGATTTCGGGTTCGGTGCCCGGATCGGGTAGCAGTTTTATTAAGGATTTTTTCGTCAGATTGTCTTCAGTAGCAGCACAGAGTGGTAAATAGCAATAGGCTCACCCCTATAATTGGTGAAGTGTGGGTGGTCTGTAATTCTTCTTCTTCTTCGTCGTGTCGATGGCTGAGTCAAATTTTATTTTGACTTGCCATCGTGGTGAAAGGATTAGCCAATTCGCTTTGGCGAACTCGCGAATTGCCCAGGGTGCGCCAGACGCGCGTAGGGAATCGTTGTGTACGTCACTCGGGGAGGCTCATTTCATGCACCCTGAATCTGTAATAAGGGTCACATTATGTTATGTATGTGTATGTATTGTCCAAAAACAAGAGTTATTTTGATTTTGGCATTATATTACTGCTATTGAAACTCAAGCCTCAGTTATCCAGCAATTTTCGATAAAATACAAACTAAGTTAATGCAACACAGTTAGTCAAAATCATGCCTATACCCAGTAGGGTAATCTGAGAAATAACACTTTATTCCGACTCGAAATCTCGTGGTGTTAGAATGCATACGCTAACCACTAGGCTAACGAGGCAATTACCACTAGATTACCGAGGCAGGCAAAATTAATCAAATAACAAAAATATAATCAGTCAAAAGCTATTTTGATGTCACTGCGATTAAATTCGAACGCCTCACATCTTTTCCATTTAAGTGATATGTTTATGACAATATAACTTATGTCCATCGCCTAAGGAGAAAGTAAATCTCACTTTTATTTAATAACTGTTAGATACATTATGGCCGAAGTTGTGGTTTTAAGGTGCTCCTAGACTGCGAGCATTTGTGTGTAATGTTGCAGATTCGATTTTAAGCATTACTTACAAACTGCCTCACTGACGAGCATTCGTCAGTAGGTAATGTAACATTTTTTTGAATAGAATTTAAATTTCGAATTCTATCACTACAGGAAATAAAGAGTAAGTTCAGATTTTGACTGATTATATTTTGGTATTGTGCCCGGTGGATGGCGATAGGCTCACCCCCTATCCAACGGGACCTAAATATAACAGGTGAAATGTGGATGTTGTACACATCTGCCACACCCTTCTGGGTAATATAGGCGTGATTTTATGGTATCATTACACGTAGCGTACTGTGATTTTCAGTTTTCATCCAACACTGTCGTATTCGAATCTGTAACTTACATTACAAACGGATGCTCCAACAGTTTATAAAAAAAATGTATAAGTATAAATTTTTAAAGTGGAGAGAGGTAACCGGATCTAAAAAAAAAAGAAAAACCGTATATTTGTTCAAGGAAAAAAACTAACTTAATACATCGGTGTACATGTAAATAATCAAAAAAAATAAATAAATATAAAAAAATTGAGAGATATTTTTACCCGAAATGGACTCCATCTCAGCCATATGTATCAGTGCTTTTAAGTCCTGCAGCATTCATATTTTGATGGAACCAAAATTTAAAACTATACATATTTATTATAGTACTACATTTTTTAAAATTATATAATTTATTTTTCATACAATGAAACGGAACGCAGTGAGAAACGCGCCAAGCTAGCAAGCAAGCTAGAGATGTGGAAATAATGTAACCTGATTGGACTATATAACTAGAAATTTCGGTCGTACCTAAACTCAGTTCACACGTTTGTAATTTGCGAACTAAAGCGATAATTTATGCCAATATTGGCGAAGGATCGAATTATTTCATACAAAAACTAAACAAAACAATGTGAAGTTGTCCATTTTTGTAAACAAAACAACCTGCATGTAACCTGATTGGACTTTTTAACTAGAAATTTCGGTCGTACCTAAACCCAGTTCACACTTTTGTAATTTGCGAACAAAAGCGATAATTTATGCCAATATTGGCGAAGGATCGAATTATTTCATACAAAAACTTAACATAACAATGTGAAGTTGTCCATTTTTATAAACAAAACAACCTGCATGTAACCTGATTGGACTTTTTAACTAGAAATTTCGGTCGTACCTAAACCCAGTTCACACTTTTGTAATTGGCGCACAAAAGCGATAATTTATGCCAATATTGGCGAAGGATCGAATTATTTCATACAAAAACTTAACATAACAATGTGAAGTTGTCCATTTTTATATACAAAACAACCTGCCCAACCTTAAGTCGTAAAGCGTGATGGTATATTACTACAACATTCCTATATCCGGATCTCTTCATAACTAACTAGCTGTAGCCTGCGACTTCGTCTACTTAAAATAACTTCTAATTGATTATTTTTATAGCATTTAGCTATGTTTAGCAAATTATACTAAGAAACATTGAAAAAGATATGGGAACGGCAGGATTTGAACCTGCGACCTTACTGCACACCGGGCAGTAAGGTCGCAGGTTCAAATGCACTGCATGCATGCAATGCACCAGCAGAGAAATTTGGGACTCTGGCAGACTGGCGGAGATTTTAGGACAATAGGAAGAGGCGACCGTAGCTGGATGGCTAAAACGGCTGCCCAGTGTGCAGTAAGGTCGCAGGTTCAAATCCTGCCGGTCCTGTTTTTTAGTATTAAAATTACTTATTTTAACCGCGATATTACTCGCGTTATACATTTTGCTCTGCTCCCGTATAAATTTCTCCCATTTTAGCAACTTTTTTCGTTGCTGCTTTTCTCCTAGGTAGTCGTAGCGTTATATTATATAGCCTTCCCTAATTAATCGACTATCCGACAAAACAATAATATTACAATTTGTAAAAGTAAAATAAAAAAGTAAAGTGAAAATTATTTATTAGATCACCATCAAAATTAAAATCAAAATAAAAAACAAATTTAGAAGTTACAAATAAAAAAAAAAACAAAACAATTACGGGATATAATCCCACCCGCACGCCCACCACTGTGACTCCTGTGACGCCAGGATCTACAGCGGCAACCAACTGAAAGGCACCGTGCATGACACACGGGCAATCCCAGGGAGGGTTAAAATTGTCTTGGAACCCGCAACGAATTTAAACAGAAGTATATAGTTGGAGTTGCAATGTATGTATACAGAACAAAAATTTAAAATAAAGTGCCTTTATACACAGGTTGCAAATCAGTTTATGTCTCAGACTTGATATGCTATGATGGTGCCTAAAAGGCCACAGCTTAACATATTGTTGCCAGAAAATTAGGCAACGTTGATATTTAGCTGGAACCTTAGGTGACAAGTGATATATAAGGAAAAAGTATATAAAATTTGGACCAATAGTTCTTGAGATAAGCGCGTCAAACAAAACGAACAAACTCTTCAGCATTATTATATTAGTAGAGAGTAGTAATAGATGAAGTTAATAAATAAATTTAATTTATTTAAAAGAAATAAACATGTTTTCTTTATTTTTTTTGGTGACGGCATTTATACGGCCGTGATTACTTTACTAATGTTTATGATAATATTTGTTTCGGTGTTACTATGTTAAATTATAAAGGTGCTTTCAGACCGCGAGCATTCACCTGTAATGTAACGATGATTTTGAGAATTACATTACAGACTGCCTGCCAAAGTGACAAGCCTGTAATGTAACATTATTTCGAATAAAAATTAAAATTTCGAATAGTATTCGGTTCTCCTTTCATACTGGCGTAATATTCGAATCTTTAATGTTACATTACAAGCGAATGCTAGCAGTCTGGAAGCATCTTAAAAATAGACATGAAGTTACCTATTTTAAAGTTTGCTTTTTGCTTTGTTTGTACGTGCTAATATCAGGTGCTAGTTCAAATAAAAAAAAAGAAAAACCTACCCACCTTCTTTTCTATTTAGTTATTACGCTTAACTCCATGAGAGCGAAGCAGTAAGGTTGAATGCGGGCAAAAGTTAGTAAAGAAAATATAATAATAATAGCAGCCCTGTATCTAATACATGTCCCACTGCTGGAGAAAAAAGCCGGTAATTAATATAAAATAAGAAGAATGTTAAATTCAACATTCAACACATAATTACATAGGTAAACTCTAAAAAAGTGTTAATTCCACCTCGCTAAACTTTCGCTTAACAACGCCCAGTAGCAATTCAACGTCCCATCAACTTTCTTATTTATTAATGGGATATTTTATATTGCATATCAAATAAATAATCGCCTATCAATACATACTCATCATTTATATTCTTTTTTATATCAAATAACTTACTTCACTACAGATAAACTAAATGTTTAACAAAACTCAAACTGCAGATAATTCGAAATTACACATCAATATGACATTCCTTTTTTCCTCATAATGCAATACAGTTAAATTTATTTTTGTACAAAAATACTGCATGCATAGCATAAATACTGACTGCACATCAAATTTTCCATATTTCATAGCAAAATAACTATCCCAGTCGCATATTAACCAGTAAGTACAACAAAATCTGTTCATCATATTTGTCTTAATTTTCAAGAAGCCATACTCGGCAAATTTAATGATTATTATAACAAAAAAATCCTTTTACATTGCATTATTTTTAAAAGCAGAACAACTTAACTGAAAAACATTAATTATTTAGAAAAACTGCTGTAAATAATATAAAAATAAAAGCTATAGTTATGGCATAGGTCAATTATGGGTAAAGTAGTAGGTTAGGTTAGAACTGCGACCATAACACACGACTAGAATCAATCTGTGTGATACTCCGACCCCTTTTTGAATCCACCCACTAAATAAAATAATATTATACTACCTACCAATTTCTTATTATCATAGATCGTAACAGACGACAGTACGTGGCGCCACCTGCAGAAGCTAAAAATGTGCCTATTGGGCAAAAAAGGAAGCGTGGACGCCCCGTGAAAGCAAGACCCGCTTTAATAATTCAATAAATTACAATTTTGTATCTAATTTTATATTTTTTTTGCTGATCTCATTATGTGATAATTAATAAATAATAAGATGACTGTGACTAATAAAATGTTGTTTGATTTAGAAAAACTGCTGTAAATATTATAAAAATAGAAGCTATATTTAAAAGAAAAAGAGTTAACATGTATAATGTGCATTAAGATTATTAGCTGAGCATTGATAAAAAAGCTTTTGCTTTAGGAAAAATTGCTGTGCGCTGTGAAAATAAATTGTAGTGTGTTTAGTGATATTTTGAGTTGAATATTTTGTTGTGCAATCAGTAATTTTGATGGGAATTCGGTATTTAATTGCATAGAAAAAGGATATTTTATGATTTGCGTTTAAATACTACCCTTTATTAATTACCCGCGACTTCGTCCGCGTGGAGGTCTTCATATTAAGTAGTAACTGCTCCCACGCTTTGACCCACGTTAAACGTTACTGCCCCGCTTTTATGGAGTTCAGCGTAATATTAAATATCAAAAAACCTTAATGGATAGTTAAACTATCAAACACAAAAAAAATTATAAAAATCGGATTATTAGTTTCCGAGATTAGCGCTAACAAACAAACAAACTAACTTTCACCCGCGGTTTCGTCTGCGTGGTAGCCACATCAATAAAAAGTAGCCTATCTTACGCCTTGTAGTCAGTTACCTGCATATTACATTTTATTAAAATCGGTCAAGCCGTTTAGAATATTAGCTGATATAAACAGACAGACAGACAAACATTATAAAACTGTATTTTCCTCAAAGGTATCGTGCAAACAACTATACCAGCTTGAAAAAACATTGTTATTTTAACATTAAAAACAGATACTTCAATTTTATTTATTTGTAATAAATCACCAAATTAAACTATCAAATACTTTTTATATTGCTGTAATTACATTTACCATCAGGTGGCACACCTGTTCGCTCATCGTATAAAAACTGTTGAATCAAGATGTTTCTGTTTACACTTCATCAATTAAGGGTTATTAATTTTTGATTGACGTGAAGAAAGTTAATCGTTTCTGACGTACGACTTAATATACGTAGAAAACGACCTTCACTCATTTGCTTATATATACTACGCCCACAGCGAACGAACGTGTAGTCCACCTGATGGTAAGTGGAGTACAGCCCATGGACATCAACAATCCACAAAAGCAGATTATAGATGCGTCGCTGTAGCTGAGGACTACGGTGTTATGCCTCATGTGCCAGTAATTTCAGGGCCTGATCTCACCACCAAACCGGAACACAGTAATGGAAGCACTACTATTTGGCGGCAGGTTAAAGGTGAGACGGTGGTGCTGTCGCCCTCGAGCTCATTCACAAGAGCTCTACCACCTTGACAAGAGCTCTACCACCTTGACAAGAGCTCTACCACCTTGCTTGCCGGATAAAATTATATAGGGTGTAAATGACATATATGACGTAGCCGTTCACAAGTTATCTACATGACTAGCTTTTACCCGCGACTTCGTCCGCGTGGATGTCGTTTTATTAACAAAAATTTCGCAGCGCACGCAACGGTAGCTCTTAATAGGAAAAAAACTCCCGATTTTGAAACGTTCTTCATTGGTGCTCTGCTCCTATTAGTCTTAGCGTGATGATATATAGCTTATAGCTTTTCTCGATAAATGGGCTATCAAACACTGAAAGATTTTTTTAAATCGAAACAGAGGTTCTTGAGATTAGCGCGTTCAAACAAACAAACAAACTCTTCAGCTTTATAATATTAGTATAGAAGTATAGATTCTAAGACCAGTGCAAAAAGTTTCCATACGTCGGAAAATCGGCATTGGAAAAATTATACACATCATAATAAAATCGCAGATGCGAATAAACTTGCGAAAACACTTCGTAGTAAAAAAAATATTTTGTAGCTGTGCGAACATTTTTGATTGGCATTTTACAAATATGAAAAAAAAACATCGGAAAACAACGACTTGGCCTGGCAATTGCAAATTTATTGGGAAAGCCTCGGGTAGCGTTATTCATATCAGTCGAGAAATAGCAGAAAATGAAGATTTTTCCGTGATAAATTTTTGGACTGCGACTTTACCATGATGTCATTTACACCGTGTATTATGTTCAATGAAATAATATATGTTTCGAAACATACATTAATTAACCCTTATTCAGCTTATGAAATACGGGTGTTACTCACGTAATGTTTGTCTATTTAGTCGACCGCGGTTTCAAACTTTTAGGCATTTTCAAGAGAGTGCGATACGTCGCGCATGAGTCGCAGCCAGTGTTGCACTGCGGGCCGCGACGCGTGAAAACCCTATTAATGTCCTCAAAAAATCTGTCAAGAACATGAAAAAAATATTGTAACATTAACTATAAATTTTGTTGGACAAAGTGTTGTTTTTTTGTGAGTCAATTAACAAAAATTAATAATTCTAGAGACAATTTGTAGCTTTTTTGTGCTCTTTTAAATCGTGTTTGTTTGTTTTTTGTTTTTAAACTTTTTATTGTACCATAAACAATTTATAAAGACAATACATAACACACAATACAATAAAGGCGAGCTTAACTCAAATTTGAGTTCTCTTCCAGCAAACCTTAGAGTTATTGAGGAGAAGAAGATGTGCATTATTTTAGCTATCTTTAACTACCCGCAAAAATCGGTTTTTATGTGTGCGTGTGTTTCAAACGTGAAAGCCTACCAGACAGACAGAATTACTTTCTGATAGTATAAGTGAGATGTGTGTCGTTGTTGTATTTGATGTTTGACCTACAGACTGCCAGAAGAAATGTTAAGTGCTTTCTATTATAAATATTGACTTAAGAATTATATGTTGAAAGACAAGTACCATTTGATGTATAAGTGTGTGTACGTGTGTGTGTGTGTGTGTGTGATCTTTAATGAGATTCACATTTATTTTTATACTACGCCCACAGCGAACGAACGTGTAGTCCACCTGATGGTAAGTGGAATACAGCCCATGGACATCAACAATCCACAAAAGCAGATTATAGATGCGTCGCTGCAGCTGAGTGGTGGTATTGACTACGGTGACTACGGTGGTATGCCTCATGTGCCAGTAATTTCAGGGCCTGATCTCACCACCAAACCGGAACACAGTAATGGAAGCACTACTATTTGGCGGCAGGTTAAGCTCTACCAAAGCTAAAAGACAAAAGTTATTTAAAGTTTCGTTCGTGGTAAAATAAACTGTTGAGTTTATGAGTGCACGGTTGGCGTAGTGGTTAAAGCGGTCGTCTCGCCGCTTTCAACTGCGCTGGAGTTGGGTTTCGATCCCCACATGGGACTTTTTTTTTTTTTTTTTTTCTTGTTAACTCGTTCCAGCTAAGCTTAATTCGCTTGTGTTAGGAGGAAGTTCACGTCCGTGGTGTAATGGCCAGGATTCGAACCCACGACGACGTCTCGATCGTAAGACCAATGCCTTATCCATAAGAATAAGAATAAGAATCATTTATTTGCATGAACATGAGTTATAGAAGTTGTTATATACATTACAATTGCAGTCTGTCACATTCTACCTTTAAGGTGTGCAAATTTACACATATAAATATCACCTGACTCTGGGTGTGCTTTGTGTGTGTGAAATGTATGTTTGTGATCACCCTCGTGACACAGGAGTTATTCCTTGTGCGGACTCCATATTCGGTTCCGATTGCCATATTTTAATAAATAAACAAAATAAATATCTCACAACTTACACACAACGCCATCTAGTCTTAAACTAAGCAGGGCTTGTACTATGGGTACTAGAATAAGTGATACTAATACATATATACTTTTCTTTTGTAAATACATACTTATTTTACATAGAAACACCCAGATTAAGACAAACCCCCATGTTCATGCACAAAGGTAATAAACATAAAGAAAAATACAAATGAATTGAGAACCAACCTTTTTTGAAGTCGGTTAAAACATGCCACTAAGCTTTCTTTTTTTTTCAAACACAAGCATGATAATGGTAGATTTACGATTAAAAATTACCGTAACAAAATGTCGGTAGCATTTTTACACGCACTCAATAATTACGGGCAACAACTTCAACGCGCTAACAATTTTGGTGCGTTTTCTAATAGCCTTAATTTGAAGTTAATTGTTGAGCTAAATTAAAGCTTTCTTATATTTGTTAATTCCGTCAGGAAATATACAAGAGCAGCACGGAGTTGGAATTGTGCCCGGTGGATGGCGATAGGCTTACCCCATTGCATGCCCAAAACATAACAGGTAAAGTGTGGGTGTTGTACACCTCTGCCACACCTTTTTGGGTTATATAAGCGTAATGTTATGTTATGTTTTTTCGTTAATAAAAAACCTGTAATTTAATATCTTTACTAAAATATAAATGAGAAAGTAACTCTGTCTGCTACGTTTTAAGACCAAACTACTGAATCGATCTTGATGAATTTTGATATTTGGATAGTTCAAGACGTGAGGAAGGACATAGTAATTTACCTTTGTTGTGTTTGTGAAAAAGCGTGGGGCGCTCTGTGCCATATTTTTCGTCTATCGAGCAACAAAAATATATCGTGTTTTTTAGTTTTTTAAAACTATTATTTATTTTCTACTTTTTAGTTTGGTTTATTTATAAGAGCGTTTTTTTTTTTTTTTTTTATCGAATTGTCATCGATCTTTGACAGGTGTGCAAAATTTTAATGAAATCTGTCCGTTTAAAGTGGGTCAAAATCGAGTCCAAAGGAGTCGGTTACATACATACATATATACAGGTGAAGCTAATATAAGCGTGTTAAAAAGGAATTCCACACGGATGAAGTCGCGAGCATCAGCTAGCTGTAGAATGAAGTAAAAAAAAACAAAACTCAAGATACAGTTAACTTTCTAAAATGAACTCAAATGAGAATAAAGTAGGCAGCGGTCATTTGTATTTAGTCATTTTTTATTGTGTGTAGGCTTCTTCTATTTCCTCGATGGTCTTGTGGTAACGTGTGCGCCTCTCACTGTGAGGTGTCGGGTTCGATTCCCGCTCGAGCAAAGTGTTATTTGTGAACTCTACGTCAGGAAATTCACAATAGCAACACGATATACACAATGACGACCGGATGGCGGAGTGGGTAGTGTACCTGCCTGCGACGCCGAGGTCGTGGGTTCGATTCCCGCTTAAGACAAATCTTTATGTGCATGAACGTGAAACACCCACTTATTATACATAGAAACACCCAGACTAAGACAAACCCCAATGGGTTTGTCTTAGTCTTTAATAAGTATGTATTTACAAAAGAAAAGTATATATATATATATCTATTCGTATCAGTTATTCTAGTACCCATATTACAAGCTCTGCTTAGTTTGGGACTAGATGGCGTTGTGTGTAAGTTGTGAAATATTTATTTTATTTATTTATTTAAACCATAAAAATAACTTGAAATCAATGTCTTAAAATAATTGTCTGCCTCGATGGTCTTGTGGTTAGTGTATGCGCCTTTCACCATAAGGTATCGGGTTCGATTGCCGGGTCGAGCAAACAATTTTAAAATGCACAATAGTAGCACGGAGTTGGAATTGTGTCCGGTGGATGGCGATAGGCTCACCCCCTATCTCATGGGACCTAAACATAGAAGGTGAAATGTGGGTGTTGTACACCTCTGCCACACCGTTCTGGGTAATATAGGCGTGATGTTATGTTAAGTTTATCTGTACGAGGCTTTCGGACAGTGACTTATTAAGTTTAGTTTAAGTTATTATCATTCATTAAGTTATCAACATTAATCAGCAGCGATAGCCGTGTGGGACACCGTAGGACTGCGAAGTTAAAGGTCTCGGGTTCGAACCCACGGCACACACCGCTCGTCTTTTCGAAGATATGTGTGTATTTATCATATAAATTATCGCTCGCTAACGGTGAAGGAAACATCGTGAGGAAACCTGCATACCTGAGTGTGTCTTAAGTGCTCGAGGTCGTGTGAAGTCTACCAATCCGCACTTGGCCAGCGAGGTGGAGGAGGCCTAATCCTTCTCATCATGAGAAGAGGCCCGAGCCCAGCAGTGGGACATGTATTAGATACAGGGCTGCTATATGCTATATAAGTTACTAGACTTTTTTAATTTAAGATCCAGCATATATATATTTTTCTGTTTGTGTTTATTAAAATGTTTTTTTGTTTCAGGTAAACAACAATATCATCCTTCATAAACATACCTGAGGTAGCCATAATCCAAAGTTAAAGGTAAGTATATGTAAGTATGTAGATATACAGGCTATGTATATTTATTTATTTATTTTATTTTAAAACTTCTTGCACATAATGAGTACAATGGCGGACTTAATGCCATAGGCATTCTCTACCAGTCAACCGTAAGGTGGTGCAGAGATAACAAAGGTAGGTGCAGTAAAAATGTTCCAAATAAAAGAGAAAAGTCTAATCCTAAAACCATACAATACATAATAATATTATTATTATAATATTAAATCATAAAATTTAATATATATATATATATATATATATATATATAAATAAAAATAAAACATGACAGATCAATATTTTAATGACTGCAGAAGATTCGGTAAGTAAAAGCAGACGAACCCGGGCTTTGAAGGCATCCCGGGTGGTGGACATCCTGATCTCGAGAGGGAGTGAGTTCCAAAGAAGTATGGACTGAATGTAGAAGGAAGAATGTACTAAGCTTGAAGAGTGAGAGGGACACAAAAGAAGAAGATTGTTAGAAGAGCGTAGATTTTTTGCATGACCAGAGCAAAGATATTGAAAATGAGGTTTTAAATAAGCTGGAGTATTTGGAGAATTTAGAATAGAGTACAGAGTGGTCAGCGTACGCAAATTGCGTCGCTGCCGAATAGCCAACCATCTTAGCTGGGAACGATAAGACGAGATATGATCATACTTACGAAGATTGAAAATGAATCGAATGCAATTGTTGAGAAGTCGGTCGAGCTTATTGAGCAGATCTGCATTCAAGTCGAGATAGCACACATCACCATAGTCGATAATGGGTAGAATCAAAGTCTGCACAAGCATTGTCTTAGTCTGGATTGGCAGGAAATTCTTCAGGCGGTAAAGGGTCCGCAGGCAATTAGTTACTTTTCGGCTAGTATTTGCTATCTGGGTACGCCAATCAAGGATTGAGTCTATGTGTAAACCAAGATCCTTAACACTAGTACTGAAAGGTACGACACAACCATTAAAGACAACTGGTTTGGTGACCGTTTTGTTAATTTTGTCTATTGTACGAGTGCTACCTATTATAACGGCTTGGCAATTTGTCGGATTCACACTCAAACCGAATCTGTCAGACCAATCTTTTATTACTGTTAGATCTTGGTTTACTGCATCAATAGCCGTTGAAAGATTGTCAATACGCGCATGTGAATATAATTGCAAGTCGTCTGCATACAAGTGATACGTACAATGAAGATCAATAGTTATAAAGTTGATAAATAAAGAAAACAAAAGAGGAGAAAGTATACTGCCTTGAGGAACACCAGAGCCAAGATCACACCAACTCGATGAAATCTCATCAATGCGAACTGACTGCTGACGTCCTCGAAGATAAGAAGAAAACCATTCCACAGTCTCGGGCGAGATCAAAAGATGAGAGAGAACCGATAAGAGGGTGTCGTGACTGACGGCATTAAATGCATTTGAGAAGTCTACCAAGACCAACACTGTAGCATTGGTATCCTCCATACTAGCCTTAATGTCGCCAGTCACTTTAAGTAGTGCCGAGACAGTGCTATACTTACATATACTTACCTTACCTACCTTCCGTTATCTAAGAAAGAAAGAAAGAAAGAAACGTTTATTCTGGCAAATCTTAAACTTAGTGATACACTTTTAAAACTACTTATAATTAGGCAAGAAAAGAATAAACACAAAGATAATAATTATATTGATGTACCAGTAAAGGTACACACCTCAGCATAATACTGCAGCACATTAGCACTACAGCGCTGGCATTCTGGTGCACCCTGATCGTGAGTAAGATAGTGTGACATTCATCTTAATAATGATAATGCCACTGTCACAATAATTATGCATTTTTAACAAAATACTTAATCAGTTATAGAACCAAACAATACACAGGTTTATTTTAAATTACCAAATCTGAAAAGAAACTCGATAATAACCTCAAATGACACTACTAAAATAAGATAAAACTTCAAAAATGTAATCTAAGTAACTTATTTATATTTTCATCTCTCTCTTTTTCTTTGTACACTTCTCTTCTCACATTTAACGAGTCTTTTTTCCCTCTGGCCCTCAGAGGTTTGCAGAAAACTCATTTTTGAGTTAAGTTCGCCTTTTGTAATCATGTGTACAATAAAATATTAAACTAAAACTAAGTATTATAACTTTAGTAATGTAAGTATGTCAGGTTTTTGATACTAAACTAACTTTGAATTATTTGAAATGCTTGCTCATTCGCTTGTAATGAAACATTACATATTCGAATATTACGCACAGTGCAATATAGTGCGAATACCTGCAATAATACACTACAAGTAATAATACAATACGTATTTTATTCGAAAACACTTTACATTACAGGCGAATGCTCGTCAGTCAGGCAGTTTGTAATGTAAAGCTCAAAATTGAATCTATTATGGAGTACGTGTAGAGGAACATGGTGTGATGTTCCTTAACCACAAAGGGAGGATCCTCCGACCAGGCTCGGTGGTATTGCCTGGCGGACAGCTGTCCAACGGTAGCGTATTGGAAGTTGTATTTATTTATTTATTTATTATACAAGTTAAAGATAAAACCGGCCAAGTGCGTGTCGGGCCACGCGCAATAGGGTTTCGTAGCTAGTCGTAACAACATTTTGGACTTAAAAGTGATTTATTATTGTTTAGTTTTAGAAATCATTAGCAGTTCGTAAGATATTAAATAAACTGTTTGGAGACCCTAATAAACATAAGTAAATAAATAAACGTACCAATTACCAACAAATAGCCAAAATACCAACATTTTTTTTCCAGCAAAAATAACTTTGTTTTTCATAGTGTTTTATAGAATTTGTATCAATAACAAAGTTATAATTTGCGGTTGCTGAAAAAGTGCTATATCTTGAAAACTGCCTATCTCTCAGTCTCATACATTTTTTTAGATTTTTCACTCCAGTGGTTTAAAAGTTAGAGGGGGGGGGGGGGGCACTCATTTAAGCACTTTGAAAGTGTCTATCTTTGGACGATTGACATTGAAAAAAAATGGTTCTAGAAACCTCAATGTAATTTTTAAAGACCTATCTATAGACAACCCCACACGTATAGGTAGAATGAAAAAAAAATAAAATTGTTTCAGTTCAATGTATGGGGAGCCCCCCTCTAATTTTAATATTTTTTTTTTGTGTAAAAATCGTAAAGTGGTTAACAGAATACATCTAACTACTTAGTTTCAATTGTGTAGACCTAATGGTTTCGGAATAAAGTGGCTGTGACATACGGACGGACGGACAGACAAACAGACATGACGAATTTATAAGGGTTCCGTTTTTTGCCATTCGGCTACGGAACCCTAAAAAGTGCTCCTTGTTGTATTTATGTACACATGCTGTGAACATTTCGATATCGCGATTCAGCGCTCTCTGACACTTGTGACGAGTGTGTCATTTCTTGAAGTTGTCAACGTCATCGCCACCATATACGCCATATACGTAATATTTATAGTTTTTCCAGTGATGTTACGCAGAAAATCGGAATTAAAAACACATTAGTTTTTTAACAGCCACTTAAGGTCGCTGATCAACTTATAACTTGCCAATATAAGCTGGTCTCTCATTGTACGGGAAGCCTGTACAACGTGAGACTTTCTTATACTGGAGATGTATAGCTTGTTATACATACTGGTTTTAAGAAATCATTAAGTACGTATTTTTTTATGTTAAAACTACCTAGAATCATTTTATCTACGACATACTATGGATATCTTTTAACGTCTTCTTAGTATATATAATAGGGACGTAAACGTTATATTTCTTTGAAAAATATATTATAATTACAAAGTATATAAACATGTGTGGTAGTCAAATAAAAAAATCTGCAGAGCGTGTAATTGTAAATTTATTTAAAGGATTCGAATTCACTCACAATTCCTCTTACTTGATACATCAATTAAAAGTAGCTTCTTTTCTCTAAGCCTTCAACTATCCCCTTACCAATTATAATCAAAACCGGTTCAGTGGTTTTGCCGTCAAGGCGTTAAAACAGACAGAGTTACTGTCGAATTTATAATACTATTAGAGAGTAAATATATAATGAAAAAAGTATTTAAATTAAAGATATCCCATTCCACGAACATTTAATTAATTAGGAACTACATAACATAACATAACATCATGCCTTGATTACCTGTTATGTTTAGGTCCCATGGGATAGAAGGTGAGCCTATCGCCATCCACCGGGCACAATTCCAACTCCGTGCTGCTAATGTAAATTTCCTGACGGAAAGTTCACAAATGACACGTTGCCCGACCCGGGCATCGAACCTGAGACCTAGACCAGCGTGGTAGTTTCTACATTTGCAAGTAAAAGTGATCAAACACATAATTTTATGTTATTGTGAATACAAAAGGTAGGTATACAAATAATAATGAAAAAAATAATCACAATAAATAAAAGCAATGGACACGCAATATCATTAAGTCAAGCGAATACAATTTTTATCTCTTTGACTACTTTACATTTTGTAGAGAGAAAAAGAGAAATAATCGCAGCGACAAAAAGTCGTTATACGCTCCTTTTTAGTTGTCTCAATTACCAGACAATTTACAATTAATACTTTTTAATACGCTTATATTAGCTTCACCTGTATGGTATGTATGTAACCGACTCCTTTGGACTCGATTTTGACCCACTTTAAACGAAAAGATTTCATTAAAATTTTGCACACCTCTCAAAAATCGATGACAATGCAATAATTCGACGATAAAAAAAATATTTAAAAAAACTAAAAAACACGCTTTTAAAGTACTTCTAACTAAAAAGTGAAAAATAATTCCTAATATAAGCTGAAAATGGTAATGAACAAAAAATACTAAAGTATTATTGTGAAAAAGCGTGGGTTGCTCGATAGACGAAAAATATGGCACAGAGCGCCCCACGCTTTTAATTTAACTGCAACATAGTTAGTCTGATCTATTTATTATAAGGAAAATAGTTGTATCGTCGTTTGTATAAAACCTTTTAACGTTCGAGATAATATGTTATACATAACATAACATAACATCACGCCTATATTACCCAGAAGGGTGTGGCAGACATGTACAACACCCACATTTCACCTGTTATGTTTACGTCCCATGGGAATTACCTAACGGGAAGTTCACAAATAACACTTTGCCCGACCAGGAAATCGAACTCGTGACCTCGTGGTAAAAGGCCGCACCCTCTAGCCAGTAAACAAACGGGGCAGCCCGTTAAAATTTAGCTAAAAATATTAACCGTACAATGAGAATAATGTCCATTGTTTTAATTAAGAGTTATTTTAATTAATTTCTTACACATATTATTCAAGATTTTGCAAAATGAAAGTTTATATAATGCAATAGTATGATATAATATATTGTGTGTATATAAAATATGATTTAGCAAGAATATATAAACGTTGTGTAAAACTAAAACAGTGTGGCAGACGTGTATAATAAATAATAAATAAATATCTCACAACTTACAACGCCATCTAGTCCCAAACTAAGCAGAGTTTGTATTATGGGTACTAGAATAACTCATACTAATGCAAAAATACATTTCTTTTGTATATACATACTTATTATACATAGAAACACCCAGACCAAGACCAACCTCCCCGTTCAATAATATGTACAAAAAAAAAATTCAAATCATTTATTTTCATAGGCCCTTGAACACGTCAAAACATTAAAAACAATGATATAAAAAAAAATTATACTTATAACAATGATTTGAATAACCGGGGCTTAGATTAATTTTAATCAAACTGTTTAGAATCGAATTAAAATCAATCCAAGTACCAGCTCCGATGGGTATTGCATTATGAGAAGAGCTGGTGCGAAACTCATGTGCACCATCTTTTCAAATGAAAAATATAACAATAAGTATACATATAAAAGTCACATAAGAAGAGCAATTCATTTCCAAATACTATTATCATTTATGTAGTCTGAAATACTGTAGTACGCTTTTTGACATGTATAATGCCTTTACTTACACCCACACATTTTATAGTTTGTTATCTAAAGGGTACTACTCTGTCGAGGAATATCTATCTGACAAATCAATATCTATCTAATTTGTAATTTACTTATTAATTTTTATATGACTTACTAATTTTGTGTCATAATAGATATTACATAATTATATTATGATTATTCTAATTTATCCGTTTGACATTGCAAAGGTTGGCTGGAAGAGATCACTTTATAGTGATAAGGCCGCCCATTGTGCATGTTTCAATTAGACTATGTATCACAATTATGTACTTTTCTTTGTGTACCTACTATAAAGAATTCTCTATCTATCTATCTATTGCATGAAATTTAAGTAAATTTAATATTATGATTGTGACCATAAAATGTTGCATGCTATTCAGCTGCTTATGTGATACCAAATATATATATATATATATATATATATATATATATATATATATATTTACACTACGCCCACAGCGAACGAACGTGTATGCCTCATGTGCCAGTAATTTCAGGGCCTGATCTCACCACCAAACCGGAAAACAGTAATGGAAGCACTACTATTTGGCGGCAGGTTAAAGGTGAGACGGTGGTGCTGCCGCCCTCGAGCTCATTCACAAGTGCTTTACCACCTACCTTGTATTTCGCAAAATAAACAATTGAATTGAAATTGAAATTTAATAGTTACTGGTCAGCTATTAAAATACTGATATTTATGAACCCAAAGAGACTTCATTATCCCAGAATCTTCTTTATTATAATTACAAATGGAAAAGTTACTATTTTATCTCATTTTACCCATAAAATATTAAACATAGCCAACGTAGGGCAGGACACGTTTGTTGTACACAATATTATAACCATAAATTTCAAAATTTATTCTCGAATTTTCAATTGTATATTGAACTTAGACGACCGGATGGCGGAGTGGGTAGAGTACCTGACTGAGACGCCGAGGTCGCGGGTTCGATGGCTTAAGACATATCTTTGTGTGCATGACCATGGGGGTTTTTCTTAGTCTGGATGTTTCTATGTATAACAAGTATGTATGTATTTACAAAAGAAAAGTATATATGTATTAGTATCAGTTATTCTAGTACCCATAGTACAAGCTCTGCTTAGTTTGGGACTAGATGGCGTTGTGTGTGAGTTGTGAAATATTTATTTATTTATTTATTTATATTATAACTTGCTTTTACCCGTGACTTCGTCCGTGTGGAGTTCGTTATATTAAGTAGTAGCCGCTGCTGCTCTTGACCCACGTTAAACAATACTGCCCCGCTTCCATGGAGTTCAGCGTAATGTTAAATATCAAAAAACCTTAATGGATAGTTAAACTATCCAACACAGAAAGAATGATTAAAATCAGAACATTAGTTAGCGAGATAAGCGCTAACAAACAAACAAACAAACTTTCTCCCGCGGTTTCGTCTGCGTGGTAGGTACATCAATAAAAAGTAGCCTACTGTGACTCCTGTGACGCAAGGATCTACAGCGGTAACCAACTGAAAGGCACCGTGCATGACACACGGGCAATCCCAGAGAGAGTTACAATTGTCTTGGAACCCCTAACGAATTTAATCAGAAGTATATAGTTGGAGTTGGAAAGTATGTATCTTTACTTCCCTCCAAAGCAAAGCGGGAGACTGAGTAATGCCAAATATACATCCGCGTAACTATGGTTAGTATAAATAATTCCACGCGAACAAAGCCACGGGCAACGGCTTGTTATTTTTACAAATGAAGAGTTTTATTTTGTAAGACGAAATTTAAAATACATGCTCCAGTAACTTATAATTATATTACAAGTAATTATTTTTGATAAGATCTGCAATTAGCATTCAGAATAGACGGGCAGTTTTCTTTTATTTCTAAATATTTTTTTTCCGTTGAGTATAACTGGATAGATAGATAGATAGATAGAATACACTTTATTGCACACCAAAAAATAAGACACATAATAAAACATAATTTAACATTAAGACATGTACAATGGGCGGCCTTATCGCTAAAAAGCAATATCTTACAGCCAACCTTTGGATGGAAAAATAGATAGACTGATATGGGGCAGTTCAAGGTGTAAGAGATGAGGTAGAAAGTTTATTTATATTATTTATATTAAAGGTAGTGGATTAGGAATTTTAGATCGACTGCTTAGGGCGAAACACGATCAAGCCGAACTGGCAAATGTGCATGAAGCCCTTACAACACTGGCAAAATATAATTACTTTATCACTGCCTCGATAATTTAGTGGTTCACGTTTGCTTTTCTCACCGCGAGGACTCGAGTTTGATTCCCGTGTCGGACCTAAATGTTACTTGTGAACTTTCAAATAAAATGTTAATTATGCCCGGTGGATGGCGATAGGCCCCTATCCCATGGGACCTAAACATAACAGGTGAAATGTAGGTGTTGCATAAACATGGGGGTTTGTCTTAGTCTGGATGTTTCTATGTATAATAAGTATGTATTTACAAAAAAAAGTATTAGTATTAGTATCAGTTATTCTAGTACCATAGTACAAGCTCTGCTTAGTTTGGAACTAGATGGCGTTGTGTGTGAGTTGTGAAATATTTATTTATTTATTTATTACTAAACGTTGCAGTAGAATTTCCTAGTTAGTACAAATTTAACAGTATAATTAGCACTAAACTTACCAGGATTATTGATATGTTTAGTTTGTTTACTTTGCCCAAATACCTTTGCATTACCTAGTTATGGATGTGTGTATAGCGGGTTGACCAAGTTCTTAATGGTTAATCATAGGTGAATGACTTAAAAACAAATGGTAGCAATGGAACTGGCAGTTATCATGATAATAAGTTTCGATATAAAAAGAATAGACAACTGTACAATCGGAGACAGTCCTGCTTTAGACATTCTTCAAAAGAAGAATAAAAGAGCATTTTCACTCTCAATTGTAATAATATATATATTTTTATGTATTTATCTATATTAAATAAATATATATATATATATTATTTTTATGTATAATAATAATAATAAATCTCTTTATTGTACACCAAACACAAAACAATAGAAAATAATAACATGAGATATAATACACATAATGGTATGGTAATACAAGTGGCGGCCTTATCGCCTTGTGGCAATTTCTTCCGGGCAACCATTGGATGGAAAGAAATTTTAAAAAAGTGTGAATTTAGGGGAGCGCGCGGTGTATAAAGATGGGAAAAAACTAAAAATTATACTGTTTATATAATATTATTATATTAGTATATTGTATTAAATATCTATGTATAATTTTATATGTAATAGTATTTCGTTTATGTAGGTCTGTATAATTGTATACATATTAGTATATACTCAGTTTAGAATAGGCATGATATTATGTATGTAGTCATAGGTGGTTTATTTTCTTCTCTATAATTATCAATTTATTGTACATTTCCATTTACCCTAAAAAATATCTTTTTCCTCTAGCACTCTAAGGTTTGCTGGAAGAAAACCTATTTTAGTGGTTAAGCTCGCCTTTGTACATAAATTTTAAATTGTATCGGTAATAGAGGTGCTCCCATTTTAATTAACAAATTCTATTATGACATTTACGGTATTTTCTACCACGTGTTAACCGCCTTAAAATTGAAAATTTTAAAGCGAAAAGTAAAGGCTATTTTACATCACACTATTACCACATGAAAGTGGAGTTGTAACGTTTAACGCGTCAAAAAAATTACCGATAGTCCATTTATGGCGCAATCGTGATTATTATTAATTTAGGAGGGTTCTTCATAAAGGTTCTAATTTGATAAATTTAATTTGTCAGATAAGCTCGCATAAACTTATCACGAACTGGCGACAATTAACCCTTTCTTAGTCTATTTGACTACCTAAACAGCCGTAACTCTTACAAATTAACATCTAATCGTACAATCTCTCACCACGAGGCCAGGCCAAAGTCTCGGGTTCGATTCCCGGGTCGGGCGTAGTGTTATAATTATGTGAACTTTCCGTCATGAAATTCACAATACCAGCACGGAGTTGAAATTGTGTCCGGTGGATGGCGATAGGCTCACCACCTTTCCTATGGTACCTAAACATAACAGGTGAAGTGTTGGTGTTGTACACCCCTGCCACACCCTTCTGGGTAATATGTGTGTGATGCTGAAAACACATTGTTTCAGCGTTTCAACCGTCATAACTGGCGTTTCAAACGCCCGTCTGCAATACATGACAATTCATCACAGAATGTGGGTCATATGTAAGCACATCAGGTGATTTTAAATGTTGCAATTTTTGTTATTTCTATAATCAGCAGAAATTGGAAACCTTTAATTTCGTCATTTATATGTAAGGTGCTCCCAGACTACTGGTGGTAGAGCTCTTGTGAATGAGCTCGAGGGCGGCAGCACCACCGTCTCACCTTTAACCTGCCGCCAAATAGTAGTGCTTCCATTACTGTGTTCCGGTTTGGTGGTGAGATCAGGCCCTGAAATTACTGGCACATGAGGCATAACACCGTAGTCCTCAGCTGCAGCGACGCATCTATAATCTGTTTTTGTGGATTGTTGATGTCCATGGGCTGTACTCCACTTACCATCAGGTGAACTACACGTTCGTTCACTGTAAGCGTTGTATAATAAAAAAAAGACTGCGGGCATTCGCTTGTAATGTAATGTTGGAGATTCAATTTTGAACATTACAAACTGCCTTTAAGACTAACGAGGTTCGCCAGTAATGATTTTTTTTTAATTCAAATTCTAAATTCAAATTGTATAATTACAGGTAATGTAATTTTCAGTTCTCCTTCCACACTGGTGTAATACTCGAATCTGTTACATTACATTACAAGCGAATGCTCGCAGTCTGGGAGCGCCATTAGACATGCAATATTACGACTTAATATTATGCTTTTTCATTCAAATAATATAGACTCTAAATCTAGACCTTACGATATCGAATAGCTGCTAATGTAAAAACGTACTTTACAACATTATATTCAATCCGGTTACACATATTAGGTACACTTGATATTCTTAAGAAAATTTCAATCATGACTTCGCCCTTTAACCAACCAGTAGACGAGCCACCAACTAGTTAAATCCTACAATTAATAGTGCCGTGTATCTAATACATGTCCCACTGCTGGGCTCTGGCCTTTTCTTAAGATGAGAAGGGTTAGGCCATAGTCCACCACGCTGGCCAAGTGCGGATTGGTAGACTTCACACTCCCTCGAGCACTTTTTAGGCACTCTCAGGCTTGCAGGTTTCCTCACGTTGTTTTCCTTCACCGTTAGCTTCATAATTCTATTATTAATGTAGTCCAAATTAGCGAGAAATTACAAGAATACAATTAACATAGATTTCTTTACATGCCCTTTACACATATTATTATGTAAATATTATTATGTAAATGTGACCGCGTTGCTTACCCCCGTGAATATAGCGTGAAGTTGTTAAAGTTGGTAATGAAAATGCTTGAAAGTCGACACGGTACATATTTTGTTTTTGTTGTGAAAAACGACGCCCGCACTAGGAATAACTCTTGTGTCGCGAGGGTGTTCACAAACATACATTTCACAGACACAGAGCACATCCAGAGTCAGAACAAATCTTTGCGAATCGAACAAACATATTTTGTCCAATTTGAATGATCTAACCCACAAAACCTGAAGTACAAACCAACATGGCGAAGTTACATTCAGCACAAATGTTGTAAAGAATGAACCTTATTTTAACTTCAATCTGAAGGTCTGTAAAAACTTGTAGGTTCTTTTTAGGGTTCCGTAGCCGAATAGCAAAAAACAGAACCCTTATGGATTCGTCATGTCTGTCCGTCTGTCCTTCCGTATGTCTCAGCCACTTTTTTCCGAAACTATAAGAGCTATACTGTGGAAACTTGGTAAGTAGATGTATTCGGTGAACCGCATTAAGATTTTCATACAAAATAGCAAAAAAACAATGAATTTTTGGGGTTCCCCATACTTAGAACTGAAACTATTTTTTTTTTATTCATCAAACCCATACGTGTATGGATAGGTCTTGAAAAATGATATTGAGGTTTCTAATATTTTTTTTTTCTAAACTGAATAGTTTGAGCGAGAGACGCATCCAAAGTGGAAAAATGTGTCCCCCCTCCCCCCCGTAACTTCTAAAATAAGGGAATGATAATTGTAAAAATAATATATGATGTACATTACTTTGCAAACTGCCACCGAAAATTGGTTTGAACAAGATCTAATAATTAGTTTTTTTTAATACGTTATAAATCGAAAACCGCATTTTATTTTTTAAATATTTTAGTTATTTATTTAGAAGTCACAACCACGTAGATCGCAACATTCACAAGGTCTATTCATAAAATCATAGAAAACTAAAAGAAAAATCGAGATTTATATTTTTTTCTGATTTTATACTAACAATTCTTGCAATCGAATACTGCGATAAAAATTAACATAGTTATAATTGCGGTTTAATCTACTTTAAAATGGGTATTTCCATCATCTAGAAAGATCAAGTAAGAAGTCAATGTTGTATAGTTTATTGTACGTTACGGTTGTGATAGGAAAACTACTATAGTTGAGTAAGGTTACTGCGGTAGAGCTCTTGTGAGCGAGCACGAGGGTGGAAGCATCACCAATGGAGTGTTTTCAGTAGCAACGCCATTTCGGTACGTTTTATCCTACATAAGATAGGAAAAATGGATGAACGTGACGTCACGAAATGACGTAACATACAGTAGAGAACTATAGCTGGTTGGTCAAAGCGGCTGCCCCATGTGCAGGTCGCAGATTCAAATCCTGCCGGTCCTATAATTTTTTCAACTGTTTCGTATACTAAAAAGCATGTTTGTTCTTACCGATATTTTAATTATTTTTTAATTATTGATAAAAAACGATTTTGACAAAATGGGCAAGTGCTAACAAGCTTTAATATAAAAATAAATCGCTGAATGTGTTGCTAAGCGCAAACTTTGAGAGCAGCTGAACCGATATTGCTAATTCTTTTTTTATAATATTTCTTGTAGTAGGTACCTACTAGTACAATGATGGTTCTTACGGAGAGAAACAATAATTATTGATTGTAAAAGTCTAAAAAGCACACTTTTCTTTTGTATATTCCCATACAAAAGATACGTAATAATACTTACTTAAAAATCAATTTTAAATTTAATACCAAACCATAAAGTTTAAGTGTTAGCGGAAGGCAAAAAAATTAGTGACGTTTGCAAAATATTGTTTATTAGGACGTATTCATAGTTGAGACAGGACATCATTTGTCGGGTCAGCTAGTGAAGAATAAAATCTAGGAAGATATTTCGCGGTTACGATAAAACTGTTATAATTAAGTAAAGTAAGAATTTTTCAATGGAAACAGAAATCAAGGGCTTATTGCGAAATCTGAGCGGAATAATTCTTTTAATGATGTTTTGCTATGTCGTAGATAATTTCATGAATCAGTTGTTGTTTTGTAAAATTACGGAAAAACACTGAGGATGCGGAAATGTATGAGTAAAAATTCTTTTTTTATAAGGACTTCCTAGCTACGTGTTTGTTGACCAACTCCTCCAACTCCAACCTTATTCTGCACTGCACGGCTTGCCATTTGTTATCTTGACATTTCAATTCGACTATTCTATTAGTAAACTAAATTTGAAATTGTATTCGACAATATATTAGCAGCGAAAGCCGAGTGGGAGACCGTAGGACTGCGAAGACAAAGGTCTCGTGTTCGAACCCACGGCACACACCTCTGTCAAAAAATCGTTAAGATTCGTCTTTTCGAACATAATGTGTGTATTTATCATATAAATTATCGCTCGCTAACGGTGAAGGAAAACATTGAAAACATGCCTAAAAAGTGCTTGAGGGTGTGTGAAGTCTAACAATCCGCACTTGGCTAGCGTGGTGGACTATGGCCTAACCCTTCTCATCATGAGAAGAGACCCGAGCCCAGCAGTGGGACACTATAGACTTATAAAAACTTGAGAGGTGTTAAGGGACACTCGGATGGAACGAAGTTTCGATCCATCAGCAATATCCAGAACTTATGCAGAAACACTGTCAGGATTCATTATTGTTATTATTTTGTATTATTTATTATTTACAAAAAACCTGTATACACCCAATAAAAATAATCGTTGCGACACCACACTGTTTAATGCGAAATAGATAGACGAAACGAAAATAACTGGCTTGCTTTTTATGAGAGAGAGAGAGAAAGACAGACAGAGATACACGCGCACGTTGCACGGCTTCAACTATAGCAAATAGTGTCGTTACAACTTTTGGTCTTAATTTTTTCCGTCTCCCTTTCGCAACACGCAATAAGGAACTTCGTTCCAATAAAAATAATAAATAACGAACTAAGTAGACTGTTATTTTGTCTAACTACCCACTTTAGCTACAACAAGTAATTATGACGGACAATCGGTTTAATCGATCGATCGTATTGATTAGTATTGTTTCGATTTCCGACAGTTTTTCCTGACCCTGATGAACGTCCTGAGTTGATCACTCAGCCTTGCAACCGCCATCTTTACTACATAGTATAATACAAAGTCGCTTTTCGCTGTCTAACTGTGCGTTTGTTTGTCTGCCCCTATATACATAAATAAATAAATAAATAAATATTTCACAACTCACACACAACGCCATCTAGTCCCAAACTAAGCAGAGCTTGTACTATGGGTACTAGAATAACTGATACTAATACATTATACTTTTCTTTTATAAATACATACTTATTATACATAGAAACACCCAGACTAAGACAAACCGCCATGTTCATGCACACAAAGATTTCTTACTAAAAATAACGATCAAACTTAACGAATAACTAACTATTTATCATTTAAGTATAAACAAATTTAGCAATAAGATCGCATAATATCGGCCTACCAGTTCGCGCCAACCTATTTTTGACAGTTCTCCTCTTTTGTTTTTTACTGTCCTCCTAGTCTATGGTCTCAATGACATCGAATAAGGTTTTATGCATTGAACAAAAAAGATTTAACTGGAGAAAGTGTGTAAAAATTTACAGTGCGACAAATAACATGTGTGTAACAAATATAAACGTATTTAATTGATATAATGTATGCTAAATTGTAAAAATGTGAAAAATAATAGTAAGAATGAGTATTATTGAATTTTGAATGATTTAATAAAATGTGTAAAATTAATAATATTAAATATATATAATAAGTTATAATTTATAATTAATAAATGTAATAAATATATATGTAACTAGATGTAAAAAAGGGAGCTTTTTGTGGCAAAAAACTGTTATGCAGTTTGGCGGAATTATTGTTATCGGGATAAGGCATGATTCATAAATATTTTTTTTTTAATTTCATTTCATTTTTCATGCTTATTCTCTAAAGAGGTTGCTAACAATAATATCATTTGTACCATACACATTCATACACACATACATATAAAATACGCAATGTATGTATTTGTGTAATATCGACTGCACATTTTGGTCAAGGGCGAACGCTGGCCCGCTATTGGCTGAACGAATCGTTCTAAATTTGAAGTCAACAGATTTTAATATTAATTTGTTGTTCATGATATTTTTATGCCAATTTTTATGTCATTTCACTTAACATAAAATCATACCGACGGATTAATGTCGCAGGCACGGAGGAAAACTCTAGTAACATGGTCACCCATCTAACGGCCGACCGCAGCAAGCATTGCTTAACCTGAAACATCGATCGATCCGCACGGCTTTGACTTAACTAAAAATATATATAATAGGAACCCTGTATCTTATACATGTCCCACTGTTTTGCACGGGCCTCTTCTCATGATGAGAAGGGTTAGGCCATAATCCACCACGCTAGCCAAGTGCGGATTGGTCTACTTCACACACTCTCAAGCGCTTTTTAGGCACTCTCAAGCATGCAGGTTTCCTCACGATGTTTCCTTCACCGTGAGCGAGCAATGATTTATATGATAAATACACATAAATATCTTCGAAAAGACGAATCTTAACGAATTTTTGACAAATGTGTGTGCCGTGGGCTCGAACCAGAGATCTTCGACTTTGACTTGGCAATGATAAATTAACATAATTATGTACAGTGGGCCAAGCAATTAGGTATGCAGGGCAAAAACTTCTACGCCATAGTGAAAACTATCTGCAATAGATATGCATGTGTGAATTACATATTTATTAAGTGTAATATATCACATAAACACACACTTTACACACAAACACCCACATACATACACCTACTCAATCACATACACAATCTGCCTCTTTATTTTAAGTTTTACAGTAAATTTTCTATTTTAAGAATCACCTATAGAGCATAAGACTACAACTAGATAGTTATTATTGTGTACATTTTGCTACTTATTTGTAAATTGGTTCCGAGTGGAAAACTGGTGACCTGTATCACAGGTTATTTTATACCTACTTCAGGCACCAGTGATCCTCAACCTACGCTGTAACATAGCTATGTAGATTACAATTTTATATAATAAATAAATAAATAGTATTTTACAACTCACACACAACGCCATCTAGTCCCAAACTAAGCAGAGCTTGTACTGTGGTTACTAGAATAACTGATACTAATACATATATTATATACTTTTCTTTTGTAAATACATACTAATTATACATAGAAACACCCAGACTAAGACAAACCCCCATGTTCATGCACACAAAGATTTGTCTTAAGTGGGAATCGAACCCACGACCTCGGCGTCGCAGGCAGGTACACTACCCACTCCGCCATCCGGTCTTCTATGTATATTATGGTTGATGGTGAGAAAAAAAATCATTTTATTTATTTATTTATTTATACCCACTATTTAGATAAATAACTCACTTATCCATAACTGGTGTAGTAAGTCTTTACTATGACATAGAAGTTTTTGACCTGCATAGCTAACTCGTTGGCCCACTGTACGTTAATTTGTTCACTCATCCTCTAAGATATTTACAAATCAAAGGTATATTGAACATCTAAGTATCCATAAAAGATATCTATTTGTTTTATAGTGTTGTCATGTCTTGGACAGATATAATGGGTAGATGACGTTTGCTTCATTTAATACATGCTATTTCGGATATAATAGTAAGGCTGCGCATACATTAAAGGGAAGCGGGGTGGTGTAGACCGTATTAGCTTCGATCATCTCCGCCCAGCTCCAGCTGCGCAGATAATATTTATAAACTGAGTGCACGGTTGGCGTAGCGGTTAAAGCGGTCGTCTCGCCGCTTTCAACTACGCTGGTGTTGTGGGTTCGATCCCCACATGGGACAAATCTTTGTGTGATTCGCAAAGATTTGTTCTGACTCTGGGTGTGCTTTGTGTGTGTGAAATGTGTGTTTGTGAATACCCCCGCGACACAGGAGTTATTCCTAGTGCGGGCGTTGTTTTAAGAAGAAAAAAATATATAATCGCAATAATTTTAGACTCATATGGTTTTCTCATGGGTGCCATTGCAATACCGGACCATTAAAATGGGATCCCACGGGAAGCACCAGCTTTCAAATAAAAAAGAATCATTAAAATCGCTTCGCCCGGTCGATAGTTATGTGGTAATAAACATAAAAAACCTGCTTTTTTGTAAGTTTTTTTGTAAAAAATGACAAACAAATACAAGCAAAAATTATAAACAAAAGCAAACAAATTCCAGATGCCGTAAACCAAAGTTTTTTTTGTAAAAAATGGCAAACAAATACTGGCAAAAATTATAAACAAAAGCGAACAAATTGTAGATGCCGTAAACCACAGATTGTATTAAAAGTATTGCTTTTTATCGACGTTATATAATCGTGATGTAAGTATTGCACAGTATTATGACTAAATGTTGCAAAATATAGCGATACTGAAGACTGCGCGTAAAGGTGCTCCCAGACCGCGTTTTAATATAAATGATGATGAAATGATGTGCCATCTGCATTCTTACGTAGATCACACTTGCTTCACACACCAACTGTCAATACAACATACAGGCAAAACTCATTTATGATTCGAGCTAGCCGTACGTTCAATGCGGCATGCCGGAGTGTTGATAAGATAGAGATTTGGATAAAGATTTAGATTTAGATTTGTTTGCCAATAGTAAAAGTCAATTAAAAAAACTTATGTAAATTTTCTTCCACTCTTAACTTTAAAGTCCTACTTGTGTCTATTTCTTGCTTTTATTAATTGTTGTATCTATATGTAATTGTCTTAATGTATTCCTACTTTATTATCTTAATTATCTGTAAAAACTATTAATTGGCCTTCATTTTCATATTATCTCTTTCTATTTTATCATATTAGCTGTAAGTTTTCCTAAAATTTTAAAATAAAATAAAATAAAATGATACCATTGACGTATAAAGTATGGACACGGCTAACGCGCGATAAATGGCCTTAACTTTTTTGGTGTCAATCTGACTACAAAAAGCGCGTAATCAAATTGACTGTGGTTGGCTGCCCCCTTGAGCGGTCAAACACGACAAAATGCCTAATTGTGCACTGAAAAGTTGTACGAACTACCAAATTAGACACAACAAAAAAGATTATGGTATTACATATCACCGGTAAGTCACAAATATCATATTATATCCACCTCCTCTTAACATTATTTTATCAATTTTATTTGCTAAAATTTTTCGTTCCGACGCCATATTCCTTAATCGTGAATATATTGTTTTATTCCTTAAACAAAATATGACCTACTTTTAGAATTCCGGTGATGTACTGTTCTTTTAAATAATAATATAACTAGGAGTATTTTTAATTTTGTAATAATAAATATTTTACACTATTGAAAGAATCACAATTTTAATGTACCTACCTTCGGCAAAAAAATGCTAACGAAATTTCATCACGCCCTTACAAGGTTCACATCGCGTGAATGCAAAGTCATTTACATGGTAGTTCAATGCAGATGGCGTTACTGATCCTGCTATTCATAATGTCAAATTTGAAGGGCAATGTGTTCGGACAAGCCATTTCTATAGTATATATTTCTATGAATGATACCCAATTAAACTCTACACAAAAAGATTTAATTACATAATACCGATCTGATTTTTTTTGTGCTTAGTGCTCTTCGCCTTCTTAACTTTCGACTAGACGAAGCGATTTTATTTTTTTAACGGGATATAATCCCTCCCACACGCCCACCACTGTGACTCCTGTGACGCCAGGATCTACAGCGGTAACCAACTGAAAGGCACCGTGCATGCCACACGGGCAATCCCAGGGAGAGTTAAAATTGTCTTAGAACCCGCAACGAATTTAATCAGAAGTATATGCATAGTTGGAGTTGGAAAGTATGTATCTTTACTTTCCTCCAAAGCAAAGCGGAATGCCAAATATAGACAAAGTGTCTATATGGAAAGAGTGAAGACACCACAGACAGTAGTGTAGACACCACAGACCGTAGTGTAGACACCACGGATTTTAATTTTTGTTTTTTTATTTAAAAGCTGTTGCTCAATTTGGTCCAGTTCTGACAATGGCACCCATGAGAAAACCATAAGTCGGTTTTTCGTATTATAAACTTTTTTTAATTTTTTTAAACATTACATATTGTCCTTTCTTCTACTCTGCTATGCCCGACAGGGTTCACAATGTTCCTAGATTTCATACTTACCACCTAAAACTAATTAAGTATTGAGTAGTAATCAAATCAAATCAAATCATTTATTTCCATGGGCCCCAAGGGGCGCTTGAACACGTCAAAACAAACATCAAAACACAAAAAATATAAAATTAAAATAAAACTTAGCTTACTAAATTATAATACTTATTGTAATAAAATGATTTGACACCGGAGCTTAGATTGACTTTAATTCAACTTAGAGATTTGAATTAAAATCAATCCTAGTACCAGCTCCGATGGGTATTGCATCATGAGAAGAGCTGGTGAGAAACTCATGTGCACCATCGTTTTAAATAATTCATACAATATTTGTTTGTTTTTTGACAATAATTCTATGTGTAAGTTATAGCAACCAAAACAACATTATAGCTTTTAGTTATAAAGAGAAAATAAACTTAAATATAGAAATGCAATTAAATTAATAATAATAATGTAACGTTCAGATTCGATTTTCAGCATAACGTTCCATAACCACATAATAAATTCCACGTAATATAACATTATTTCATGCATAGCCCATCTAAAACCCGACCGTGATCAACAGAGCTTAACCAAACAATACATACAATGAGGTCGAAATAATAACAATAAAGTAAATAGTTACAAGGTTCGAGTCCTACGCGTGATCTTTACAAGTCTGTAGAACATTACTGGATGCCTTGACAAAATTGTATAATAAACAATTGAATAACGGTCGGTCAATATTTTTTTATATTACTTAAAAAAGGAAATATGAAGACACGTTGTTCGTCCAACTGACTGATTCATCAACACTGAGCCTAAGCCGCTGGGGCTTGAAACTTGAAAATTTGCATGAAGGTTCTTTACATGGCGTAGGGGCGTATTAAGAAGAGATTTTTTGGGAAAAACACCCAGAAGGGGGTAAATTAGGGGTTGTATGGGAATCTGTCATTTTTGAAATAAGGAGCATGAAATTTCGTATAGTTTATCTTGAATTAAAATAAACTACTCTACTGGTGGTAGAGCTCTTGTGAATGAGCTCGAGGGCGGCAGCACCACCGTCTCACCTTTAACCTGCCGCCAAATAGTAGTGCTTCCATTACTGTGTTCCGGTTTGGTGGTGAGATCAGGCCCTGAAATTACAGGCACATTAGGCATAACACCATACTCCTCAGCTGCAGCGACGCATCTACAATCTGCTTTTGTGGATTGTTGATGTCCATGGGCTGTACTCCACTTACCATCAGGTGGACTACACGTCCGTTCGCTGTGGGCGTAGTATAAAAAAAAAAAAAAAAAAAACTATGTCAAAAAAGTCTAAAAAGTGTTCCCAATGAGGGCGAATGTAGGAGTTTAAGTTAGTAGTAGATTACGTAAAAAAATCAATAGATGGCGGTGTACACATGTGATGTACATGTGTGATGGTAGATTTTTGTCTAATTATATTATTTGTTGACTTCTACTTCTAGTCTAGATGTAGGACGGATAAGTAGGACTAGGGTATGCCATATCTTGGATCTGGATGATGTCAAGTCACTCCCGATCGGCCGACTGCTCCAGTTTATGGAGGCTATTGGCCTAAAGGAGAGTCTATAATGAGGCTAAAATCACTATAGACCTACAGAGGTCCCAAGAACACCCAAAGCCTCGTTCTGACAATAATAATACTTCTAGTCTAACGAGTCAGCTAAGTTATCAGTATTTTACGAAGAGCGATATCCATCAGGCCTCCACAACCCATTACAGGGTAATACGACAGTCTTTGACGACCGGATGGCGGAGTGGGTAGTATACCTGCCTGCGACGCCTAGGTCGTGGGTTCGATTCCCACTTAAGACAAATCTTTGTGTGCATGAACATGGGGTTTGTCTTAGTCTGGGTGTTTCTATGTATAATAAGTATATATTTCCAAAAGAAGGGTGCGGTCTATTTGGTAGAAACTTGATACTCCGAAACCTATTTGGGATAACTGACTTCGCAGAAACTTCTTTAGTCGATCATTTATTAGGCATAAAAAATATTTGACATAAATATTTTTAGGCATAATGTGCTTATGACCGAATTTAGAATGGCATACATTTAAGATAGTAGAATTTTTATTACCTTTGGCATAGGTAAAATTTTGTATAATTTCATTTAGCATAACGTTCATTTAGAGTACAGATTATTTGGCATAATTTGACTAGGCATACTATGAAGATCATAGAATTTCAATTAGAATAATATAGATTGGGTTACTTTCTTCTTTAAAAATGCGTAGGTTAGGTTAGGTTAGAACTGTGACCAGAAATGAACATGCTCTCATGGGCAAGGATATAAAAACCAAATAATTATCATTAAATCAACTTTTATTTATTACAATTACTAAAAAAAAAAACAATTAAATTAATCAGAAAACAAAATTAAACTAATCTTATATTAGCTCCTATTGCTTTAAGGTACCCAACTTCTGTGTAGTCCGACTGATTATTTATAATATTTTGAAGACGATTTGTTTTATTTAATGTTTTCCTTTTTTTGGCTGGTGGTGGCGCGCCGAAACTTAATTTATCTATTTCTATAGTTGAATATTTTATTTCTTTGATCAGTTGATTTGATATATTATAAAAGCAATATGCGAAATGATGGTTCTACTTTTAAATAGTTATGGATAAGAAATATATGCCAAAAGATGAATCTGGTTTTGAACTTTCTGCGATGTGATGATTATACATTGTGATTATTATGGATATCAAAATTATGCGTACAGATGATTCTGACTTACAGAATTATGGGTTCCAATGTATGCTAAATGAGTTTATGACAAACGATATTCTGCGAAAAGAGGTTTATGCTATTAGTTGTAATGCAATATAAAATTATTACTTAAAAAGTTCTACTATAATAGGTGTACCCCCAAAAGAAAAGTATATAATATGTATTAGTATCAGTTATTCTAGTACCCATAGTACAAGCTCTGCTTCGTTTGGGACTAGATGGCGTTGTGTGTGAGTTGTGAGATATTTATTATTATTATTTATTTGCTAGACTAGTTGTTAGGCTTTCTGGCCTCTGATTACCCATAACGACTGCCATAGATGTTCAAATGGCAACCTGGACCGACTGCTTAACGTGCTCGAGGCACGAGTTATTAGACACCCATTCAAAAGTGTATTTAGTAGCTTAGGTCAAAATTAAATTACTCATTAGTCTAATGTTATATCTAGACTAGATTGTAATCTTTATGACGTATCTAATTGCTTAGAAACATCATTAAGACAAATCTTTGTGTGCATGAACATGGGGGTTTGTCTTAGTCTGGGTGTTTCTATGTATAATAAGTATGTATTTACAAATGAAAAGTATATATATGTATTAGTATCAGTTATTCTAGTACCCATAGTACAAGCTCTGCTTAGTTTGGGACTAGATGGCGTTGTGTGTGAGTTGTGGAATATTTATTTATTTTATTTATCATTAATAAAAAAAAAAAACCAAAGGTGAAAGGTAGTAAGCATAGCTTAACCAGCAATATACGGTTCGCGCAGTTTTGACTTGCCCACGATCTCCTAGCTGGTAAAATTAACATTTTTTTCCTTTTCTTTCCAGATCCACACCACATGTAGCCCGCAGCAATACCAAGGACAACCATCACCATGGGGCACAAACCGTACCTGTCGCAAGTGGGCCAAACAGCTCGGAACAAGCTGTTCGGGCTTGGCCCCACTGACAGACGAGTGCCGATCAGCATGCTGATTTCCCAGCAGAGGAGATTAAGCAATGGTAAGTCCCAAACTTTTATTTTTCATATTTCTTTTTTTTCAAGCACTCTAAAGAAAAATTCGTTAAAAGCCGTAAAAAGAACTTAAAAATACGCATAGTAATTGCAAATGTTATGTAAATGTAACAAAAATTTAATCAAATAGTGAAAAAACTGAATGTCAATGTCGAATAAAATTCAAAATAATTGAAATCATCATGTGAAAATAGCAAAAAGTAAATATAATATTGAAAAAAAGAATATCAATGTCAATTAAAAAGGAAACAGAAATATTCCTTTAAAAATAATATGTTTTAATATATTAAGCAGTGCAAGAACTTACCAACCTTTTTTTTCAATAATCTGCATAAATCAGGAAGAATAACAAAGACTAATAAATAAGAAATACTCAATTGATACGCTTAGAAAATCAAAATTGAAATTTTAATAAAAAAAAAAAAAGAATAATCAAATAAAATATTAAAAAAAACTGTAGCCAATGTCGATAAAAATCATAATGGAAATATTAGATATTTGCAAACAGAATTCATAAGAGCTGAGGTATGGAAAAGTGTAATAGGTATGTTGATTAAGCCCGTGAAATTAAAAAAATAATACTCATCAAAATACAGGTAATCATAAACCAAATGCATTTTTTTTAGTCAAACTCTTTTTATGATCATTCAAAGTAAAATGGGCAAGATCAATTTTAAAAAAACATTTTTTTTAACCACACAATTTTTATTAACGTATGTAACGAAACCATTTTCATAAACGCAATATTTCAAATATTTCGTTTATATAAATAGGAAACGAAATCATAACTTCGCATACAAGCTACAAATGGATGACGTCAACGGTTTGTTTGGAGTATAGTAATTTTTTTATCGAAATCTCTAATATCGAAAGGTGTTTCAATTATGTACAAAAATAAAAATTGTCAGGCCCATTGGATTGAAAGAACGAACTAACTTTAAATCAATGCTAAAAAAATAACTTTTACGATTTGTACACATAATTATATATTGTAAACAAAGGTCTTAAACATTAAATGTGCTTAAATTAAAAAATATAGGACTTCTTCTTCTTCGTCGTGTCGATGGCTGAGTTAAATTTTATTTTGACTCGCCATCGTGGTGAAAGGATTAGCCAATTCTCTTTGGAGAACTCGCGAATTGCCCAGGGTGCGCCGGACGTAGGGAATCCCAAAAATATAGGACTTCTTCGTCGTGTCGATGGCTGAGTCAAATTTATTGGTCCAATAAGTGGCCACTGCTGTTATGGCGCTCTCATCGGTGTTCATGCGCGCCTCTCTTGTGCAGGTGGTAGGGCATTTTGGACAGTCAGTAAGGTGTTCAAGGTTTTGACTGGCCATCGTGGTGAAAGGATTAGCCAATTCGCTTTGGAGAACTCGCGAATTGCCCAGGGTGCGCCGGACGTAGGGAATCGTTGTGTACGTCACTCGGGAAGGCTCCTTTCATGCACCCCAAGAATATAGGACTGACGACTAATGATACAATAAAACAATATAAAGGGTTCTATAAATAAATATTACCTAAATAAAGATATAACTCGTTTCAACTCATCAATACAGATGATTCGATCAGTATGCATTGACAATTTACATATTTATTTATATTATTTATTCTGTTCATAAGGTAATACGCACGCACATAACATATAACATGAATAATATTCTTGTTAGTAGGTTACATAATAATATTTAATATGCTCTTTATACAGTGGACCCCGATAATCCGGCCCCTGGCTAATCCGGCACCCCTTGTAATCCGACATAGTCTATTATTATAACAACGTTAAACTAAAAAAAAATAATATTTTCATGCGTGTTAAATTGATTGACTCATAATTTTTGATTATTTTAGTATGTACGTTTGTTTGTACACAATTTGTATTGCCTAATGTAAAGTTATTGCTTATTTTTTGTGAGTTATATAGCATTTCTAACATTATTTTTATAATAATGCGTCTCTCTATTGAGTTGTTTAATTTACTACATTTGACATACATAATGAAGTATGATTTTTACTTCAGAGTACATACATATTATAACATGTAGAATCTTATCATTGGATCTGTTGGATTACAAGGTACTCTTTCGTAAAAAAATCTGGACTATAGGGGGTCTAAAGCAGTACTCTATAATCCGACAAATTCGCTAATCCGATACTGCCCTGTAAACTGTTTGTCGGATTACCGGGGGTCCACTGTATATATAGTGTGGAAGCAACATCGCGATACAAGCTTAATGTGTTCGAAATTTCAGATTATTTGATTTATATTATAATAAATTATTATAATATAAATCAAATAATCTGAAATTTCGATGCTGCTATTATTATTATTAATAATAATAGCAGCCCTGTATCTAATACATGTCCCACTGCTGGGCTCGGGCCTCTTCTCATGATGAGAAGGGTTAGGCCATAGTCCCATATCCCATAGGGTCTGTAACATTACATTATAGGCGGTCTGGGAGTACCCAGACCGCCTATAATGTAATGTAATAATGTAATGTAATGTTACAAATTCGACTTTACCCCCGATGTGGGGGGTGTACCGAGCATTACAGTGTAATCTTATATATAAAATTCTCGTGTCACAATGTTAGTTACCTTTACTCCTCCGAAACGACTTCACAGATTTTTACCAAATTTCATTATGTATCACTAGGTCCGAGAATCGGCTACTATCGATTTTTCATACTCCTAAATGATAAGGGTTGTTTACCCTTAACTTTTTTTTTTAATTTTGGGACAAAAATGATTATTTTTATTTTCTAAAAAAAAATACATACAACCCTAAATTTTTACCCTTTTATCACCAACTCCCATTTATTAATAGCCATTTTAGTAACCGTAGCGCTTTTGACAATATGAACTTTTTGAATGTACCTTTATGGTGTTTGACATAACATTGACATAATGCGTGCTGCAAATATCGTCACAGATAATATATGCATAGTTACGCATGCATATAGGACAACGTCTGTCAGCTTGTTAATAATATAATTATATTAACTTTAATACGATTTTTTTTTATTACTACAGTTTCTATTTCATTTTTCATTATGGACCTACCGAATCTGATGTCTTCACCACCTTACAAGTTGACTGGTAGTATTGCCTTTATATCCGCGTTTGACACATGTATTGTGCAAGAATTATAATTTTAAAAAATACATGTGTAATATTTTGTTAAAGCTATCCGTTGTCTAAATTCGTAAGTAATGATCAAAATCACATTCGAAACTACAGCTCAAAATTGAATTTCAGATATTATATTTTAATCAAATGTTCTGGCGGCCATGGAGAGTTATTTTTTTTTTTATTCTTTTTTGGTGGATAGGCACGCGTTTGACCACGATCTCACCTGATGGTAAGTGATGATGCGGTCTACGGTAGAGCACGCTTACCTATGAGATAAATATTAACTCTTGCTTTGAAGAGATCCAAGTTGTACTCATGCGGAAACACAGACGCCGGCAAGGCGTTCCACTCTTTTTTTTATTTGTAACGTAATACTCGCTTCTGAGAGCCCCTTACAACAAATACAGACAATTAACTTACCTAACAACATATTCTACAGTAGAAAATAACATGCATCAAGACCAATGGCAGTATTTAAACCTTAATTAAGCTGATCATAGACAAACATAGCATACCACTTCTAAAAATGATGACTGAATGTCATTTTTCGATGCAATATGCAAAATTACACCTCTGCATCGGAATGATTCTATTTAAGCCGTGAGTATGCTTTTTATACGCTAATCTCAGGAACTAATAACCCGGATAATTTTAATTATTGACGACCGGATGGCGGAGTAGGTAGTGTACCTGCCTGCGACTTCGAGGTCGTGGGTTCGATTCCCACTTAAGACAAATCTTTTTGTGCACGAACATGGGGGTTTGTCTTAGTCTGGGTGTTTCTATGTATAATAAGTAGGTATTTACAAAAGAAAAGTATAAATGTATTAGTATAATGTTATTCTAGCACCCATAGTAAAAGCTCCGCTTAGTTTGGGACTAGATGGCGTTGTGTGTGAGTTGTGGCATATTTATTATTATTATTTAATTTTGTTCAAATATGGCTATCAGTTTTTTGTCTCATTATAGGCGCCACTGTAGAGTACGGTCTGTCAAAGTTTGTTGACAGTCATTGATTTATCCCAAAGATTGAGTTTATAAATACGTTTATATAGAGGCACAGTTTTTTAGGGCGTTTTAAAGACAAACATTTTGGATCATAAAATATTTTAGCCACCGATTTCAGGGTCTAATTTCAATTAGGGGTATTAATACGTCCGTCTTTCTTACTCTCATACGTGCCTTACGCACAAGTTCGTTCTCTTGTCACTCGTAATGAGATTGTCTTCAGTCTTCAGAACGGCCTTTAGAACTGTGCCTTTATAGACACTTAAAAACTCAATGACTGACCAACCAACAAATAGTGACATTTGACATTCAGGCGACCTCACGTTTCACAAGCATCCCTAGCGGCGATTTCATACGCGATAGCCCTCTATAAGCAGCAATTATTATTGCGAAAACGGAAAAAAAACACTGCAAGAGCATATTAGTAAGGAGAATGTATTGGCGGGTCGTAATTATGCACTATCTCAGTCACTCGTGTTGGGTTCACGCTTTACGTATATCTCGCTCTCGCTCCCGCGAGCCGCCTAGAAGTTTAACGTTTAACATATACCGCTGATAAAACCGCGGTTAATATAGAGAATTTCACGCAAAAAAAGTCGCGTATATCTCGTATATCTCGCTCTCGCTCCCGCGAGCGGCCTAGAAGTTTGACGTTTAATATATACCGCTGATAAAACCGCGGTTAATATAGAGAATTTCACGCGAAAAAAGTCGCGGGCAATAGCTACTTTTATATGTATTTACACGTGATGCTGAAGCATAGATTAAGAGTAGACTACCAAGCGCCGTGTTTTCATACTAACGTAATAAGGGTTTAATTGCAATATTATTAAGTTTTTATCTATTTTTAAGATTCTTGTTTGTTTGTGGACATTTTGTCAACATAATATAGAAAACAGTCAACCAATTGTTCCTTAAGGCAACTTACAATAGACTCGGACTCCACCAAAACAGAGATGTTCGGCGGAAGCGGAGATAAGACACCACAACTGTGTGAAGATCGCGTCTTCACCTTGCGGGGCGAAGGCAGCTCACATCTCCACTTAGTGCCACAGCACAGCTCAATATCAACTACAAACTATCACAATTACAAAACTGTAATTTTTACTACTAATATAAGCTAGTATAAATCGGGGCAAACATCTTGAGCAAACGACCTTGAATGCGCAGAAACAAATTTTGGGTCTCTTTGGTTACGAGGCTGAGGCGCAGGGGGCGTACCTGCGCGTGATTGGTTAATCAGTCGACCCTTGCCCCGCGCACCGCGTCTTCGTTCCGCTCTCTCCCGAATACACGTGCGTGCAGTGAAGTGCTCACTTTTGTGCTCTGTTATAAATCGTTAGTTGTTGTTGTTATTTGTTGAGTTAAAAGCGGATTTTATCACTGAATATTGTCGGCGATTTTGCCAATATTAAAAACCGAGTTAACTATTGTTTTAAATCGTAAGAAGTTCAACAAAACATGCCGACAAGCATTGTTTTCGATTTAACTATTGTTTAAGTTATAAGAAATTTGACAAAACAATGCACGACATAATGACGACATACAAAATGTTGCACATGTCGGCTATTGTTTATATTTTGGCTATTGCCTGCCACTGCACTCACACAAATACAATTGTCTATACATAATACAATATCCCGAAATAAACAGTAATTGTAATAAATAAAATAGGTAATTCTAAAAACTCGACGTAACTAATCATATTTATAGCAATATTTTGCTCGTAAGTGTACGATGCGCAAACTTTCCCCTACCACGTCACCTAATGCTCAAGAAGTTTGCCCATAATTGTAATACTAGTAAAAAAAGCAGCGATAGCCGGTTGGGAGACCGTAGGACTGCTATGTCAAAGGTTCGAATATACAGCACTTGTGTCAATAAATTGTTCAGATTCGTCTTTTCGAAGATGTGTGTAAATTTATCATATTAATTATCGCTCGCTAATGGTGAAAGACAACATCGTGAGGAAACCTGCATGCCTGAGAGTGCCTAAAAAGTGCTCGAGGGTGTGTGAAGCCTACCAATTTGTACTTGGCCAGCGTGGTGGACTATGGCCTAACCCTTCTCATCATGAGAAGAGGCCCGAGCCCAGCAGTGGGACATGTATTAGATACAGGGCTGCTATGATTTTATACTAGTAATAATACTAGTAACCCTCGGTAGTAAGCAGTTACCGTCCCAGTAACCTCGCGTTACGAACGCGTTTGTGTAATTCTTTACGACATTACCATCCGATTTTCGTAACTAGATGTGTGGTGTAAAATGTAAGATATGACGGAGGAAAATATAGAAAATATTTATAAGAACCAGTTTTAAAGGATTCTGATCTTCTTCGTCGTGTCGATGGCTGAGTCAAATTTTATTTTGACTTGCCATCGTGGTGAAAGGATAAGCCAATTCGCTTTGGAGAACTCGCGAATTGCACAGGGTGCGCCGGACGTAGGGAATCGTTGTGTACGTCACTCGGGGAGGCTCCTCTCATGCACCCCTGAATCTCATCCTCATGGATCCTATAAGTCCCTGGCAGTCTATTCTGAACTATTTTGTCAGATAAAATGTCAACCTTGTATTTATAAGAGTAATATATAGGCGGTTCAACTAACTAAAACTATTTCAGGAATCGGTGAAATCGGATCTAATCTAATGTTATAAAGTTACTTTGTCTGTTATTTAAGTTTATTCAATTAATAATTAAAAAGAAAAAAAAAAAGAAAACAAAATTCCTATTATCCTAAAAATAAATGACATCTAAAACTATGTACAAACTTAGTCTAAAAGACCAGTGGGCAACGTTCCCAAAATGCTGGCAGCAATTTTGGGAATTTTTCATTTTTTTTTCAACATTTTTCACTCTGTCTGTTTGTCTGTTGTGCTTTCACAACCATAGCACCACCAAATACTAGACTGATCTCAATGAAAGCGGTATTAGTGTACTTTTAATAGATTTTCATAGATATCAATATAAATAAATAAAATTGAAGTGTCTGTTTTTAAAGTCGAAATAACAATGTTTTTTTCAGTCTCAAGTACACGATTGACGTAGTGGTTAAAGCGGTCGCCTCGCCACTTTCAACTGCGCTGGTGGGTTCGATCCCCACACGGGACAAATCTTTGTGTGGCGCAAAGATTTGTTCTGACTCTGGGTGTGCTCTGTGTGTGTGAAATGTATGTTTGTAAACACCCCGCGGCACAGGAGTTATTCCTAGCGCGGGCTTCGGCAATAATTATTTGCACGTTACCTAAAATACAGTTTTTATTTCTAAACGGCTGGATAGATTTAAATAAAATTTTAGATGCAGGTAACTAACAACAAGGCACGTAATATAGGTTACTTTTTATCGATGTACCTACGTAGCTGTCGAAACCGCGGGTAAAAGTTAGTTTGTTTGTTTGATATCGCTAATCTCGAGAAACCCTGATCGAATTTTGATATTACTTTTTGTGTTTGATAGTCTAACTCTCAATAAAGGTCTTTAGATATTTAATATTACGCTAAACTCTACAGGAGTGAAGCAGTAAGGTTGAAGGTCAAAGCGCGGGAGCAGCTACTACTAAGCCAAAATAAAATGAAAGTTTCCGGTCCCGGAATCGACCTCTCTCTCTAAGTGGTCGTTTACATTAACCACTAGACCATACAATAAACTCTTTAATTCATTTTTCCTTTCGTAAGTATAGCGGTATAATTCCGCTCTACTCTTACATTTCATAAACGTGTTCAAATCACGCGAATTGTAATAGCAGTGGATATTAATTCGATTTCGTTCATAACTACTGATATTAACACTTTATATCGCAAAACCAATGCGATATATAATCTTTTTGTACTAGCTCGTGGCTAAGGGCCTGTCCATTAATCACGTGATGTTTTTTAACATTTTTTTACCCCTCCCTCCTCCTTGATGATACGTGGTGAGGTTTAAGACTAACCCCCCTCCCCCCCCCACAACCACAAATCACGTGTATTTTTTAATACCTTCAAAGAATTTTACTTTGGAAGCGTCTCTCGCGCTAACTATTCAGTTTAGAAAAAAATATATAGGAAACTTCAATATCATTTTTTAAGACCTACACGTATAGGTTTGATGAAAAAAAAAATAGGGTTTCAGTTCTAAGTATGGGAGAAACCCCAAAAATTTATTGTTTTTTCTATTTTTGTATGAAAATCTTAATGCGGTTTACCGAATACATCTACTTACCAAGTTTCCACAGTATAGCTCTTATAGTTACGGAAAAAAGTGGCTGTGACATACGAATGGACAGACGGACAGACATGACGAATCCATAAGGGTTCCGTTTTTTGCCGTTCAGCTACGGAACCCTAAAAAGATAGATCTGTACGAGTATTGCATTGCTTCGTACTGGTGCGGAAAGGTTTCGTGGTGTGATTGGCCTTGAAATTACTGACCCAGGAGGCATGATATCGGAAATAGCTACGCATCTACATTTTTGTAGATGGCCATGGCTTATAATGCTCGTATTAAACGAACGAGTCCAAGAATTTGACATTGATACAGTTAATAAGTTAATAAACTGTTATATTAAACATTTTTCCTTATTTGCCCTTTTTCAAAGTCGTAAGGTCAAATACTTAAAAAGAATTACGTTCATTTCATTTTCAAATCGCGGTTCGATTCCCGCTTAAGACAAATCTTTGTGTGCATGAACATGGGGGTTTGTCTTAGTCTGGGTGTTTCTATATATAATAAGTATGTATCTACGCCATCTAGTTTTAAAACTAAGCAGGGCTTTTACTATGGGTAGGTACTAGAATAACTGATACTAATACATATATACTTTTCTTTTGTAAATACATACTTATCATACATAGAAACACCCAGACTAAGACAAACCCCCATGTTCATGCACACAAAGATTTATCTTAAGTGGGAATCGAACCCACGACCTCGGCGTCGCAGGCAGGTGCACTACCCACTCCGCCATCCGGTCGTCAAATCAGTTATCGGGGATCTGACTTCTGACTGCTCGTAATAACTGCCATTTTTAACCGACTTAAAAAAAAAAAGAGGTTCTGTATTCGATCCGTATGTATGTATGTATGTCACCTTTTTATGTTCGCGATTTTATTCTCCTCTCTCAGACAATGCCTCGTCCGAGGCACTCTCTTTTTTTATCCGACTGCGCGAAGAAAGGAAATGCAATCATAACTTTCTCTCAGTTCCGGCCGATATTAACTCGAGTGACCCATCTATTTGCTGGCCGTGAGAAGCACGCTTAACCTCAAAATCACGAACGACAATGATTGCAATTAAAATCTCAACGTAATTATGTTAATACGTTGTACATAGAGGTACAGATTAAGCTATAAATTACCATTATAAGCTGTTCTCTTATTGGAAGGGAAGTCTATACAACAGGAGACCAGCTAATACTGGATACGTTTAATTTGTTGTAGTATGTAGTGTGTACGAGTTAAAAATACCATTATTAAAAGTGATCTTAATTTTGATAACGGTCTTGTGAAATGCGTTGGTCTTGGCAGATTCGTCTTTTCGAAGATATGTGTGTATAATTATATATATATCTTTTTTTTATTCTACGACCACAGTGAACGAACGAGTAATCCACCTGATGGTAAGTGGAGTACAGCCCATGGACATCAACAATCCACAAAAGCAGATTATAGATGCGTCGCTGCAGCTGAGGACTACGGTATTATGCCTCATGTGCCAGTAATTTCAGGGCCTGATCTCACCACCAAACCGGAACACAGTAATGGAAGCACTACTATTTGGCGGCAGGTTAAAGGTGAAACGGTGGTGCTGCCGCCCTCGAGCTCATTCACAAGAGTTCTATTGTATATCATATAAATTATCGCTCGCTAACGGTGAAGGAAAACATCGTGAGGAAACCTGCATGCCTTGAGCGCGAAAAAAGTACTCGAAAGTGTGTGAGGATGCCCGAGCCCAGCAGTGGGACATGTATTAGATACTACTGCTAATGTAATGTTGGTCTTGTAGTTAGCGTATGCTGCCTCTCGCCGCAAGGTCTAGGCATTTTAACCGAATGCCATAAAACGAGGAGGTTTCTTATAATTAATTTTAGACTTATATGGTTTTCTCATGGGTCCCATTGTCAGAACTGGACCATTGAAATAGGACCAACCGGGAAACACCATAGCTTTCAAATATTTTTTTAACACTTTAACACCCGCACTAGGAATAAGTCCTGTGTCGCGGGAGTGTTCGCAAACATACATTTCACACGAAGCACACCCAGTTATAATAAAACATAACCTAACATCACGCCCATATTACCCAGAAGTGTGTGGCAGAGGTACAACAGCCACACTTCACCTGTCATGGGATAGAGAGTCAGCCTATCGCCATCTTCGGGCACAATTCTATGACAGACATATAATCTGAATGTATTGAATTTGTATCACTCTATTGTGATTTAATTTAACTGACATTATATTTAACTTCTTTACATTAACTTCTTGTCATACTATTTGACATTACCATTTTGACATAATAAATACAAATTTAATTATTTTTTTATTTTTCTTGCATGGATCCTAATGAATGTTATAATTAAGGCACGATTGTCTCCTTCTACATGTACCCGTGAAGACCTAATGCAAGCCACAAGCAAGGGAGTAGAAGTTGCAACGTACTGGGCAAAAACAATATAAATAAAAAATGAGAAACCATAATGCCTTTGATACGTAAGAAGAAGAAGGCATGATTAAATATTATTAATTTTTTATGAATTTATAATTTTGTATGTCCTTTACAAAGGACAGAGCATGTTGAGACATAAACCACATTGTAACACCAAAAACCTACACATGTTGGAACAAAATAAAAATAATCTTTTAATAAAAAAAGAATCATTGAAATCGCTTCACCCAGTCGAAAGTTACGATGAATGAAGAATGTTGGTAACAAACATAAAAAGAAAAAAAAAGTACTGACGATATCATATCGTATCCTCCTTTTTTAAAGTCAGTTAAAAAATAAACTGACTTCAAATACTTTGAAAAATATTTGGGAACGCAAAAAGTCGAATAAATAGTTCTTGAAGTCGATGCTCAGAAACTGTATGGTGCTCATGAGTTTCTCACCAGCTCTTCTCATGATGCAATACCCATCGGAGCTGGTACTTGGATTGATTTTAATTCAAATCTCTAAGTTGAATTAAAGTCAATCTAAGCTCCGGTTTCAAATCATTTAATTGCAATAAGTATTATAATTTAATTAGCTAAGTTTTATTTTAATTTAATTTTTTTTGTATTTTGATGTTTGTTTTGACGTGTCCAAGCGCACCTTGGGGCCCATGGAAATAAATGATTTGATTTCATTTGATTTATTTATTCGACTTTTTGCGTTATTAAATGCTTTTACAAGGTATTTTTTAGTTGGTTTATTTATTTTTTGCGTCACGAAATTGTTTATAGCAGCACAGCGTTGGAATTGTACCGGCGGATGGCGTTAGGCTCACCAGTCACCCTCTATCATATTTATCTTCACGTGTGGTGTAGTGGTATAAGCGGTCGCCTTGCCGCTCTCCACTGCACTGGTGTTGTGTGTTCGATCCCCACATGGGATAAATTTTTGTGTGATTCGCAAAGATTTGATCTAAGACTGGGTGTGCTTGTGTGAGTGAATGTGTGTATTTGGCCTTGTCATTGGGACCATTGGATAGTGTAATTGCTTCTAGCGTTCTATCTAAGGTAAAAATCCAAATTTATTATTTATTATGACCTAAACATAACAGGTAAAATGAGGGTTTTAATCACCTCAGTTACACCCTTCCGGGTAACATAGTCGTGATGTTATGTGTGGTTGTAGCCCATAAAGGAATCCGGCTCAATAACTTTGACATAGGACTTTGATATAATAAAATATAATAAGGTTTTTGATCGATCGAATCGTACCGGAGTACGCGTTCGATACCTGTTCTAAGCAAATGTTGATATACTTTAAAATATATCCTAAACATATATTGACTTTGATACAGGCCAAAGAGCACGTTACCAATATGGAGAGGTAATGAAAGCAAGTAACAAATATTTTAACATTTATAATAATATATTATTTATTTTTACTTTTTATTTGTTTTGTAGAGGAACAGGGTGTGTGTGATGTTCCTCCACCACAAAGGGAGGATCCTCCGACCAAGCTCGGTGGTATTGCCTGGCGGACAGCTGTCCAACGGTAGCGTATTGGAAGTGGTATTTATAGTCACTTGCTGTGAACATTTCGTTATCGCGATTCAGCACTCGTCGATATATATGTTACGTGTGTGACATCGATCATTTATTGTGTGCGGATACCGCCACAGTTTTTTTTATGTATCTTTAAACCTAGCCTTCCTTAATTAATGGACTTTTCAACACACAATAATTAATTCAGTTTCTGAGATTGGCGCGGTCCAGAGAGCATGCATTTCACTAGAGAGCACACAAGCACAAGCAAAGCACAAGCTTTAAATTACATTATTCCCACTGCGCGTTCCAGATAAGATAACCGTCAAAGTTAAGATATTTATGGGTAGTGACAGCTTTTTGAAACACAGATTAAGACAAACCCCCATGTTCATGCACACAAAGACTTATCTTTATCTTAATTATCTTCTTCTCTTAAAACTTAATGTACAATATCGCACATAGGCGGACTTAATGCCATAGGCATTCTCTACCAGTCAACCATTGGGTGATGCTGAGAGTAGGGTAGTAAGTGCAAAAGTTGAAGTTTTAAGAGAAGAGCAGAATAATAAAATAATTATGAAGTACTTAACACATACCTATAGATATGATTACACAAATAACCAAATATACAATACATATATGAAAATATAAATGATACATAAACATCTACATATACAATATATACATAATTAAAATACTTATCTTAAGCGGTAATCGAACCCACGGCCTTAACCTTACCATACTTACAAACCTTTGCATTTATTTTAGTAACGATGTATGAAGAATTAGTGGTGGTCTCCAACTTGTTCAAGAAAGATCTCACCACCATACACATATTTGAGTGCACGGTTGGCGTAGCGGTTAAAGCGGTCGCCTCGCCGCTTTCAACTACGCTGGTGTTGTGGGTTCGATCCCCACATGGGACAAATCTTTGTGTGATTCTCAAAGATTTGTTCTGACTCTGGCTGTGCTGTGTGTGTGATGTAATTGCAATGTATGTTTGTGAACACCCCCGCGACACAGAAGCTATTCCTAGTGCGGGAGTCGTTTTTTATAAAAAAAAAATATATTATGTCCTTCGAGGGGGGACAGCGTACGTGACATGACTCAATTGACATAAAAAAATGTCAACATCCATATATTTGCAATCGAGATTAAGCGACAGCGAGGTCTTACTCTCAGAAACCGAGTCATTTGAGTAAATATGACCTTGAGATAAAGTTGGTGACGTGTTGAGATATAAGATAAGAGCAGCGATAGCCCTATGGGAGACCGTAGGACTGCGAATGGTCTCCGGTTCAAACCCACGGCACACACCTCTGTCAATAAATCGTTAAGATTCGTCTTTTCGAAAATATGTGTATTTGTCATATAAATTATCGCTCGCTCGGTGAAGGAAAACATCGTGAGGAAATCTCCATGCCTAAAAAACAGTGCTCGAGGGTGTGTGAAGTCTACCAATCCGCACTTGGCCAGCGTGGTGGAAATTACAAGATAAGTCATACTAAAATATTGAAAACAATCGAAAAAAAAATATGTAGGTAGGTATACTGTATTAAACTTACCCTCGTCGCAATATTGCCTATTGCTATTTGTCTTAAAACAGAATCAAAGTATAAGCTACATAACATAAACTACCCAATAACACTTATGGTAGACTCCCGGTAGACTACCTAGCCATTTGGTAGTCTACGGTAGTTTTACTTCTCTAATAACTACTCGTGGCTAAGTCGAACCGAGTGGACAGATCTTAAAGGAAAGCACTACTAACCGCGGACGGTCCCTGGATGGGTTCTTTACAAAACGAGTTTTCCACCGTGCCTCGGACAGCACAATGCCATTACAAGATCTATGGCAGTCAGACAGAAAGTCTGATAGTACAGTTGGCCAACGAGTTAGCTTTGCAGGGCAAAAACTTTAAAGTCCTCGTAAATACTTAAAACGCCAGTTAGGGAGAAATGATTTACATATCTGAATAGTGAGTATATTACACTTCTTAAATATGTAATTCACACATGTATATCTATTGCATTCAGTTTTCACTATGGCGTAGAAGATTTTGCCCTGCATACCTAATTGCTTGGCCCACTGTACAAAGAGTATCGTATCACCTCGTACTGGGTTGTGGAGCGTAAGACTTTCTGACCTCTGACTACGCATAACGACTGCTATAGATCTTCAAATGACAGCCGGAACCTCCGGCCGGCTTAACGTGCTCTTCAATGATTGGAGGAAAACTAGTTATAAAAATAAATAAGATAACTAACACTTCAATTTTCGGATTTTATCGCGATATTTCACTTAAATTTCACTTACTTTGATTTCCCGACGTTTCAAATGCTATTTCAGCATTCATGGTCGCGGGTAGACTGAGCTGGTAGGCGTCTTGACATCTGGAAGAAGTTGTTCCGCAGTACCCTCCATTTCTTCACTTTTTCTAATGTTGAGAGTTTCTATTTACGCAGGCTGAACTCACTGTGTCTTTAAGTCTAGCTGTGTTTTGTTTGAAGGGTGTCTTAGTTAACTCAATAACTGGGTCCCAAGCTGGTGGTAGGTTCCAACCATCCTCTCTATTGAAATTAGGATGTTTTTTAATTTCAATAGCCTCACGAAGCATCCTGGGTAAGAAACGATTCTCCTTTGCAAGTACGTGTAAAATTGAAGTGTTAGTCATGTATAACATTCGCGTAAACCTTAGAAAATATAAATGAGATAAATTTGGATTTTTTACATTAGATAGAACGCCAGAAGCAATTACACTATCCAATGGTCCCAATTACAAGGCCAAATACACACATTCATTTACACAATCACACTCAGTCTTAGAAAAAATCTTTGCAAATTACACAAAGATTTGTCCCATGTGGGGATCGAACCCACAACACCAGTGCAGTGGAGAGCGGCGAGGTGACCGTTTAAACTACTACACCACACGTGCAGACAGACGTTACGTTGAGATGGGTTGTCCAAACAGCCGACCACGGTTACATTGCCTATAAGATCGGTAAAAAACTGACATATTAATCTATTTATTTAATTAATTTGTCAATCTCTGTTTTATATCTAAATAGACGCCATCAGGTCAAGGTAAAAGCCTCTTAATCTATGTCCTTCCGTGTTTTATGCTAATTTTCTTTACTTCCTAATTATAAATAATCAAAACATTAATGTTAGGTCAATAAGAATAAAACAATAATGTGTTATGATCAGAGGTCGGAATTAGGTGGAGTTATCTATGTACTTTCCCGGGATTTCTAATGGACAATCCCGTGTGGCCAACAATATTACGAATAAATAATAATAAAACCTCAGAGATAGACAAATAAAACAAAGATAATTAACATACAATTTTATGTTGTGCGAACTACAAATTTGGCAACATCGCGCGTATTGGAATTTTGCATCTTCGGACATCCGATGTCATTGATGTAAGTTTGGCAACGTCGCGCGTGCAGTAGTTTAAATTGTGTAAAAGTACATAACATTTTATTTAAAAATCACATGATATTTTTCCGCTCTTTTAAATCTCGGGATTTAAGGTATATCCACTTTATTCTTTCGCTGTATGAAATCAGTGTAAGTACATGAATAACTCTACCTAATTCCGACCTCTGGTTATGATCTTTATAATGTGGCGGTCTCCGCACATAATAAATGATGGATTACATTGACAACGTCAAGTACACGTCACAAATGTCAAAGAGCGCTGAATCGCGATAACGAAGTGTTCACAGAGAGTGTATATATATACCACTGCCAAAACGCTACCGTTGGACAGTTGTCCGCCAGGCAATACCACCGAGCCTGGTCGGAGGATCCTCCCTTTATGGTAGAGGAACATCACATCCCCGTTCCTCTACAATGTAATCAAATTATAGTTTATGAGTTGTAAAGCCAATGAGAAAAAGCTCGGGAAGAAGAAGTACCAACGTCTCTTACTTTCAATCTGCCGCAGTAACATAACATCACGCCTATATTACCCAGAAGGGGAAGATAGAAATGAATAACACCTACGCCTGTTTTGGACCTCATGTGATTGAAGGTGACCGCCTTCCACCTGGCACAACGTCCAACTTTGTGTTGTTCTTCTTCTTCGTCGTGTCGATGGCTGAGTCAAATTTTATTTTGACTTGCCATCGATTAGCCATTCGCTTTGGTGAACTCGCGAATTGCCCAGGGTGCACCGGACGTAGGGAATCGTTGTGTGCGTCACTCGGGGAGGCTCCTTTCATGCACCCCAAATAGTTAGTTGTGTTGTTATGAAGTATTTTCTGACGGAAAAAACCCAAATCACACTATTGCCGATCCGGGATTCGAACCAGAGACCTTGCGGTGAGAGGCATATACGCTAACCACTTAATGATGCTCGCATTACACAAGCACATCAAAATTTGGCCCTGAAATTACTAACATACCTATAATAATGCTTTGTCCGGTGAGCTAATAAGACCCTTAATGATGCAAGCAAATTACATGATGTTGATATATTTAATGCAAACCTGGAGTCGATGAGACAGGTGCCAAGCCGTGATTTCTTTTTTCAATATCAAGGTGTTTAGTTTTATTTAAGCAATTGATTTGTATAATGCTCTGAAATGATTTGTTGTAGTACATTCGCAGTTCTTAATTTTATAATACATTGTTACTATTCGTGAGGACCTGTAATTGGCTGAATGTTGCATAATATTTTAATTAATATTAATTGTTACTGCTGTTGGTCTTCCAATAAATAAATAAATAAATAATCTTGATTGTTTGGTAAATCTCAGTATCCATTTGTCTGAATTAAATAATTAGTTTTTTGTAAGATAGCCCATTTCTTATATGGAGGTCTAGATCCATTTCCAATAGAATAGATTAACGTTTGTTATTTTCACATTGTTATTTGACCTTAAAAACAGACACTTAAATTTTATTTATTAGTATTTTTAAGTAGATTAAACATAATTATCATGAATAAAAAAATATGCGTTGATTCAATACATCTGTTTAATAATTTTATTGACCAAGTATATAGACCTCTACTTACGCATAAAATGTTTGTAAAAGCAGTTCAAAATAAGCTGGCTATTATAGAACAGATTGACTGATCGACCAATCAGATAGGCCTCTGATGGGTAGGGAAATAGGAGACGAAAGGGGTCAAGATATATTGGTGTTTTTTTTTGTAAGTAGTTGATCAAATGTATTGGGTATTGGGTAATTCCCTTTTCCGTGTTATGGTCAAATACAACAATATTGATGAATATTTGATAAAATGGGATATTTACCATAGTATATTTGTTGTTGTTATTTCGATATTTCAAAGATGTTACATTTTCTTTGATCACGATAAAATACATGGTAAATCCCGTTATATCTTATATTTTGTACGAAAATAACCATGTTTAGTTTCTAAACTTATATACTATTGATGAAGATAGTTTGTGGCGGTATCCGCACATAATTAATAACAGACAACGTCAAGAAGTGACACACACGTGACATAATTATGTCAAAGAGCGCTGAATCGCGATAACGAAGTGTTCACAGAGAGGTACATATATACCACTTCCAATACCAGGCAATACCACCGAGCCTGGTCGGAGAATCCTCCCTTTGTGGTGGAGGAACATGAACATCACATCCTCTACAAGTTTTCTGTAAACGATTTAAAAAAAATGTTTCCGGCTGGCTGTTTGCCGCAGGAGCTCGTGGGTAATTCAATGCCTCGTGTACCGATTGATTTGCTCACCACAGTCGGCCGTTGAATGGTGACCCATCTATAAATATACTTATAATAAATCTGTAGAAGTAAAATGTCTGTACATTGAAAATATCAAAAAAATAAATGGCAAGGGGTGTTACTAGATCGACACCGAACCCAAAAATGTAATTAGATTTTTTTTTGTCTGTCTGTCTGTTTGTTCAGGTATCACGCAAAAACTAAAGGTTCGATTACGATGAAACTTGGTATAATTATTCGTTAATATCCTGGGCTTTTACAAACAAGTACTTTTTATCCCGAAAAAGTATATACAATAAAAAACAAACCTAACTTTGCGGTTCGATCTCTAAACCTGATTAGTGTACCAACCGCAAATAATAAGTTTGTCGTAGGTCACGTCACCCGCAGTGGAGTTCACTATGGGGCGCTGCACACGGCGAAGTATGTTTTAACTGCGTCTTGCAATTCTTAACCGTGCTTTTTAGTGCTACCTCTTTATTCCTTTAAGTTTTAACTAAGTACAGTTTAAGCCTAGAAAAGGCAATGCCCCAAAACTGTGTCGCCAAAACATTTGTGTCACGTATATAAGATAGTAAATAGTTTCTAGTTTTGTGTATGACGGTTATCTAGTAATAAGAGACTTAACTTAAGCGGGATATATAAACAAAAAAAAAATAAAAAAAACTAATTAAAAAAAAAGAATACTAATTTTTTTCAAAGAAAAAGGAACCGCCTTCAAAAACTCAAAAGTAAAAAATAAAATATTCGCTTAACTTTGCTTACCTTTATATTAATTTGTTTAAAACAATAAACCCAAATAATTATGTAATACCAATTAATTATATTTTTTTGAAGTCGGCGCCAAATCACATAATTGCTGATAAGTTTACGAATGCATTCGATAGATGGCGTTGTACATCTTTTTTGAATCGCGATATGGTTTCGTTACGAGCTTAAATATAAATACCGTGCTCTTGCCTCCACTTTTAACGTAATATGCAGCGCCCTCTAGAGCATTACAAATATTCAGTAGCATATTATTGTCCTACAAAGCTAGTAATAAAGTTTCTTATTGGACGAGTTGGATGTGCTGACCAGACTAGACGATAGTCATTCATTACTCTTACGTGAAAGTTTACTGAACGCAGATTTGATTGGATGAGTTTTACCTCGTTATTTAATCATCTTTAGATCCTGTCAGGATCTAAATATCGGTCAGGAACTCAGGATCATCCTGAGTTTCCATTAATTTTTGCAATTAGGTAAAGAAGGTTTGATAAATTACCTTATTGTCAGCATATTTTTTAGTTTTAATTAGTATTTGTTTTGTGAGTTTTTCAATCACTAGTTAAATAAGGCTTTGATAAATTCCTTCCAGCATTTATAATTTTAATTGGTATTTGATTTTATTATTTCGGTAAATACGGTTTTAATTGTTATTTGATTTATGATTTTTTCAACAATTATTTCGGTAAATACGGTTTTAATTGGTATCAAAATGGAAAAAATCACAAAATCAAATATGATTTTGTGATTTTTTCAACAATTATTTCGGTAAATACGGTTTTAATTGGTATTTGATTTTGTAATTTGGCGCCGACTTCAAAAAAATATAATTAATTGGTATTACATAATTATTTGGGTTTATTGTTTTAAACAAATTAATATAAAGGTAAGCAAAGTTAAGCGAATATTTTATTTTTTACTTTTGAGTTTTTGAAGGCGGTTCCTTTTTCTTTGAAAAAAATTAGTATTCTTTTTTTTTAATTAGTTTTTTTTATTTTTTTTTATTAGTTTTTTTATTTTATAATTAGTATTCTTTTTTTTTAATTAGTTTTTTTTATTTTTTTTTATTAGTTTTTTTATTTTATTTTTTTATTTCAAGCTTTTTAGTGTCTTAGTTTTTTAGATTTAACGATGGGGTTAGAAAGAAATACTAAGGCATCATTACGCATGAAACACAATAGAAACAATCAAAATATAGCCCAAAGAATACGACGGCGCCTCCAATACTTAAGATCTTTTATCAAATCCTTATATATTATCAAAAAATTCTTTCTGAGATCTTCATGATCATAAGCTATCACTACGATAATAACAAATATGCTGAAACGTAAGCCCCGTCCAAACCTAAGCAGAGCTTTCGGTAGGTACTTTAAGGGAAGGTAAGTAGGCTGTCTCTGCTTACCCTTCAAAGCATACACAGGCATGATGTTATGTTATGTAGTGGTGAAAACAATACATAGATACACGATTGCACAAAACGTGGTTCATTAGCTATTCGTTTTTGAAGAGTTCCGTTGCCTGTCTCCAAAGATCTTCATCAGATTCTGATAAATTATATACTAAAACCTTCCTTAAAACACAAGGATTAAAATACCGAAAACTGCATTCAAATCGGATCAGTAGTTTCCGAGAAAATCGCGAACATAAAAAGGTGACATACATACATACATACGGATCGAATACAGAACCTCTTTTTTTTTTTTGAAGTCGGTTAAAAATGTTCTATTTAAACATGAAGGATGAACTAGAATCTAATTTTGTTTTAATAGAATTATCACGTTTTTTGCACTTGTTTACTAACTTTTTTCATGACATCCCAGCTTACTATGAAAATATCCTGCTTAAAATTAAACTTTCATATTATTCTACATACAATACAGCAGTTTTTATCTTGACAAAGGCACGGAATAGATAGCACAGCAGTGATATACAATCCCATAGTGGATTGGTCATACCCTTTTGAAATGTTGACTCCCTAATTGCACTTTGTCCGAAGATATTTTTTTTTAATTTTAAAGTTAGAATGTTCTACAACCAGTATAGCAACGTTACCCGCCCACGCAACGGAACCGATTGCAAGTTCATTACCATCTCTTATCGCAGGATATTGCATTTATGCCCTTTCTCTCTCTATCCTTTGTGCTTACTATATCCGCTGAACTTTGATTTTGTCATCAGGAAATGTGATAAGAGTTTTATATGATAGATAATTATTTATATAACAGTAGCTTTTGTGCTTCGGCAACCGTAAGGTAGGACGCCCCTCTGCCAGGTGGACTGACGACCTGAAGAAGGTCGCTGGAGGGGACTGGATGCGGAAGGCGCAGGATCGGGTGTGCAGGAAAGGAGTCTCCCCGAGTAACGTACACAATCAACACCTACGTCCAGCGCACCCTGGGCAGTCTGCAAATTTCTACCAGCATACTTGCGAATCCTTTCACCACGATGGCATGTCAACACCATGAGAATATGACTGCAGCCATCGATACGAAAGAAGGACCGGGTGTTATAGCGCAAATTGGGAGAGGCCTATGTCCAGCAGTGGACTACGAGCGGCTGAATGATGATAGCTTCTGTGCGTTGCTCCGCCCGTGTGGACGTGGATAAAAAGTAGCCTATATTATTTCTTGGGTCTTGAACTTTGATAAATATTTCTATTATTCATCAAAGGTCTTGAATTACCTCCGCACCAATTTTCATCATTGCCTGCGACGCCGAGCTCGCGAAGACAGATCTTTGTGTGCATGAATATGGGGGTTTGTCTTAGTCTGGGTGTTTCTATGTATAATAAGTAGATATGTATTTACAAAAGAAAAGTATAAATGTATTAGTATCAGATATTCTAGTACCCATAGTACAAGCTGTGCTTAGTTTGGGACGAGATGGCGTTGTGTGTAGGTTGTGAGATATTTAATATTTTATTTATTTATTATACAATTATCATTTTATTGCTCACAGTTTTAAACCAAACACAACAAAATGGAAAAACATGATAAAAGCATTATAAATTTAATACAGTATGAATTACAAATTAAATTTCTAAAATTATAAAAAATAAAATAAAATTATAATAATTAAAAATTCAATTATACTTATATATAAGTAACAAATATTATTACAACAATTTAATATCGGTCAAGTAGGTTTGAAGATTTCTAGGTACAAAGAAACAAACAAACTCTTTATAATTAGTAGAGATTACGCCTATATTAACCGGCAGGGTGTCGCAGAGGTGTATTGCTACCACACTTCACCTGTTATGTTAAGGTCCCATGTGATAAGTTTGCGTTTCGCCATCCACCGTGCACAATTCCAACTACATGCCGCTATCGAGAATTTTATACCTAAAAAAATCTCAAATAACACTTTTTGCCCGAACCGGGCATCGAACCCGAGACCTCGAGGTAAGAGGCGAATACGCTAACCACTAGACCATCGAGGCGATTTACAAATAGATATTAGAAATATCGTTATGAATTTTATTACTAAAGACATATTTTATATAATATTGGTACTAAAAATAGTTATAAACAGGTAGTAAACACATAGTTAAACCTATTCAGGTAAATAGGATAGATTTCTAATTGATTATTTTTATCGCATTTAGCTATGCTTAGCAAATTATACTAAGAATTACTATATACTTTTGTATCCCACTTAAGATAGGAACAAATGGATGAACGTGACGTCACGAAATGACGTATCATACAGTTGAGAAATTTAGGTTCCTGGTAAGAGGCGACCGTAGCTGGATGGCTAAAGCGGCTGCCCGGTGTGCAGTAAGGTCGCAGGGGATAGATTTCTCGAAGATTTTATGTATTATCTTCGCATAAAATTACCTTATTCAGCTACATCTGATTGATTAAATTTAAGGAAAAAGAGTTACGTAAACAACTATGTGAGATATTGCAGTAAATTGTGATGGAAACTAGAAATTTTATTTACTTTACAGGATGGCTCATTATTTAGTAGATAAGGTGCAATGGAGTTGACGTAGCCGTGTGGATAACAACCCCGTATTTAAAAAATAAAGATATTTATTTTCTACTTAAGTTGTACACTTATCTTGCCCTCTATGGCATCATCGTCTCCTCTATTGCTCTAGGTTTGCTGGAAGAGAACTCAAGCACTGAGTTAAGCTGGCCTTGTGTATACTCTTACTGTAATATGTTTATTTATTTGTATACTTTTATGTTCAAGAAAGTGTTAAATAAATTAAGATTTGAAAAAGAAAGGCGGCTCATTTATATCGGTTAGTATAATTATGGCAGTCTGTCATTATAAGTTATACAAAAATCTGTTCTCAGGCTTATGACATCGTTTCTACAGTGGCGGATTTACCAGGAAGCATAGGAAGCAATTGCTTGAACCCCGCTTTACAAATAAAAAATAAAAAGATTTTTTTTAAAATAAAATATAATGACATTGACATTTTCCATAATTCATTGCTTTCAAATGATTTGAAATTAGTTCGAAACTGTACCTATTTCTCGCGCTTCGATCGTTCGTGTTAGTATCTTCGTCTGAACAGCTGTTTTACTATTTAAAAACTGGAGGAAGGGGGAGTTATATTAGAACGAGGGCTCCGAAAATAAGTGGTTGCTTGGGCCCCATCTAAGGTAAATCCGGCACTGCGTTTCAACTTACATACTTATATTTGAACACACAACCTCTCGATCGGAATACCGATGCCTTACCCATTGCGCCACAACCGCCGTAAAGATCGGCAGTAACAGGTAGTCAGAGGCTAGAAAGTCTGAGAACTAGTCTAAGGGTCGACACACACCAAAAGCTCGTCGAAGCGCAGCGAATCGAAGCGCAGTTTCAGTGTCATATGAATTCCAACTCTATTCTCACAACCATAACACTCATTATCGCATGAGAAACTCGCTCGCTTTTGATGTGTGTCGACCCTTACAAAGTGTGTATGAAGTTCTGGGTTATTGAGGTCTGAACGCAGTCGCTCTGCGTAAATCACTGATATTCAGCTGGATCCGTGAGACTAGAAACCGTACCCAATGTTATTGGAAAAACACTTTAAAAACGATGACGTAGGTAATACTTGGACAAACCCACGGAAAGTTAAAACTATCTTTAAAGACTATAAATTTTATGTTATAAAAATTCCAATGAGAATCTAAATAACAATTTTCGAACCATATTTAACAAGAAATGTTTACGGAAACCTGATATGTCATTGGAATATTTATATACTTCTATTTTAGTAGGCCAAATATCATAAGGTCAATATTTCTAGATAATTATGGGTAAGTATACTAATGGTCTGTATCGCATTCGTGCAGCCCGCGACTTCGCCCATATCCGAATACGGGCGAAATCGCGGGCAAAAGCTAGTCTAACATACATGGTAGATAATTATTTTTATCTGAGTGATTTATTTTTTGGTATAATTTAATTTCATTGTTAATATCTTTAGGTATGTAATGATTTCAAGTACTATACAGCTTATGGCGCTGGCACAAAAATAGTTGATAAACTTCGAGTCTAGCAGCATACGAATCCATGGCTGAATTGGCAAAGCACTTAGCGCACACCCAGGCGGTGCAGGTTGGAGCTTCGACGAGCACTTCCGCATTTTGGTGCCCAAGCTGGAAGGCGTGGCTGCCGCTCTCGGTCGGCTTTTGCCGAACGTGGGCGGCGCCAGCGTCGCCAGCCGACGGCTTTACGCGGGGGTGGTACGGTCAATGGCACTGTACGGCGCACCCGTGTGGGCGGAGGCCTTGTCCGCCAGGAACAGGGCGCGGCTGTGGAGACCGCAGCGCATCCTGGCGGTCAGGGCCATTCGCGGATACCGCACGGTGTCGACCGACGCGGCGTGTGCGTTGGCCGGAACACCCCCGTGGGATTTGGATGCGGAAGTGCTCGCCGAAGTGTACAAGCGCGGCGCGGCTGCTCGGGCCGAGGGTTCTGTCCCCATGCCCGAGCAGCTGCGAGCTTGGCGCGAGGAGGCCCACCGGACGCTGATGGTCCGGTGGGGGAATCGGCTGGGGGCTCCACGGGCTGGTTTTCGGACCGTGGAGGCGCTCCGGCCGATTCTCGAGGAGTGGGCGGGGCGGCAGCATGGGACTCTCTCCTTCAGGCTAGTGCAGGTATTGACCGGGCATGGTTGCTTCGGGAAGTACCTGCACAGGCTGAAGAGGGAGGCGAGCCCCATGTGCCACCACTGCGACTGCGGTGAGGACTCAGCGCAGCACACTCTCGAGCAGTGTCCTGCTTGGGAGGTGCAGCGCCGGGAACTCACCGCGGTCATAGGGAACGACCTCTCGCTGCCGGCCGTGGTTGCGGCCATGGGCAGCGCGAGGTCGTGGGATGCGGTCGCATCCTTCTGTGAGGACGTCATCTTGCAGAAGGAGGCGGCGGAGCGGATCAGGGAGGACGCACCCCTGGCTGATCCGCTCCGCCGCCGGCGAGCTGGGCGGCGAAGGCGCGCGTACGCCGCGAGCCTAATGCCGCCCTAAGCGAGGCCGCGGGCGGTGGAGGGGGTTTTCCGCCGCTCGCTGATGCCTTCCGCGACGGAGTGACGCCCTGGGTGTGCCCGGGGCGTCGCTACGAGAGTAGGACTGAGTAGAGTCGGGTGCCCGGTCAGTGGTCGGACTGGGCACGGTCGCCGCGGCGAGCCCTGTGGATGTAAGATCGATCCAGGGCTCGCGGGGTTTTAGTGGGTATTCTGTGCCGTTTAACATCGTAGGCACGGGAGTCCCACATAGCCACTCTGCCCGTCCCCCCACGGGTAAGGTGGTATGCGTAAATGCATTTCCCCGCGAAAAAAAAAAAAAAAAAAAAAAAAAAAAAGGCGGTGCAGGTTTGAATCCTGCAGGATTCTTAAGTTTTAACTTTAATCTATATCTATATATATAAAAGGCTTTGTATATATATAAAAGGCTTTGTCCTGACTGACTTAGTATCAACACACAGCCTAAACCATAGGTCGTAGCGTAATTAATATTAAATATAATCTACAATAAAGTCCGACTGCTAGACTCGAAGTTTATCAACTATTTTTGTGCCAGCGCCATAAGCTGTATAGTACTTGAAATCATTACATACCTAAAGATATTAACAATGAAATTAAATTATACCAAAAAATAAATCACTCAGATAAAAATAATTATCTACCATGTATGTTAGACTAGCTTTTGCCCGCGATTTCGCCCGTATTCGGATATGGGCGAAGTCGCGGGCTGCACGAATGCGATACAGACCATTAGTATACTTACCCATAATTATCTAGAAATATTGACCTTATGATATTTGGCCTACTAAAATAGAAGTATATAAATATTCCAATGACATATCAGGTTTCCGTAAACATTTCTTGTTAAATATGGTTCGAAAATTGTTATTTAGATTCTCATTGGAATTTTTATAACATAAAATTTATAGTCTTCAACGAAAAAAAAAAGTTTTCCGAAATATTTATCATTAAGATCATAGTACGGTTGGCGTAGTGGTTAATGCGGTCGCCTCGCAGCTTTCAACTACGCTGGTGTTGTGAGTTCGGGACATTTTTGTGTGATCCGCAAAGATTTGTTCTGACTCTGGGTGTGCTTTGTGTGTGTGAAATGTATGTTTGTGAACACCCAACGACACAGGAGTTATTACTATTGCGGACGTTGTTTTATAAAAAGACAAAAAGAAAAAAAATTGGTAAATTTATTTTTAACTGCCTTGATAGTCTAGTGGTTAGTCTATGCGTCTCTCACCACGAGGTTTCGGGTTCGATTCCCGGGTCGGGCAAAGTGTTTTTTGTAAACTCTCCGCCAAGAAATTCACAATAGCAGCACGGAGTTGGAATTGTGCCCGGTGGATGGCGATAGGCTCACCCCCTATCCCATGGGACCTAAACATAACAGGTAAAACGTGTGTGTTGTACACCTCTGCTATACCCTTCCGGGTAATAAAGGCGTGATGTTATGTAATTTTTCGTGTAAAATATGTATCAATATATATCGCAACCACCCTGTATACTATGTAGACATACAGTTGATATCATATAAAAGATGACCAAGGAAGTTTTGTTCGACGTAGTATATGTATTGCAATAGTTGCCAAGATTAACCTACATATTATGTAAGTTGTCTCACTGATTAATATTATTGTTTGTATTGCAATACAAGTGTTTATTTATTTAAAGTTATACCATTAATAAGATCTAGTATTATATCTTTTAAGAGCCATTTACATACGATGCTAGTTTGATCGCAAGAAACAACCAACAGCCTTCACGTTTTGCGAACAAATTGAATGATTGTAATATTTTAAAGCAAATTTTAGCTTTGCTATGCCTTTTTGTATTTTATATAATATTAAAGTAGAATAAATTAAGTAAATATTAAGCACTTGGGGCGTATACCCAGGGGGTGCAGGTTCGATTCCTGCTGTATTCTTAATTTTTCAACTTTAATATTATATAAAATTAAATGATCTCGATGTTCGCTTGCTTGAAGTGTAAGATCTTGCAGCCCGTGCTAACTTGGTTAATTTATATTATTTTTAACCGACTTCCCAAAAAGGAGGAGGTTCTCAATTCGGCCGGTATGTTTTTTTTCTATGTATGTACATCGATTACGTCGCGGTTAACCGCCCGACCGATTCGCGTGATTCTTTTTTTGTTCGACGCGTAATAGCTGCCAGGTGGTCCCATAAAAATTTATTTCAGTTTGATCTAGTAGTTTTTATTTTATAAGCATTATTAGTAATTGAAATCGGTTTTTTTATTGGCAAATTATAATATGACAAAGAATGTTCATTGCTTCGCAATTTCTTTTATTTTTTTATTTCTCTAACCCATGATGTCCCACTGCTGCATATATTATTATTTATCTTTATTTATTCTTTAGCTTATTTCATATTTTTTAAATATTATATTTAAAATTTACAAAAGAACATTTACAAGATATAAAAAACAGTGTCACACCGACATCGGGTGCAGGGACCAAGCTGGCGGTGGTTAGGGATCTAGAGAGAGGAACTTCCTCACGATGCGTGCCGTGTCCAAAAGGACCGCCTTCTGCAAATGGCTCTTGGTCCAGCCGCCTAACGCGAGCCTCTTTAGGTGTTGGTCGAGGCTTTTCGCTATCAGTCCATTGACTGATATGACTATCGGTACAATGATGGCTGAATCCACTATAATAATATTATTATAATTATTATTTTCTTTTATATAAAGACTTGGTGTTGAATACTTACACTTACCTGAAATATTGTCAAAAACAAACAAAATTATTTGATTTATTATTTGAAAAGATGGTGCACATGAGTTTCTCACCAGCTCTTCTCATAATGCAATACCCATCGGAGCTGGTACTAAGATTAATTTTAATTTGAACCTAAACAATTCGTTAAAAATTGATAAAAGCTATATTTCAAATCATATTATTTTTATTAAAACTTTAATTTATTTAATTCTTTAGATTATTTTTATTTGCTCTGTAATTATATTGTTTGATGACGTGTTCAAGCGCCTCTTTGCGTTTATAAAAAGAATGATTTGACTTTGACTTTGATCGGAAAACTTTGAATTTTGTACCAGATACTGTGTGTCAATTAATGTCACATACACCCTGTATAATTAACTTAAGCTCAGTCAATTCTATATGATTAAAACAATACAACAATCAATATTTTACACACATTTATATATTGTTTATTAATTAATTTAAATTGTATGTAAACGTTTGTAAAACATAGCGTTCCTATTAAATATTAATAAATCAAACTAGAATCGATAAATTATTTCACAAGTATTGTAATTATTGAGTGAAGTTACCTACTTTTGATACACGCTACTCCAATATTAATTTATAGTACCGATATTGTTCATATTGTGTGTGAAATAGATGAGAAATTTATATGCTATCCCAGGAATCATATAAAACCTTAATTAGACTTGTGGTCCCAGACAAGCCCTGGAGGAATCTAAACTACGAGATCACAAAATTTCAAGCTGAAACGGTGACAAAAAATGAAGTCATCAGGTTCCTAAACTGTCGCCTTCGCTAAAGGGGACGAGGGTGACAGAACATGAGAGAGAGAGAGAAAAATAAGAGAGTATAGACTCCTCGGCAAACTGCACGCTTTTATCGCTCGCTAACGGTCAAGTAAAAACATCGTTAGGAAACCTGCATGTCTGAGAGTGCCTAAAAAGTGCTTTAAGGTGTGTGAAGTCTACCAAACCGCACTTAACCAGCGTAGTGGACTATAGCCTAACCCTTCTCATCATGAGAAGAGACCCGAGCTCAGCATTGGGCCATGTATTAGATACTACTATTATAACTAAAACTGAGCGTATAGCTCGTTTAATCACATTAACAAAGTTTAAGACATGTCAAACTTAAATTTCGTCACAAATACAGTCTTTCCAGGACGTTGTATTAATTTATAGTTGAAAGGGCCAATATTAACAAAAGATAAACATATATATTTCTTTACATCACCCTGCCAATAATCGGGTGATTTACCCTATCAATATTTTAATATCATAATAACCGCTTTATCTTAATCGATGATCTAGTTTATAACCAATGATCAGTTATTGTTTTACGGAAGTATAAATAACTTTTGTTGCAACTATGTTATATATACTATCTACTATTTACTTAGTATCTACTTACTAGCTGTTTTATTTTATTTATGTATTAGCATGTGGTAATAACAGGATGTCAATATTATATTTAGTGCAGGACAAATTTCCACATTTCGGCATCTAGCAATGGCATGCAAAAATTAAATATTAAATTATTAACTTAATACAAATAATATTAAGAAACAGTTTAAAATTATGGAACCGGCAGGATTTGAACTTGCGACCTTATGCACACCAGGCAGTTGCTTTAACCAACCAGTTACGGTCGCCTCTTGCCAGGACTAAATTACTCAACTGTATGTTACGTCATTTCGTGACGTCACGTTCATCCATTTGTGCCTATCTTAAGAAAGATACAAAATTTGTAAATATAAAAGATGTATCGTACGAAATGACGTAACATACAGTTGAGAAATTTAGGTTTCAATTTAGGTACATTAAAAAAGGACCTTGCCAAAATTTATTGCAGATTGGAATTTCCACTATACTGTCAAGTTTGGTACAAAATGACACATGCGTCATTCTAAAAAGTTGCCGAAAGTTGTATCTTTAAGGTTATCAAACGAAATATTCCAAGAACTTATTATTGTGCACACATGTTTAATGTTAGCGGTCGCTTCGCCGCTCTCCACTGCACTGGTGTTGTGTTCGATCCCCACATGGGACAAATCTTTGAGTGATTCGCAAAGATTTGTTCTGAGACTGGGTGTGCTTGTGTGAGTGAATGTGTGTATTTGGCCTTGTCATTAGGACCATTGGATAGTGTAATTGCTTCTGGCGTTCTAATGTAAAAATTAAAAAAAAAAACTATACTGACTTTAAACAGAAAGTATTCACGGCTAACTTCTTTCAAGCGGCGAATTCTGACGAAATTCGATACGTAGATAAGTAACATATTATCCATCTTTTCATGTTGTAAATTTCTACATAACATTATGTCGTAGCTGACATGTATAACACCAACATTTCACCTGTTATGTTTAGGTCCCATGGGATAAGGGGTGAGCCCAGCCAACGGGCACAATTCCAACTCCGTGCTGCTATGTGTTCACAAAAAGCACTTTGCCCGACCCGGGAATTCAATTCCCGGGTCGGGCAAAGTGCTTTTGTCGAGAACTCGCGGTGAGAGACGCATACGCTAACCACTGGACTATCGAGGCAGTAACTATTACACAAATATAGAAAAGATTTATCTTAAGTCATAAAAGCATTCCGGTGGAATCAGATTGATTGATTCCACCGAAAAAAATTAGTGCATGAAAGGAGCCTCCCCGAGTGACGTACACAACCATTCCCTACGTCCAGCGCACCCTGGGCAATTCGCGAGTTCTTAAAAGCGAATTGGCTAATCCTTTCACCACGATGGCAAGTCAAAACCTTGACCACCTTACTGACTGTCCAAAATGCCCTACCACCTGCACAAGAGAAGCGCTCATGAACGCCGACGAGAGCGCCATAACAGTGGCCAATTATTGGACCAATAAAATTTGACTCAGCCATCGACACGACGAAGAAGAAGAAGAGAGACCTTCGTTCCAAACTCGGCTTTCTATCGAATTTGGTAAAAAAAGCGGAACTTAAACAAAAGATTGTTGTGTATAGCAATTATTGGCATCAACCCAACACAGACAGACCGACAAAATGAACACAGAACAAACAATGGTTGGTACTTACTCCTTGTTAGTTAGACTTGGTTGACTATGGACTTGGATACTTAAACCATTTCTTAACCACACATTATCTTACATTTAAAGAACATAAAAACAGTTGTCAGAAAATATAAAATGTACACAGAAAATGTGCGGCAAGGGATCTAGCTCAGTATTTGCTGCGCGCAATGCACAGCACTGATTTTCAGCTAGTCCCTGCCAGAAAGAACAACACAGTAGATCAACGCTCACAAGAAAATATAAACTAAGAAATATTAGAACCAAACATACAAGAAAAATAAACTAAAAATTAAAGAATAAGAATATTGGTATATATTGTACCTACCCTTACTTTTCTCTGCACCACCCTAGGTTGACTGTAAGAGAATGCCACTAGGCATAAAGTCCGCCTCTGTAATTATATATGTGCAAAAGTTTAAATAAATAAATAAATTATATCTATCTCCGGCGTTTTATTCCTATTTCCAAAACTGTTGCTTCCCCTCCCCCTTGCCCTCCAAGATTAGTGCGGCGGCGGCCCGCCTTGAATCCAAATTACATGTATTTTTACTGATGCAATATGAAAAGACAGTAAAAATATGAATAACCTGTAGTTACCAGCCAATGACAAAAGTGCATATCAAAAATGTACTCAACTCTAAACTTCACAAAGTGGCAAGTGGCAACAGTCGTCCCTGACCTTCGGTTTGTCATCAACGACATGAGATTCTGCCATTTTTCTCTTAACATACAACAATGAGTTATTCCCCGTACACAGTAAAACATAACAACATATTGAAAAGATTGATTGCTCTATTTATGTCCTATGAAAGTTGGAGCTCCTGGCTAAGTCTTAGCCGCGCGGACCAATTGATCTACAGGTTAAGCTACCCAAACTCAGAAGAAATCTTTGCGGATCACACAAAGATTGGTCCTGTATTGGGATCGAACCCACCAGCTTAGTTTAAAGCGGTGTGGGGATATTAGAACGTTATTCTGTTTGTAAATGTTTTTTGTACAGAGTGTTTAAATATGTTTTCTGTTAGTGTAGCTTAATTAATAAATAATAAATGAACCACAAGCAGCGATAGCCGAGTGGGAGACCGTAGGACTGCGAAGTCAAAGGTCTCGGGTGCGAACCCACGGCACACACCTCTGTCAATATATCGTTAAGATTCGTCTTTTCGAAGGTATGTGTGTATTTATCATTTAAAATATCGCTTGCTAACGGTGAAGGAAAACATCGTGAGAAAACCTACATGCCGGCGAGTGCCCGAGAAGTGCTCCAGGGTGTGTGAAGTCTACCAATCCGCACTTAGCCAGCGTGGTGGACTATGGCCTAACCCTTCTCATCATGAGAAGAGGCCCGAGCCCAGCAGTGGGACATGTACTAGATACAGGGCTGCTAATATAACAATAACCACTACGCCAACCGGGCACTCAAGTTGAAAGTGACTACAATCCTAACAAACAATACATGAGAAAATAACTCTGTCTATCTATCTGTTATGCTTTTACGCCTAAACTACTGACCGGATCTCGATGAAAAATTGGTACGTAGATAGTTAAAGACTTGAGGAAGGTTACATTAGACATAGAAAAGCATTTAATTGGGAAATTACATTGTTTTTATCACTTTACTTGCTTCCGCTGTCGTGGTCTGACCTCGGCAAATTATATGCTTGAAGCTTCCTCATTAATCACTATCTAATGGTGAAAACCACATAACAATCTGTTCAGTAGTTTTAAAAATTATTGCGAACAAACAGACTCACGGGGGACTGGGTTTTATTAACCAACTTCAAAAAAGGAGGAAGTTCTCAATTCGTCCGTATTTTTTTTTTATGTTTTTTATTTTCGACTGGACGAAGCGATTTTAATGTCTCATTTTTAGGGTTGCGTAGCCGAATGGCAAAAAACGGAACCCTTATGGATTCGTCATGTCTGTCCGTCTGTCCGTCCGTACGTCACAGCCACTTTTTTATTTGAATGCTGTTGCTTTCCATGTGGCTCAAATTCAATTTGGTCCAGTTCTGACAATGGCACCCATGAGAAAACCATATAAGTCTAAAATTATTGCAATTGACGTCCGTTTTCTTTTTGGAAAATTATTATTTTAAGTAAACATTATAACTGCCTGCCGATGTTCTGTTCTTCCTGATAAGTAGACAATAGACAATAGACAATATATTTATTTTTCTCACCAAAACAAAAATTAAATACATAAAGTCATGTGTTTGAGATGTTGCCGTTAATTCTCTATACGGTGTTAAAATCTTGCCCGCTGGATGGCGATAGGCTCCCCCCCTATCACCTATCCCATTATACAGCTGCCACAAGCGACTGATATGTCATTATCTTATTATTTCACATAATATATTATTATGTAGTAAATAGATGAACAAAAAGTCCCGTCGCACCTATAATCTGACACAAATTGTAGTGATTGTATTCCGTTCCGGTTTTGTAATACAAGCTATGAAATTACTGTCATACTCGACATCGTAGAATTGGATGTATCATGCTGTTCTTTTGAAGTCGTTTACGGTAATCATTACCATGAGGTGGTTTGCAAGCTAGTTGAAGCATAATATAGCCTATATTACCCAGAAGGGTGTGGCAGAGGTGTACAACACTCACATGTGATAGAGGGTGAGCCTATAGCCATTCACCGGGCACAATTTCTTATTTTTATGTTATCTAAATTATATTTTCTATAATTATAAGTTATTTTAATCAATTAGATAGTACTTTTTTTTATATAATATTAAAGTTGAAAAATTAAGAATCCAGCAGGACTCGAACCTGCACCCCCTGGGTATACGCCCCAAGTGCTTTGCCAATTCAGCCATGGATTCGTATGCTGCTAGACTCGAAATTTCTCAACTCTTTTGTGCCAGCGTCATAGGTATATATATATACCTTAGCTAGACGAACCTTACTTGGTTTTAGCGCCACCTATGCGATGAGTGATAAGTCACTTAGTCACAAGCTAAAATTTGCTTTAAAATATTACAAGTACTTTGTTTTATTATTATTCAAATTATGAAATACGGGTGTTACTCACGCAATGTTGGTTTATTCTGCTTAGACGTATAGGCGAAACCGCGGTCGACTAAATAGACCAACATTACGTGAGTAACACCCGTATTTCAAAATTTGAATAATGTTACAAACTCACGTCAGTTTTAATAAAAATACTTTGTTTTAGTTATGTAATTATTTATTCGTGCACCTACTACCGCTACTTTTCTTTTTCTTTCTTTATTCCTTTGTTGGGTATATTTATTATAATTTATTAATAAACGCCGCCGTGCGGCTATCGAAAATTTGCTGACGGAAAAAAACCAAATTACATTTGTCCGACACAAGACCTCACGTTGAGCGATACATAAATTATAGCGCTATTAAAATGCGAATACATTCAAAAAAATTACAAATGACTATACATACAGTATACTTTAAAGTATTAAATTCAAATTCAAATTCAAATCATTTATTTTCATAGGCCCCAGGAGGCGCTTGAACACGTCAAAACATTACAAAAAAAATTATATAAAAATAAATCATAAATAACACTAAATTATACTAATTACAATTATTTGAATAACCGGGGCTTAGATTAATTTTAATCAAACTGTTTAGAATCAAATTAAAATCAATCCAAGTAACAGCTCCGATGGGTATTGCATTATGAGAAGAGCTGGTGAGAAACTCCTGTGCACCATCTTTTAAAATGAAAAATGTAACAATAAGTATACATATAAAAGTCACATAAGAAGAGCAATTCATTTCCAAATACTATTATCATTTATGTAGTCTTAGTATGTCATGTAGGTTAATTAGAATTAGGTATAATCAGTTATTTTTTCATATTCTTTTCTGTGTTTGTACACTTTTTCTTACTTAAGGATATTCTTTCTATCTGTTTCAAAGGTTTGCTGGGAGAAATTCAATTTGAAATAAGCTTGTGTTAGTACATGGTAAATTTATTATATTATAAGTTCTATTGTAATTTTATTGTGTACAATAAATGTGAGTGCACGGTTGGCGTGGTGGTAAAAGCGGTCGCCTCGCCGCTTTCAACTGCGCTGGAGGTGTTGAGGGTTCAATAGGCATGATGACTAATTTTTATTTTTGTATGTAATTGAAACACCTCTTGATATAAGAAACATCATTACAAGAATTACTTTGACCTAACATAAACTTCCTGAGATAATACCATTTCAAATTCACATTAATAATAGACTCGCCCAAACGCTCCAAACAAAAGGCTACTCAAGCGTGACGTCACGCTTGAGTATTTTGTATGTGAAGTTATGAATTTTGTTTGATAGCTATACGAAATATTGCGTTTATAAAAATGGTTTTATTACAAATATTGCTATAAATTGTGTGGGTAATTTAATGATAAAAAAAAATCTAATAATTTCGTATTTTAAAAATGAACTCGTCCATGAAACTTTGAATGATCATAAAATGAGTTAGATTTATAGTATGTAACAAAAAATTATTTCAATTGGTTTATGTTTACCTATAGTTTGATAAGGTATCCTATATTTTACTATCTATAGATCAGTCACCATGCCTATTCCCACATGGGACAAATCTTGGTGTGATTCACAAAGTTTTGTTCTGACTCTGGGTGTGCTTTGTGTGTGAAATGAATATTTGTGAACACCCCCGCGACACAGGAGTTAATCCTAGTACGGGCGACTTTCTTTTTTTAAAAATGTGGCAGTTCACTCCGTACTCTCCAATACAATCACTGCCATTTCAAACACCTCTGCCTATACCACAATGGTCGTGATACTATTTTCTCTTCCAATATAACATAGCAAGCCTCTAATGACCACTTTCACTGCCAACGAAGGCTTTTAAACTTGTAACAGTGATAATGACCTTGAAATATCGCTTTTAATGCTAACTCACGACCGCGGCGTCGTTCGCGTCGATGGAAAACCATTTTGTACTATACCTACGTAGAAAGTACCTCATCCGGAGACCGAGTACCTAAAAGAAAGATAGTGTTTTTGGGTGAGGCCTGTATAGCGGGACTACGAATATAATTATCTACTTTACCGCCCGCTGCGCTCTGCAGAGGGACGAAAAGTAGAAAAAGCCCGACAAGGCCTTATTTCACTGAAGTATTAAACCGAAAGTTAAACTGATTTTGAAATTCATTCTCTCTTTTTTCCTGTTACTTTTTGAAAGGGACAGATTTTTAGCGCACGGTTGGCGTAGTGGTTAAAGCGGTGTTGAGGGTTCAATTCCCACGTCAAATCTTGGTGTGATTCACAAAGTTTTGTTCTGACTCTGGGTGTGCTTTGCTAGTGAAATGTATGTTTGTGAACACCCCCGCGACACAGGAGTTATTCCTTGTGCGGGCGTCGTTTTTTAAATAAAGAAAAAACAAAAAGAAAGTCGAAAGCCGCTTAGCATTAACTGTGGATTAAGAAGTTTTATAAAATTGCCAGAAATTGTTAACCTATCCGGGGAATACAAACCCGAGACATCTAACCATACTTTCCAACTTGTTGAGTAAAATAGCGAAACAAACAAACAAATTCTTCACCTGAATAATATTAGTAGACATTGCGGTACGAGAAAACCGTTACTTTTTATGTATAGCGATCACGCTTGACCATTATCATAAGAGTTATTAGAGCATGAATATGCAAAATCTCAACTTATATATCCATACTAAGAAATAGTTGAAAAATTTCGGGACCGGCAGGATTTTAACCTGCGACGTTCTGCACACCGAGCAGCCGCTTTAACCAACCAGCTACGGTCGGCTCTTGGCAGGACCCTAAATTTCGAAAGTACGGTAAATAAAGGAAGGCCGAAGAAAACAACGATTGTGATATAATTTTATCAAGTTGTTTGCACGATTACGCAAAGGTATCCTTTGCATAAAATACTGTTTAAAAATAATATTATTCTGACTGTCTGTTTGTATCGGATAATATTTTAAACGACTGAACCGATATTAATAAAATTTTAAAACAGGTAGGTAACTACAAGGCACGTAACATCGATGTACCTACCACGCAGACGAAACTTCGGTAGAAAGTTAGTTTGTTTGTTCGATAACGCTAAGCTCGAGAACTACTAGTCGAATATTGATATTTTTTTTGTGTTTGATAGTCTAACACTCAATAAAAGTCTTTTGATATTTAATATTACGCTAAACTCCACGGGAGCGGAGCAATAAGGTTCAACGCGGACAAAGTCGCGGGCAAAAGCTATTAATAAATAAAATATTAACAAATTACATTTTCATGCTAATTTATAATATTGACTGCAACAGTTATGAATGTACCCCATTTAGACACATTGGTAGACAAGAATTACTAATTTTTGAAAACTTGTTAGTACAAAACTAGATTTATTTACGATAATTCGATTTTAAAAGTGCAATGAACTGAGGACCGTTTTTTTAGGATTCCGTAGTAGTACTACGGCCATCTCCGTCTGTCTGTCTGTCCACCCGTTTTGTATCTTTATGTATGTTAACGATGGCGATAAAGCGGTAGAATGGAATCATAAAAAAACAGGCTCCTTCCCCACAAGTAGTATTAGGGATATTTTCGTTCTTTAACCGCGAAAAAAAAAAAGGAGTGTCTTCTCAATTATATTGTCTATCTGTGAAAATAATGAGTTTATTACTTATTCAATTCAAAAATATAGGTACAAGACCTCTTTTTAACACGCTTATATTAGCTTCACCTGTATGTTTGTTTGTTTGTTTGTTTGTTTGTTTGTATGTAACCGACTCCTTTGGACTCGATTTTGACCCACTTTAAACGGACAGATTTAATTCAAACTTTCTACACTTGTAAAGAATCAGCGACAATATAATAATTTCATAAATTTATCTCATTATCCTGATTAGGATCGCCAGGATTAAAAAAAAACTAAACTAAAAAGTGAAAAATAACTATATTTATTTGTGTTATAACGGCATACTACGGAGCTCCAACTGCGCGTGGCCTGACACGCTTTGGCAGCTTTTTTTGCATTAGCTATAATTTTAGGATAATTATTTCGATTAAAAGTGCAGTGAACTTTGAACTTCTTTTTTCATTAGCTAGTGTATAACTGTTTGTGTCTATTTATCTTGCAGGCAATAGTGAAAATTAATATTTTTACTTGTATTTTATGCACTGCCGTATTTGCTAGATGATTGAGTCACAGTATAGACAGTAGGTTGACTTCATAGAAATGTATACGTGCGCTTCGGGTGCCCTGTACGTCGCACGTACGCACTCACACATGTAATCTCGCGTGAATCTTAGGGTTGGGCTGCACGTATTTAAGAGATTTAAGAACACTGCTCGGTCGCATTATATTTTGTTTGCATTCATTGTTAAGTGACAACCTTACGCATCACCGAGAAGTGATTAACTCGTCGGGCAACCTTTGTTAACCTACTATTCTTCACTATGGTGTAGTGTAGACTACTTAGGAACAATAATTGTAAAAAAAAATACTACCTACCGATCGACCAAATCGATCGACGTCGGTTGATGGCATTAAATTAAGGGGAAAAAGGGCACCACTGCGTTGTTAGACGATCGATCGACATTAATCGATTAAGGTAAAATAGCACCCTGAACCTTCCTCCTGAGTCACTATCTATTTGTGAAAACCGCAACAATATTATTTTAATATTAAGTGATAATAAAATAATTCAATAGTGAAGAAAAAACATCGTGTCGAAGCCAGAGTAAAGACCGAGTAGTTTATCTTTCAAACAAACGGTTGGAACGCGTCACGTGCCTACGCCTTGAAAGAAGAACGTCTTAAGGGGACCAATAAAAGACGGGGATGCGCCGCTGTGACAAAGGAAATCCAAAAAAAAAATATAGAAGTTTAAAACAGCTACGTTTGTACCTGCTTGCTTGCTTGTAGCTACACATCAACCTATACATTTCCAGTACAAGTTAGTCTCGCGTTGTATAGGCTTCCCGTACAATATGACACCAGCTTATACTGGCAATGTATAGGTTAATCGGTAGTCGTGTGATTAAAATACAGTAAGTGGGCAGCCCTATCGCGTAACGCGTGATTGTCTTTTGTTATTACAAGGAATAGGATTGAGTCAGAGTACTGTGTTATATGTGTACCGTGACAAATTCAGAGATACTGAGTTCAAAAGTCTTTTTCAAACATTATCTTAAATTTCTCTACTGAATTACTTCATGATGTCATTAACACCCTGTATACAATGGATCTACAAAAAGCACCGTCTTAAATAATAATATGTGAATTTGGGATTCCCCTTTATTAATCTAAAATTTTTATCAAGATAATAAAAAGTGTTGTGTGTATTTTTCTTAAGCAATGATACAATGAAGTGTTGCACCAAACATGTTGAACCGAGTACAAAGCTGAACCCGGTTTACAATCTTCCTCTCTCATTATTTTTTTTATAACCCCCAAGGGGCGCTTGAACACATCAGCAAACAATATAATTACAGAGCAAATAAAAATAATCTAAGGAATTCAATATATAAAATTTTACAGTAATTTGATTTGAATTACCGAAGCTTACATCAATTTTAATCGAACTGTTTAGGTTCAAATTAAAATCAATCCAAGTAACAGCTACGATGGGTATTGGCATAATTGAGAAGAGCTGGTGAGAAACTCATGTGCACCATCTTTTCAAAAAATAAATCATACAATTTTATCTGTTTTTGACAATATTTCAGGTAAGTATAAGTTATTTCAACACCAAATATTTATATAAAGAAAAATAATTATCATTTTCACTGACACAATAATGAGGCATATAAAACAAAACAAAGAAATATATCTAAAGAAACTAAAATAATATGCAATAAATAAAAAGATCACTCAAACTTAATTTTATATTACTATTAACATCTAGCAATACTCTGTAATTAATCAATCTCTAATTAATAGCAAAATATAGGGCTGGCGCCGCGGCTGATTCTGCTGATTGCCTCAAGAGGCGCAAATATAGCACGCTTGATAGCTGTTACATATATTTGCGCCTTTTGCGGTCGAAACATTAGGGCCTTGGGCCGTACCACTTAAGAGCCCTATTACAAAAAAATGCGTATGTGCAAGGTTTTCGCCGTCGTAATTGTATACTTTTTGCTGTTTATTACTTAAAAAAATTACATTATAAAGATAGCCCATTTCTTCGTCTTAAACATTAATACAACAGATATTATTTTTTTAATTTAATTATGCAGTAATCATCATTCTGCTGATGTATGATTCAGTAAAAGAGGGGAACAGACCTTGTTTGAGAGCTCTAATTTGTAAAAACTGGCTAACACTGCCCATCAAAATATTATTTTTTGTATTGAATGTATCCTCTACTAACATCATTATAAAATATATTTTTAATATTGACCTTTTATGAGTATAAAAAAAGGTCTGGAATTGATACAAGTTTTAATCAAAATTACCTCAAAACAAGTCAGAATATCTCTGGTATTTCGTATTATTTCAATATAAAGTTTTTACTAAAATAATATTTCACTTTTGCTTTATCCTATAAATTTTTTGTTTTATTTAAAATTGCTATAGTTATTTTGTAATAAATCAAATAAAAGTAGTACTTATTTGACTGCGCCGGGGCGATGCAATCAGATGCGCACGAGCGCTTGTCGAGGTCGGACCTATGTCAGTTTATTTCGTGCGCTAGTGTGCGTAACTAGGCAAGTAAACGCTACGTCAGTGTGTGTGCGTGTGAGCATCTCATAGTAGGATCGCGATTTCTTGATCATTGTGAGTATAATATTATTTTGGTATTGTGTGTTGTAGTAGCACAATTATTTTACTTCTTTTGTATTATACAGATAATTGCGTTTTATTGTAGTTGTGCTACAGTCAATATGGGTAAATGTAAATACCAATGCTTAAGGAAACGTAAAAGGCATAACATCGAAAACCTGAGCAAAGCTAGAGAAGCAAGGTATGTATTTAATTTCTTTTTCGTCGTTATTTAATTGGTCGTGTTTGTTATGAATTGTTAGAAGGTTCTAATGAAAAAAAAAATAGAAAGGACATCCGCTCCCCTCAATACCTACTTTTTCGGCGTGTTCGAGAAAGTTCTTATGAAAGAAAAATAAGAAATTTGCTCATATTTCCCATTTCTATTAAAACATACTTATACGGGGTGGATGCGACATAGCGACATTTATTGAAACCACAGCTTCTATACATGGTAAGTATCAATTTCCACCGGATAAAAATTCTCTGGCGAAAAAAAAAAAACACGTTCTCCGAACAATTTGAACATTGCGATCGTGCAATTTGTTCGGAAGACGTGAATTTTTTTTTTCGCCAGAGAATTTTTTATCCGGTGGAAATGCATACTGGCCATGTATAGAAGCTGTGGTTTCAATAAATGTCGCTATGTCGCATCCACCCTGTATATTCATAATTTATATTTTTTTATAGAAATAATAAAAAACAGAATCTGGAAAACTTTGAAGCTTCAACATCTAGCAACATCAATGAAACTAAGGACATGGTAAAATAATGAACTTTTCTTAATATGAAATACTTCGTATTGAAAATTTAATTTATTTCATGCTTTTTTTAATTTTTTAGACTTTTGACAGTGAATACGCAGACTTCGACACTAATGATAATTCAATAATTGAAGAAACAGATATAGAAGAAATATCTGTTAACCGTAATGATGAAAAGGTATGTACGCTAACTAGTTGCTTAAGACTTAGGAAATCCCTATTATAACTAATCTTTGTCTTACGCTACACAATTTACTTATATCTCTTTGATGGGTAATGCTAATGCTTTATTTTGCCTTGTTCACAGGATAATATGGATATTCAAGGAAGACGCTTAATTGATTTTCGTTTCTTCATGAATCAGTTGGTTGCATTGATGCGCATAGCGAAAAATTGTCATCAAGTCACTATAGTAAACGACACTTATCGACATATTATAATGTATGTATTTATTTTTGTGGATCACACCTACTTTAGCATAATGTTCACGTACTGTAATATTTACTTTATATTAAGTTTCATAATGTTATCAAAAATATACGAAATAAAATAATTTTAATGTGTTTCAATTGACTAAATGTTGTAAAACTGATATACCTGTTATTGATAAGGAGCCAATTCTGCAAACTACTAAACTGGTAAACTGAAAAAATACTTTTTATTCTAACAACAAAGCATACTTTACGATTCGTTTACCGTGGAAGTGCCATAGGAAATCATACTACAGCGGATCAAGATTATTTAGTCACTGTTCACGCAACATGTGCATCGAGTGTCGTAACTTGCCGCGCGGTCGCAGACACACCTAATTTGGCGCAACGTAAAAATGTAATAGGGCTCTTAATAAAAAGTCTGTACAGAGAGTTGTCAGCGCCTCTAACTGAGGCAACACGTTCTCGAAATGCTGGCTTATATTTCGGTCAGCGACTAAGTATCGCAGTACAACGCGGTAATGCTGCCAGCATTTTGGGAACGAGGTCTTCTGACAGTGACTTATTAAGTTTAGATTAAGTTATTAGACTATTTTAATTTAAGATCTGTATAAATGTATATTTTGCTGTAAATAATGGTCCATACAGCAAAATAAATTAAATTGAGAAGTATGGTTAAATGTGCGTACAACAACGGATCTCGAAACCCAGGTTTCAAGTTGAACCCGGGCGGTGAAATTGTTCCTAAATATATATTCAGTAAAAACTACAGGAACATCATTAAACACATCTTGATTCTGCCAAATAAAATATTAAATACTAAAATTATTATGAAATATAATATTTATACATCCTAAACTTCTAATTAAATTAATATAATTCATAATATTTTTGCACGCATTAAAAATGTTCACATCCGCATTGGGGTCAAACAATAAAATTGCACATTTTTTGTCTATAAAATATGGTGATAAAAGCTACCGCAAAAAGCCTCATCTTTTAAAAAAAGGTTAAGTTTCAAGCTTTAAAACGTACGTATTTTTTGACACCTAAATTTTTTACGTGTTTTCGTTTATTTAATAATTTTATATATTTTATTTGATGTATATATATTTCTGCTATTTTAAAGCAAATTTTAGCTTTGCTATGCCATGCCATTGTTATTAAGTCTAGCAGCATACGAATTCATAGCTGAATTGGCAAAGCACTTGGGGCGTATACCCAGGGGGTGCAGGTTCGAGTCCTGCTGGATTCTTAGTTTTTTAACTTTAATATAAAATAAAGTTGTATAATATAGTTAGGTATTTCTTGTATTAGTTTTGAAGTATAAATCGTAGTTAGGTTAGTAATGTAAATATTTTAATAAAAATTATTTTAAAATTTATTTTATTTTAATCACAATTTATAATATTGGATCTTAAATTATAATAGTCTAATAACTTAAACAAAAAACAAATCATACCTAACTATGTACAGCTGTAAGAAAAAGAGGAACAGGGTGTGTTGTTCCTCCACCACAAAGGGAGGATCCTCCGACCAGGCTCGGTGGTATTGCCTGGCGGACAGCTGTCTAAAGGTAGTGTATTGGAAGTTGTATATATGTACACTCTCTGTGAACACTTCGTTATCGCGATTCAGCGCTCTTTGACATTTGTGACGTGTACTTGACGTTGTCAATGTAATCCGTCATTTATTATGTGCGGACACCGCCACAATGTTATTAGGTTTAGAAAAGCTGAAACACAAAATCCATTTCCTTATGAAATCCTATCAATCATTATAATTATCTCATCATTACCTTATCATTAATCTTTATCTTATCATTAGAGCACTAAAGACCCACGTGCTGGAGGACGGCATGTTGCAGAAAACGTGCTGGTCGAAGAACTCGTTACTGTATGTAATTAGTTAAATTGTTAGGATATAACATAGAAATATATACTATAGAAATGGCTTGTCCGAACAAATTGCCCTTCAAATTTGACATTATGAATAGCAGGATCAGTAACGCCATCTGCATTGAACTACCATGTGACAATTCATAACAAATACTTTTTTAAATTACCAAAAATATTCTCTTGAACACCCGCGGCATAGTTCAACTAAGCGCAGTAAGTCATGTCACGCGGATATTCACGATTAAGGAATATGGCGTCGGAACGAAAAATTTTAGCAAATAAAATTGATAAAATAATGTAAAGAGGTGGATATAATAAGATATTTGTGACTTACCGGTGATATGTAACACCATAATCTTTTTTGTTATGTTTAATTTGGTAGTTCGTACAACTTTTCAGTGCACAATTAGGCATTTTGTCGTGTTTGACCGCTCACGGAGGCAGCCAACCACAGACAATTTCACTACGCGCTTTTTGTAGTCTGATTGACTCCAAAAAGGTTCAGTTCATTTATCGCGCGTTAGCCGTGTCCTTACTTTATACGTCAATGGGATATAAGTAATTCTCCTAGGATGACCTGTGGTGTAAGTCATAAGCTAGGGCGATAAGCTAGATAGGTAGAGAAAACTTTGCACATAAAATTTGTAACAAACATACAGAGAAATAAGTATTGTTCATATATAAATTATCGCTTGCTAACGGTGAAGGAAACATCGTGAGGAAACCTGCATGCCTGAGAGTGGCTAAAAAGTACTCGAGGTCGTGTGAAGTCTACCAATCCGCACTTGGGCAGCGTGGTGGACTATGGCCTTACCCTTCTCAACATGAGAAGAGGCCCGAGCCCAGCAGTAAGACTTGTATTAGATACAGAGCTGTTATTATACAGAGAAATAAGGGCTTAAAACTATAACGCAATTTTTTTAATGTTTTCTTTCATAAGAACCTTCTCCTGGCAATTAGCGAAACACAAAAAAAAAGTACGAAATCGGTCCAACCGTTCACGCGAGATGCCGTCACCATAAATATGCCCTTATATATGGCACAATGTGCCCTGTCTCGGTTTATTTTTCTTTTTTGAATTTCGTATTTTTCAACATGCTCCTGATTGATTCGATTTTAAAAACCACTTAATAAGCGAAAGCGGGTTCGCTCGAGCGGGATTACAAACCACTTTCGCTTGTAACTTAAGCTGAAACGTATCTAATTCGCTGTTTCCTTCGTTTTCACAAATCATGCTCGCTAACCTGTTGTTACTACATTTAAATTATCAACGTTAATTATAAAATGAAAGGTGGGTAAGCTCTTGTGATACAGCCCGAAGCGAGTTATTTTCCTGACGGAAAGTTCACAATAACACTTTGCCCGACCCGGGAATCGAACCCGAGACCTCGCGGTGACTGGCGCATACATAAAAATTAGAATTTTAGCATTGATGGTGCAATCGCAGTTTATTTGTCTCATTTGCAGTATTAAACTCTCATTCATTCATCCAAAAAGTGAATGTGAATGAATGATACATTGAATAAGTACATCTTTCAATGAAACTACAATTTAATCTAAAAATAGAACTTGCTTAATTAAATTGGCAATAAATCACTTCAAAACCAACCTATGTTTATTTTTAGTTACAAATTACCTTTAAAATATCCGGTCAAGTGTGTTTCAGACCGTACATTATGGATTCCGTACCTAAAAAAACGAAATACGTCTTATATTTTTTTGGATTCGGACGGGCAGACAACGAAGGCTTATAGCTCTTAAATTGTAACATCCCTTGTACCCATATTTCGCAAAAAAAATTATTGAATTGAATTGTATCTTGTATCCAGTTAATCTGACAGATGGCTTTAATCGCAAGTTTAAGTGTAGATACAAAATGCTATATTGCGCTTTTCTGACGGAACGCGTCACTCTCAGGCGAGCCGGCAGTAAATAATAGCAGCCAGCCTTAGGTGGAATTGGCGAAAAGCTAAAATTGAGTTTTTTTTTAAAAAAACAACGGCCCCGCTAGGAATAACTCCTGTATCGGGGCGGTGTTCACAAACATACATTTCACACACGCATTGTACACTCAAAAACAAAGAACAAACCTTACGGATCACACAAAGATGGGGGTGGGGATCGAACCTACAACACCAGCTAAGTTGAAAGTGGCGAGGCGACCGCTTTAGAGACTACGCCAACCGTGCACTAGTATATAGAACCCGTCGATAAGGGTCGACACACACCAAAAGCGCGTCGAAGCGCAGCGAAGCGAAGCGCAGTTTCAGTGTCATATGAATTTTAACTTTATTTTCATTACTATAATACTTATTATCGCATGAGAAACTCTACGCTACTACTACTATGGGATTCGCCGGAATTCCCGCGGCGCCGCGGGCATCCGCGCGACTCGTTTGAGTTTCTCATGCGATAATAAGTATTATTGTTATGAAAATAAAGTTAAAATTCATATGACACTGAAACTGCGCTTCGCTTCGACGCGCTTTTGGTGTGTGTCGACCCTTGGGGCCCGTTAATCCCGTAAGCATCATTAATTAGTATAGTCATTCTTTGACATTAATATTAGTATAGTATTAACGACCGGATGGCGGAGTGGGTAGTGTACAGTGGGCCAACGAGTTAGGTATGCAGGGCAAAAACTTCTAAGTCATAGTAAAGACTTACTACACCAGTTATGGATAAGTGAGTTATATATCTAAATAGTGGGTAGGTATATTACATTTATTAAATATGTTATTCACACATGCATATCTATTGCAGTCAGTTTGCACTATGCTATAGAACTTTTTGCCCTGCACACCTAATTGCTTGGCCCACTGTACCTACCTGGGACGCCGAGGTCGCGGGTTCGATTCCCTCTTGAGACAAATCTTTGTGTGCATGAACATGAGGGTTTGTCTTAGTCTGGGTGCTTATAAGTATGTATTTACAAAAGAAAAGTATATTTGTATTAGTATCAGTTATTCTAGTACCCATAGTACAAGCTCTGCTTACTTTGGAAGTAGATGACGTTGTGTGCAAGTTGTGAGATATTTATTTATCATAGTTACGGAACCCTAAAAAATTGGGTACATTTCTTACCTTCTTAAGAAGTCGGCCTTAACCCACTCACGCATGAGATTATAAAATTTCCATTTAGTCATAAAAGTATTATATAAATAACTTTTGGAGATATTTTCCTTATTTTTTTCGATTTATTTTTAAATATAACTAACATAACGTTATATTTACTTTAATTATAATTACTTTGATTATTTTTATAGCACAACAAAATATCGTACACGTTCATTCGTTACAACATTTGTGCTGAATGTAACTTCGCCATGTTGGTTTGTATCTTACCTAAGATAGGAACAAATGGATGAACGTGACGTCACGAAATGACGTATCATTGAAAAATTAGGGTGCCGGTAAGAGGCGACCGTAGCTGGATGGCTAAGAGCGACTGCCCGGTGTGCAGTGAGGTTGCAGGTTCAAATCCTGCCGGTCCCATATCTTTTTCAACTGTTTCTTAGTATAATTACTTTGGTTAAAATTCTTTATTTAAAAACTACGCCCGCACTAGAATTTGAAAACTTTTGTGTCGCGGGGGTGTTCACAAACATACATTTCACACACACAAAGCACACCCAGAGTCAGAACAAATCTTTGCGGATCACACAAAGATTTGTCTTATGTGCGGATCGAACCAACAACACCAGCGCACAAAAGCGCAAAATTTTTTATAAAATTGCATCCACGAGTTAGTACGAGATGGAGAATTTATATATAATCTTTGAACCTTAGATATTATGGTCACATAATGGTATTATAATAGCCACAATAACAAATTAATATGAAAATATTCAGTATCGGTTCATAGCAAATTAACCATTATTTTCTTGGAAAAACCCACAATTATAATGAGTTTTGTGTAAACAATTTTATGCAATGATACTGAAATCTTAAGTAATTAAATATAATAAAGCTTAAGAATGCAGTAATTATAATGAATTAGACAGGTATTTTTAATATTAAGGACCAGTTTGACAGTTGACGACCGGACGGCGGAGTAGGTAGTGTACCTGCCTGCGACGCCCAGGTCGTGGGTTCGATTCCCACTTAAGACAAATCTTTGTGTGCATGAACATGGGGGTTTGTCTTAGTCTGGGTGTTTCTATGTATAATAAGTATGTATTTACAAAAGAAAAGTATATATGTATTAGTATCAGTTATTCTAGTACCCATAGTACAACAGTTCCTTAGTTTGGGACTGGCGTTGTGTGTAAGTTGTAAAATATTTATTATTTATTAGTTTCTGAGGTTCCGGATGGATCTTACTCCACCCATAAAATATAACCCAATAATGACACACGTTACACTTGAAGAAAGAACACAGCTGTCACTTTCATTGTTGTGTTTTAATTTTATTTTTTTTTTATTTTAAAACTTTATGTACATTACCCAGAATGACAGAGGTGTACAACACCCACATTTCACCTGTTGTGTTTAGGTCCCATGGGACAGGGAGCGAGCCTATCACCGCCCACTAGGTATAATTCCAAGTCCGTGCTGTGTACAAAATCGAACATAGGCGGACTCGGTAGACCTCTTGTGAATGAGCTCGACGGCGGCAGCACCACCGTCTCACCTTTAACCTGCCGCCAAATAGTAGTGCTTCCATTACTGTGTTCCGGTTTGGTGGTGAGATCAGGCCCTGAAATTACTGGCACGTGAGGCATAACACCGTAGTCCTCAGCTGCAGCGACGCATCTATAATCTGCTTTTGTGGATTGTTGATGTCCATGGGCTGTACTCCACTTACCATCAGGTGGACTACACGTTCGTTCGCTGTGGGCGTAGCATAAAAAAAAAAAAAGATCTTAATGCCATAGGCATTCTCTACCAGTCTTCCTTTGGGTGACGCTGAGAGTGGGGTAGTAGGTGCAAAATTATTATAATAGTTATATGCTAATGCTAAAAGACACCTGTGAAATTGGGCCTTATAGTAAACAATATAATAGATATACTTAATAATCAATATAATGTATTCCTTTTCTTCAGTATGGACAAACAGGAAATTATATTATGAAGAAAACTGGAAAAGGATTTGTTGTCTGATTTTGAATTATAAAATAATTTTGTAAACAAAGTACTGTCATTGTTAATAATATTAAAATATTTTCTAATTAATCAAATCAAATCATTTATTTCCATGAGCCCAAGGGGCGCTTGAACACGTCAAAACAAACATCAAAATACAAAAAATATAAAATTAAAATAAAACTTAACTAATTAAATTATAATACTAATTGCAATACATTGATTTGATATCGGAGCTTAGATTGACTTTAATTCAACTTAGAGATTAAAATTAAAACTATAGATTTTTTTTAAGCTCATAACGTATTATTATGTAATATCTCTATTTATTTAGGATGACAATTCGATATTTTTTACATATTTTAATTAAGCATACGAATTACCGACAGTTTGACAGCAAAAAAGTATCAAAATTGTGGGATTGATAAGAAATTTAGCACTTGATAATTATTATTTTATTTAAATTTATTTTAAAATATTATAATTGCAGCTGATTAGTAGCTAATATTATAATTACGGAAGTTTTCCTCCATAATTGCACGCAAAAACTACATAACGTATTTTATCAAAATTTAGCTTTATATATAGCTTAATTAAACAGTATTATATACTTTTAAACTGCCTCGATTGTCTAGTGGTTAGCAATGCTCACACTGCGAGGTATTAGATACTATTCCCGACTCGGGTAAAATGTTAGTTACGAACTTTCCGTTAGGAAATTCACGATAGACTCACCCTCTATCCCATGGGACCTAAACATAACAGGTGAAATGTGGGTGATGTACACCTCTGCCACAGCCTTCTGGGTGTGATGTTATGTTATATACTTTTTATCTATGTAATAATAATAATAACAGCCCGGTATCTAATACATGTCCCACTGCTGGGCTCGGGCCTCTTCTCATGATGAGGAGGGTTAGGCAAATAGTCCACCACGCTGGCCAAGTGCGGATTGGTAGACTTCACACACCCTCGAGCAGTTTTTAGGCACTCTCAGGCATGCAGGTTTCCTCACGATGTTTTCCTTCACCGTTAGCGAGCGATAATTTATATGACAAATACACACATATCTTCGTAAAGACGAATCTTAACGATTTATTGACAGAGGTGTGTGCCGTGGGTTCGAACCCGAGACCTTTGACTTCGCAGTCTTACGGTCTCCGACTCGGCTATCGCTGCTATCTATGTACATTTTTTTAATTATAACATTAAATAACGATTATGTTTCGTTTGTTCCAGGTCGTTTAGCTGTGATAATGTTTAGTATATGCACAGTCGTGCTTGGAATTATACTGTCCTTCGTGCCCTGGCTGGATTATATTATATTTAGGGTAAGGATAACCTTTTATATATCTTCCTAATTAAATGAACAAAATACATATAGGTATAAAATGCTGAAAGTATGGAAAATTATTATAATAAATATATATTTATATATATCTATATTTATACATATTTCCAAAATTAGAAAACATATATTCTTTTTATATGTTTATTAAAAAAAATAAAAAAACCTGTTATAAAATATAATTATATTATACGAGTAGTCAGGTACAGAAAAACAAAATTACAGAATATTTAAAAAAATACCAAAAACAACAAATAAACTAAAAAAATTATAAAATGAGAGAAAAAGACTTCACTTTTTACTTTTCGACCCTCTGCAGAACACAGCGGGCGGAAAAGTGGAAATTTGTTGAAGTTTGACTTTTCACAACTCGCCCAAAAACACTTACTTCCTATGATAAATATTCTCTGTATGAGATAAAAGAATTTTGTGCTAATTTAGACATTTTGTTTCAGGAATTAAAGCTCTGGAATGGCTCGCTAAGCTATAGTTATTGGCACAAACCAGGCGTTATCAGATTGACCAAAGTCTACATTTTCAATGTGACTAACCCGCAGGCATTTCTCGAAACCGGGGAAAAACCTAAACTTGTGGAGGTGGGGCCGTTCGTTTATAGGTAAGTGATTACACAAACATACACACATTATAATACTCAGAAGAATATAGCAGAGGTATTCACAGCCATATTTCACCAGTATGTGTTAGGGGGTGAGCCCATTGACATCTTCCGACACAACTTCGAGAATTTCCTGAAGGAAATATTCAAATAACACTTTAGCCCGTCCGGGGTGTCAAGCTGAGATCACATAAAGCTACTGCTATGCTAGTTATGAGAATATCCTAACGGAAAATCTAAAGAAGCACTTTTCCAACCCGGATATCGAATAAAGATCACATGCAGCTATTGACACAAGCCAGGAGTCATTGTTATAGTGTACATATTCAACGTAACTAATCCCCAGGCATTTCTCGAAATCGGGGTAAAACCTACACTTATGGAGTGGGGCTTTTGCTGCTTGTTGTGTATCTGATGATTTTCATAATAGCCATTATATTTATGAAATGAAACGAAAATGAATGAATAAATGATGAATGAATAAATGAAAATAAATGAACTATTATACCCCCCCGTGCGAGTAAAAAAACTAACACACATAAGTGCAAAAACAGCTATTTGACGTTAGGTCAAAGGATGAACAGTTGCAGTTCTTCCGTAGAGTTCTTTTGAATAGCTCTAAGAAAGAATCTTAAAAAATCGGATTTTAATCATACACTTAGCAGCCAAAGCCGAGTCGGAGACCGTAGGACAGCGAAGTCAAAGGTCTTGGGTACGAGCCCACGGCACACCTCTGTCAATAAATCGTTAAGATTCGTCTTTTCAAAGATATATGTGAATTTATCATATAAATTATCGCTAGCTATCGGTGAAGGAAAACATCGTAAGGAAACCTGCAGAGTGCCTAAAAGGTGCTCGAGGGTGTGTGAAGTCTACCAATCCGCACTTGGCCAGCGTGGTGGAGTATGGCCTAACCCTTCTCTTTATGAGAAGAGGCCCGATCCTAGCAGTGTGACATGTATCAGATACAGGGCTGCTATTTTTATTATTATTATATACAGAATTATGACACAATAGCAAAAACAAACTAGGAACTAGTGATGACGTCAGCAAAAAAATTTATACATATTTTTTTATCGCATTAAAGCAACGCAGAGGATTACCAAGAACAAACTATCTTAAAAGGAAACGCACAAACAAAAACATAAACAAAATAGATAAAATCCCGCGAGGTGTGAATCGGGCCGACAATGTTGGGTTCTGCAGGCATCTGCTATAACTTCTAATTGAATATTTTTATAGCATTTAGCTATGCTTAGCAAATTATACTAAGACACAGTTGAAAAAGATATGGGACCGGCAGGATTGGATAAATTTAGGGTTCTGGGAAGACGCGACCGAAGCTGGATGGCTAAAGCGACTGCCCGGTGTGCAGAAGGTCGCAGGTTCAAATCCTGCCGGTCCCATATCTTTTTCAACTGTTTCTTAGTATAATTTGCTAAGCATGCTAAATGCTATAAAAATAATCAATTAGAAGTCAATACATAATTATCTTCGCAAGAAATCAGTTTTATAGCACAAACAATCTCAACGCTATGCCTCAGACAACCAGACAGACGTACAAGGCGAAACTAGTGGGTTCCTAGGTACTACGGAACTCTAAAATCAAATAAAAAAAACATCCCCGTTCATGGTTTATAGAAATATGACTATTCATTATAATTGTATGACCTTTCCACAAAAACCTCATTACATCATTAGTGTAAAAAGGTAATTTTCAATTATCCTTTACAAAGAAACGAAAAAAAAACAAAGCTGAAAATAATGGTATTTTTTACTGTTGGCAATGTTTTTTGTTTTGTGAATAAGCTGAAATGAACTCGAATGAGGAAACTCCACCGTCTAACCTTTAACCTGCCGCCAAATATTTGTGCTTTCACGACTAGTCGAAAAACTTCTAGTCAAAAAAATTGCATTCGAAATGTCAAACAAACAGTTACTTTGAAAACAGAAACCGTTATAATATAATAAATAACATAATTTTACAAAACAAAAAGCGATTTCAAAAACAAAATATGCACTAAAAAGTAAGACATACATAAGTAATATTCAACGTCTCGCCTCACCTGTGTATAACTTGAAAAAATACAGTAAACGGCCTGAATATTTTAAGAATTATCCTCGTACTCCTAACCGTTGAGGAGTTGTACCTTCTAGCATCAGCTCAGCAACATGAAATGCTGACTGCTAGATGCAAATATTCGAGTAGTAGACAAAAAAGAATTTTTCATCTTCGAGTAATCGGCGAAAAAAAAACTGACATCGAATAAGAACCTGTTCCTTTTTTTTGAAGTCAGCTAAAAACTTAATTAAACATGCTTGGTTGAATGAAAATATTTTACATAGTTAAACTATAACTACAATTATGGGCAAACTTCTTGAGCATTTTATTTCGGGATATATAACATGTTATTTGTTGAGTTGCCGATATACAAATTATTTATTAATTAAAACTACAAGATACTCTCAGTATCTTACAAATTGTTATCAGTAAACTCATAAATTGTAAGTGTACGATGCGCAAACTTTCCCCTACCACGTCACCTAATGCTCAAGAAGTTTGCCCATAATTATACTTCTAATTAAATTCGTTGCGGGTTCCAAGACAATTGTAACTCTCCCTGGGATTGCCCGTGTGTCATGCACGGTGCCTTTCAGTTGGTTGCCGCTGTAGATCCTGGCGTCACATGAGTCACAGTGGTGGGCGTGTGGGTGGTATTATATCACGTAAAGTTACTTATAAAGTTTAGATTAAGTTATTAGACTTTCAAATCATTTATTTATTATATTAAATATTTACAAGGAATTCAACTTCTTACCAAATATAACACTAATTTATTTTATTTATTTTATTAATTTTATGTTATATAGTGTTATTTTTAGTTATTAGACTAGTTTAATTTAAGATCCAATATGTATATTTTTATGTAAATAAAAAAAAAATGTATTTATAAAGAAAATCCCATAAATTTTTTGACCATAGACACACCTTTTCTCAAATGTAGGGCGAAACTTGTGTGGGCTGTGGTCATGGAGTCTGTGCTTTTGAAATAGAAATAGAAACATAAATATTCTTTATTTGTAAATGTAGGTATTATTTTACAAAAGGTCTTATAATAAATTATGTTTGCGACATTTTACCAAAATAGTTTAAAATAACTAAAAAACACGCTTTTAAAGTACTTCTAACTAAAAAGTGAAAAATAATTCCTAATGTAAGCTGAAAAAAGCGTGGGGCGCTCTGTGCCATATTTTTCGTCTATCAAGCAAACTATTATTTATTTTCTACTTTTTAGTTTGGTTTATTTATAAGATCGTTTTTTTTATTTTTTTTTATTTTTATTTTTTTATTTTTTTTATCGAATTATTGCATTGTCATCGATCTTTGACAGGTGTGCAAAATTTGAATGAAATCTGTCCGTTTAAAGTGGTCCGTCAAAATCGAGTCTAAAGGAGTCGGTTACATACATACATACTTACATACATACATACATACATACATACAGGTGAAGCTAATATAAGCGTGTTAAAAAGGTATACAAATCGTGTTTAACTTAACATACAAAACAATATCTTACAACTTATATAAAAACATTAAAGTTCGTATACTACTGGCTTACACATATTATTATTTATGTATGACCTTATAATTCATGTCTTATCTACCACTAAACAATTTACACGTTTTTTACCTACTTAATTACTACCAACATTTTAAAACTAAACTATCTACATAATATATATTAACATAATAATATTTTACATTTATGAATCAGATTTATCAACTTCCAAATATTCAGCCGTGGAGTAAAAACATTTTTTTATTAACAATTGTTTTTTTAAACATTATTATGAAAATGACTAACAAATAATTTTGTCAAAATGGGCACAAACATGCATTTTAGTGTTTTAGATTTTATATATCTATAAAAATACATAGATATTTAACAATATTAATGTCAGCCCGATTAGGTTTGTACTACCGTCTCGATTGTTCCCTCTTACAGCTAATTGTAAAAAAAACAGACCAGTCTACTATTCTTCTTCGTCGTGTCAATGGCTGAGTCAAATTTTATTTAGACTTGCCATTGTGGTGAAAGGATTAGCCAATTCGCTTTGGAGAACTCGCGAATTGCCCAGGGTGCGCCGGACGCAGGGAATCGTTGTGTACGTCACTCGGGGAGGCTCCTTTCATGCACCCCAGTCTACTATTATTATTTTTTTTTATTTTTTTGACATTGATTGACAAATTAGCATAAGGAAGGCGCTAAAAATATATACAAGAAATCAATGATATTATAGAACATAATATCATTGCAAGAAATCAACAAACTTAATTCATGCAATGAGAATGACGGTCGTCCAGTTTTTGGCAAGATTTTTACATATCACAGCGCGCTATTTTTAGATGAATGCATAGCTAAATTATTTCCGGCTTATTATAATCAATACAAATAAATAAAATTGGAGTGTCTGTTTTTAAAGTCAAAATAACAAAGATTTTTCAAGCTGGTATAGTTGTTTGCACGATACCTTTACATACCTGCACGTGTGGCGTAGTGGTTTAAGCGGTCGCCTCGCCGCTCTCCACTGCACTGGTGTTGTGGGTTCGATCCGCACATGGGACAAATCTTTATGTGATTCGCAAAGATTTGTTCTGAGACTGGGTGTGCTTGTGTGAGTAATGTGTTATGCCTTGTCATTGGGACCATTGGATAGTGTAATTGCTTCTGGCGTTCTACCAAATGTAAAAAATCCAAAAAAAAAAAAAAAAAAAACGCGAGTTCTCGGGCCCGATTCCCGGATCGGGCGAATCGTGATGTGATTACTCTTTTATTAACTTTGGACAAAATACTGTGCATCGAGGTTATTAACTCCTTAAACTTACAGTTATGAATAAAGTTGATTGTCAGACTGCGCAAATATACAACAGTTATATTGTTGTAAAGAGATTTAAATTGTAATGTAGGTATTAACTAGTTGTTGCCTATGACTTCGGCTTGGCTTAGTCTTGTAGTTCATTTGATGGTAAGTGGTAACTACAGTCCTATAATTACCTTAATATATTGGCTATGCAACACAACATTCTTTTTTCATCTCGGTTAAAAAAAATTCGACGGCTCGAAAAATCGTTCTTTGTTGTATAAAAACAGTGAGCAAAACTCAATTATGCTTCGAGTTTTGGTCTCGTTAGAAGCATAGTCGATTTTTTTTTTATGTCACAAGTTTCAGACCACTTTATCGAGTCACAAACTAAGTTACAAGGTGAAAAGTTGTATGTGTGACCCGAGATCAAAGTTATTTCCATCTCGTGCTTTTGAGTCCCTCACTACACTCAAAATTCAAATCAAGACTCACGCTTGTGGTTCTACTATAGAATCTTTCGCTTATTCGGGACTCGTAATTAGCACTCAAAGAAAAATACGTACTTTGCTCTCCTGCTGCACAAATAACTATTTCAAAGAGGGTTGGCGTAGTGGTTAAAGCGGTCGCCTCGCCGCTTTCAACTTCGCTGGTGTTGTGGGTTCGATCCCTATACGGGACAAATATTTGTAAGATCTGCAAAGATTTGTTCTGACTCTGAGTGTGCTTTGTGTGTATGAAATGTATGTTTGTGAACACCCCCGCGACACAGGAGATATTCCTAGTTAGGGTGTCGTCTATAAAAAAAAAGCTTTAGCTCTATAGTATTAGTTGTCTTTTAACTGGTATAAATTATAATAATGAAAATTAGACACAAACATAAGGTTCTTGAACGAATGTATAAAAATAGATTTGATTGATGGACCACGCAAATATACAACAGTTATCTCGCTATAAAAAGATTTTAAATTATAATGTGTTATTAATATAATCATATTTTAGACAGCTTATTATGAGAGAGCTTTTCTAGAGTTCCGTAGCAAAGAATACAAAACTACAATGTAGAATCCGTAAAGAAAAGAATGACATGAGCTCTTTAGATAAGATATTTAAGTCAGCTGGTATGTTTTGCGGGTCCATCCTTGTGTCTCAATATCTCACCTTGTTTTAATCTGAAAATGTATCTTTTTAATTATTTTTATTTTACATAAGATGACAAGACAATTGAGTTCCCAAGATTATTACAGCATAAGGCCTAGTTTCCATTAAATGCAAAAGAGAGAAACAGCGAGGAATTAATTTCGAATCAGTTTTTGTTAATTTCATCTCCTGTCCGCACCGCTATGGCAATAGGTCACACAGAGAGAAAAGTCTCATTTGAGTATACGGGCAAGCGGCGCGCGCACTTTTCGCTCCTCTCCTTTAGGCTTTAGGCCGAGCTAAGCCCACGCAATACGCCAACGACTTATTTTCGCAATGCATGTTAGGATTTTTCTATCTGATTATTTTTTTTTAACCTCTAATTGATTATTTTTACAGAATGGATGAACGTGACGTCACGAAATGACGTAGCATACAGTTGAGAAATTTAGGGTTCTGGTAAGAGGTGACCGTAGCTGGATGGCTAAAGCGGCTGCCCGGTGTGCAGTAAGGTCGCAGGTTCAAATCCTGCCGGTCCCATATCTTTTTCAACTGTTTCTTAGTATGATTATTTTTTATTGTCGTGGCAAATAAACTTAAATCTATTGAAAAAGATTATTTTTCGCAAAAAATATGGGACTGGCAGGTTTTGAATCTGCAACCTCTGCATAGCGGGCAGCCGCTTCAACCACTAAGCTACGGTCGCCTCTTGGCAATAAATTTTTCAACTGTTTCTCTATAAAAATAATCAATAAGAACTTTCCAGTAAAACCGTAACATTATTTTCATTACGGAACCTTGGACACTAGGTAGACTCGCATTTCTTTTTTTTTAAGCATCAGCTTACGTTCGCTGACCAGTTTCACTAATCAAGATATCAAATATAAACCGCAAACAACAGCTTTTTAGGGTTCCGTAGCCGAATGGCAAAAAACGGAACCCTTATAAATTCGTCATGTCTGTCCGTCTGTCTGTCTGTCTGTCTGTCCGTCCGTCCGTATGTCACAGCCACTTTATTCCGAAACTATTAGGACTACACAATTGAAACTAAGTAGGTAGATGTATTCTGTTAACCGCTTTACGATTTTCACACAAAATAAATAAAATATTAATATTAGAGGGGGGCTCCCCATACATTGAACTGAAACAATTTTATTTTTTTTTCATTCTACCTATACGTGTGGGGTCTATAGATAGGTCTTTTAAAATTACATTGAGGTTTCTAGAACCATTTTTTTTCAATGTCAATCGTTCCAAAGATAGACACTTTCAAAGTGCTAAAATGAGTGTCCCCCCCCCCCTCTAACTTTTAAATTACAGGAGTGAAAAATATAAAAAAAATATATATTATAGATCTTAATACAAACTTTCAACCAAAATTGTTTTGAATGAGATACAGTCGGCAGTTTTTGAGATATAGCACTTTTTCAGCAACCGCAAATTATAACTTTGTTATTGATACAAATTCCATAAAACACTATGAAAAACAAAGTTATTTTTGCTGGCGAAAAATGTTGGTATTTTGGCTATTTGTCGGTAATCGGTACGTTTATTTATTTATTTATGTTTATTTACGGAACCCTATAGCGCGTGGTCCGACACGCACTTGGCCGGTTTTTCTCTGTTATTTCTCGTCCGTTTTTAATGTCAAAATAACAATGTTAAAATATAGTTTGAATTTTTTTGTCTGTCTGTCTGTTTTAATCGGCTAATCTTTTTAACGGCTTTTAATAAAATTTACTACAAGGCGCGTAACATTAGGCTACTTTTTATCGATGCTTACTTACCTACAACGCAGACGAAACCACGGGAGACAATTTGTTTGTTTGTTTAATAGCGTTAATCTCGGGATCTACTGGTCGGATTTTGATAATTCTTTTTGTGTTTGATAGTCTAACTCGCAATAAAGGTCTTGTGATTTTTAACATAACGATAAACTCCACGGGAGCGGAACAGTAAGGTTAAACAAAGCGCGAGGCAGCTACTATTTATTAAAATGAGTTCCACGCAGACGAAGTTGCGAGCAAAAACTAGTTCTAATTATAACGGAACTATTTCAGTTTCAATGTACCTAACTGTTAAAATCTATACTAATATTATAAAACTGAAGAGTTTGTTTGTTCGAACGCGATAATCTCAGGAACTGCTGAATCGAACTTAATCATTCGTTCTTTGTTGGATAGCCTATTTACTAAAAAAGGCTATATTTTATATAACATCACGCTATAACTAATAGGAGTGAAGCACCAATGAAATTTGTAGCAAAATCCGAAAGTTTTTTTTCAATTTGTGTACCAAAAAACTCGCTAAACGCGACGGGAGCGGAAAGTTTCACGCGGGCGAAGTCGCGGATAAAAGTTAGTAGCAAAACCCTAAAGAAACAGCTTTTTATCGATCCTAATTATAACGGCAAAGTTTCTTATAGATTTATCGAACTGTTCAAATATAAATATAATATACAGGGTGGATGCGACATAGCGACATTTATTGAAACCACAGCTTCTATACATGGCCAGTATGCATTTCCACCGGATAAAAAAATCTCTGGCGAAAAAAAAAATCCACGTCTTCCGAACAAATTGCACGATCGCAATGTTCAAATTGTTCGGAGAACGTGATTTTTTTTTTCGCCAGAGAATTTTTATCTGGTGGAAATTGATACTTACCATGTATAGAAGCTGTGGTTTTAATAAATGTCGCTATGTCGCATCCACCCCGTATATTTGTGGTTTTCCTTATACTTAAGATTAGGAAGACTATTAGTTTATTGAATACTTAGAAAAAGTATAATTATCATCATCATCATGATCAGCCCACAGACGTCCACTGAAGCACATAGGCCTCACCAATCGATTGCCACAGCGCGCGGTAAATTGTATATTGAATCACGCCAATTATATTATCGAATTACCCAGGGTGCGCCGGACGTATGGAATCGTTGTGTACGTCACTCGGGGAGGCTCCTTTCCTGCACCCCAGTTTAATCAATCAATCAATAAAGTCAAGTAGTAATAATGACATTTATTAATTTTATGGATTTGTTATTTTGTTGTGTTTTGTTAATGTCGAGTTTTATAATATTTATATTATTTTTTATGTAGATTTCTTAGGAACTTTAATTTTGCATGGTGAAGGGCGGATCATAGATGTGCTCATGTTTTGTGTGATAACAAATTCTTTGCCATTAAGAAAAAAGAAAAGAAAAAGCATTTAATTAGACTCATAAAGGAGTACACTGGTAAAAATAAGGCATGCAAAAGAAAACTTAAACAAAATAAAACATTAAAATAAGAATTAGCACATATAGGCATGGTAAACACGTGGAACACTCCTGTATGAGATCAAAAACGACGACCGGATGGCGGAGTGGGTAGTGTACCTGCCTGCGACGCCGAGGTCGTGGGTTCGATTCCCACTTAAGACAAATCTTTGAGTGCATGAACATGGGGATTTGTCTTAGTCTGGGTGTTTCTATGTATAATAAGAATGTATTTATAAAAGAAAAGTATATATGTATTAGTATCAGTTATTCTAGTACCCATAGTACAAGCTCTGCTTAGTTTGGGACTAGATGGCGTTGTGTGGGAAAATTGTGAGATATATATTTAAAAAGGAGACTATCTCAGCAAATGCTGCAGTTTAGAATACTACAGCGCTGATTTTCAGATAGCACCTATGTAATGACACTATGGCCATTCGGCTACGGAACCCTAAAAATCGTGTTGTATAGGCCTTTCGTGCAATGCGACACCAGCTTATTCTGAAAATGTATAGGTTGATGGTTAACAGTGTGTAACTACGTAGTGACATAGGAGTGGCTCTTGCCACACGAAGCAAAAACGTAAAATTGCACAAATTCGTAGCTATGATTACGCAGACTATGAATCAATATTGGCTCAGCAATTTTCTCCAAAACCTGTCTTGTGTGATTTATGTAATGTTGGAGGCTGACTGCCTTGTAGCTTAGTTTTTAGACGACGCAAACTTCTTTGTAGTCTACCTGATGGTAAGAAATGAAACAGTAATAAACAACTTTGAAAGATCGTATTCAAAGTACTAAAATAAAACAGCTTTGTGTATACATCGCTTATTAGAAGAATTAAGATATTTATATTAAACTAGCTGACCCGGCGAACTCTGTTCCGCCTTAATGGCAATAAATGAGCAGATTTTGGAATTTATTAAGTTAATTTGTTTATTAGAAAATACAAATTAAGTACATTATTCATTAATTAAGTTTATATTGTTAAGCTCAGTGTAATTTTAACGCCATCTAGTTCCCAAACTAAGCAGAGCTTCAGAGAAATACTGATACTAATATATATTTATATACTTTTATTTTGTAAATACTATACTTATTCTGTAATATCTCCTGTATATACTACTTTATATTCGGCCACAGCACGCAGCCACGGGCGGAAGCAAGATAAGATTCAATTATCCATTAACTAATTAAACGTTTTTTTTCTTCGCTAGATGTTTTTGTAATTGCAATAAAAAGCATCATTAGTTTACTATGTATAATATATAAGTACATCCTTACAAAATGACTTGTAAATATACTTGGTAAAACCCATGAGTTAATGACGTATATGTCTTTAATTTCGCTAACCTCACTTGACCTCCAGCCAAGGTGAAAGATTGTATCTTAAAGACTGAAGCAATGAGCTGAATTATGATTTATTTTTTACTAGCTAACCCGGCGAACTTCGTACCGCCTTAGCGTAAATTTGATGCACTACTTTATTTTGAATAGCTGACCTATCTTATGTACGCGTACCTATTCAATTTGAACTGGAATCTATAATATCCTCCATATAAAAATGAATACCTATTTCCCTGGTCTCGTCATACCTGAGAAGGACTTTATGAATATATATATATATATATTTATATATATATATTTTTTTTTTTTTTTTCGTCAGAACCTTGTAACTTATTAGAAAACTAAAAAAAAATAATCAGCCAAATCGGTGAAGCCGTTTTCATGCTATGTCGTGACAACGGAAAATGGGTTTCATTTTTAACACGCTTATATTAGCTTCACCTGTATGTTTGTTTGTTTGTTTGTTTGTTTGTTTGTATGTAACCGACTCCTTTGGACTCGATTTTGACCCACTTTAAACGGACAGATTTAATTCAAACTTTCTACACTTGTAAAGAATCAGCGACAATATAATAATTTCATAAATTTATCTCATTATCCTGATTAGGATCGCCAGGATTAAAAAAAAACTAAAAAACACGCTTTTAAATAACATCAAACTAAAAAGTGAAAAATAAATATAGTTTAAAAAAACTTCGTCTATCGAGCGACCCACGCTTTTTTTCACAATAGTACTAGTATTTTTCGTTTATTATTATTTTCAGGTTATAATAAGAATTATTTTTCACTTTTTAGTTTGATGTGCTTTAAAAGCGTGTTTTTTTAGTTTTTTTAAACTATATTTTTATATATATATAGATAATGAAGGTACTAAGTGCCAGTGGCTGCCCGACTTCCTCATTTTATACAGGGTGTATGTTCCACTAATATTTCGTATAAACTTTCAACCCTTACTTCTCCACAAAAAACATACCCACATACATATAGTCACAGTCTTGCACTCGGCACAGTGCAAGACTGGCTGCGACTCAGGCGCGACGTATCGCACTCTCTTGAAAATGCCTAAAAGTATAGACGAAACCGTGGTCGACTAAATAGACCAACATTACGTGAGTAACGCCCGTATTTCATAATTTGAATAATGTTACAAACTCACGTCAGTTTTAATAAAATAAAAAAAAATACCAAAAATTATAACTTAACGTTCATTTACGTCTTGTAAGGGACTTATAAATAGGATTGTATAAACCTTTCATACAACTACACAAACCTTAATGCACCCGAATGGGATTAAAATACTTAGATAAGATACACCAATTTTTAAGTTACACTTTCAGCTTTACAACTGTGAAAACCGAATCCGATTTTATGCAGTAGTTTTTGTGTGATTTGCGAACATACATACAGACAGATAGGCAGACAGACAGACAAAAATTCAAATAAATGAGATTTAGCTTCAATTGCTATTAAAGAGTCTCCTCGTATAAGTTAAGTAAGTTTAAGATTTGCCATAATAAACGTTTCTTTCTTTCTTTCTTTCTTTCTATTATTTTTTGCTTAAAATCTTCAATGTACAGACAATTTTATTATATATATATATAGAAGATGTTTTTGCGATAAAACCTTTAGCAAAGAATAAAGAGGGACCTTTAGTCTATTCACGTGTTTTTATTAGATTTTGCCTACAAAAAATACATGGACAATTTTACCATGTTTTGTAATGATTTATTTTTAGTGACTCTGCATTATATTAATGGAGTTAAAGGTCGAAAACATGTTGGTAATTAATTACTTTATAATTGTATTTAATTAAATAATTAGCAATTGAGCTCTTAACTACCAGATTTCAAAAAAATACATCACTGAAAAATTTTGTAATTATTCTTGGACCGATTTTAAATTATTATTTTTGAGTAATTCTAAATTGTTTTTACCATGTTTTCTTAAGCTGTATTTTATCGAGGTACCACTCGAACGAAGTCACGTGCGAAACCAAAACTTGACATTGGGCTACGCTTAGCTTTGTTTCTTAACGGGTGAAATGTGGGTGTTGTACACCTCTGCCACATCCTTCTGGGTAATATAAGCGTGATGCTATGTTATGTTAGCTATGTGAAAACACTTCAAAAATGTTTAATTCTTAGTTAAGTCGTAACTGATTTCAGGCTGAAATTTCAACTCCCTCTGTTTTCCAAATTGTTCTTAAAGAAAGAACATAAAGAAAGACACAGGGATTGTGCCGTCATTTAGCGTTTTCTCACGTATCCCATGCCCTTTTTATTCCCAAATTTTGCTACAGGTTCGTCAACAAATGCTTTCCTATCCAGCAGTAGGTATATTTTCTCATGCCCCGTCAAGCTCGTACTATCCTCCTCCCCTTATGTATTGTCCCGGAGTGGAGACCACCCAATCTGGTAACCCACATGACAAACGTCACCAACAGCCGTTTAGCTGTAATCATTTTTAACATTATCTATTCTTTCTTTCCAGAGAAGACATGGAAAAAGTAAATATAAAGTTCCACGACAACGACACAGTGACGTATCAACACAACAAGATTCTGCGATTCGTGCCGGAGATGTCTGTGGACAAGAACCAGAAACTCGTCGTTCCTAATATTCCTTTACTGGTGAGTAAAAGTAACATTGCTGTACAGGCTATAGGTGTGGACTGGTAGCTTAGTTGGGAGACCAACGCACGTGGTATGGACCCGTTGTTAAGATAGGATTGTGGTGTAAGGAAATGGAGGGCCAAGGGTACTGGCTCTTGGCCGCGAATGCACTTTGGCATCGTTCCTTGTTTTTTAACCGACTTTAATAAAAAGGAGGCGGATTCGCAATTCATTGAAGAGTATACTTGTCATGTAGTCCCATTTTCATCGATCTGATGATGGGATTCTACAGAAATCGCGGTCAGCCCTTAAATTTTAAAGGCTTCTATATTGTTTTTCGTATATTACCTTAAGCATCTCGGATATTTTCATCTAGTAGCCAGCATTTCATGTTGCTGAACTGATGCTGAAAGGTACAACTTCACAACATTTAGGAGTACGGGGATAATTCTTTAAAGATAGGCACCTTATGGCCGTTTAATGTATTCTTAAGTATTTTTAAATTTTTGGTGCATTTTTGTAATTGAAGTCATTTTTTTTTAAACAAACTATTGAAAGCAAGTGAGTAAGTGTATCTATAAGGTCTAATCGCACAACGAAACCAAGGAGTATAATAACCGACCGAAAAATGAGGCAAGAGTACTTTCTCGACGTTGTTAACATAAACTCTTAATTCTCTTTGATTTCTAAAAAAACTCGAAGTTTTTGTAAGAAGTTAACTATCTTCAAAATTCTTTAACGTACATCTTCTTTCAGACTGTGACCTCTTTCTCCCCGAACATGGCAAGCTGGGTCTTCAATCTTCTGGTCTCCGGGCTTGCCATCACTTATCGAGACCGAGCTAAACCATTTGTGCATGTCACGGCTGAAGAACTCGTCTTTGGGTATGTGGAGAATTGAATTACTGGAGAAACTACTTCAAGAAATTTGTCAGATTAAGCCCTAGAACGATCTTAGAGCATGAAATTTTGCTCTAAGTGTACGAAGTTTGTCAGTTTTCTAATACAACGAGACGTAGTCTATAACATTACTTGGTTACTAACTAAACCATAATTATATATCTATCCATAAATAATCAAACATTATGGTTAATTTCATTGACTGTTTAGTCAATGTCATAGTTTAAAAATATATCATACTCAAACCCCCTGAACATTTTCTACCTTCAAGAAGTTCATCAGAATGAGAATACACTTCATTACAGCAGCAGATTGTTGCATGGTTTGTGTAGGTTGTAGCCTGTCGCTCTATTAATGCATGACATTATCTCACTCTTTAGTGCCACAACATTCGCCATCATCTTTCAATTTAATAATAAAATAAAATTTAACAGGGCCCAAAGTAAAGGCCTTTGTAGAATAGAGTAGCTATTTACAGATTGCTCCATTGCAGGATTTAAAGCAATACTTCTCCTTTGCAGTTACAACGACCCATTGGTGACTCTAGCTCACTACTTCTATCCTAAAGGAAAGAGACCTAACAGCCAAATGGGACTACTACTGGCGGTAAGTTTGACAAGATTTTTCACCCGTCACTGTACTTTACGGATTCCAAAACATACCATTTTAGAGTTATTGTTGTATGTTTTATTCTTTCGATCGTTCTTAAGATCTAACAGCAACACTTAAGTGTAGACAAAAATACTTTACGACTCTTGTGGAGGAAAGCAAATAACATTTAATATTAAAGGCAGTATTAAAACAGTTTCCTCTTACAGAGAAATGGCACGCTAGATGAAGTATCAACAATGTACACAGGACATAAACATATGGACAATTTTGGGTACATGGACAAAATCAACGGATTGGATCACCTGCCTCACTGGAAAGAAAAGCCATGCAATGACATACGGTAAGAGAACTATCATTTTTTAATAACAAACGGCTCAGAAATCCACTCGATGGTAAGTCGCAACTGCAGCTTATGGACATCCACAATATACAAAGAAAGAAAAAGTTGGACAATATAACACATATCACAAAAGGGCCTAGAATAGAGCCCTGTGGTACACCCATAGCAACGAGTGATTCGATATTTTTAGTATCGTTAATAAATTCATTGATTAACTTTATCTCATTAAAGGACTAGGTAAGGCTCTACTAACACTAATGCCATAATTTCTGACCTTAACAATTGCAACCGATAAACTAACTACCAGTCAAATGCTTTCGAAAGATCATAAAACAAATGTATACCTTTTAGAGGTCTTTTAAATGTTCATTCTATTATTTATGGTGGATTTTCCAGTAAACCAACAATCTAATGTATATAATTAGAGCATTTGAATCCAATATAATGTTTCTTAGAATTAGTTTGTCTGTTACCACCTCATGGAACGCCTAACATGCACATTTTCAAGGAATCCGAGCCATCTTTTAATGCTGTTAAGTCAGTTCAAATGAATCACAGAGTCAAATGAGCGGAGCTGTAAACAAAAGCTTGTTAATATAGTTGTTACTCAGTTTATTATCTCCGTAAATAGCAGAAGTGGATATTTATGACTTACCTAATGAAAAACCTATTGTTGACTGTGTTATTACCTGCCTTTCAACGTTTTCCTTATGCATTTGCTGTATTTGTTTAATAGTCAATTAGCAACCGAATGCAGTATTATAATTATCGTTTATTTTATTTATTGCAAACATTAAGTTTCTAATTACTTATATGTATATAAGTAGTGATAATAAATTAAATCCCGGAACGATTTTCGATCTTAGCATTTTTAAAACATTAATGTGTGAGACTCGACATATAAGGAGAAGACATATTTGCTTTCAGCAAAGTTCTTTCTCTTGACTGCTTCGTGGGTCTAGTGGTTACCGTATGCAATTCCGGAGTCAGACAAAAAGAGGCGTTGGGTAGTCATGGAAAATAGACTGAATCAAAAAACGAGAGCCTATTTTACTGTAAAAATATTTTACCATACCAAGCCGACAAATGAGTAAGAGGCCTTGAAGGCTCGAAGCCGTGCTTCAGTTCTGGTGGCCATTTGAAGATCTATGGCATTCGTTACTGATGGTAACAGGCCGCTGAGACTAACAAAGAGTATCGTATGGCCTTGCACTGGGTTTAAGAGGTCCAGATTTGTAAGACTAGACGCGAACTCCAATGTAATTGGTAAAAGACTCGGCGCGGCGTATGATGAAGTTCCTTTTAATAGAACTTCGGTAGTACCTAATGAAGGCAACAATAGCCGAGTGGGAGACCGTAGGACTGCTGAGGTCTGGGGTTCGAACCCACGGCACACACCTCTGTCAATCGTTAAGATTCGTCTTTTCGAAGATGTGTGTATTTGTCATATAAATTATCGTTCGCTAACGGTGAAGGAAACATCGTGAGGAATCCTGCATGCCTGAGAGTACCTAAAAAGTGCTTTAAAGTGTGTAAAGTCTATCAATCCGCACTTGGCCAGCGTGGTGGACTATGGCTTAACCCTTCTCATCATGAGAAGAGACCCGAGCCCAGCAGTGGGACATGTATTAGATACAGAGGTGCTGTTTTTTGTTTTTTTTTTAATACGTTATTCCGGTGGGCGGTTAAGCCTGTTAGGTCGCACTCGAGCGCTTTTTTTTGGAGGTTACAATCATGTATTTCTAATTATATTCTTATTCATACTCATCAAATAACTGTCAAATACATAAAGTAACTCATGTAATATATGATTATGTACGACCTCGAATATTGAGCAATTGTAATGCAATATGTAGTGATGTAATACATACGAATATTCGTAAGTGTTTATTGAATATCAAGAATATTACTAATATTCGTTTAAGGTATTGTATTTGTAAAATATTGTTTCAGTACGGTCGAAATAAGAACGCGAACTTTAATAGGAGTTATGTAACTGAGATTGTCGCTTATATAATAATTCAACATGCCTATGGGCATAGGTGTATTTATGGATAATATAAAGGCTTAATTATAGTTCATTGTACATCACTGCCTCGTTAGTCTATTGGTTAGACTATGCACCTCTCACTGCAAAGTCTCGGGTTCGATTCCCGGGTCGAGCAAAGTGTTATTTGTGAACTTTCCGTCAGCAAATTCACAATGGATGGATGGTGATAGGCTAACCCCTTATCCCATGGAACCTAAACATAAAAGGTGAAATGTGGATGTTGTATAGCTATGCCACACCCTTCTGGGTAATATTGGCGTGATGATATGTTATGTTGTCGCCTCATTTGACGCTAGCTTTGGCAGTTTGTGTTGAATTTTAGGTACCTACAAATTATTATTTTGTCAAGTTAAATATGTTCCTATCCAACTACTGGTATTTGTGTTCGCCAACTTGTAAAATGTAGTATTCGTTCGTATTCGCAAATTTAGTATTTGTCACACCACTAAAAATAATCTTACTCACAGACAATTCATCTTTGCAAGAATCAATATATTTCGTAACACATTAGTTTTATATTATTATGTCCCTGAATCGTTACTCATACAAGTTAAGGTGTGATTTCATCTGAAGAGTGCTTGTAGTCATCCAATACGATTGACGACCGGATGGCGGAGTGAGTAGTGTATTGCCTGCGATGCCGAGGTCGCGGGTTCGATTCCCGCTTAAGACAAATCTTTGTGTGCATGAACATGGCGGTTTGTCTTAGTCTGGGTGTTTCTATGTATAATACGTATGTATTTACAAAAGAAAAGTATATATGTATTAGTATCAGTTATTCTACTACCCATAGTACAAGCTCTGTTTTGTTTGGGACTAGGTGACGTTGTGTGTAAGTTGTGAGTAATTTATTTATATTTATTTATTTATTTAATACCACAAATTAAAATAATGAAGCTAAAAAACTAAACTGCCTTTTGCTCTAGTCTAATGTTTAGCTAATCGGCTTTCAAAACCTTTGCGTGGTGACGCAAGTTTCGATTGCCGAGTTGGGTTACATTTCGGATTTCTCAGTCAGAATAGCATCATGGAGTTGGTATTTGTGCCTGGTGAATGGCGGGCAATGAACAACTACCTGGTGGTAAGTGGTATGTAGCAACTACCAGCCAATGAACATCCCATACATCTGATTAATAATGGCGCTTATAAATAATAAAAAAAATAAAATAAAAAAAAAAAACATTTATTTTCAGACCAACAGATCCAGAGAGTGTTAGTAACAATAAAACTTATATCCTATGTTCTTCTTCTTCTTTTCGTGTCAGTGACTATTGTAATTCTGTTTAATATTTCCAGCTTATACAGCTTTAGACCAATAGGATGCTACTAGGACGGCCTTTTGGTTGGCCTGCATAAGGTCTTTTAGGGTACAAGGAGTAGGAAGTAATGGGCAGGACATCAGATGGGCCATACTTTGGGTGGGCGATCCACATTCGCAACTAGTGTTGGATATGTTAGTATGTTAGTATGACAACATGTAGTTCGGTGAATCTGCCAACCAAGTCAGAATCAACTCGCTCACTCACCATCCTGAGGACTTGGTTCGAGCTCCTCCGTACCCTATTTACTAGTGAGGCAACCTTTTTCCGCATTACTGCGTGAAAATCATCAACACTAGCATCGGCAAACATTCCCGATGCGCTACAGTAACGTGGGAGCCGGAACATAGCCCTGAAATGTTATGCCAGTAATTTTAGTGTATAAAAATATGTTTTAGCTTCTACTGCTGTTATAAAAACCCCTCGTAATTATTTTTTTTAAATATCTTCAATGTGCAGACTAGGGTTGTAACGGAGGCCTTCTTAACGGAGGCGGAGGCGGATGCGAAGGCGATGAGTTTCACTTCCGCGGATGCGGAGGTTAACGGAGGCGGAGGCGAAGGTGAAGGTGGATGTAAATAAAATAGTAATTTAAGGTTCAAAAGTTTTTATATTAAATTTTTGTAATCAAAATTAAGGTGAAGTAAATTAAATTTGACAAACAATAGTTTTGCGGCTTTATCACCTTCCAAACGATTTCTAAGGGATTCATAAATTAATCCAGCTGAACTAAATAATTGTTCACTTGGCACTGAACTTGGCGGCGCCGATAAGTACGTGCGAACGATGGGAGAAAAAGCTTTATATTTATTGTTATTTCTCCACCACAATAATGGATCATCGTCTAATTTGAGTCTGTTTTCTTTATTATATTCATTAATTAAAATTTTCCATATCATGAGGTTACTATTGCTGTCGTCATTTTCGCGAGCGCACGGCTGTTGGAGGCGAGCGTCGCTCGCGCGGTATTGCTATATGATTACGTAAATAAAACTCCGTTACAACTACGCAAAAATTGTGCGGAGGCGGAAGCGGAGGCGAAGGTACGATTTCTTGCGGAACTTCCGCAGTAACGGAGGCGGAGGCGAAGTTCCGTTACAACCCTAGTGCAGACATGGCAAATTTACAATGATATGTGCTCGCGAAGTAGGCTACAGTTGAGGCACGAGCGCAGCGAGTGACTCTAGTTTAGAAGATTGAGCTACTTATTGTAGTTTTCCATTTGTCTGCACGTGTGGTGTAGTGATTTAAGCGGTCGCCTGGCCGCTCTCCACTGCATTGGTGTTGTGGGTTCGATCCCCACATGGGACAAATTTTTGTGTGATTCACAAAGATTTGTTCTGAGACTGGGTGTGCTTGCGTGAGTGAATGTGTGTATTTGGCCTTGTCATTGGAACCTTTGGATAGTGTTATTGCTTCTGGCGTTCTATCTAATGTAAAAAAAAAGCTTTGCATCTGCTATTTTTAGAGTTATCTATTCGAATGACACATTATTGACGTGGTGCGGTAGCTTTTAATTTCTATATAATTTGCATCAAGAAATCATTTAGCTAGATCCGTGTTAGTTAAAAAAATGTCACATTATTAGATACCAAGCAATTAAATTCAAAGAAACATCTGATTTGAATTGCTAATTTTTTTTAAGAATATTTGACATTGCTGATATACTTTGAAGGTTATTGAACTACCATTTTTTTATATTTATATTATATTTAAAAGAAATAACGTCTTAAATATCCCCAGAACTAAACGATTATATATAACCACAGATATAGATCTACATAGATAACGCAGATGCATGTACTTCGCGTGTCTCAACCCCGACCAAGCGTCGAGGTTGGTCGCCTCTAACTTCAGTCCACGCGCGTCTTTTGTCAGAGAAAATCATAGCGGACGGCTCCAGTTGAACGTACTGGGCGGATTGGCATCGGCGGCATCGGTGTCTTTGAATCGGTTTGGATTTCCCGTCACTAAATTTCGGCTGTGACGTCACAAAAGGTACTAAAAAGTCGGCACGCTTGGTTTCAATACAAATCGTGATACTTGCGTTATCTATGTAGATCTATATCTGTGTATATAACGGATTTTTTATCGCATACTGACCCATAACGAGCTCGTATCTAAATCAAAACCACGCGGACTGACTGATCTTCAGGTTAAGCATTGTTGTCCTCGGTCGGTCGTTGGATGGGTGACCTGAACATAACCATTATTCATCCGTGGATCTAGGATCTAGGATAGCACGTTAAGCTGTCGGTCCCGGTTGTCATTTGAAGATCTATGGCAGTTACGGGTAGTGAGAGGCCAGAAAACCAAACAATATCTTATCACCTCTAACTGGGTAGAGAATGTCTCGGTGGCTTCACGTAAAAGACTGATATTCAGTTGAACCCTATAAGTTGGAAGGCGATCTCAATATTATAGTAAAACGTCTCTGTGACATCAACAATCCACAAAAGCAGATTGTAGATGCGTCGCTGCAGCTGAGGATTACGATGTTATTTTATTTTTTTCTTATTTTTACATTAGATAGAACGCTAGAAGCAATTACACTATCCAATGGTCCCAATGACAAGGCCAAATACACACATTCACTCACACAAGCACACCCAGTCTCAGAACAAATCTTTGCGAATCACACAAAGATTTGTCCCATGCGGGGATCGTACCCACAAAACCAGTGTAGTGGAGAGCGGCGAGGCGACCGATTAAACCATACACCACACGTGCCTCATATGCCAGTAATTTCCGTGCCTGATCTTACTAATACCAATCCGCAACAGTAATACAAGCATTACTATTTATCGGCAGGTTAAAGGTATGACGGCGGTGTCACCGCCTTCGAGCTCGTTCACAAGAGCTCTACCACGAGAAGTTATGTGCAAATCTTAATGACAAATATCTTCGTCATCAGACCATAATTCACACTTTGTAAGCATTTTCTCTTGAAACGAGCAGGGATTTCACTCATTTACATAATGTGTGTCAATCTGTCATCGAACAAATAGTCAATATTTACAGTTTTATACATAAACTAGCTGACCCGGCAAACGTTGTTTCGCCAAAAAAATTAGATTTGCCATAAGCTCAAGGAAATTATAATCGAAATAGAGTGAAAACATTTACAAAAAATACGATAATTGATCAGTTATAGAGCGGGATGAAAAATATTTAATTACTCAAATGGCTATTATATTCAATAATAAGGATTGTTGATAAAAGGGTTAAAATTTAGGGTTGTATGTATTTTTAATGCCACATTATAGAAAAATAAAAACAATAAAAATTTACCAAAATTTTAATAATTTTTTTTAAGGGTGAACAACCCTTATCACCTAGGGGTATGAAAAATAGATAGTAGCCGATTCTCAGACCTACTGAATATGCATATACAATTTGGTAAAAATCAGTAAAGCCGTTTCGGAGGAGTAAGGTAACTAACATTGTGACACGAGAATTTTATATATAAGAAGATTCTTCTATTGAAAGTTTATGGTTGATACAGGCTGGATGCAATCTTTATTGAAACTGGGCGTGCTTTATGTTTGTGAACACCCCCGCGACACAGGAGTTATTCCTAGTGCGGGTGTCGTATAAAAAAAACAAAAAGAAGAAAGAAAAATAAAAAGAAAAAAAGGTTGTTTTTATATCTTCTTATATCAAGAGGGTGGAGCCGCTAACGAAAGCTAGTGGAACATAAACCTAATAATTTCATGGTAAAACCTAACATTGTCATATTTTCTCTTTATGGAGTATTTCAATACAGCCTTCAGCATAATGCGTCAATCTGTCATCCAATATCCAATATTTGCACTTTTTGTACACAACTTTGGAAAAAAGTCGTGATTTTTGTATTAAGTATGCTTTTAAGTATATTTAGACCAGATGTTCACCAACATGTTAAACCAACGGTCAACACTGAACGAACCTTTTCGATCTTTATAGCAAACCACACGCGCAATTGACAAAATTTAGTATTTTTTAAATTTTTTTTGCACTGCCGCAATTTCGCCGACAATTTTACTTGGAGACTTTTTGCGAACTGTACTTTAATCGCTTTTTTTTTTTGCGACTATGCTCTAGGTCTGATGTCAACGTATACAATAGCGTATATGCTGTAGGGGTATGATGGAGAGGTTGGGATAATAACTGAAAAATATTTCTCTTTTTTTTCATCTTAAATATTTCGTATTGACTGGTCAGAGTTTCGAAAACGGAAAGAGAGATGGAATCCGGGTTCAGCGTTAACCGGTGATTTCGTTTTGTGGAATCGGGGCTAAGTAGTTTATTTTATAATATATGTAACCACATAATGACGAAAATTACTGCGTGTTCCGGTTTACTTAAATAAGGCCCTGAAACTCTTAGCACTGGTATTGTATTATAATAGCTTGGACTTATTCAACGTTACATAATAAAAGTAATACGAAATGACGAATGACAATCAAAAACATGACTGTATTTTTAACCTTATTATTATCACAAACTAGCTCCCGTTTGCGGCTCCGCTGGCGTGGTACGTCGATAAATATCTAGATAGATACATAACTCTTTATTGTAGGTACACAAATTTGAAAGTCAGTTTTCTAAAGCACATCTTTTAGATATTACAATGGGCGGCCTTATCGCTATAAAAGCAATTTCTTACAGGCAACCTTTGGATGGACAAGAGAGCCTAAGAAATAATAAATAAGTAGTTTTCTGGGTGCACCAGAAATAATTATATTACGGATTTAATGGGTATATTATTTTTCACCACACCAGCACGAAAAAGATCGTTTGCTTGCGAGAATTCAGTGAGTAATAACGCTTATTACTCACTAGTGAGGCAAAGTGATTCAAATTTCGAAACACTAAATCCTTCCAATGAATAGGCACAAAAAAAAAAAACAAAACAGTCACCATGTAGGTTAGTAATAATCATTGACATTAATTTTATTTAAACACTACAAACGATACGTTTTAATTATTTTAAATTATATAAATACACGCTTATTCAGTATTTTCATGGTTTTATATTCGTGATTAACCATTAAATTAATTAAAATCGGGTACTTAATATTAGACTATAAATAAGTGTTACGGAACGAATTTCCGAACGCACGATTTAAAAAAAAAAAGTCTGTGTCTGTGTCAGTCATCGCGGGCAACTATAAATTCTTTTCAGTTTATGTTTAATTGTTTACTGGAACTTTTTAACAAAAAAATAGTGAATCCAGTGATGAAGAACTTTGTGGAACTCCAAAAGAGTTGCGGTAACTTGCTTCTAACACAGAAGTTTGCTTTTTTACCAGAAAATTCACGTGAAAAGTATTTGAAAGCGTACGAGATATTTAATTAGTGGCGACTTTCTAAAGGCCCTAAAACGCATTATGAATCGGTATTACTGTCGTATTTCATGTAATTATTTCAGGTTAAGCAATCGAGTACGAGTTTATTTAAATCTTAATATTTTCTCACTGGAAGAGGTGAAAAGTTTTGTATTGTAACGCGTGAGAAAAATTTAATTTCCAGTTCGTGACCTCTTAAAATCTTTCGCTTGCGAAGTAGTCTTTATTAGAATCACTCGCTATGCTCGTGATTCAATTTAAGACTACTTCGCAAGCTCAAGATTTAAAATTGGCACTCACAACAGAAATATAAACTTTTTCTCACTTGTACCATAAATAACTATTAATACTAATAATAATAAATAATAAATGTAAATACACACACATACAAAAGGCAATTTTATAAGAACAATTTGTGAATATTTAAAAAAATAATTATTAGATTTTTGCATAGAATAATGTATATTTACAATTAATTATTAATTTAATGTATTGCAATACTATATCAATTTGAATTTAACCGTATAATTTATTTATTAAAATGTATATCTTTAAATTTAATTATCAAATTTGTACTTATTATTTTTAATTGTTACCATACTGTACTTAATATTCTGTGACCATACTATCCATTGTTAATAATCTGCCTCATTTTTATAATTTTTATTTTTATTTTCATAATGTTTTTTTTTAGAATTTAAGTTTAACCAAACCGTGCAAGTGGTGTTAGCTTTTAATTGATTGTTACACTGTTCATACGGAAGCAATATAATACATACATTATACACACACATATATATACATATAATATATACAATAAACATATTTAACTATACATTTACGTATATTATATCTGGGGTATAGTCCATCTCCACACCAATTTTCAATCAGATCGCTCCAATTGATTCAAAGACTTTTGAGTACAAATAAAATAATATAACAGAAGGGTTTGGCAGAGGTGTACAACACCCACACTTCACCTGTTATGTTCAGGTCCTATGGGATAGGGAGTGAGCCTATCGCCATCCACCGGGCACATTTCCAACTCCGTGCTGCTGTATATGCAAAAAATCTCAACCTCGCGGTAATACCTTGAAATGTACAAAAAATAAAACTTTTTGTTTAATATCAGTCTCTACTTGGAACGCATTGCAATATTTGCTAGCAAACCGTGTCTGTTTGCTGTCACACAAGGACATATATGCAAATATGACCTTACTCAAGGCTGGTTTATGTATTGATGTATATAACAAGGTATATAATAAGGTATACAGTGCCGAATTGGCCATATAGCAAGAGTAGCAAATGCTACGGGCCCCGCGAATTGGAGAGCCCCGCGCTCCAACGCCTGTCTGACCGTAAAAATAATTAAATTTAAATAGCGTAAAATATCTTGCTTGTAAGTACAAATTTGTGTATGTTTTGTAAATACAGACTTGCCCATACTGACCGATATAAATGAGCCAGCTTGTAGAGCATGATTTGCTTAAAGAACTAGATATGAAAAACGTTATATATAAATTTGCCCACATTAAATCATATCAGTTGTTTTATAATTAATTGTTAATAGTTATGTTTTATTTAATACCATAAACTTTAAAACCTAAAGCAGGCCAAAGGCCCCATAGTATATAAAGATTATTGAAGGCCCCCTGACAGATTTTGCTACAGGCCCCGCGCTGGCTTAATGCGGCACTGTGTATCGATGTATATAACAAGGTATAACATGTATTATGTGTATACTTTTTTTTTTTAAATATGACGCCCGCACTAGGAATAACTCCTGTGTTCACAAAAATACATTTCACACACACAAAGCACAACCAGTCTCAGAACAAATCTTTGCGAACCACACAAAGATTTGTCCCATGTGGGGATCGAACCCACAACACCAGTGCAGTGGAGAGCGGCGAGGCGACCGTTTAAGCCACTACACCACACGTGCAGACATGACTTGAAATCCCAACTGTCTTGCCCGACCCAAGTATTGAACCTTGGTATCGTGACCTCGTGGTGAGAGGCAGTGTTATGATTAATGTATTTCTAATTTTTCTTTTTTTTTTTCAGTGCATCCGAAGGTTCATTCTTTCCTCCACGTGCCTTGACAAAATCCGATACAGTTCATGTTTATGATAAGGATCTCTGCAGGATATTGCCGCTTCAGTACCGGAAGGATGTTTATAAAGATGGTAAAAAAACTTACTTTTAACTTGTCAAGAAATAATAGGGATTTGCTATACTGTTCGAGTAAAATACCGGTATAAATATTCAATACCGTTAATATACCGGCTCTCATAAATAGCTTTATTCCGGTATAAATATTCCGGTATTTTAACTTTCCTAAATAGGTAAAAAAATCTAAGATTTTACTACATTATAACATTTACATTTAAAACTGTATTTTTCTTTAATTAAAACATTATTTGATTTATTTTTCGTTACTCAGGCATTCAAGCCGGTCTCTACACGCCACCGCCATCTACGTTCGAGAGCGCAGATATCAACCCTGACAACAAATGTTATTACCCTAACGAGAAGTGCCCCCCCAAGGGGTTGCAGAATATCAGCCCTTGTCAATACAGTGAGTAATGAAATAATCAAAAGGCTTCGAGCTCAAGTCGGCCGAAGCAAAGACAACATGATACGGTGGGGTTTTGCACCATACAAACCATGGCCCATATTCTAACTTGTCCTGCGTGCCCCACTATCTGCACGAAGGACGCGCTAATGAACGCATATGAAAGAGCTGTTCAGGTAGCCACATACTGGGCTAATAAAATTTGACTTTGCCGTCGACTCGAATGAAGAAGAAGAATCAAATAATTGTTCGACTTTATTTGACGTCTTCAATGTTAACTTCTAATTGATTATTTTTAAAGCATTCAGCAAATTATACTAAGAAACAGTTGAAATAATTTGCGTGTTTTATAAAATTGATCACAACTTATTTCATATAGTGTCTTACTATGTTCATCAATAAATTAATTTAACTGCTTTTGTGAGTAGAGTTTATACATGTTTTTTTTTATATTATTATAGGATTGTTTACCTTGGTATATAGTAGAAAAACAACATTTACGCCATTAAAAAGTTAAAATTATAAAAGAAAATAAAACTCTTAATTACTAACTACTAAAGGCAGATTGAAACGTCTTGTGACGTCAAATTACATTACCAAGAATAAACTTATCTGTGCCGGTAAATTCACTAATTTTGTCATAATAAATGTAGACGTTTCAAAAACCAAACTAAAAATGCTATAAATAAAACTGTTGTGTGTATTTCATACGTTACACGTGCTTTAACTGTGTTGAATTATCGCCTTATTATACGTACTTTTTTATAATTGTTTTATGAATGAAAAGTACGTGAAAATCTAAAATTAATTTAACAGATATCTTTCTTAAGCATTCAAGATCATAAAAAATACAGTGCAGGTCATATTTTAATTTCATGCATATTCTCCATTGTCATGTCCATGGGCTGAAGCACTTACCATCACTACACGTTCGTTCGCTACGTACGTCGTATGGAGAAAATAACTTAAAATGTTCATCCTATTTCAGATGCGCCTGTCTATCTATCTTTCCCTCACTTTTACGACGCAGATCCAGAACTGCTGGTCCCTTTCGACGGACTTAAGCCGGTGAAAAAGAAACACGAAACGTACTTCATGATACAACAGGTACCAGTATACCTTATGTACCGTTATGGTACCGTTACTATACTGATCAATAATGAACTGATACGGTATTAACCGGTTCTATACATTAGAATGGTTAATAATAGTTATTTTTATTTTTTAGAAAATTGGAGTACCTCTCGAAGGCTTCGTCCGAGTGCAGCTGAACATAAAAGTAGACCAAGCACCGAACATTCCGATCAACAATATTAATAACTTCCCCGATATAATATTCCCAGTTATGTGGTTAGAAGAAGTAAGTATTACATCGATCAGACAATGCTAGGTCAAAACAGTGGTCCTGTATGAGTTTAAATTAAAATAAAATCTACTTGTTAGTAATTATTAATGCAGCCAGCAGTCAAGCCGTCTGCCATCTTATATTATTAATATTACATTTTAATAATTATAGTAAATTATTTATTAAAGAGTCAATTGCACATTTAAATATAATAACCACTTAAATATAAATCAAGAACTACTGTTGAAACTAAATGTTAACCAAAGATTCAGCTGATAATTGGCGTTAACACAGTTAACGCTAATGCCAGATTTGATCTGTTTCTCACTCTCATTTAATGTTTGACGGGACAGAGAGATCCAAAAACTCAGCGATGAATTCAGCCGATGAAATTGGCTCTAAAATAATAATCTTATTATTTGTAATCTTTTTCCAGGGCATCCACGAGTTATCAACACCGATCTGGCGATGGATTTACCTCGCTACCACAGTAGGTCCAATCGCAGCCCCCGTCATTACCTACTCGTTCATACTCACAGGACTTCTAGTCCTAACCATAGTCTTTATCAAAGCCTACAAAAGCCTTGTCATCGGCCAGAATTCCCTAGAGATCGTTGAGCTAGGACGACAAACATTAAGAAGAGGATCTACTTTGATCATCAATGGATCCCACAAAATCATTCCCAACCGAGAATCAGTATATTTCCCCTTAAGCAACGACAAAATTCAAGAGCTTAGTTATGTAAGAACTGAATGTAATTTAGAACTTAAGAATATATTAAGAACCGACTTTGTACAGTCAAGTTTTAGTGATGTGGAGAGGGAATCTTTAATAAGGTCTGATAATACTTTTATTTTATCAGAGCATAACCGGTGTACTCAGGAATAAAAGGGTTTTAGATTAATAAATAACTGTTCCCCAAAATCCAGTGTTGAATTTGACACTTTAGTTTTGTCAGAATGGTCGCGTTATGTATTCATAGTTGTTACATGATTAATACAATAGTTTAATGGAATCCTATATAATTTGCTATAATGTTATCTACTTTTAGGAATAACTCCTGTGTCGCGGGGGTTTTCACAAACATATTATTATATTCCATACACACAAAACTCACCCAGTCAGGACAAATCTGGGATCACACAAAGATTGGCCTGTGTGGGATTGAACCCACAACACCAGTGCACAAATTCAACAACTACGCCAACCGTGCACTCTACTACGCTACTGTTTTGTCTTATTCTTTATTCTACAATTTTTTTCATGACTATTATTGTATTAATTGTGACATTATCTTGCGATCAATGAGTTTTCTTTTAAAATATTGGTTTTGTGTGATAAAAGTAAAGTGTGTAAATCAGGGTATAAAAATATTAATGTGATTAAGATACTGGTCTGAATTCTGATGTTCACTGTTTTAAATCAATCTGAGCTTCGCCTAGGAAATACTAATTTCGTTTATATTAATTTGACGTGTCTACACATCAGTAACCGAAATAAACCGTTAAATACCGGTACTGCTTCTCATTTCAAACTGTTACATATTCAAAACAGTTACTTTTTAAAAAAGAGAAATATGGGTTGAGACCAAAATTTGTCTAGGCTAACTTAACAGTAATAAACATCGGAATTGAGATCAAAATATCAGGGGAACGGTCCTAGGCTATCTTTTTAATTATAAGGTTGTGTTAACGACTGATTGCAAAGAGCTCCGATTTTGATGGAGACTGTTTAGATATAAAAGAATATTTGCTCACTTATACAACTAGAAACAGAAGTACTTAGTGCAAATGCAATCCTGAAACAACCATAAATTATCTGATGAACTTTTCTAAACATAACATAAATACATAATATGACATCACGCCTATATAACCCAGGATGTGGCAGAGGTGTACAACACCCATATTTCTGCTGTCATATTAAAAGGTCCCATGAGATCCAAGGTGAGCCTATCGCCATCCACCAGGTACAATTCCACTGTGAATTGCCTGACAGAAAGTTCACAAATTTTATAACACTTTTCCGACCGTAATGGAACCCAAAAACCTCGCGGTAAAGGCGTGTATGTACTTTTCTACACATTTTCGGTAATTCTTAAATACGATAACTGTAACTTATTAAATATGTATTGATTTTTATAAATTATTAGCTTCTACCCGCAGCGTCGTCCGCGTGATGCGTCTTAAAAAGGAAACTATGTTCTTCCTTGGGTTTTATCTATCTCCACATCAATTTTGAATAACATCTTTAGTTAGATATCAGTATAGATAAACGCCCAACGTATCTCAACCTTAAAAAAACAAAAAACGATGCCCGCACTGTAAATAACGCCTGTGTCGCGGGGGTGTTCACAAACATACATTTCACACACACAGAGCACGCATTATATGTTACAGTTTTATTTTTTATTTAGGTAATTGGTACAGAAAAGTTTATCCGATAAACGAGATATATATAGTGAAAAAGGTTTTATCATGTAGCGCATTACTTTGGTGTCTTGCCTTGGTGTATATGTAGGATTATTAGTTAAAAGGGAAATGTATGACAAGTGTTAACAATACACTTAAAAACCATGCTGAGTGATATGTTGTACCTACAAGGAAAAGTAACGAAAAACATAAAAAACTAACGTTTGCTCTTGCCTTCCATACTCCATTGCCAATATAATGTTATTTTTTTAAATAAATGATTGTATTTGTTGTCAATTTATAATTATTTATAAATATTTTACATTCCAAATATTGACATTCCTATTTTCAAAGTGCTCAAATTGTTTAGTATATTCAATATACTATGCTGTATATAATCATTTTGGTCGAATTTAAAATAAATAGTCGGCTATTGACTATTAATATTAATTTTAATGCATAGCATTTTCATATGTATACAGAAATACGATACAGTGGCGAATTTACCAACAGGCTGAGTAGGCTAGCGCCTAGGGCGGCAAATTTGGGGCCCCTTTTTTTTGCTGCATAGAAATTAAAAAGATTTCTGAATTATTCGCGTTAAATTTTTGGATCATAAAAATAATCTAGGTCTTGACAATTTGTAGAGGTAAGGGCGGCAAAAAATTCCCAGCCTTTACCTTAAAAATTTGTAAATCCGCCACTGATACGATTAGATAACTAATGTACTTATACACGTGCTAAAGTTACCTATTTAATTAAAAAGAAAGATGGGTATTTAGGAACAAAGTTTGTAATATTAAGGGCTAATTTCACCGGTCGAGTTCAGAGTTCAATGTTAAACGAACTTTTTCGGTCTCACTGACCCATTCACTCATTGAACGAGAGAGAGTGAGATTGAGAACCGAGTTTGACGGTTGAGTGCGGCTAAAGAAGTTTGTTGAAATAGTGACGGAAAATGTGGATGTTTAATTCAGATTGTACTTATAAAAGGCTATGTTTGTGCAGCTGGTAATCATAGAAATCAGACATTTTAAACTTGTATCTTTAACCTCGAAACTGTATTTTATGACTATTCTTGCCGAGTATTGTCTGTAAAGTGATAAATACACCTACTGTCTGATATGGCTTTTAAGACAGTCAACATAATCATTTTATTACACAATATTTTTTTTTTAAACTGTCTCAAACCATTTTTTTTTATAACAAGTATTAAGTATACCTTTATTTAAAAATTGACGATATCAGACTAAGGGCTAATTTCACCGATTGAATTGAATGCTGAACTGAGATTTCGGTCTCTTTGCCCCTTTCGAACATTTAACGAGAGAGAGGTATCGAGAAATATTATTAATATAGCACACTAGCAGCTATTAGCTGATGCGTGTGAGTCTGTGATTTGGAGAATTTGTCCAGTCTATTTTTGAATGTATTCACTGTGGGTGCCATAACAATGTTTGCTGGCAGTCTGTTCCATTTCATGGCAACTCTCTTTGGTAGAAAGTGTTTCAAAGGATTTAACTTCGATAGTGTCTGACAAATTCTTAATGATTGGCCTTTTAAGTGTTTGTTTTGGTTTCTTATATAAATGTGTTCAATCGTATTAACACCATAAAAGTTTGTTAATATTTTATGTCTAGATGAAACTTCCTCTTTGTCTGCGGTTTTTAGGAGAATGTTTTCTGAAAGTTCAGAATTAAACTCGGTTAAAATATGTTCGGTGAAATCAGCCCTATTTAACCAAACTATTATATATCTAATTAGAGTTTAGTAAAGCTTTAATATATGAAGACTTCTTTTTATGAATATTTTTAGTTATAAAGGCAAATCGGTGGTTCTATAAAATATTTTATACGAATTTTAGTTTTAAAGTTGTAAATAATAATTAGGAGTTTTGTATCTAAATATACTGTTTATTAAAAATATTTTTAATGATTATGGTTTTTATTTATGATTATTCCACCATTTTATTTAAATTCGTTAGAATATACATTTAGATACTTAAATATGTTACATAATGTTCTCTTCGAATCAATTAATAAGAATATATTTTTAGTGTTCCATTTGCCATTTAGAACGAAATATCGATCACATTCCTGTTCCATTCGAAAAAAATCCTAAAAACAGCGAATGGAACACACTAACCATGGCGACAAAATCTAATCATAATTTGATACGCAATTACACATACCTACCTGTTACCTTGAATACCGTTAACACCGTAGTACCGGTAACATAATACCGGTATTTATTATAATCAAAATTATATGTGAGTATAATGAAGTACTTTCTCATTTGATTTAAGCGTATAAATGATAGGTAACACAGAGTACATTATACTATACTGAAATAGAGGCCAATCTTCTTCCGTAAAACGGGTCACTTGTGTTCGTGAAGAAACTAGCGCCACCTGAGTATTATAGTTAGAACTACACCTGTGTGGATGGACTGGATGGATGGATACCCAGTATATTTATAGCTAATTTAATTTTATTCTTTAAGACAAGTTAAATTCAAGGATTGATGAATGAAAAACAATTTAAATATCATGTTTTTATTATTTTGTACCAAAGTATTTATCCTACGACAAGACTTAAATAAAGATGTAATCACTACACTCTGGAGTCCTGTCTCAGTTTTAACACAACTACTCACAAATTACCTTTCTGGTCACACGTATGGATTTATCGGAGGACTTTTCGCTCAACTCAACAACAAACGCACAAAATAACTCAGAAAGATCACAAAACAAACAAAATATCGCAAAACACGACGGACTGACATTAGCAGACATTTGTAATGGGGTTACCAGTTTATTGTTAATGAAACAACCAAGGAATTTCTACCACCACCCCAATAAATGTTTGTGAAAATGATTGTAATATTTATTTTAATTGATAAAAAGTAATGAAATATTATATCTTGTGGTAAATGTAATCAAAATCCTTGACAAATTTCCTCTTTTAACCAATACAATAAACCATAAGTCTCTTAAAAATATACTATTTTAGTAGTTTTATGAGCTATTAGCTAGGATATTTTGACAAGTTGCGATTTGGTTTAGCGCCATCTGTTCGAATTCAAGGAGACATAGCTTCAGAGCCGCCATCTCTTAATTTTAGTTAGTATCATCCGAACAATTATAATCCAACGAAATTAAGAAACATATTGAAACTTATTTCGTACAGAGACTACATATACTTCGTGATTTTGTATCATTGTACTCATTGCTATCCCCAGTTTTTTGTACTAAGATTGAAGCCTCTGATAGGTAAATTACAGTAGGTAGATAAGTAGATCTATATAAAAAACACCTGTGTCATATTTGCTCATGAGTTTGAATCTTATCAACTTACTGGTAGCGACATCTCTTATTAAAAACAGTAAACAAAGTTACAAATTTAAAAGTCAAATCCAAATATGAATTGGTCAAGTTTTGTATTGCGTTTAATCACTTCACGTTGCTGTAGACTCTGATACCGCCCGTTAAAAAAAGTTAAATAAAAAAGAAATGACAATAACATGATATGCTATTCGACGCTAGATGTCGCTTTTCTTATTTCTATGTAAGATTGGTCAATCTAAAATCTAATAAGTTTGCCCCAAGCATGAATACTATACAACCTATACATTATTACACGCTTAGGCTCACCAACAAACGCAAAGCTTCTCACTCATACTTGGAATTACCAGTACCTAAACTAGAGCTCTTCAGACAAAGTTGTGAATGGCTTTAAATTCATTGCTTATTGAACCACCGTACAGTAAGTTTTGTTATGAGCTGCACAAATGGATAGTAACGGAATCCTTTTATTCAGTTAAAGAATTTAAAAAATCGTTATGTCGTTTGTATCATTTTAGGAATGCACTGTAATTGTAATAAGTTAAAAAGAAAATATATAAAATATTTACATTAATATGAAGAGACCAATTCGCTTGTTTTAATGTATTTTTATATACATATAATATTGATATGAAATAAGTCTCATTTTTATCTAAATTTCTCACCGAGCAGCTGCTCAGGCGACACAATGCCAACTACACAAACATTAGGTATTAAAAGTACATGAGATACCACTCAGTACATTAAGGTTTCGTCCATTTGAACATAAGTTGTCTTAAGGACTGTGATCTTTATCTATTATGACTAAAAGAAAACGGATTTTCAAGCATTCATGAAATATTGTTTCTCAAAATGTATTATACGCCATTTCATAATTAAACAAAAACATTTGATACAATATATTTTAAGTATTTCTACAAATCCTTTAACATTTGGTCCCAAAAAAAGCGACGCCAATGTCCTATCAAGACAAATTCATAGTCTGTTTATTCTAAAGGTTAATAAAAAAAAAAACTAAAGTGTTTTGTTGTATGCTCTTATTACAAAATACAACTTAAAATTAGAATTCAGGTTATGGAACTGAATTACATTAGTACATAAGAAGAAACAAACTTTTTAACATCAACTATTTTGAGAATAAAATGACTTCACAGCTGAAAAACTCAAAAAAAAAAAGTAAGAATCTCCTTTAGTTTTCTTAATGGAAGAGATTACTAAAAGCTGGGCCACAAAATCTCGCTAATTGGTGAGAATCAAACTCAGCCTTCCTATGATATAAAATGTAGCAATGAGCTAGTTTGTCTATGGACTCATTTGACAGTTAACTTGTCTATTACTAGATGATAGTGGTTATGGGTTCTGCTGTTTTTTTTTTATTGAAATCATTGTGTAGGAATGATGACATAATTATATCAAAAAAATATTTTGATGAGTTTGGTGGTGTATTTTAATTATTATTACGATGATTAATGATCCATGTTTTGGTCCTTTAGTTTCTCCAGTTGAATTCTGAAATAGAAAAAAAAGATTGTGTAAATTAAATGCCTCATTGGTCAAGTAGTATAGATAGATAGATAGAGAAAACTTAATTTGCACATCAAATTTGTAACAAACATACAAAGAAATAGGTACTTAAAACTGTAATCAAAGGGCGGCCTTATCGATTGACGCTTTGATAAATATTATTCATCAAAGGATTGACGCGATCTCTTCCAGGCAACCTTAGGATGGACATAATAGTATAATTTGCATATCCTACTGAGATCTGGGGTTTGATCGCCAGGTAGGGCTTGAGTTATATGGGATTTTAGTCTTGAAATTCTCAACTCACAACTGCCCTGCAGACCGCCACTATGCGGTATAACCACACCCTTTGTTAGACTAATTTCCAGACTCTGACTGTTCGTTCGACTGATTCCTTATGATTGCAACTTGTGTCATAAGTCAGCGACAACAGTTTTTTTTTTAAATAATAAGCCTGCATAGTAAGTGGTGTACGGCCCATGGACATCTACAATCCACAATAGCAGATTGTAGATGCGTCGCTACAGCCGAGGACTATGGTGTTATGCCAAATATTTCACTAATTTCAGGATCCACCACCAAACTGGACCACAGTATGTAAGCACTACTATATTAGGTGGCAGGTTAAACATGAGATGGTGGTGCTGCCACCCTCGAGCTTGTTAACAAGAGCTTTACAAGCAGTAAAAAAGTTTCCTTATTACAGAGGTGGCAACAATTATTTCTTCAGATAGTCTATTGTATACCCCACAGATATAGATCTACATAGATAACGCAAGTATCACGATTTGTATTGAAACCAAGCATGCTGACTTTTTAATACCAATTGTGACGTCACAGCCGAAATTTAGTGACGGGAAATCCAAACCGATTCAAAGACACCGATGCCACCGATGCCCATCCCCCAGAACGATTTAAACGATTCAACTGGAGCCGTACGCTATGATTTTCTCTGACAAAAGACGCCCGTGGACTGAAGTTAGCGGCGACCAACCTTGACGCTTGGTCGGGGTTCAGACACGCGAAGTACATGCATTTGCGTAATCTATGTAGATCTATATCTGTGGTATACCCCAATATTCGTTTAGTTTTTGGTTTTCCTAGGTGATATCCGCACTTAGTCCTCCTATGGAACCGTTGTACGTGAAGGGTTTCCCGTTTACTCCAGCCAGCCTAAATCGGTCCAGAAGGAAAGCAGCCTCCGAAAACTGCTGCAGGCTTCCGGTAGCGATGTTGGTGACTGAAGAATTTGCGCCTGTTGGTTGGCCACCCTGCTACATTCCACGATGACAAGCTGTGGCGTTTCTTCTGCCTTCATGCATCCTCTGCATAGAGGGCTTTCTGCTAATCCTATTGTGTGTAGGTGTTTGTTAAGTAGACAATGACCGGTCAAGATTCCAATGACCTTGCGGAGTCTGTCTCTATTCAGTTTGGTGAGGTCGCAGGCAAGTTTTTTATTAAGAGCTGGAACAGCATTCTTAGTTTGCAGATATCCTTTACTTGTTGTCCACACTGTCAGGTGTATTTTCTGGGTTCCTTTGCGCAACCATGTTTTAATTTGGGCCTGAGGGATGGGCAGAGAGATGGTATACCCCAATATATAAGTATACACTTTGGTTGTATACAACTTTGCTGAAAACTTGATGTAGCATATGCGCACATACAAGATGGACATGATGATAGTATACTACAGGTATTGTACAAATAGCATGAAAAGGAGTGTCTGAACTAATCGCTTTCTAGTTATAAAACATACTGTCCAATGGTGGAAAAAATATAAAGAACATTTTTCTAACCTCAACTGCTGGTTAAAATCATCCTGAACAATATCGTCTTCCCAGTTATCCTCCCATACTGATACATCTTCATCCTCCGCTTCAGCTTCTGGACCCCAATCTACAATCAAATACGAAAATCATTCCAAAAATACAGAAACAGTATTCATTCTCAGTTCGATAAAATTCGAGGGCCAGTGGCGTAAACATGAAACTTGCAAAAATAAACGCAATATTGACGTTTTTACATGGACAGTGGCGCCACATTGGTTTAAATTTAGGTAATGTTTGTCATGTAATGACGAAGGAGTTTTCAAATAAAGAACTTACTTTCGGCGGGGAATTCTTCAAATTCGTCGTCCTCTTCGAGAAGGCCAAGATCTACTTTTTGTTTGTCCGCCGACATCTCTGGGATTTTCATTTAGATATTCAAGATTTGCAAAACTTATAAAGTTTTCTTGAGCGTAGCGATTAAAGAATGACTGGCATTGACTGGGAGGGAACAGACAGTGGTAATAAAATACGAGAATGACAGTTAACATTGACATATGTCACGTCTGACAGCAATAACTACAATGTTGCCAGGTTGTAAATCTAAAGTTACACTTTTCACCTATTTATATTATTATACGGTTTGGGTAGTAGTCGCACGATGAATCTATCTTTTTAGGGTGCCGTAGCCGAATGGCAAAAACGGAACTCTTATGGATTCGTCATGTCTGTCCGGCTGTCCGTCCATAAGTCAATGCCACTTTTTTCCGTAACTATAGAGTAACTGTAAATATAGAGCTATACTGTGGAAACTTGGTAAGTACGTACATACTATACTTTACGTAAATCAAAATTCTAAGGAGTTTGTATCAAACTGTATAACTCCTGTAGCCTGTACCTATACCCTGATCATTAAGTGACCAATAAATTTAAATCCCAAGTCAAATATTTAAGTAAGATTCTTAAATTTTTTAGATATCATAAATAATAAGGTCACAAGAGGTCACACTACTTTCAAAAGGTTGTAGAAATAAAACACAACTGCTTGAAAATGCATTTATTACAAAATGCATGAATGGAGATAGAATAGAAATAAAATATTAATTAAGTGCTTAAGTAGAAGTATCTATAGACAACATACATGTGTGCGTTCTTAAGCCACTGCACTGCCACACATGCAATGCCATTTGCCAGCCAACACAATCGGCAGATATTCTCGGCAACCTGACCAAACTAGATGGTATTATACCAAAAACCGTTGTTTTTCATTTGTGACAGGTTGTTTAATATCTATAGACCTTATCAGAACCGTTCCCTCAACCTGGCCCCATTTATACACAACTTGTTCCCACCCCCATCTTCTAAAAAAACATATCACAGCATTCATTACATTGAGGACACGGCGACAGATTTGGATGTTATTACAGCAAAAAGACCAGTAAATAAGTGGTAATAGGCTTGACCTCAACATGAAGGTGAAGTCTTAGTGTGGATTTTATTAACCTCTGCCACAACCTTTTGAGTAAATAATCGTGATGATAAGTAATGATAACTTATGCTAGGCATTCCATAGACAAAGCATCACTCGCTCCGCTTGTTCTCTGAGGCATTCCTACAACTCTTGACATTTAGATTCGAGTATTGCTGGGTCCACACCGAGCCAACGAACGACCAACGAAGGCTAGGGATGTGATAAAGTTATTCGCATCACCTATATACATTACGTTTCATTCGATTTGAATTTGTGTGTAGCTTATGTTTGAATGTGTATTGGACCAAGTAAACGATGAAGACTGACGGGACTCGCGAATAATCCACTCGAAATGGCATCAATAGTTAAAAATAAGTAATTGCCACTTGATTATTAACTTATGTAAGTTATTAATAATCGAATAAACACTAATCGATATATGTCAAGCGAATAATTTTGTAACATCCTTAGCCGTTCGTTGGCCTTCGTTGGTCAGGTGTGGACCCAGCATATGACAGACGAAAGAATTTGACGTTTCTGTGTAACTAAGTCTTAATTCGAATCTTAAACTAATGTCAAAAACTGCAATATTTCGCCAGATCTGACAACAATACCGAAATATAGGCAGCCCTATATGACGGCAGAATAAAGGCGGTGTTGTTTGATTTTTTGAGCTCATTCACAAATTGTCTACTGGACTGGTCTGTCGATAGTTGTTAATTGATAAGGTTAATACTTAAGCTCTTAAATAATAAAGGGAGCCTGATACAATGGCTACTTGAAAAGAAAGTATGATAGTATTCATGTTGCGAAGTTGATCCATTGTTAGGATATGAATTACTTCTTCTCCTTCTGCTCCTCCTGTTTCATCTTGATGATCAACTTCATGGTTACCAACTTGGTTCTGGAATAGATGATTGATTATTTGACTGCCTTCTTGTTATGATATCGGTTCCCAAACTTTTTTCTTGAGGGAACCCTTTTGATAAGCAAAATTTTGTAGTCTTTTTTTTCTTTTGAAAAATACGACGCCCTCACTAGGATTAACCCCTGTGTCGCGGGAGTAATCACAAACATACATTTTACACACACAGCACACCCAGAGTTTGAAATCAAAGATTGTGTCATCCGCAAATCTTTGCGGATGACACAAAGCTTTGTCCCTTGGAGGATCGAACCCACAACCCCAGCGCAGTTAAAAGCAGTAAGGCGACCTCTCACCATGATGTCTGAGGTTAGATCGCCGGGTAGAAGTGTTATTGGGGATTTTTCAGCAAGATTTTCTCTGTAGCAGCACAGTGTCTGGATTTGTGCCCATTAAGTGGCGATAGGCTCATCCTATAACACATGGGATGTAGTTGTTGTAATGTCGGGTGTTGCCCCTTTTGATCTGAGTAAAATATTGGTATTTTACTGGTATTTTTTTTATTTTGAAGTACAAAATCATAGCATAGATTATAAAGACGGACAATGCTTTTTTATAATATTTTTACCTGAGAATCTCTTTCTCGACCAGCTCCTCCATATCTTTCATTAGCATGTTTTCATTAACCTCTTTCGGCTTATCGTCTAGAAAAAAAACAAAATCAACCTTTTAATAGTCAGCTTAAAGTGTGGCTTAAGGTCATTTGCACTAAGACGTCCTCTACATTAGGCGTGTGAGCGCGCTGGCTGCACACACTTCAAACTTTCACTTCAAAAATACTAGTGAGTTGAAAAGTAAGTTAGGGGTGCTAAAGCTATAGCTATAAACTACATTTTAGCCAATTCAATTTGGCAAACGATATACCAAACACCCATGCATTGTCCAACTCTCTGTCTTTTTGAGTTGATATTTATGTAATTATTTATGTGAAAATCCATTCCTTTGTGTCTCCTAAAAGGCTGCGACCCAAATATCTGGCAAATCGAACGATATCATTAATATTCCTGACGAAAGTTAACTGATTTGATTGATTGCCAAAATGTGTTGTCAAAAGTTTCAGTCGCAAGAGACAGCTTATTTATGGTGAAAGTTTCACATTAGTGGTGTTATGGCCAGGATTCGAACCTACGACCTTTATCTATCTTCATCTATTGGGCTAAGACTTATTTAGATTTAAATGTTATCTTGTCGCAACTAAAAACTATAAAATTCAAACATTTCTACGTAATTTTTTTTATTTTTTTCATTTTTATAAACAAAAATTTTGAAAATACCGTTACCTTATTTCCGAATGCAAAGTGAAAAATCCTGAAAATAATAGACGTAAATACATATATATACACAAAGATAATTTAATAAATTTTATAAAAATACATATAAATAAATATGATTTGCCAATTCATTAATATATAATAATATAACCAAATCAAATCAAATAATTTATTTATTTATTTGCATAAAATGTGGTAATTACAGGATGTCAATATTATATTTAGAGCAGGACACATTTCGCCATCTAACAACAGCATGCAAAAATTTAATATTAAATTATTAGTTTAATACAAAACAAATGGTATAATACTATAAGATTAAAATAAGTAAAATAGAATACAGTTATTTTGGTTTTCTTATATTTTGAATTTGTATCCGTTTTAAAATAAAAATTATAAAAAAATAACAAGGGACAGGGACCGAATTACCGATGGTGGACTCCTTGGTCAGGAACCTAATTATAATGTTAAAGGAAAAAAAACAATTTAATATCAAAATTTGCATTATTATTAACCGGCAATTTTATATGTCAATGATATGATGCCGCGGACAGACTTATCATTTTAGATTTAAAAATAGACATACCATAAGCAGCTTCTTCATACTCAGAAATGATGCGGTCGTTCCCTATTTGTTGGCCAAGCTCACAAAGCCTGCCATAAGCATCGTGTAAGTGCATAAGCCTCGAAACTATATCCGTTCCCCCGGCATCACTTATGACCACTTCTGACACGTCAATCGTCATTTCGAATAATTTTCCAATGATTGCACGCAAAATATCAAAAAACGTTGAGATGAATTCACGAGCTAGACACTGGGCACCGGGCCGGGCGAGTATTGATTTTTCGGATGACAGTATTGCCAGGCTAATAAATTTGCGATTAGGGAAACCATGTTAACACACTTGGTATCCTCATTTAGAGAAATATCGCCATATTTGTGCCGGGTTCTATAAAAATGTGCCATCACTGCCCGGCTCAAAGATTATGGGGTATACACATATAGTATAGCCAACGAGACGAGATAAAGAATGTAAACAAACGGACCGTTACTGAGTTACATTGCGATAGCGAGGGATTATTATCTCTGTCCTTATCATTCGTACGCGCAGTTGACGTCAATTGATCGACAACAGCTGTCGTTGTGTGTTTCGTGGTACAGGAAAGCAGTCAGTACCGCAGTTGTCAACATTTGGTCCGCCATTTTGTGATCAAGTTCATTCCTGTTTGGATTGCGTTGGAAGTGATACATATTTTTTCGTCTCCGTATTTGCTTGGTTTTTTGTTATTATTTTTGATTTTTGCTGTTATTACTTAGTTTTAATATATTTATGTTATATTTTTTATGTTTTTGACAATATAAGTTCCTTGTCAGTCTTTTAGTTATCTAGTGTTTCTTTAGTTTATTTCCTATTTTCTTAATATAATTTATTTCCTTTTCGCCTGGTTTCTTTACCTCAACCCAATCCACAACAATAATAATTTATTCAAATAAAAATGTTTTGAACCCCTGAACATTTGTTTACATTTTTTATCTCGTCTGGTTGGCCTTACTATAGACTACATATATGTTTGTGTTAATTATGATACATTTATATCCTATAGAATACAACACTAATTCTGTGTCCCATCACTACTCACGCGCGCCCTGATTGGTTGTATGGTTGTAAATGAATCATGGAGTCTAATGGTGTGTGCAAAGCGTCTCTCTTGTATTGTAATTATAATAAATAGTGTAACATGTGAAACAGTGCTAAATAAACATTATCCAAAGTATCGAGTGTTTTCCTTGCAATATATAATATGGTAGCAGAGCGTGGTTAGTGAAAAAATAAAAAAAAGTGCACGTGGAAAATAAAATAAAAAGGAAATGGCGTCGGACAATAGTGGATTTAATATTCCCGTATTCAATGGGACGGAATATTCGGCATGGAAGATAAGATTAATGAAGTATCTACAATTTAAAAAATGTAAAGATGTCACGCAAAGATCAAAAAGTAGTACCGATGATGCCAAATGGGATGAAAGAGATATCCAAGCCACGAACTACATTTACAGTGCGATTACCAATAAGCAATTAGAATATGTAAGTGATCTAGAAACTTGCTATGAGATAATAAAAAAGTTTGATGAGATGTATCTCAAAAAGTCCACTGCATTGCAAATTGTTTCCAGGCAAACATTAGAGAATATCAAATTGAAAAATTACTCTGAGGTGACGATATTTTTCGATGACTTTGAGAAGGCTGTGAATGAGCTCAAACAGGCTGGTGCGAGTGTTTCAGAACAGGAAAAGTTGAATTATATGATAAAAGCACTGCCCGAGAGTTATTGCTATATAGGTGACTTGATTGATGTGTTACCAGAAAATGAAAGAACCTGTGAATATCTCAAAAGTAAAATTAAACTAAAAGCAAGTGTAAATATAGATACTACAAGTGTATTCAAGGCAGAGAAGCCACCTAATAAAGAAAACAACAATTGCTTCGGTTGTGGAAAGCCAGGGCACTTTAAGAGGGATTGTCGTTCAAATCGAGGAAGAGGACGTGGTTTTGTTCAAAGAGGTCGAGGGTCATACAATAACAGGAGAGTATTTAATAGAGGAAGAGGCCAACATGAGAGTTTTCATACAATTATAGCCAACAATACTGCAAGTGAAAAGATAGTTAAAGGTGAAATAAATTGGCTCCTTGATAGTGGATGTACGGACCATATAATAAACACAGATGAATATTTTGACTCATACAAGACTTTAGAAAGACCAATGAAGGTGAGAATTGGCGACGGTACAGTATTGGAGGCCACAAAACTTGGTAATATAAAAACTTATTTTATGGTATTTGGGCAAAAGTCTGAGATTATTTTGAGTAATGTATTCTATGTAAAAGAAATGAAGGCAAACTTACTAAGTTACTCTAAGATAACAAACGAACACTCCATTGTTTCAAGGGGAAGATTATCCAAGATTTATAACAGGAATGGAAAGATTATAGCAGTTGCAATGAAAGATGACAGGTTGTACAAAATGAGAAGTTTCATAAAAGAAGCAGAAGGAAATATTAGTAAGTGTAATATGACAATCAAAGAAAAATTACACCGTACACTGGGACATGTAAATTTTAAGAGTTTATCATTGATGTGTAAAAATGATTCATTAGAAGGAATACCTAAAGAAATAGAGAATATACATTTAAGGTGTGCAACCTGTATTGAAAACAAAATGCATAGCTTGCCCTTTCAGAATAATAGAAGGAGAGCCCAAGAAATATTGGAAATAGTACACACAGATCTGAATGGGCCACATCAGACAACAGGATACAACGGAGAAAGATATTTTTTTACATTAATAGATGATTACAGTAAATTGGTGAAAGTTTATTGTATAAAGAGTAAAGATGAGGTATTTGATTATTTAATGCAGTATGTGAACGAGGTACAGAATCTAACAGGAAAAATGATAAAAGAACTACGATGTGATAATGGGAAGGAGTACATAAATGCGAGAGTTTTTAAGTTTGCAAGAGAGAAAGGAATAGCTATAAAACCGTGTCCAGCGTATGTTCATGAACTAAATGGAACTGCAGAAAGATATAATCGCACGTTAATGGATATGGCAAGATGTCTGTTATCAGAAGCAAAAGTTGAAAGAAGATTCTGGCCTGAGGTAATTAAGTCTGCAGCATATCTGAAGAACAGAACAGTAAATAATAATAATAGTTTCAAGACTCCATATGAAATATTTTTCCAAAGAAAGCCGTCAGTAAAATATATGAAAATTTATGGAAGTAAAGTTTTTGTGAGAACTCCTGAAGAAAGGCGAAAATCGAAATGTGATAAGAAAGCAGAAATAGGAATACTACTTGGATACACGGACACCGGCTACAGAGTATTGATAAATAACAAAGTAATAACGGCGAGACATTGTGACATAATAGAAGAAGACATTACTTTGTGTGGATTGGACGAAAAAGAAGAAAATGCAAGTCAAAAGGTGATAGATGAGAAGATAGAAGAGTCTACAGAGAAAATGGAAGAGAATAGTAATATGACAGACAAGGAAGATGAAAAAAGTGATGAGTTGAACAGTTATAGAAAAGGAAAAAGACAAATTAAACCCCCACGACGATTTGATGATGAATATGGGTATTGTATTTATGTTAATTTTTGTAATGCTATGATTCCAGATAATTTTCAGGAGGCAACTACATGTAATGAGGCAAATAAATGGAAACAAGCCATGGATAAAGAGATGGACAGTTTGGTAAAAAATGATACATGGGCCCTAGTAAATAAACCTCCAAAGGACAAAAAAGTTATCGATGTCAAGTGGATTTATAGTAAGAAGAGTGAAGATAAGTATAAAGCTAGGTTAGTTGTAAGAGGGTTCCAACAAATTGATTGTGTAGATGATATTTATTCTCCAGTAGCTAAGATGCCAACACTTAAATTACTGTTATCCTTTTGTTGTCAAAATTCTTTACATATCCACCAGATGGATGTAGAAACAGCATTCCTAAATGGTAAAGTAGTATCTGAAGTTTATGTAAAACAACCTAATGGTTATGAAGATGGTACCAGTAGAGTATATAAGTTAAAAAAATCATTGTATGGGTTAAAAGAAAGTCCTAGAATTTGGTATGAATGTTTTAATGATTTTTTAGTAACTATTGGTTTTCGTAGAAGCAAATATGACTTTTGTTTGTATGTTAAAGAGGAAAATGATGTAACTGTATACATATTATTATTTGTCGATGATTTATTAATAAGCTGTAGGCATGAGAATATTATTGTAAACATTAAAAAGAAGTTATCTGATAAGTTTAAAATGAAAGACATAGGTAAAGTTAAAAATTATATTGGTATTGATATTGAGTATGAGTATGGCACAGGGAATGTTATGACTTTAAGTCAGAAATGTTATATTGAGTCACTAGCTAAATCTTATAATATTGAAAATGCAAAATTGTGTACTACCCCTATGGAAATAAACTTAAAATTGGAAAAAGCTGATTTAAATGAGGATATTAAGTATAGAAATTTAATTGGAGCACTTTTGTATGTTAGTTCAGGCACTAGGCCAGATATAGCGTTTAGTGTAAATTATTTAAGCAGATTTCAAAATTGTTACAATGAGACACATTTTAAATATGCTCTGAGAGTTTTAAAGTATTTGTATTTGACAAGGGATTGTAAGCTTACCTTTTCTAAGAATAATAGTGCTGATGTTTTAGATTGTTATGTGGATGCCGACTGGGCAGGAGATATTGTAGATAGAAAGTCGACATCTGGTTTTGTAATAAGACTATTTGGAAATGTAATAAGTTGGAAGTCAAAGAAGCAAAATTGTGTCACAAAATCTTCCACATTTGCGGAGTATATTGCCCTATCTGAAGCTGTAACTGAACTTAAATTTTTGATATGTTTAACTAATGATGTATTTGTTAAAATTTCTAAACCGGTCAAGATATATGAGGATAATTCAGGGGCTGTAGCGATTGCTAAGTATGGTAACTTCACTAAAAACTCGAAACATATAGAAGTTCATTATCATTTTATTCATGAAAATGTAAAGGAAGGAAATGTAGAAATTGTTAAGATACAGTCAGAGGATAATGTAGCTGATATATTTACAAAATCGTTAGGAAATGTAAAATTCATTAAATTCAGGGAAATGTTAAATGTTAAGAAATAAAACAAAATGTTAAGATGTGTATAAGAAGTTTATTAAAGTAAATAATGTACCTAGTTTAGCCTAGTAATAGTAAAAAAAGCAAATGATACTTACCTAGATTACTTATAAGTTAGTATGTAACTGATTAATACCATACCATAATATTAATACTTACCTTTGATACCTACCTAAGATAATATTGAATACTTACCTTGGTTAAGTTTGTTAATGATATGTTAGATTAAAGATTTAAGGATGTGTATATAGGAAAGCATAGTTCTTGTTTGTAAAGAGCTGTTGTTTATAAAATATAAATGTAAGGAGGTGTGTTAATTATGATACATTTATATCCTATAGAATACAACACTAATTCTGTGTCCCATCACTACTCACGCGCGCCCTGATTGGTTGTATGGTTGTAAATGAATCATGGAGTCTAATGGTGTGTGCAAAGCGTCTCTCTTGTATTGTAATTATAATAAATAGTGTAACATGTGAAACAGTGCTAAATAAACATTATCCAAAGTATCGAGTGTTTTCCTTGCAATATATAATAGTTTGACTAAGAAGTTTTGAGATCTCGCTGTCATAAAAAACTTCATTTATTTATTATAACTGACTTGCAGAAATTTTAACCTTATAAAAACTATTGGCGATACGATTTATGGCATCCCCTAGGTTATAAAATAGGTAGTTATATTTTGTACAATCTAGTGTCTATCTATCCATATCAAATTAATCGTTATTTTAGCGCCTGCACTAAGTGCACGCTGCGCATTAGGGTCGACACACACCAAAAGCGCGTCGAAGCGCAGCGAATCGAAGCGCAGTTTCAGTGTCATATGAATTTTAACTTTATTTTCTTAACTATAATTCTTATTATCGCATGAGAAACTCAAACGAGTCGCGCGGATGCCCGGGAATTCCGGCGAATTCCATAGTAGTAGTAGCGTAGAGTTTCTCATGCGATAATAAGTATTATAGTAATGAAAATAAAGTTAAAATTCATATGACACTGAAACAGCGCTTCGCTTCGACGCGCTTTTGGTGTGTGTCGACCCTTACATGACGTATCTACCTACAGTACATACATACCTACTTATGTATTTCTACGTAGGTACATACATACCTTTTTGTCAATAGTATGTTAATTATTGGGGTGCGTTTTATAACGTATATACTCATTTCGTCAAATTTCATTTTATTATCGTTCATACTCGAAGATATAATCAACATGAGATATACCAACTGTTGATATAATTTATTTACATATAAGATTTATTTCTTCTAAAACGAATCTAGTATGACTTTGTTTGATATAACGTTTATGTAATTGAAAATCATTTGGTCCAACGTTTAATTATAATATATATAAAAATATAATTTCACTTGGCATACTCTGTGAAGATGGCACAATTTATAATTAAATATTTTTTTAAATTTTGGTCTTAAGAGTTGGTTAAGTAAGAAGGCTAGTATTGTGATCAACTACGCAACTAAAAATGTTTATTGTTATATTAAATAAAATTATAACTGCCGTTGTTAAATATCTTGTAAATATTAGAGATTTTGTTGATATATCATCTCTTACTTATCCTAATTCTTGCGTACCTATGTCTAACAATAATAGGTAAATCTAAATACTATCCTTTAATAGGGTACCTGTACCAACAGGCAATATATATATTAGGAGCGCAACTTTACAACAAACTACCCACGAACCTTATAAGTATAAGTTCGTCAAATATATTTATACAACTTGCCCAATATTTATTAGTCATAAACTAGCAGTAAAATTATATTATAATTCAACAATGTTCTCATGTAAATGATGTAATTCGTATTATGAGAACGTATTCGTATTAAGAGCGTTTATTCCTTTTCAAAATGTAACTGTCAATTTTTGTAGTGTTTTGGGAATATTTCGTAAAAACTGAATGAAAGTATGATTTTATTCAACTAACTTTTTAGAATGCAAGTTTTGAAAGGTAAATATAACAATTTCATTCGTAAATACCGCATAATTTTGTAATTTATCAACTTAACAGTTAATACTCTTTCAACTGATAAAATAGAAAAGTATGCTTTAGTTATTAAATGTAATTGTCATATTTACCTTTTAAAGCCCACATTCTAAAAAGTTAGTTGAATAAAATCATAATTTCATTCAGTTTTTTTTTAGTCTTAAACCTACAAACCTATTCTTCTTCTTCTTCGTCGCGTCGATGGCTGAGTCAAATATTAATTAAAAATTAAAATTAAAATTACCTTTTTTTTATTTTAAACCTATTAAGCTAGCTATACATTGCCCGTAGACGAGAAGCTTATGATGAGTAGCAGTGTGTACACCAAGATGTTTATGATTGCGATATTATGATTTTTAATTTGATTGTACCATATAAAAATAATAAATAATAGCAGCCCTGTATCTAATACATGTGCCATTAAGAGAAGGATTAGGCCTAGAGTTGTAAAAAACTCAAGTCTTTTAGTCCTCATTTCGAGACTTGAGTCTTTTTTCAAAACTAGGACTCGTTAGTCACATGAGTTCCGAGTCCTTTGAGTCTTTTGAGTCTTCACAGTTCTTTCGAGTCTTAAGTTCTTTGAAGTAGACTGAGTCATGAACTCAACGCAATAAGATGAAATACAAAGATACCTATCATACCAACGGAATCAGAAGATATTCTTCTTCTTCTTCGTCGCGTCGATGGCTGAGTCAAATATTAATTAAAAATTAAAATTAAATTACCTTTTTTTTATTTTAAACCTATTAAGCTAGCTATACATTGCCCGTAGACGAGAAGCTTATGATGAGTAGCAGTGTGTACACCAAGATGTTTATGATTGCGATATTATGATTTTTAATTTGATTGTACCATATAAAAATAATAAATAATAGCAGCCCTGTATCTAATACATGTGCCATTAAGAGAAGGATTAGGCCTAGAGTTGTAAAAAACTCAAGTCTTTTAGTCCTCATTTCGAGACGAGTCTTTTTTCAAAACTAGGACTCGTTAGTCACATGAGTTCCGAGTCCTTTGAGTCTTTTGAGTCTTCAGAGTTCTTTCGAGTCTTAAGTTCTTTGAAGTAGACTGAGTCATGAACTCAACGCAATAAGATGAAATACAAAGATACCTATCATACCAACGGAATCAGAAGATAATCTTCTTCTTCTTCGTCGCGTCGATGGCTGAGTCAAATATTAATTAAAAATTAAAATTAAATTACCTTTTTTTATTTTAAACCTATTAAGCTAGCTATACATTGCCCGTAGACGAGAAGCTTATGATGAGTAGCAGTGTGTACACCAAGATGTTTATGATTGTGATATTATGATTTTTAATTTGATTGTACCATATAAAAATAATAAATAATAGCAGCCCTGTATCTAATACATGTGCCATTAAGAGAAGGATTAGGCCTAGAGTTGTAAAAAACTCAAGTCTTTTAGTCCTCATTTCGAGACTTGAGTCTTTTTTCAAAACTAGGACTCGTTAGTCACATGAGTTCCGAGTCCTTTGAGTCTTTTGAGTCTTCAGAGTTCTTTCGAGTCTTAAGTTCTTTGAAGTAGACTGAGTCATGAACTCAACGCAATAAGATGAAATACAAAGATACCTATCATACCAACGGAATCAGAAGATATTCTTCTTCTTCTTCGTCGTGTCGATGGCTGAGTCAAATTTTATTTTGACTTCCCATCGTGGTGAAAGGATTAGCCAATTCGCTTTGGAGAACTCGCGAATTGCCCAGGGTGCGCCGGACGTAGGGAATCGTTGTGTACGTCACTCGGGGAGGCTCCTTTCATTCAGATATTGACGTGCTGTTATGGTGGACGCTACATAAAATATATTTTCCTCAATTTTCCAAAATGGCTTTAGACATACTAAGTATTCCTGCGACAAGTGCTTCAAGCGAACAGGCCTTTCCTAAACCAGGAAATTTACTTACCAAACGACGAAACTGATTGGGTAATAAAACTATAACGGCTTCAATGTGCCTGTCTTCGTGGCTCGGTGTACTAAAATAGTCCATCATTTATAAATAAATAATATACAAATTATATTCATTGTGATTTTAATGCTGAACTATACAACCATGGATTTAGAGGACTCAGTCATGAGTTCTTTAAAAAGACTCAGTCTTTGAGTTCTTTTTCTTTTGTTTTTGAGGACTCAAGTCTTTTCAATTTCTGAAGGACTTGAGTTCTTAGTTTTATTTATAAGACTCGAGTCTTCAAAAATAGCTTAAGTCCTATTAAATGAGCTCCAAGACTTGAGTCTTTTACAACACTAGTTAGGTCATAGTTCCACGCTGGAAGTGCGAATTGGTAGACCCTTGAGCACTTTTTAGACACTCTCAGGCATGCAGGTTTCCTCACGATGTTTTTCCTTCATCGTTAGCGAGCGATAATTTATATGATAAATACACACATCTTAACGATTTATTGACAGAGGTGTGTGCCGTGGGTTCGAACCCGAGACCTTTGACTTAGCAGTCCTACGGTCTCCCACTTGGCTATCGCTACTTATTGTTTGATATTGTATCTTTAAATACATAATATATAATTTGAACACATTGATTTATTTGCGCTATTTGATCCCCGAGTCTTTTCTAAATTTAATTAGGGAGTGTTATGTCGCATATTTTATGGCAATAAACTGCTGAAGGAACAGCGGCTGGCACGTAGGAAAACTTAGTCTTGAGATGTTTACCCATCCAACAACCGACCGTGGTAAGCATTGCATAAGCTTGATTAAAATTAATCAAAGCCCCGGTTATTCAAATCTTTGTAAAATATTACTATAATTTTGTATTATTTATGATTTATTTTTATATCATTTTTTGTAATGTATTGACGTGTTCAAGCGCCTCCTGGGGCCTATGAAAATAAATGATTTGAATTTGAATTTAAATTTTGAATAACCTGCAAGATCGTTTCAGACTGCCTCGAGTTCCTTTTGTAAATATACTTATGTATACTGTTTATTAGGTGAAAACACAAGAAAAGGCATAGAATCTAAATAAAACACATTTATTCAGAAAAATAAATTACTACACACGAAAGATAGATTTAAATTCGGTTTAAAATATACCTACAAATTTGAAAAATTTCAAAAGTTTACAAAATACAGTCAAAATTTTGATACATAACCGTCTTTTTTGAAGTCGGTTAAAATACAAATACAAGAAAAATGGCTTTTGTTGACCTATCTCATATCATTCCCCCTGATTCCGTACACAATTTAGAAAGTACATATCACAACGAGCGCCATTTTTAGCTCGAAACAAAGGCGCTGTGTGTTCATTTTTCGTGCCTTTACATTCGAAACTGCCGAGCCGAATTTGAAATTATTAAGATGGATAAAAACACGTTAAGTTATTGAGTAATACAGCCTTATATAGCGGCTTTTTGAATAATTTACAAGATTTTAATCCTCCTCGTCCTGATCGTCCTGATCATCCTGATCGGCCTGATCATCCTGTTCGTCCTGATCGTCTTCTGGATCTTGTTCATCCTCGTCATCATCATCCTCTTCGTCCTGTTCTGGGCAAATACCCGTATTTGCAAAAAGCGATTTCGGCCACGGGCAGTGACTGGAAAGGAAAGATAACATAATTATATTACCAGAAAGGTGTGGGCAGACGTATATTACACACACTTCACTTCACAGTACCACGTGACAGTGAGCCTATCGTCATACACCGAGCTCGAATCCAACTCCGTGCAGCTATTTAGAATTTACTTTTTTTTTTTTCTGTAACTTGGCGATCTGTGTGAACACAATAAGCCATTCAGATGAGGTGTTTTGATTTGTCTTTTCAGCAGACGGGATTCCTATTAATCCCTTTCATCTTGTGTCTCTAAACCTAACTGTGAGTGTAGGGACGCTATGCCGTTTCCATCGGCAATGTGTTCTGCCTGCCAGAATTTACTGACGGAAAATCACAAATAACACTTTTGCTCGACCCGGGAATCGAACCCAAGATCGACAAGGCAGTGAAAGAAATAGGTAATAACTACATTTTTAAAGTTACTGAATTATCATGCGATTTTGTCTTATAGATGGAGAGATTTATAGAGAGGATTTAGGTATAAACCCAATTTGTAGAAGCTTGTAACCTATTAACGCTAAGCCCGGACTAAGTGCCAAATGTCTGTGTCCCATACAAACATTGAATGATAGAGAGAGATGAAAAAACCGGCTTTAATAAATCTGTAAATTCAGTATATTAAAAAATAAAATAAATTTGGATTTTTACATTAGATAGAACGCCAGAAGCAATAACACTATCCAATGGTCCCAATGACAAGGCCAAATACACACATTCACTCACTCAAGCACACCCAGTCTCAGAACAAATCTTTGCAAATCACACAAGGATTTGTCCCATGTGGGGATCGAACCCACAACACCAGTGCAGTGGAGAAGATATATATACAGGGTGGATGCGTCATAGCGACATTTATTGAAACCACAGCTTCTATACATGGCCAGTATGCATTTCCGCCGGATAAAAAATTCTCTGGCGAAAAAAAAAAAAATCACGTTCTCCGAACAATTTGAACATTGCGATCGTGCAATTTGTTCGGAAGACGTGGATTTTTTTTTTTCGCCAGAGAATTTTTTTTTGTATATATCAAGAAGTGTAATGAAATCAGCCCTCAATTTCAAAACGGAACTTCGTTTTAATAATAAAATTGGGACCTAATGAACGTTATTATACATACATATATAATAAGGTTACGTCATAATTTAGTAAAAAATACCAAAAGCTTTCGAAAAACACTTAAGTTAGTTTATAAATAATTTAAAAGACATCCTCCATGTAAGTATTGGTTTGGGTGCGTTAGTCCCTCCTGTAGGAGCGTCTGAGACATCTAAACAAAATAATAATCATGTTTAATTGTTAATTTCATCTATTGTAACCGCGTTCCTTATTATTTTTTGTTGTTAGAGCTTTTTGATCTTTCAATACTGATTATGCTGTGCACATTATGTATTACGTTACGATCCAGATCTGAACTGTACATTATCTATTTTTAAAGTTACCATGATTGTAATGTGTTATGTGCGCCTAATAAATAAATAAATAGCATAAATCGTATTTTTTTAATAATATATTGACAAGTTTACAGTAGAAATCCTTCCCTACCATTGGCAGACACTTAGCTTTGTTCCAACCCTAGGCAGACACCCCTAAACTTTGAAACTAGAAGGGTATCAGTCATGGGTTTGTAACCAAGTGAAGTGTCTGCCTGTAGTAGGGTAAAATTTCTACCACACCATCAGTGGCGTAACTATACGATCGGGGGCCCGTGGCAAAAATATTGGATGGGGCCCTAGTAAATATTGTTACGTTGAACGCCGCTTATTAGTGATTCAGTACTGGAATGCAAATTTTTTTCACCTTAGAATGCCAGATTTTTAGGAAGAAAGATTAGTCTTTCGCGATTTACTATGTTACCCTGCTGTGTTATCTTGCTCCTAGTCTATTCCAATACTTTTGCAATTTCCCGGTCAACAATTTTCAATGTTTGGATGAATGGGTTTAATACTTTATTTTTTTGATACTTTATGTTTAGTTACTTTAAAAGTCGTGGCATCTTGGGCCCGGAGGCCTCCTCAGGCTGGGAGCCCGTGGCATTTTGCCACCCCTGCCACCCTTTAGTTACGCCACGATGCAACATAATTATTATTAAAAAAATACGCTTTACACTATGACGTAACTTTTTTTTAAATTATTTTGTTTATATCTCCTAAAGCCTTACGATCACAATACCATAATTGGAGATTGTTTTAATCTATATTAGAGGCAAACAGGGACATTTTCAGCCTTATAAAAATGACGTAAATCGGGCGGCCACTGGCTCTAAGTTACAATAATAGTGTGGAAGACGGAAGATCGATTTATCTACCAACAAAAACTCATTTCACTTTACCCGCAAAAGACTATTATTCAGTTTTATCGTGAACCAGTTAGCAACAGCTGAGAAATATGGGGCAACTCGCTATAATAAAATACATGGTACATCCCGTTTTATCTAATATTTCGGAAATGCTTGTGATTTCGCATATGCAACAAAAAGTTGGCGAAGTCAAGTTTGGGTTTCACATAGACAAGCAAGCTTTTTTATCAATATCAATATTTTAAAACTAATGGGTTTGTTTGGATGAACGCGTTAATCTCAGCAACTACCTACATACTTTTTACATTTTATTTTTAAGAGCCAACCAAATTTTAATTTAAGTAATTAAACCTTTAAACTGATTGTTTTACAATCAGTTTAAAAGTTTATGTATTATCAATATTTAAGAATTGTTTAAAATATCTTTAGTTTAATTATTAAATGTAATGTCGTGCTTGTCTGTAAGTGTTATCAACACTTAATCCATGAATGCCGTTAGTAATGTAGACAATTTTTAATAACTAAATAAACTACTAGATGGATTAAAATTAATCTAAGCCCCGGTTATTCAAATCATTGTAATTAGTATAATTTAGTTTTACTTATAAATTATTTTTTATATCATTTGTTTGTAATATTTGACGTGTTCAAGCGCCTCCTGGGGCCTATGAAAATAAATGATTTGAATTTGAATTTGATCGATTTTTTTTTTATTGGGTAGCCGGGCACCTTCCCTGACAAAATCAATCTCGCGCTGGTATGCTAGCCCAGTTGGCCCCAGCACGGCTGTCAGTTCCCTAGCTGTAATGTGTGCTTGAAATCTATGTTTGTGAACACCCCCGCGACACAGGAGTTATTCCTAGTGCGGGCGTCGTTTTAGAAGAAAAGAAAACAAAATGTTAGTCATGGTCACAGTCGATTAAAGCTAACTTCATACTGCCGAGATGTTTGGTTCTCATTACTTGGCGCGGGAGCAGTAAATATATATATATATATATATATATATATATATATATATATATATATATATATATATATATATATATATATCTGAATATATGAATTTATTTATTATTTTAAAAACACTAAAGAAATATTCGACGCCCCCACCGAATAAAATGGTAACCGAAAATCGCTAACTTTACAGGAAAAATAAAAAACGTTATTTTCTCAATACTTCGCGTATTAAGAAAAAAATGGTATTGTGTTATATATCAAATGAAAGGTTAATTTTTTTATTATCTAGCCAGTTATTTATACATTTAAATATATTAAACTTTAAAGAGTTATTTACAAAAATGTACATTGCCGATAGTGTCCCTGCGTGCAGTTTACCATAAAACGCTTTTACCATTTTATTCGTGTGATTATTTTTCTTATCGATGATATCGCAATAGAAGTATACACTAATATTCGCTGATACTTTACTAACGGATAGTAATCGCACCATCATGATACCATTTTGTTCGTGTAACCTTTCACATATTTTAATGTCACATATCGAATGTATAATCTCTTAATGATATTATTCACATTTAAGAAAGTAAGAAACATAAATTGTTACATTAAAATGTTATCGTATGAACGTAAATATATTGATAATAATTATAAGATGATTAGGGATAACTTTAATTAAAGTTTAACGTTGAGAGAGGTAGGGTTTTATTTATAATAAATATATTATAATATATAATAAGATAATATTATATTATATAATAAAATAATATTATACAATAAAAACACATTTTAGTCGTCAACTAGTGTTACTGGGGAACTTTAATGCCCACCACCAGGAGTAACTGTTCCCGTACCAGCACACTAACCGTGCTGGGAGAGAGATGCGCAAACTCGCTTTGCCTTTTAATCTCACTCAGCTGGTCTAAGGGTTCCAGATGTTGACGGTCAAATAGCCAATTGCCTGGACCTTCTGCTGACTACCGACCCGGATCACTATGCAGTGTCAGTGTTGTGTGTCACCTTTAGGCAGCTCTGACAACTGTCTAGTGAAGTCTGTGTCGGTATATTTTCCACCCAACCTTAGCCCGAAAAGCACAAGGTGGTTATGGCGATATAAGTCAGCAGACTGGGATGAAATGTGCTCATTCTTTGCATCCTATTCGTGGTTGCCCATTTGCTTTATTTTGGGTGATCCTTTAGCATGCGCGGACGCTATAACAGATGTGCTGCGCCAAGGTATGGAATATTTTAGTCCTTTTTTCGATGCAAGCACATCTAGCAAAGCACAGCTTTGGTTTGGAGCTGAGCGTGGGCGTGCTGAAGCACGGAAACACGAGGCTTTCCTGATGCTCGAAACTGTAAAACTAGCGACATACCGGATAAGAAATCCTATAACAGGGCAACCAAATCCAGCAAAAACGCTCTACGAAAGGCTCGATTTGACCATATTCGCCGCATTGGGTACAAACTCGCTACACACCCAACAGGGAGTAAAGCGTTTTGGTCCCTAGCAAAATCAGTCGAATGGAACTTCTGCCGCACCTCACTACCTCCACTGCTGAATCTTGATGGGTCACTTGCCCACACTGCTGAGGAGAAAGCAAACTTATTCGCTTCTATATTCGCAGAATCTTCGCGGCTAGATGTTACTGGCTCGTCCACTAGTTTGCGTGACTTCTATATCGGACATATGCATACGTCAGACAAGCCCTTCTTAGCAAGCTACTGTCCTTCGGTCTACCCACTAGTCTCTATGATTGGGTATCAGACTTCTTGAGGGACTGATCGATTCAGGCTGTCGTTAATGGCAGCTCGTCCAATCAAATGGCAATCAATGCCGGAGTCCCTCGGGGGTCCGTGCTCTCAGCAACGCTTGTCCTGCTTCACATAAACTACCTTCTGATGCCAGGTACGTTTGACACAACGGTTGTTGCAAGCTATATACCCAACTCACGAGCTAGTGGTGTACAAATAATACAGTCGCTCAGAGAGGCAATGGTCAAACGTATGAACGTGTCTCTAAGGGAGTCTTTATTTGGGGTATAGCCAACTTAGTAACGTTCAATGCTAGTAAGACTCAGGCGTTCCATTCATCCTGACTCCTACTTTCTGAAATGTATCCCTTCCAATAACCGATCGTCTTGAGCTCCTCGGTATCTCGTTAACTTTGAAACTTAATTTCAGCTCCCACATTGAGTCGGAAGCTCGACTAGCCGCCAAAAAGCTGGGCATCTTCAAGAAGGTGAGACAGTATTTTACACCGGGGCAGTTGCTTGACCTCTATCAAGCGTAGGTCCGGTCGTGTGTAGAGTACAGTTCTCATCTGTAAGACGGTTCAGCCAAATACCAGCTTGAGGCGCTCGAGTCAGTCGAGAGGAGGGTCAAGAGAATCATTTGCGATATCGATCTGACGGATACTCGACTACAAAGTCTGGAGCACCGTCGCTAGGTTGCCAGCCTATCAGTTTTTTATAGGATACATTTCAGAGAGTGTGCCGAGAAACTACACAACCTTATGCCTCCATCCCCGTTTTACCATCGGACTACAAGATAAACGGCACTGAAGCATCGCTCCACAGTGGGTATTCCACTAATAGGTACGCACAAAGTCTTTCGCCTTTACAATTCTTATGCGAACTGCCAAAGAATGTAATGCCTTGCCTGAGTCTGTGGATGACTGACAACTTGGATCTCTTTGAAGCAAGAGTTAATAGATATCTCATAGGTTAGCGTGCTCCTCATCATTACTTACCATCAGGTGAGATCGTGGTCAAACAAGTGCTTATTCACCATAAAAAAAAAGACAAATGTAGCAACAGTAGAATTACTAATATCGAAATTTTATTATTTTGTATTTTTTATTTCACGTACCCTTTCTTTATAATGTAAATGTTTCTGATAACTTTCTTCTAAAGAACGCTTACGATATTAAAAACTGAAATTTAAATATTGTGTGCCGTTTTACAAAATATATCAAATTAAAATTACCCACGAATAAAATGGTAAAACGCTGTTGCCGAATTCATTTCGTAGTATATTTACTAGAATATTATTGTTATCGCATATTACCGGATAATAGAGGTAGTCGGTAATTGGTAATGAGGTATAATATGTTTATTCGTGTACATAAATTGTGTGTGCCTTCCGCCGAATAAAACATATTTTCTTAATAACTTTGCTATAAACAACGCAAAAATTATGAAAAAAATCTATCAGATGTAACTAAGTCAGTAGTATTCAAATATGCAATAACATTTTTTTACAGTAAAGTGACTTTACCATAGTATTCGGTGGGGGCGTCGATATAAAGTTACATTAAATAAATTGAAAATATATACATAGGTAAAAATAAAAAGGCAAATATTTACATTTATTTATAAGTATATATAAAATAGGGCACCCGGTTTTTTTTCCGTTACCATGCACCTGATATCTTTATAAGAATATTTTGTCATGTATTTAGACAACGGTCTTAGTTATCTACCTTTTTTCTTTTTTTTAAATCTTTCTTATTAAAGGAGTTTTCTTACCCGAGCTTTTCTTTCATGATCTTGTCCTTGATGATAGTTAGCTCCCTGAGTTTAGATCGGATCATTTCCTCCTCTGCATCTACTTCCGGATTAGGAACTAGAATAAAAAAAAAACACGATAATTCAAAATACTAAAAGAAAACAATAAATTTTACGTCTATATGCAAAAAAAAATTACATTAAAAATGAAAGTGAAAGGCATTTTAAAAAACTATGTTTTTTTTTAATTTTTTGGGACACTAACGCTTACATAGGCTTTAATACAAAATAAATAGAACCACATCTCAACGGGTTCTTTCATTCTGTAATTATGACATCACAGACAGACAAACAAAATTAAGATTAAACTTACCACGGACTACCTTTTCATTATAGTTTCCATCAGGAAAGTCGAAAAATAGACATTCTTTCTCCATATCTACGCTGAAATTATGGAGGTTCGCGAAAAACTGAATATGCTTCAGTTTAGCCAGGTTATCTACCGTGAAAGGCATATCGTTTGTAAAAATATCAATTTCCGCGTCAACAGTCATTTTAAATAATTTTCGGAGCTTTATAATAGAAAATTCGCAAACGTTAAGAACCGGATTCGCAAGATGGAATCTGGGATACTAACGCAGATAAGGGCGCAGCGTAGTATTGATTATTCGGCGGTCAGTGTTGCCAGGTTTTAAAATTTGTTGTTAGTTTATTTTTAGGCGTAAGTTTGTACTGTTTATTAACAACAATTTTGGCTGTAGTTCACATTAAGTTTTCAACTTGGAAAATAAAATCTTTTAATTTTATGTATTTTAGTAAAAATTTTCGCTGCGCAGTAGTTTCACTGAAATAGCAGCCCCATGACTGAAAAATATGAACCATATTATACCTAGATCGTTCTGAAAATTCTGATTAGATTCAGATTTGTACAAATAATTGAGATGGTATTTAAAGCCCAGAAGAGATGCTTGAGGGCAATTTATGGTTTGCAAAGTACAGAGAGCTGTAGACCATTTTTTGTTAGTCTTAAATTGTTAACGCTTCCTTGTATTTACATTTACGAAGTAGTTTTATTTGTCACTAAGAATATTTCGATGTTCGAGCGCCTCAAGGGTAAACGAAATAATTATAAAGTGTCTTTTCCAGTTAATAGGACGGCGCAATTCAATAATAGTATATTTTGTATGATACCACGTATTTACAATAATCTGCCATTACATTATAATAAAGTGCCCTAACATTAATATGCTTCGTATTGAATTAAACAAATTTCTCACTAATAAGGCATACTAATATACCATTAAGGATTACTTAAATGATAAATTTATATAACAATTAATTAGTAATAAGGACATTTATTTATTTTTGGATTTTGTATAATTAATAATAATTTGTTGTGTTTTGTTAATGTCGAATTTTATAATAATATATGTTTATTAATTTTAATGTAGATTTTTTAGGATTTTTTAATATTGCATGCTGAAGAGCGGAGTATATAGCTGTACTAATTTTGTGTTTGATAACATCTTTGTGACCTTTATTCGCAATAAATGATTATGATTTAAAAAAAAAAAAAAAAAAAATACCAAGGTGACCACAGATTTAATTTCGTATGATGTTCGTAAATTGATTACTTGGTTTCCTTCCAAAAAAATAACTTTGAGCCTGTCAAACCTTTTAATTTTCTTTAGCCTAAGACTAAATTTTGTTTATATATTTTCCTAAATATTTATTTTCAGTAAACTCTATATGTTTTTTTAACTTTTTGAGGGCTGAATTTATATCATAAACAGAACAGAAATACAGTTCTGTAACAATAAAAATATATAATTATTTTAGTTGCTCAACAAAACCAAATACAAGGCTCGACTGGCAAGTCATCCAAACATCCTAGCTCAACAACTGCTAAATCCAAATGCAGCAAAACGCCATAAAAGAGACGACGTGCTTGCTCCTATAAGGGACTGAAGAGAAAGTGAAATCTCTTTCAGATTACAACCGCCAATGACCACACAACAAATTTACTTAAGTTTTATTTACGATCAGTCGGATCGTAAATAAAACTTAAGTAAAAAGAAAAAAAAAAAATTAGTTGCTCATCAATTATGTTTAAAGCATTTTTATTGTACCGCTCTGCTCCCGTGGGTTATGGCGTCATGTTAAATAGTACCTACATATTTAGCATTTAACAAGAGTTATAATTATTATCAAATTCTAAAATAATTATTCTAATCCAACCAGTGTTTTCAGAGATTAGCGGGTTTAAACAAACTAATTAACATTCCCCTGCGGTTTTGTCTGTAAATCAATATAAAGTAGCCTATGTTCCGCGCCTTATAGTCGGATACCTGCATGTAAAATTTTATCATAATCGGTTCAGTCATTTAGAAGATTAGCCGATACAAACAGACGGACAGACGAAACTTTTAAAAGCTGTACTTAGGAATTAGTTTCGTGCAAATAGCTATATCAACTGAATAAAATATTGTTATTTTAATATTAAAAACTTCGTTTTTATTTATTTTATTAGTAGTTTGGTTTAAATTAGTAGCTCCCGAAGCTACTAATCAGATTTTAATGATTATTTTTGTGTTTTATAGTATATCAGTAAATGTTTTTAAATATTTAACATTACAATACTTCACGGTAAAACGCAGGTCGCGGACGAAGTCGCTGGCAAAAACCATCATGACACCAAAAAAAAATTATAAGTAGCGTCATAATATATAAGCAGCATTTATCTACGATGGTATTCCTATATCCGAACATAGTATCAGACATTTAAAAAAAAAATATTTATCATGAAGTTACGCGACACTGTGGTGACGTGGGTCCTTTTAAATTCTTACACGACCTACTCGCCACTGTAGTAATATAATACTACCTTTTGATATTTAGGAATATTAAAGTTAAAATAGCCCGCAAGTTAGAAAATATTCACAACGCCATCTATTGAATTTCTGCGTCAACTCACTTTTAACTGAAAAACCCTAAATTCCCTTACCTAGGAATAAAATTTAGAAAAACCCCGGCACAGAAATTAATTAATTTTTATTCAATTTTAACTATACGAAATTTCATGCTTGTAACTTCAAAAATGACGGACTTCGATACAACCGTTCATCCCTAATTTTACCCTCTTTAAAATTGCCAAAAATCCCTTCTTAGTGCGCCCCTACGCCATGTAAGGAACCTTCTTATAACATTTCAAGTTCCTATACCTAGTGGTTTAGGCCCTGCGTTGATAAAGCAGTCAGTCGGGCATTGGGCTATTTGACAATCCGAAAAATAAAGTATCAATTACTGTAATCCGTATAGATTTTGTGTTCAAAAATGGTTATCTATTAACGTAAGTTGAAAATATTATTTTATATTTTAAATTCCGTAAATAAAAATGCATATTTATGAACGATTGTCACGTGACACAAAACGCTCCTGATTTGTTTTGATATTTTTCAGCAAATATGTACCAGACTATAAAAATACAACTTTTACTGGGTTCCTCAACCGCTACTAAATAATATAAAATATATTTTAAAAACCTGTTAAAGAGCCCATTATATAAGTATAGATGATATAGTGTATATCTGTAGCATTTGGACATTTTGGGAATTGGACATTTTAGTAGAAAATTGGATGTTTTGGGTATTGGACATTTTGACACCGTTGGACATTTTGAGAATTGGACATTTTAGGAAATTGGATATTTTGACACCGTTGGACATTTGGAGAATTGGACATTATGCCCCTGAACTTCCTGAACGTTTTGGGTATTGGACATTTTGACACCGTTGGACATTTTAAGAATTGGACATTATGACCCTGAACACAACCGTTCATCCCTAATTTTACCCCCTTTAAAATGGAATTGCCAAAAATCCCTTCTTAGTGCGCCCCTACGCCATGTAAGGAACCTTCTTATAACATTTCAAGTTCCTAGGCCTAGTGGTTTAGGCCCTGCGTTGTTAAATCAGTCAGTCGGGCGTACAATTATATAAGACATAGATAAATAAAAAAATGGCTCAAAGAATCAGCATTGCCATTCAACGTGGCAATGCCGTCAGCCTACTGAACACGTTCCCTGCAGTCGAGGTCGATGCGAAGGAGTTCTATGACACCTTACCTGTAAATTTGTAAATAGTTATTTGTTATTTTTAATAACTTAGATATATTTAATTAATTTAATATTGATTAGAAATTTTATTAATAAAAAAAAAGTTTATTGTAAATAATTGTTAAATAAAGTTAGAATCGTTGTAAAATACATTCGATCAAATAAAAACACACATAATTATCGATAAATAAAAAGCATTTAATAAAATATAACACGTTTATTAAAGTAACTTACAACACACTAAAGATCAGTTCTATTCAGTTTTGGAATTCAACACATTTCACAGTATACTGCAAATTTGATAAAAAATATTTACATAAAAAATGGTTATTGTTAAAATGAAGTTAAATATACACATAGAACAGCGGGCCAACGATTTAGGTATGCAGGGCAAAACCTTTTATGTCATAGTAAAGACTTACTACACCAGTTATGGATAAGTGAGATACATATCTAAATAGTGTGTACACTTATTAAATATGTAATTCACACATGCATTTCTATTGCAGTCAGTTTTTACTATGGCTTTACCGTCACTACGGCGTGGGGGTGCATGAAAGGAGCCTCCCCGAGTGACGTACACAACGATTCCCTACGTCCGGCGCACCCTGGGCAATTCGCGAGTTCTCCAAAGTGAATTGGCTAATCCTTTCACCACGATGGCAAGTCAAAATAAAATTTGACTCAGCCATCGACACGACGAAGAAGACTATGGCGTAGAAGATTTAGCCACACATCTAATAATTGGCCCACGGTACACATAAAGCTATACATCACTACATAGTATAAAACAAAGTCGCCTTTTCTGTCCCTATGTGCGCTTAAATCTTTAAAACTACGCAACGGATTTTGATGCGGTTTTTTCCAATAGATGAGTGATTCAAGAGGAAGGTTTTTATGTATAATACATGCATAGAAAGGGGGAATTGTTTTACTCCAAATTTAACGCGTGCGGGCCACGGGCAGTAATGAATAAATCAAACTACTGGATCGATTTTAATCATTTTTTCAGTGAGTGACATAGGCTATATATTATATACCCGTGCAAATCCGGAGCGGGCCGCTGTGTTTTTATATACAACGTTCACAGTTTTTCTGTAGTGTATTTAGTATCAGCATTGTACCCGTGCGAAGCCGGGGCGGGTCGCTAGTATTAAATATGTAATTCACACATGCATTTCTATTGCAGTCAGTTTTCACTATGGCGTTACCGTCACTACGGCGTGGGGGTGCATGAAAGGATCCTCCCCGAGTGACGTACACAACGATTCCCTACGTCCGGCGCACCCTGGGCAATTCACGAGTTCTTCAAAGCGAATTGGCTAATCCTTTCACCACAATGGCAAGTCAAAATAAAATTTGACTCAGCCATCGACACGACGAAGAAGAAGACTATGGCGTAGAAGATTTAGCCTTGCAAATCTAATAGCTTGGCCCACTGTACACATAAAGCTATACATTTTCAGTATAAGATGGTTTCTCATTGTACGGGAAAGCTATAAAAAGTAAGATCATCTCTATCATTACTGGTAATAAATAGCTTATTATTATACTGGTAATAAATAGCTATAGGGGTGCATGAAAGGAGTCTCCCCGAGCGACGTACAAAATCAACCCCTATGTCCGGCGCACCCTGGGCAGTCTGCAAATTTCCACCAAGCGGACTGGCTAATTCTTTCACCACGATAGCAAGTCAACACCAAGAGAATATGACTGCAGCCATCGATACGAAAGAAAAAGAATAAATAGCTAGATGGATAGCCGTATGTACATAATTAAAAAAATGGGCAAAATGTATTTATAATTACTAATTACTTTGGGTTACATAAACCAATTCAATGACAGATTACTAGAGTAATTGTAATAACATTTTGTGCATGGGATTAAGGTCTTTCTATTAAATATTAATAACTAAAAATGATCCATTAATGATAGAAACAGAGAATTTACCAATGAGATTATATTTTAATAATTTAAGATAAAAAAATATAAAAAAGTAAGCTCGATTTTTTTTTCGATAGTACCGATATAAAAACCTTAACCTACATATCGCCTCAGCCTTAAATTTTAACAATTATCTAACTCTGTATCAAACACATCCCACCGCTGGACATGGGTCTTACATTTCCAGGGGATGGGAGGGTACGCTGGCACCTTGAAATGGAAAGTGTGTGTTTAATACAGTGTGGGGTGCATAAAAGGAGCCTCCCCGAGTGACGTACACAACGATTCCCTGCGTCCGGCGCACCCTGGGCAATTCGCGAGTTCTCCAAAGCAAATTGGCTAATCCTTTCACCACAATGGCAAGTCAAAATAAAATTTGACTCAGCCATCGACACGACGAAGAAGAAGAATTACAGAGCATTTTTTTCTGACATCAAGACCAGCTTGAATAACTTTTTAACTAAATTTTTTTTAATTTACAGGATAATCTTAATATCAGAGTGATTGTTGTTTTTTTTAGTTTAAGCACATAACATCACGGCTATATTACCCTGAAGGGCTAGGTAAGGTGTTAGACATGCTCAAAACAGTACCCCGTACTGAAATGGAACATGTCACATTACACTGGCAGAAGTTCCATCACCCGCAACCATGTCTCAGTACGCGTAACAGTACTCGAATGAAATGGACATGAAATGGTATGTTATAAGTAATGTCGGCTTGGATAGGCGTAACTTTATAAATTCATTATGTACTTATAGAAATACTAAATTTAATATTATTAGTTATTTTTATGTGTACAAAATAAGAGTATGGTAGTAATACCTATTAATAACTATATTAACCGTAGGATGTACCTTTTTCATGTGTATCTAAACTTCCGATTGAGTTTGAAGACATTGCTATGCTAGTACCTTCGAGCAATGTTGACATTGGGCCCTTGTTGTTATATTTACACTATTACACAATAAAAAAGTCAATAAGATTCGCCACTAACAACAACAAACAACTAAAATAATAACAACAAAATAAAAAAAAACTTGTGCTGTTTTGTTCGCGACATTTGCAATGTTTACAAGTAATATCTACTTGCACGTGTTTCATTTGACGAAGCTAATAAGAATGACCCCTATAGCGTACACAATAAGTTTCAATACTTTAAAATCCAAAGCTATAAATCTATCTCGCTTGTTCATACTATTCATTCAATGACTCTGTTTCGCATCGTTCCATGACTCGTCGAGTTCCGAGTGATGCGTGCTGCGCGCGATGTTAGCCGAACATGCCCGAATACGCGTACCGAGACATGGTGCCATGGTGCAATGGTTAAAACTCTCGCGTGATGTGTACAGTGGGCCAACGAGTTAGCTATGCAGGGCAAAAACTTCTACGCCATACTGAAAACTGACTGCAATAGATATGCATGTGTAATTCATATTCAATAAAAGTAATATACCCACTATTTAGATATGTATCCCACATATCCATAACTGGTGTAGTAAGTCTTTACTATGACATAGAAGTTTTTGCCCTGCATAGCTGACTCGTTGGCCCACTGTACTGTAGCATGTCGCAGCCGCGTAGCGCTACCCGAGTTTCATTACAAGCATTACTTAGTTCTCAGGATGAGTCAAGACATTTTCAAGCAGACAAGAGTACAAAAGATATAATAAAATAATCAATTAATTCAACTGAGTATTGTAACGCCTCTTACTGGGTTGTTGAGTCTTCCAATCCAGCCGTATTTGTTAGATAAGAAACCAACCCAAATGGAATGATGAAAAGGCTTGTAGAAAGATGGTATTATATTGAAAATCTCTGGCTCATATTAACTTTACTAAGAAACAGTTGAAAAAGATATGGGACCGGCAGGATTTGAACCTGCGACCTTACAGCATACCGGGCAGCCGCTTGTATCCGGAACAAATGGGTAAACGTGACATCACGAAATGACGGATCATACAGTTGAGAAATTTAGGGTACTGGTAAGAGGCGACGGTAGCTAGATGGCTAAAGCGGCTGCCCGGTGAGCAGTAAGGTGGCAGGTTCAAATCCTGCCGGTCCCATATCTTTTTCAACTGTTTCTTAGTATAATTTTCCAAGCAAAGCTAAATGCTATAAAAATAATCAATTAGAAGTTTCATATTAACTTATCACAGAATATAATAAGGTTTCCTATTTAGTTCTAAAAGTTGATATTTGGATTTGCGCTGGTCCCGAATTGATACTCCTCTTCCGTCTGAGCAGGTTGCGCGTTTGGATCGTCCTGTTCGGAGAAATATGTGTCTAGGATTTGTAGAGTTTTCTTGTAGATCTGGAAAATATAAATATAATTATTTAGTAACATAAACAAAGGACAAAATTGCAGGTTGTACAGATTTTGTTAAAATCAAGTTATAATGTGACTAAGATATGAATTATATAGTTTTTTTTTATACTACGCCCACAGCGAACGAACGTGTAGTCCACCTGATGGTAAGTGGAGTACGGCCCATGGACATCAACAATCCACAAAAGCAGATTGTAGATGCATTGCTGCAGCTGAGGACTACGGTGTTATGCCTTATGTGCCAGTAATTTCAGGGCCTGATCTCACCACCAAACCGGAACACAGTAATGGAAGCACTACTATTTGGCGGCAGGTTAAAGGTGAGACGGTGGTGCTGCCGCCCTCGAGCTCATTCACAAGAGCTCTACCACCAGTAGAAGAGATTTAAGAGAAAAGCCGTACTAAAAATAATTTAACATAACATAACATCACGCCTATATTACCCAGAAGGGTGTGGCAGAGGTGTACAACACCCACATTTCACCTGTTATGTTAAGGTCCCATGTGATAGAGGGTGAGCCTATTGCTATCCGCCAAGCACAAATCCAACTCAGTGCTGTGAATTTTTGTGACAGAAAGTTCACAAAAAAACAATTTTTATGACCCGGGAATCGAACCCGAGACCTCGTAGTGAGAGGCGCATACGCTAACCACTGCACCATCGAGACAGTTCACCATTACAAGACTAGTTAGTAACACAGAATTTTTTTTGCATGTGTGGTGTTGTGGGTACGATTCCACACGGGACAAATCTTTGTGTCATTCGCAAAGATTAGTTCTGAGACTGGGTGTGCTTGAGTGAGTGAATGTGTGTATTTGTCCGTGTCACTGTCACTGGTACCATTGGATAGTGTAATTGCTTCTGGCGTTCTATCTAATGAGCGCATGGTTGGCTTAGTGATTAAAGCGGTCGTCTCGCCGCTCTCAACTGCGCTGGTGTTGTGGGTTCGATCCTCACATAGGACAAAACTGTGTGATTAGCAAATATTTGTTCTGACTCTGGGTGTGCTCTGTATGTGTAAAATACCCCCGCAACACAGGAGTTATTCCTAGTGCGGGAATCGTATTAAAAAAAAAATAAAAAAAAAAAAATTAAAGACAATATGTAATTTAAATTACCTGCAATGACAACGTTCACTATAAATTTACTGTAAATTGTAATATCGTGTCACAAAACACGACTGTCCACTGTCACCCAAAATACAAGCTTTCGCTTAGTTTGGGAGACAGTAGCAGTACCTTAAGTACAAATACATTTACATGTGTCTCTAATCTATCTTATTTTGTGAACCTATATTGATTATTTGTATTAATAAAGACTTTATAATTATGTAAAATAAACATACCTGTTCATTCTCATGCTGTTGTAGAGACTCGATTTGGTCCAAAGCGCCAATTTCTTCAAGCTTCAAGCAGAGAGGTTCCACTTGCCCGAATTTCAGCGCCGCCTGAAATAGAATTGTATAATAAGTGCACTGTTGGCGTAGCGGTCGCCTCGCTGCTTTCAACTGCGCTAGTGTTGTGGGTTCGATCCCCACACGGGACAAATCTTTGTGTGATTCGCAAAGATTTGTTCTTACTCTGGGTGTGCTTGTGTGTGTGAAATGTATGTTTGTGAATTCCTAGTGCAAGCATCGTTAAAAAAAAAGAAAAGAATTAATTAAAATCTTTTTTTTTTTCTTCCTCTTTAGTTATCAGCAATCAGTCGCAAGACTATAAGCTGGTTTGTTGCAAATCTTGGTAATTAAATTGGAGCGACCAGTGTCACTCTGCCCACTCAAAGGACATCTTTTCTCTTCAGTCTTTTCACAGTGCCAGTAGAGTCCAGTAGTTGAGTCGCTAACGGATTTGGGTGCAGTGATAGCCTGTCAGCATATTGTTTTTGTACTTATCAATTTCAGCAGATATTGTTGGAACATTTAGGTGGCTGTGAATTTCATCAGTTTTTGAGAACCAAGGAGCATTCGCGATTGTTCTGAGGATATTATTTTGCATCCGTTGCAAACACATAATGTTGCTTTTGCAGGCTGTACTCCACAGTCGAAGACCATATGTCCATATTGGTTTCAAGACCGAGGTGTATATCAGTAACTTAAAAAATTAAAATCTAGTAGGATCTCGTGGTTAAGTTAATAGTACATTGGATGAAAATACACCAAGGAATGAAAATAGTCGATTTTATTAGTTTGAGCCTTGATACACCTGAAATATATCGCACTTGATTCCGAGTGATACATAGTGTTTTGTACTACACCTACAAAAAACAAAACAACTAAATCTATCAAATATCTACCAAAAATTAGCAAAGACAATCATAATTTACAAAAAACTGTTCTTTAGATTATTTTATTTCCTTGGCTTTCTTTATTCGTCCATCGAGCACAGAAGCCTCGCGTAGGCTCAAAATTGGCACCAGCTTTGACCAATACCAACAACCGATTATTGATCTTCAGCAACACCCAATTAATATACAGATCTGACAAACGACTATTGTGAACAAATTCAAATCATTTATTTTCATAGGCCCCAGGAGGCGCTTGAACACGTCACAAACAAATTATATAAAAATAAATTATAAGTAAAACTAAATTATACTTATTACAATGATTTGAATAACCGGGGCTTAGATTAATTTTAATCCAACTGTTTAGAATCAGATTAAAACAAGTTCTTAAACGTTCTTAAACGAACAAGTTCTTAAACGTCAGAAGCCGTATTTTTGACACATGCAGGTGGATACCATCCGCCTATTATAGTTTATTTATTTTACTATAGCAGCCCTCTATCTAATACATGTCCCACTGCTGGGCTCGGGCCTCTTCTCATGATGAGAAGGGTTAGGCCATAGTAGTATTGGTAGACAATCTGCACATCATCATTCGCCTGCTTGCACTTAAAATAATATATTTCCTTTACATTGGGGTCGGCTTCTACTCTAACAGATGTACCTGAATATCAGTACTTTACGTGGAGCGACTGCCATCTCTTCCACAACATCGAGGTGATACGACTCTGTTAATTTTTAAAGCACTTACTTGTAACAAATTGCTAAGTCCATCCAGCACCACGGACACAGCTTTGTGGTCGGGCGACGATAGAAGCGCGCAGTACGGCTCCAGGAACCCGCCAGATATGAGCGCGTCCAGCTGGTCCGGCGTTCCTCCCAGGCACAGGTTGGTTATCGCCCACGCGGCTTCCTTTTGAGATCTGGAAACGAAATGGTTATGTATAACATCGTTTTGTTCTGCCTTGATAATCTAGTGGTTAGCGTATGCCTCTCTCTACGGTGTCTTTTTTAACACGCTTATATTAGCTTCACCTGTATGTATGTATGTGTGTAACCGACTCTTTTAGTGCCTTATCATACTAGCGGATTGCGAGCGGATTCAAAGCGGAGCGGGCGCGCAGCGAATGCGTCGCGAACACGCAGCGGCTGCGCAGCGGAGACGTCGCGGATGCGTGGCGAATACGCTACGTTTTCGTCGCGTGTTTGTAGCGAATTTACGACGTACAATACACTCAGTAACAAAATTGATTCCGACGAGGAAACACTGCTGTTGGCTTTGTTACTTCGGAAACGCCGGCGACGAAAACGAAAGCATCGACGAATTTGGGAAGATCCATTATCAATTAATCGAATGGAAGAGAGCGACTAATTTGTGTAGTTTTGCAAACGATTAAAAAATAATCCTAAATAATTACGTTCCTACCTACCATAAAACAAACATAAAATATTTAAGCAAGATAAAATCCCACAAGAATCCGTTATGATACAAAATGATTTGACATTTGAAAAAAATATTTTATTAAGTTGGTTGGCTGGCGTTTGTACGAGACAGTACAAAATGGCGTCCACGCCGCGCGTCCGCAACGAATTCGCTGCGAATGCGCGGCGTGTTCGTTGCGCGCCCGCAACGAATCCGTTGCGCGCCCGCTCCGCTTTGAATCCGCTCGTAATCCGCTAGTATGATAAGGCCCTTAGACTCGATTTTGACCCACTTTAAACGGACAGATTTCATTACAATTTTGCACACCTGTCAAAGATCGATGACAATGCAATAATTCGATAAAAAAAAAAAAATAAAAAAAAGTGAAAAATTATTCCTAATATAAGCTGAAAAAAGCGTGGGGTGCTCTGTGCCATATTTTTCACTTATTCATTAGGAATTATTTTCACTTTTTAGTTAGAAGTACTTTAAAAGCGTGTTTGTTAGTTTTTTTAAACTATTATTTTAATTTCATTATTTATTTATTCAATGGTAAGATACATTTACATAGTTTGATAGTTTTTCTCGACAAACATAGTTATTTATAGGCGAGATGCGTTCTTTATGTATTAAAATAACCAAGCTATTCTAAGTAAATATATACCCCCGTTTCGCATATACCTGTCTCTGGTTCTATTCCCGGGCAAAGTGGTATTTGTGAACTTTCGTTAGATATTTCACAATAGCAGCATGGAGTTGAAATTTTGCCCGGTGGATGGCTATAGACTCACCCCCTATCCCATGGGACCTGAACATAACAGGTGTAATGTGGGCTCTGCCACACCCATCTGGGTAGTATAGACATGATGTTGTTATCTTTTTTTTTTAATTTAAATTTGGATTTTTTACATTAGATAGAACGCCAGAATAAGCAATTACACTATCCAATGGTCCCAATGACAAGGCCAAATACATACATTCACTCACACAATCACACCCAGTCTCAGAACAAATCTTTGTGAATCACACAAAGATTTGTCCCATGTGGGGATCGAACCCACAACACCCGTGCAGTGGAGAGCGGCGAGGCGACCGCTTAAACCACTACACCACACGTGCAGACAAGCCTTAAACAAAATGACACAAATCTTCTATCTCGCACCCTTGTGGGTACAGTGGGAAAAATCTTGCCAACTTACTTAATGTCTTCGTTAGCGAGCACATGTATGAGGTTCGGCAGTATTCCTCCGTCGATGGCACGCTGTATCTGGTGCTGCGTGCCAGCGAGGACGTTGCTCACTGCCCACGCAGCCTCCTTCATGAGGGAGGGCTTGCCGCAGCGGAGGAGGGCGGTGATGGCGTCCAGGCAGTTTGCGTCCAGGCAGCGGTCAGTCTGGAAAGAAATGCAAGGTGGTTATCTTTGTATGTTTGTAAGAGCTTGTGGCTAAGTCGAAAAAGAGTTAAATAAATATCTCACAACTTACACACAACGTTATCTAGTCCCAAAATAAACAGAGCTTGTACTATGGGTACTAGAATAACTGATACTAATATACATAGAAACACCCAGACGAAGACAAACCCCCATGTTCATGCACACAAAGATTTGTCTTAAGCGGAAATCGAACCCGTGACCGCGGCGTCGCTCGCAGGTACACTCCGCCATCTGGTATTCAAATGTTGAAGAAAAGTTGGAGAATGAATTATTGGTCTTTCTGTATTTTTCTAGAAATAGATCTAGTTTGTCCATGTGTCAATCAGAGCGACAACCGCATGTGCATTAAGTTTTTAAATAAATGTCTTGCTGTCGCTAAATAAGGAGGCGCCGAAGGCCTTCTACACGGATTAGGCCTCCAGTAAGTACTAGGTAGTACAGGTGCTATGTGCTTCCTATGTGCTTCCTCAAGCAGAATCTATCCATACCAATTTTCATCAAAACATTATTGTCTGTCTGTATGTCATAGATTTTGTCAAAACCGTACAAAAAGGATTTTTGTACGTATTAAAAGATAGTGCAATTCTTGAGTGAGGCTTAGGCTGCTATTAATCTGTTGGCGGTATAATCGGTTCGAGTGCACGGTTGGAGAAGTCGTTAAAGCGGTCGCCTCGCCGCTTTTAACTGCGCTGGTGTTGTGGGTTCGATCCCCACATGGGACAAATCTTTGTGTGATTCGCAAAGATTTGTTCTGAGTCTGCGTGTGTGTGTGTAAAATGTATGTACACATACACCCCCGCGACACAGGAGTTATTAACAACGGGGTCATCGTTATTAAAAAAAAAAAAAAAAAACGACATACCACGCAGACGAAGCCGTGCGCAGAATGTAGTTTATATAATATTTTATATATAATAGTAATAGTTTATTTATATTTTATTTTATTTTCTTAGGAAAACAAACAGTCTTTCTATAAACTAAAATACTATCTTAAGACCATGTAACAGTTTTCGCATATTTTATCTATATCTGCGAGTTTGAAAAGTACAAAGATAATCTTATAATTATGTAATATAACAAGCGTTAAGAGTATAATGTTACAGTGCAAAAATTAAGGTAAAGATAATAATATTAACTAATAATTCAATATTAACATTAAAAGTAAAAAATTATGTTTCTATAGCGCAGCCAAACCAATTCTTAGAAATTAATTGTCTCAGTTGATTAGGGGTTGTGTTAAACAGATCAAATTCAGGCAAGTCAACACCATTCAACTGTTTTGAAGTTCTGTTAAAAAAAAGAGTTTTGTCTATAATTCGTATCACTGTGGGAAACGTGTAAATAATTAACATTCGGATGCCGACGGGTTCTTGCTGGCACAACAAGACTTATTTTAGAAAGGAGTTCTGAAGAATCTATTAAACATTGAGCTATTTTTATATATGTGGTCATATCTGCAATTTTACGCCTTTCGCTAAGAGGTAAGATATGATGTCTTCTGCATCTCAAATGATAATTGTCATCTATTGTCCTACACTTATATTGCAAGTGTCTCATGAACCTCTTCTGCACCACTTCTAACCGGTTTATGTAGATCTGATACTGAGGATTCCAAATCTGAGAGCAATACTCAAGTAAACTACGCACATATGAGCAATATAGTATTTTAATAACCTTTACATTACGAAATTGAGAACTTGACCTAATTAGAAATCCCAATGCTTTATTAGCTTTATTATATATAATTTAATTAATATATAATATTAGTTAGAAAGCAAGGATGTTACCTGCTCATCAGATCCCGTGAGCATGTTGCCGATGGCCCTCAGTGCCGGAGTCCTGACAGCAGCAGACTTGTGTTCCAGCAGGTTCACCAAACGATGGAGTAGCATTGGAGTTTGTTGTACTGCCTCAATGCGCTCATTGGGGCCATCGGTGAGATAAGATAGGGCCCAGCATGCATCGGCTGGAAGAAAATCGTTCAATATTAACATAATAATAACAGCCCTGTATCTAATACACGTCCACTGCTGGGCTCAGGCCTCTTCTCATGATGAGAAGGGTTAGGCCATAGTCCACCAGTCTGGCCTAGTGCGCATTGGTAGAATTCACACGAACTCAAGTACCTACCTTTTGTTTTAGGCACTCTCAGGCATGCAGGTTTCGTAATGATGTTTTCCTTTACCATTAGCGAATGATTATTTTTATTATCGGGTGCGGATAGAGGACTTATTAATAAGCAAAATTATCATACAAGGTGTTTTTTGTAAAATGGAAACTTTTTGAGTTAATAGATTTTTTTTATTTTTATTTAAAAAGCCACTTTTTGAACAGGTCTCAAAGAATAACTTTAAAAAAACAAAAAATAAGGTGTAAGGGACAAATTTGTAGAATATGTTGGCATAGTGTAGATTTTGAAGTAGGTGGTTGGTAGAGCTTTTTTCCTAATATTTCATCAACATGATGCATAAGAATGGAAATCGGAGGTAATACAATATTTTTGCCCCCATTAACTAAAGTACTTATACAATACATTAGAGTGAACCAACATGACTTACCTAGGACATCTTGATCGGTAATCTCCAGCAAATCCGAGACTAAAGTCAAAGCCGGTGCCACATACTCGAACTTCACCAATGGATTCTTATTTCTGAAAAGAAAAAAAGTGAGTCAGGCGTTTTATGAAAATATATTTTTTATGTTGGACTTGATTTTGCAGTAGCTGCTCCCGCGCTTTGACCTTTTTTTTTTTTTTTTTCTTACGCGAGGAAATGCATTTACGCATACCACCCCACCCCTGGGGAAGGGCAGAGTGGTTATGTGGGACTCGCACGTGCCTAAAGATGGTAAACGGCACGAGAATACCCACTAAAACCCCGCGGTGCTCCCGCACTCGCCTTGATGGGAGGGTCATGGGAAACCGGCGCAGCCTTAACAACCACGACCCTCCCGGCGATGCCCGCCGAAGCAGGCCCCTCATGGCCCCCAAAGAAGGGGCTGGCGCAAGCCAGCGACCAGCGCGAGGACCGCGTGCAAAGCCATCAGACATCCCCATATCTGACGGCCTGGTCCTCTCGCGGCGAGACAGGTGGTCGGTCCCGCCGCCCACCACGCCGCAGTTCTAACGGCTGCGGCCCCGCTGGGACCGCGGAAGGCAGGGAATGCGGGGCATCGAATTAACGACGCGCGCACCGACACTCCTACCCGCCGCGGCCCCGTAACCACCCAGCCGCGGTGTCAGCTTGCGCCAACACCGCAGCCCGGCCTGTTGGGCCACTCCTCCATGGGCCAACCCAACCAGTCAGCCCGAGGAGCCGAGCCCCGTGTCGAGTTATTGGCCAACGCAAAAAGAAATCCCCCGTAGGAGAAGTGTTTTTGCGAAGTTTCCAGGGTGCACCAAACCCAAAGACTATTGTTCCCCCCTAATCCTCGCGGATTAATAAGGGACTAATAGCCCCGGATCGTCTAGGAGGTTACTCGACATAGCACCCCCCGCGCTTTGACCTGTACAACCTTACTACTATCTAAAGACTATTATTCATCAATTAGCCTCTCGCAGTCCACTGCTGGACAGAGGCCTCTCTCAATGTGCGCCACAACACCCGGTCCTGCGCCTTCCGCAAGACTATTATTGAGAGTGTGAATATCAAACTCAAAAAGAATTATCAAAATTCGACAAGTAGTTCTCGATATTAGCGCTATCATATCAAACAAACAACCAAACTTTTGACCGCGGTTTCGTCAGCGTGGTAGGTACATCAATAAAAAGTAGTCAGTTGCCTACATGTTACGAGCCTTGTAGTCAGTTACCTGCTTTTAAAATTTTATTAAAATTGGTTAAGCCATTTAGAACAGTAGCTGATACAAACAGACAGACAAAAAAATTTCAAACCTGTATTTTAGGCAAAGGTATTGTGCAAATAACTATACCAGCTTGAAAAAAACATTGTTATTTAGACATTAAAAACAGATGCTTCAATTTGAGTATTTCAACAAAATGCCCGCAACTTCGTCTGCTTGGAATTACTTATATTCACTACAGTTTTAGCAGTGCTATCCACAAAAATATTTTTTCAATTCTAAAAGTTCCTAAGATTTATTTGCTTGTACTTACCTACAAAAGTTGCTGTAAGTCCACATAGCTGTCTTCAATTGACTGACAGGCGTGCTACGAGTCATCAAAGGGAGTAACACAGGCAGGGCTCCGTTGGTGAGCACTGAATCTCTGGTCTGGGGTCCATCACCGGCTATATTACCCAGGGCCCAAGCTGACTGTTCGCCGACTACACCACCGCGAGCGAGGAGGGAGATTAGCTTCGGTATTGCGCCTCCCTGGTGCAAAATAATAAAAATATGTGACGTTCTAGCAAAACAATAGGTATGTCCTTGGTCAAAATAAGTCAAAAATAAATTGATCTTACATTTATAATACAAATCAATGAAAGAAAAATGACTCATTCCGTTTTGCTCTGAAAATGGCGGACATAAGTTGCCGAACGATAAAACTGTCCCAAAGCAATCACATTCATTGATTCATAGCTTATATTTTTCATAATAGATTAATTTCTCGCAAAATTTATCTGGTCTAAATAGAAATAAACCCAAAGAAAATAAAGCAACCCAGCAAACTGAGGGACCTTTCTGGCACCAGCATAGAGACAGCAAGCTACAAATTAGCCTATTTATACCTTATTAGTATGTTGTTGTTTTATATTCCTGTATATAGTCTACTTTATTTCTGTCTAATTCTAATTCTTTCTTTTTCTTATCTATTAAACAGTGACATTTATTCTTTCCCAGAGAAGAATATCAGAATCATAATAAATATGTAATACTTACATCAACTACAGCCATAGTATGTTCATGAGTCCCTGACGCAATGTTGGTTATAGCCCAGGCTGCCTCAAACTGAAGATCGGGACTGAAAACAAAATAATATATCAAGTCTCTGATTAGAATGAAGTAATGTTCATATATTGTATAATAAATATTTCTAGTTAGTAAGTTTATGTTTGTATGTCATAATATTACATGGCAAATGAGCAGAACTAAATTATGGTACCATAACACCTGTAAAGACCACATTTTGACAAATAAAGTATATGTATTTGTATTTGCTTTCAAGTTTCGGCATTCAAATTCTTATTGATTATTTTATACCATTTAGCTAAGCTTAGAAAATTATACTAAGAAACAGTTGAAAAAGATATGGGACCGGTAGAATTTGAACACGAAACCACGGGTGCTGGCAAGAGGCGACTGTAGCCGGTTTGATAAAGCAGCTGCCCGGTGCGCAGAAGGTATATTTTGCCGGACCCATAATTTTTAAACTGTTTCTTAGTACATAAATTCTTATTTCTTTATAATTTTAATTTCTATCCAGATCTTTGACACAACGAATACATCAAGAAGACTAGAAAGGATTAAACCCGTTGAGTTAGTGTAGTGAAAACAATGTACATAGTTCGCTAAAATGTACCTATAAAGAACACATTAAAAAAGTGGCTTGCCAGTAATAGAGACTATAACATTAGTGTTAATGAACACATTCTTAGATTTTTAATAATAGCAATATAGTTTTAATTAAATTACTTATAAGCCTTAGGCTAGATTGTTTTATTTATGGTGTTCTTACCTATGGGTCGGGTACATCAAACATTAAAAATATATATATTTTAATGGACGAGATTACTGGAAGCTGAGCAACCAGATGTCGCCTAAATGAGGAAGTCAAACTAAATAAATAATAAATAAATATCTCACAACTTACACACAACGCCATCTAGTCCCAAACTAAGCAGAGCTTGTACTATGGGTACTAGAATAACTGATACTAATACATATATACTTTTATTTTTTTTTGGAAATACATACTTATTATACATAGAAACACCCAGACTAAGACAAACCCCCATGTTCATGCACACAAAGATTTGTCTTAAGTGGGAATCGAACCCACGACCTCGGCGTCGCAGGCAGGTACACTACCCATTCAGCCATCCGGTCGTCGAACATGCATGTTTATATATTATTATAGAACCTTAAGACAGTAATCTTCTCCAATTCTCCAATTTTTTTAATTATTTATTTTTATATTTTTGTAGTATAAATAGTTTTTGTTATTAGTATATAAATATTTGTTCTGTTCTGAAACCCTTATATATACAGTAGTATACACACATTGTTTTTACTCCTTTATTTTCTGCTTGAAGTGTAAGATATTGCAACCTTATATACTATGGATTTATTTATAATAATTTAATTTCATTTCTATATTTAAGTTTATTTTCTCTTTATAACCATATTTAGCTATAATGTTGTTTTGGTTGCTATAACTTACACATAGAATTATTGTCAAAAAACAAACAAATATTGTATGAATTATTTGAAAAGATGGTGCACATGAGTTTCTCACCAGCTCTTCTCATGATGCAATACCCATCGGAGCTGATACTTGGATTGATTTTAATTCAATTCTCTAAGTTGAATTAAAGTCAATCTAAGCTCCGGTGTCAAATCATTTTATTACAGTAAGTACCTATTATAATTTAGTTAGCTAAGTTTTATTTTAATTTTATATTTTTTGTGTTTTGATGTTTGTTTTGACGTGTTCAAGCGCCCCTTGGGGCCCATGGAAATAAATGATTTGATTTGATTTTGATTTGCAATCTGATGGATATCGTTGAGCAGAAAGGACTCGTAAAAGTATTAAAATAAATATATATATTTAGTCTTCTTCAGTGTTCTTCATTTCAGGAAAAAAAAACGACTTTTTGTAATAACATGTTTTGAGTTGAGTCTTATCTACTTAACTTAACCAAGTCCTGTGGAGCAGCAGGTGGATGGCGATAGGCTCACCTCTTATCCCATGGGACCTAAACTCTGCCACACCCTTTTGGGTAATATAGGCTTGATGTTGTTATGAAGGAGGCAAATGTATGTTACATTTTTATGCAAAACTACTAAACCAATATAGACTTATTTATTAGCTAATTTTCAGCAGTCACCGAGCAACTGAACCAAAACATTCGGAAATTATCTTACCAGTCATCACGGTCCAGTGCATCTACCAAAGGTTTAATCACTCCAGCGTTAACCATTGGAGTGATTGGAGGGTTCTGCTCCCTGGACAGCATACGACGGGCTGCGCGGGCCGATGTCGTCTTCGTAATGAGGTCAGCGGCGCGAAGACCTGTGCATGGAAGGTAATATTGAAGAAACAGCACCCAAAGACCTAAGTACTCTAATCTGACAAAGGCATATGAGCAATTGACTATGGGATTTTTAATTGGTGGTGTGTTATCTATTCTGTGACTATGTCAAGATGAGAACGAATTATTTAAAGGGTAAGAGGAATATTTTAAAGGTAAGACAGGTTCTATTAAAAAAATTTGCGAAGAAATGTAAATAATTTGTTATTTCATGAAAATATTGTAGTTCATTGTTCATGTTTAAATAGAAAATCACTTATGTTTATGAAATCCTGCTTAGAGTAACTCAGATAATATTAGATAATTGTCATACACTAAACTATTTAAATTGTTTTATTTAATATCTTAAATACTTGAGACAAGGTACAGTGTTTGGTCATTCCCTTTTGGTAGTCCATAGTCCCCTGCAAAACTTATGTAAAATTTCTGGATCCTTGTGGGGATGAACAGTATTGAAATATTTCAAGTTATCAAATTAGACACAAATAATAAGGGGAATATATATATAAGATAGCAATGTATAAGAGAACAGTTTTTCACTGCTTCATTGCTTGTGATCTTTTCATCAGGAAATTCCCAATAGCAGGACACAGGTGGAATTGTGCCCAGTGGATAGCAATATGCTCACCTCCTATCATGGGGCCTAAACATAACAGGTGAAGTGTGGGTGTTGTACACCACTGCCACATGGGTAATATAAGCATAATGTTATGTTATCATGGGAAACTGGAAAAAAATAACAGACAGCTCATCATTCAAAAGTATTGTAGTGCCCATGTTTTCTATTGTGTATGTGTAAAGACAGCTTCTCTGCATAACATACTGATACTTAGGGGCTGTCCTTTAACCACGTGAGGTTCGAAAGGCGGGGGAGAGGGTTCGTCAAAAATCACGAAATATCACAAGAGGGGAGGGGGAGGGGGTTAAGTAAGATATAATTTTTTTGTCAAACATGTGAATTCTAAACCGAAAAGTGGTTTAACCAATTAAATAAGTCCATGTTTTTACAATATATAAGAGTTGCCGCGAATACTCGCTATTATTCGGTATTCGGCATTACTCGTCATTTTTTTGATATTTGTCGAATACCGAATAATAGCTAGTATTATTCGGCATTCGGCGAATAGTCGTCGAAAATAAACTTTTAACGAACAAAAGAACTAATGAGTTAAAATAATCATTTTTTTTTATTATTTTCCTTAATAAAACAATACACAATATCAATTATTATCTGTAATATGTGCCTGTGCCTATCATATTCATGAAATTAAATTAGTAAGGCCTTTTAATTAATATTTAAAATCCAACAGAGGCAGATTGTGGTGCAAAAAAACAATTTTGTCTGCACGTTTAATGAAACAGTGCTAGGTATCACTTCTGATATAGGTGCATATGTGGAACTAGTGATTTTTGTTATAAATTAGAAATATTTTTATTTATTTATTTTATTTATTTTACAACTTTTTGCACATAAAATAGTACAACGGCGGACTTAATGCCATAGGCCAATTTTATTGGGTTAATTTTTTTTTTATATGTCGAATAGTAATGTCTAGTTATTCGACTATTCACCAAAGTGAATGGCGATTATTCGGTATTCGACTATTCGCTATAAACACTATTCGCGGCAACTGTACAATATATGTTTTTCTGCATGATTACACCATTCCTAAAGTAATTATAATTGTATACTTTATGTAAATATAATTGTATAATTTTATTATTGTTAACATTAAATTTTGCATGCTATGTAGGTGATTATGATGATACCAAATGCAATAATATTGTAACATCCCTTGTACCCATATTTCACAAATTAAATGATTGATTTGATTTCCTTTAATATTATTTTTATACCAGTCAAGAAAAATCTGCAACCATTTTGTATAGACATTTTTATCATGGTCCTAATTTTTTAGAATAGGATTAGATTATACTTTATACCAGAATTTAAATATAATATTATAAAATTTGTAGGTACTAAAAAATACATGTGATTTATGGTGGGAGGGGGGAGGTTAATCTTAAATCTCACCACATAACACACAGGGGGAGGGAGGGTTAAAAAAACATCACATGATTAATGGACAGCCCCTTAGTTGAAACCATTAGACCAACAGCAGACTCAAATGTAAAAGCTTTGATGATGAACAACTCACCTTGAACAATCTCTTGTGGAGTAAGCACTTTCTCATTGCTGTCATGGACCTCCTCTCCAGCCTCGGGAGACAGAGCCCTTCTCTTAAGGAGCTGTTCATCACGGGCTTGCTTGCGAAGAGCCACCGACAACTCAGCACGCTTGCGGCGGAGATCCTGGGATAAAAATAAAGAGTTTAGTTATTTTTGTACTAAAATTAATGGCAATAAACATAGAAATTGTTCAAGAATGATGAACTTCATACACAGTCCATGTAGAGATAAGTGGCAACTTCAGCCCATGAACATAAAATATAAAAGATAATTAAAAAGAATGTCCCATTCACACTATGTAAAGTTTGCAAAACAATTCTCTTGCCATTTCCTTCTTTTAAACTGCAATAAAGAAAGATTGTGTGGAAGATATTGCTTTAAGCAATAATACAGCCGTTTTTACAACTAGTTTTAAGTGTTTGTTTTATGTATCTATCTTTTGTATTTTGGTGTACAATAAAGAATATATAGAGAGAGCAAACAGTAGAATTGCCTTGCCACCTGCAAATTTAATAATATTGCAGATTCTGATATACCTCTCAATGATACAAAAAGAAGACACTATTGTTTTATAGAACACAGAATACTCTACAAAGCCAACTAGGTATCTCTTATGAAAGAGAATTTGGAAAAGCTAGTGCCTAGATGGCTTGGTTGTGTATAAAAAAAAATATGAAGAGCTCCTTCCATGTTTAATAATTTACAAAGCGCAGATAGGTATGTACCTACAGATTACTGCAATAGTTAAACAAATGAGCAAACTGTAAAAAGATTTAGGATGAGAATCGTGGACTACTCGGCGGATTCCGTAATTTTTAGGATCAATGCTGCATTTACAAGTCAGTAACCATAGTTAAGCAACAGATGCCTGTATTCTACAGTAGGTAAATGAGCTTATTGAATCATATATACAATTAATTAGCTATATGACTTTAAAACATGAGGGAAGAATCCTTATCAAAGTTAGTTTGAAACAAAGAGATTAACCATATTACAGTTTTCAAACTTACAGTCGTTCCATGTCCAGCATTCTTGTATGAAGACAATCGCGAAGTGTGAGTCTTTTCAGCCATCGTTATAAATTTATTGCAAACTATTTAAATTAGTAAAAAACTTGCAGAATCAAAAACCAAACGGTGAAGCACAGCTGTTTAAACTTTTCAAAGTCTAACGGCCGGAAGTTGTCAGATTATTTGACATGCTGGGTACACACCTAACGAATGAACGACCGGATTTGTTGGTTTAATAAAATTGTGGACCGCTTAACGTGTCTCCTGCGTTGTAAGACGATTGATATTTGAACGATATCATTCAATTTTAACGGAAGTGGACCGAAATCAAGCATTTTGATTGGCTGTTTAAATGTTTTATTCAGGTTAACACGGAGACACGGCGGTTTACAAGTAAAGTTTTTATACGTTCAATTTTCTTGGCATTTTACTTTCTGATGCCAGGCTTTTTAATACCAAATAATTTTATTATTTTCGATACAAACTTTATTGATATATTTAATGATGTTTAAAGGTAAATTGTGCAATTTAAGAGTCCGGCGGTAGGACCGCGTTTTTACCATAGAAATAAAAATTCTAAGCAAGTGCAAAAATTAGACAAAGTTGTGCTATTACTGCTGGGCACACGTGCGCTTTCATTTTCCCCTGCGAGACAAAACTACTAGTCGTTCAAAATGTAAACGCAAATAAAATTGATCTTGGCTTCGGAAATAAAAAAAGAAACCTTATTATATTGCCCATTACATGCTGTTTAATGGCTGAATATGCTAGAGTCTTTATACTATTGTACCATGTTAATGTACCATATTCTTGGCAAATAAAAATATTTCATTTCATTTCATTTCCATTTAGTTTTACTTATCCTTATACAGGTCGCGCGATGGATGAAGATCGCTCGCCGTCGGCGCAAACCCACCCCCCTCACTCCGCACGCCTTCAAATAGACCTTAAAATTGAACACTGCGCATCCCTTTCCACTTTTGCCGAGCGATCATAAACCACCGCGCGACCTGTACTTATATTTACCGAATCCATCAAAAGAAACGATATTTTTGACGATACAACATTTTAATTTTATTATTTTCCATATGCTCGAACAATGTTTGACTGAACCTCTTTCCCTACCCCCGCAGGCGAACAAGGGATAATGTTATTTGTTTTCCATCGATCTCGGATTACTTTTACTAAGGATTTTGTTAAAGCTAATCGTTAAAATTATTAACAAGCTCCAACCACTTCCGTCAGACTTGACCCAAATGTTAGGGTCACAGTAGACACGGCTTCAGACTGAACATGTTAACACAGCTTTAATTTTTCCAACATTATATTTTTAATATTGCAACTAACATACTAAAAAACGTTTAATTTTGTTTAGTTGGTATTTTTTGCATAACATTTTCAAAAAATAGTGATGTCAGTAGTTACTTTCTATTTAATGAATTGTTAGATGATTCATTAAAATCGATTAATTATCACTGACATTGATATGACAGTGACATGTCAATTGTCAAGTTAATATTGTGACAGTTGTTGTCGATATTGTTGTGAAATGTCAAAACGTCAGGTTCCTTTTATTTTTAACGCCACTTTAATCATAAAAATATTTCAGTTAATTAAATAAAATGTAATTTATGTCGTTACAAAATATTTATACAGTAAAAAAAGAAATTATATCAAGTTATTTATTATACTATATTATATTATTATATACTCAACCATGAACAAACAACCACGATTCAATTAAATGCAGTTCCAAGACTATTAAAGAAATAATTATGTATAACCATCTACATAAAAGGGAATGTTAATGCTTATTGCATTACAATGAAATTAAAATCAACACTGGTACAACTTGTTTGCGACGAATGTCAAAACAAAAAGAATCCAGAACAATAGTCAATTAATATTCATAAACACGATGCAGATATTCAGTAGCGAATGTTCGACAAAAAACTGAGTTTTACGGTTCAATTGTAACTCAATTACAAATCGAGACAAAGTAATCTATAGACTCGAGCTCTATTATTAATCAAACTGCATTGCGACTGCTTTCGCATCGTATTAATGCAGTCGAAATGAACATCCAAAAAAATGTACTGAATAAAATAAGAAGAAGTAGGAGGCGCTCGTACGACAGATATTGAGTAGTGGGATGGGCCTAGCATGCGCAAAGACGTATTACTAAAAAATAATCTCGCTTTCCACTATAATTAATCTATCTATCGGCCGACACTTTCATCAGACGACCTCATATACGAAACGATCGTAAATTAACGTTATTAAAACAAGTTTACAAGCGTTCATGAACGTGTAATTACGCAAAACGTTACGCCGCTGGGCGTGACATCACAAATCAGTCCGGTCGAGCCGAAGACAACACGTCTATTCTCGGTCCTTGTTTCACGTAGCTGTAAGAGAGAGATGGATAGAGCAGGCAGGCCGGTGCTGATCGTATTCCGTCGAGGGTGTCGCCATTTTCGTTTTGACGAATATTGACAGCACGGCAGACAGACAGTGGCGCGGTCGTCGACGCAGCGTCTGCCGGATTATTTTTATTTTGATAGTGAATCATTTAACGACCAGTCTACGCTTACTGACTTGTAGTGCGTCTGTTAGCAATAAAAACTCTATTTACTACAGTAGTGACGAGTGAAAGACGTTTAGTTTACGAATTTTGGTGCTAACCTCTTCGTTCTTTTTTTCTCTCTCGTCAGTGTTTTTGAGAACTGCAAGGCTGATCGATATGTGCAAGATTTACCACAGATGACTCTGCGTCACTCAATCTCGTGTTGTTTTCTTCTGGTAAGTGTCCGTAAATGTTGTTTTTTGAGTGAATTGCAATCAATATTCATTGAGCGTTCGATAAATTAGTAATTTTTAATAACACATTTGGATTTGCATGTATTTCTATTTGGCATAAACTTAATATTTACAACGTAAAACGGCAGTAGCCCTTTGTTGCGGTAGCTCCAGTTTGTTTACGAACTGTCAGGGGCAGTACACGGCCTAAGATATATTGCCTGGGTTGGCGACTATGCGTGGGCCTTCTGCGCAAGTGAAAACCTGCTTTATGTTCAACAAAATAAGGTCGAAAGTTTCGCAAGGTTGATAACGATAACGGCCCGTAGAATTAATTTATCACACGCCGCGCTTGACAAGTTGAAAACATAAATTCGACCTTGGCGCTCCACGTGGTTTGCAGGCTTTGTGCTTTCTTCTTTGTACGGAAATTGAAAACGATTATCGATTTTAAAATCGATATTTTTTGGTAATTATTTGTACATCAAATCATTATGTTGGCAGCGTTGCACATATTAAAAAAATAAAATAAATAAACAGCTGGTTGAAATTAAAAGAATATTTTTGATAGCCAATAGATGTTAATAATAATCTAAATTGGATTATACCAACCCAAATTATATAATTAGAACTTCTTATGCTTTGAAATTAGTGAAGTGTGTAATGGTGTTATTGGTGTAGTGGTCATTATTTCTATTTATTTACCGTCCGTCGGTAACATTTACGCCCATATTTTGAATTACTTTTAGAACTTTGTATAAAATATTATTATTTGTTGTCGGTGCATTAAGGTATGGACTATATTATTATTTTGTAGATTATAATCCTTTTGTGTCACAAATGATAAAAATGTTTTTTTAATTATATTTTGTCAATAATATAAAATAAAGTTATTAGTCGATTATCCAATAATAGTGAGTAGTATCTTTCTATTCATATCAAGGAAAGATAGTACCTTGATATGCTTCTGAAGACTACAATATAAGGCCTGCCAATCATTATCCCGCTTATATTAGCTTCACATGTATGTATGTATGTAACCAACTCCTTTGGACTCGATTTTAACCCACTATAAACAGACAGATTTCATTAAAATTTTGCACACCAAAAAAAAACTCGCTTTCAAAGTCTCTCTCGCTCTTCTAACTAAAAAGTGAAAAATAATTCCTAATATAAGCTAAAAATGGTAATGAACAAAAAATACTAGTATTATTGTGTGTTTAGTTAGAAGCACTTTAAAAGCGTGTTTTTTAGTTTTTTTAAACTATTATTTATTTTATCACACATATTTATTAGAAAACTCATATTGATATTCATATTCTCATTATCTTTTATTTGCATTCCACAGTATTCTTAACTGGTATACTTAGATCTTATAAGAACTATGTTGGCCCTGTTAGGGCACAGAAATCATATCAGAAGTAAATAAAATTTTCACATTTTAACAATTTAGAAAAATATTAAAAACTTTTTATATCCTAAAATCTTACCATAAACAATTTTTTTTTTCTTTTTTAAAAAATGACGCTGGCACTTGATATAACTCCTGTGTCGTGGGGTGTTTACAAATATTCATTTTACACACACAGAGCACATCCAGAGTCAGACCAAATCTTTTGGGATCACATAAAAATTTGTCCTGCCTGGGGATCAAACCCACAACACCAGCACAGGTGCAAGCAGGGAGGCAACCACTTTAAGCACTAGGCCAACTGTACACTCACAACAAATTAATATGTAGGTGTATTTGATAAAAAATAACTGGTTACTGCATAGTTTGTCGACCTTCATTTAGGAGTATAAATAATAACTAAGCTTCTATACTCAGACCTACCAAACATACACAAATATTTCACAAGAAGTGGTCAATGCCACTCATGCCATTTTGCCATTTGATAACTAACACTGTCACTCAAGATTTTTGCAATTAAATAAAATAAAAATATGTCACAACTTACACGCAACACCATCTCGTCCAGAATAACTAATTTTATTTATTTATTTATTTAAGCCTTAAACCTATACGTAATATTTCATATCTTATAAACTTATTTGTTAGTTTTATTAGTTATATTCTATGAGCCCAGTGTGTGGCGACACTGATAGCGCTTTCATTGTCTTTCATGAGTACTTCCTTTGTGCAGGCTATTCAGCTAAATCTGTTAAATTAGGAGCCATGGTTTATTAATAAATTAATTTTCTGTCTATACTAATTTTTGATTCCTAACATAACATAACATTGTATCTATATTATCCAGAAGTGTGTGGTTAGCTATATTATCCACATGGAGTGAGCCTGTTGCCATCTTCAGGGTACAATTCCAGACTCCAAGCTATGATGCTACTGAGAATTTTCTAAGAGGAACATCAGTAATAACACTTGCCTGTCCTTGGGATTGAACCCATTACCCAATACCGCTTGACCCGTGTTGCAATATTGAAATATTGGTACTCATGCAAAATATTTGAATACACTAATGTAAGTTAAATCCAAAAATATAACTGGTTCATTGTACATTTTTTTTATCATTTAGTTATTAATTTAATATGAGATGGAGATAGTTTAATACTCGAGCGTGGCTCGCAAGCGCGAGATATATTGTGTCTGTATGGGAAAACCTGACAAAAAAGCGATTAAGTACAGTGGGCAAACGAGTTAGGTATGCAGGACAAAAACTTCTAAGTCATAGTAAAGACTTACTACACCAGATATGGATAAGTGAGTAACATATCTAAATTGTGGGTATATTACACTTATGGAATATGTAATTCACACATGCATATCTATTGCAGTCAGTTTTTACTATGGCATAGAAGTTTTTGCCCTGAATACTTAATTGCTTGGCCCACTGTACATATGCGTTTATTATGCTCACCTCTTAGGAGTCCTACCTGGGTGATTTAGGCTACTTCTTATTAGCGTTGCCAGGTGTCCCGATTTACCCTTGATCGGGACGCTAAATGCCCCGATAATCGACTAACCTTTTTCGTCTCGGTGTCCCCAATCAAACCCTCACTCTGGGACGCCAATATCTCTCCCATATGCTAGGTGAGCGACGAACGCAACGTGATACAAAACATGCGACGATAGCTGTTAAAACGAAGGTATTTATATGAGTCGACGCTCACCTAGTACAAAACCTTATAGCTTAGACACTGCCTAAAGACGTTGATTTTATTTGAATTAAATTTCATTATTTCCTATCTTCTACCTGACATAACAGAAAGTTCCACAACATAGTACCTACTGGTGCCGGTTTAGTTTCTATAAACCCGTTGGTACCCGGAAATTAAACACAAATGTGATTTCCCGAATCCTGATTATATCTGAGACAGTTTTGAGAGAACGTGATTGTGATAACTATGTCCTATCTTAATCTGGGCTATTCTATCTATATGTATTACAAATGTGAAAGTTTGTTGAACATGTGTGGATGTTTGTTCCCCTTCACGAAAAAACTACTAGTTTACTTTTGATGAAATCTTGCACAGTTGTAGCGTATAGTCTAGCGTAGCGTAGGTTGTAGCTTGTAGCGGCGTTGAAACTACATGTTCCTCTCGCGGACCGCCTCGCCCTTCTGCGTATACGCGGGCTCGGCGGGCTAAATAACACTCGAGGGGAAAGGCAAACAAGACTGCGTGGAGTCGGTTCATTTGATACTGTCTTTTGTAGCAAAAAGTATTTATTACTTTTTAGGATTTATATATTGCCTGGTGACCATTCTTTCAATTAGGTATACACGCCGTAAACAAGGTGGATGCGACTAAGGGCCATTTATTGAAAACACAGATTGGGTGAGCCCGGGAACGATGGTCGTAGCCGAGTCGCAACCTCACAGCGCGCTCACGCGAACGTCCTATGTAATCGCACGCACCGCGGCAATCTTGTAAAATATCAGCAGCCTATGAATACAGTACTATTAGAAGAAGCAGTATTTTATTTAGCAGAGACCCCCAGCATCTCAACTGGAGCTCAGCAATCAAACACAGATTCTAGGTGTAATCAGGCTCGTTTTATGAACGAGCTTGTGAGTGGAAGCGAAAGATTTGTGCAGAACTAGCTTATTTATGTTTATAATTATTAGTATAAAAAAAACAGACTTCAATTACAATAATTTTAGACTTATATGGTTTGCTCATGGGTGCCATTGTCAGATTTGGACCAAATTGAAATGGGACCAACCGGGAAGCTTTCAAATAAAAAAATATTAAAATTGCTTCGCCCATTCGAAAGTTACGAGGTAACAAACATAAAAAAAAAGAAACCTCCTTTTTTGAAGTCAGTTAAAAAATAGCCTATATTTCTAATTGATTTTTATTTATTTATTTATAGGAAGATCAACAGCACGTAACAATTGTAATTGCTTAAAGTAACGTAAATTAGTGACAGAGAGCCAATAATAAATCTTCACGAATAAACTTTTGAATATAAATACAAATTTTGTGAACATCAGAACAAAAGTACAAAAGTAAATGTTTAATTATTACACTAAAAATTAAAAAAACACATTAAAGATTGCTATAAATATTTAGAAAAGAAGTCCTGACTGAGTATGCGTCTAGCCGGTCCAATTTTTGTATTAAATATATCAACTAGCGACCCGCCCCGGCTTCGCACGGGTCAATGCTGATACTAAATACACTACAGAAAAACTGTGAACGTTGTATATGAAAACACAGCGGCCCGCTCCGGATTCGCACGGGTATATAATATATAGCCTATGTCACTCACTGAAAAAATGATTAAAATCGATCCAGTAGTTTGATTTATTCATTACTGCCCGTGGCCCGCACGCGTTCAATTTGGAGTAAAACAATTCCCCCTTTCTATGCATGTATTATACATAAAAACCTTCCTCTTGAATCACTCTATCTATTGGAAAAAACCGCATCAAAATCCGTTGCGTAGTTTTAAAGATTTAAGCGCACATAGGGAAAGAAAAGGCGACTTTGTTTTATACTATGTAGTGATGTATAAATATTTGCATAGTTGTTTAGTACTACTGCTCGCTCGCCACAAAAATGCATTGCAAATTTATATATAGCATTGAGCCATGCTTGGCAATCTAATGAATACAATCAAAAGATTCGTGGTTAAGGAGGAGGCTTGGACGGCTCTGTGGTAAAGCGATAGGCTAGAATCCTTTAGTCGCGAGTTCAAATCCTGCTTGAAATTCAAAAAAATTACCTGTTTCTTAGTTATGAGATTGCTAAATGCTGTATGTGACTAAGTGACTAATCTAATCACTCATCGCATAGGTGGCGCTTAAACCAAGTAAGGTTCGTCTAGCTAAGGTATATATATTATGTAACCTATGACGCTGGCTAAGAGTTGAGAAATTTCGAGTTTAGCAGCATACGAATCCATAGCAGAATTGGGGCGTATACCCAGGGGGTGCAGGTTCCGAGTCCTGCTGGATTCTTAATTTTTCAACTTTAATATTATATAAAAAACAGAAAGGCATAGCAAAGCTAACATTTGCTTTAAAATATTATAAATATTTAAAAGGTTTTGCGAAACAAACAAAAAAAATAATTGCCTTATATTATTTAAGTTCTTATCTCGTTTTAGCTTTGTAGTGTCGAAAAATGAAAGCCAAATTTCCACGGTAGACCGAATTTTGCAAGAATTGAATACTTACGTATCTAGAAATTAGGGCTTTCTTCTCTGTTTAGATTATAATCTAAGTAAGTAGGACCTAATTGCGGAGGGCCTAATTTATTAATTCTAAGACCGTCTCTGTCCTAAGAAATACCAAAACTACTTAGTTAATTAAAAAAAAATTCCGCCGTTCGCATTTTTTTTTATATAGGAAAAAAAATATTAAAATATGATATCGTATTTACATTGCAATCTAGCCTATCAAGACTAATAAGTAATATTATGTTAACCTAAACTGCTACGTAATAATTTCAAAGACTTTTTCATTGTTCATTTAAAAAAAAAAACTTTTCATGACAAAGATTGAGAAAAAAAACACATTCATATTGCAACAATGTTTTTTTTTTTTCAATATTAGTCATCAATAAGTAAATTATATTTACATTACATTCTTGTCTATCAATAATAATAAGTAATATTATGTTAACCTAAATTGCTACGTAATAATATAATCTAAGGATGCGTCCATTAACACTTTAATTAGTTTTTGTTAAGTCAAGACACTTTGTTCATGTGTTCTTTATAACGACACTTATCACACTCAGTTATCTGTCACTTATCACTACACCAACTCGGAAGGTTTCGTTCGTTTTAGTCTTTTCAATAGTTCCGTGTTATCAACCGCCTTTCGCATGAGTACGAAAACCTGGGTCTCTTCAAAGCCAGAGTAAATTGTTATATCATAGGTAAGCGTGCTCAACCGTCGACCGCATCATCACATACTGAGATAGTGGTCAAACGCCTGATATTTACCATAAAAAAATTGTCTTAGATCCAGCAGTAACGATACAATAGAAATCTAATAATTTTCCTGTAAAATTCAGCTAAAAAAAATGAAAAAAAACCACAATACGTCGAAGAAGGTAAGGTAAAGTTTCTGACACCCCTCGTTGCATTGGTTCCAAAAAAAACAAGTAGCCTAACCACAACTTCCTAAAAAATACATCTACCTACATTTTAGCATTTTACCAACGCGTATTTTCCGGGAAAATTCACAGGCCAGACATTGTTCCGTATCTAAGGGCCGAAAAGGGCCACATAAAAACTTTCCAGTGTAATGAGTTTAAACCACTATTTGAGGGAACTTTTTTGATATTCGGACCAAAATTCACTTGTTTGGGCGAGTAGTTTAAAAAATATTATCTTGGCTGGCTGGGAAATGCCTGTCTTTTGTATTGAGAGCAGGGTTTTGTACGCGAATTCAAATAGGTAAAGATAAATAAATAAAAAAAATGCGTTGTATGATGAGCTAAGCTAAAACAGGAATTCACGTATCCATGCCTAAAAAATATTTAATTTAATAAAATTCCATCACATTTACGCAATATATTTTTTTGTACCATAAACAAAATTTTGGAACGTTTTGCAGTTTTTTATAAAATCATTCTTTAAGGAAACTTTCTTGATATTTTTGACCTAACGAAATTGCGGACTTAACTAGTTAGTTTAAGGAAAAAGTCGTCTACGTAAGCTGATTAATATTTTATATATTATCTTTCGACCCAGACTCCTTTCAATATATCTTGGAGATTTTATCAAAATTCTAAAAAAAGGGTCGCCAACTTAAAATTTATACCGTAGAAAAGATTTTTGTCAAGAATGCAGAAACTCGAGGGGAATATCGTGCGGATTTGGCGCGAAAAAACCGCTTTGACAGCGAAAAAGGCGGGCGAGCCGCCATTACGGACAAGTGACGCCAGGGCCCGTTGTATAATTGGAGTCCACAAGTTATGGCCGAATTTAATAAAGGACATAGTGGCTCCTTATTTGTGGTAACAACATGTTTGATTTATTGATAATAATATATTAATTTTGTAATGGTTTGCTGAAAAAGTCGGTTGATGGGGATTTTTTTTATGGTTATTGACGTCAAAGTTCTCGTTTTTGTTTTTATTTTGCGACAATGTAATGTACCGTTTTATTAAAACTAAATTGCCACAACACAATATCACGCCTTTTACTTCACTTGATATGTTTAGGCCCCATGTGGTAGGTGGAGAGCGTATCGCCATCGCATCGCCAATTCCGTGCTGCTATTTTGAAATTTCCTGACGGATAAAACGTAAAAAACTCTTTTGGCCGACCCGGGAATCGAACACGAGACCTAGCGGTGAGATTTATTTATAGTTTTTCTTGATCCTATGGTTTTTAGTAGCTTTGTAAGTAAGTGGGTGGTAATTGGTCGAGCGAAGCTTTCATTTAGACTCCATTAATTTCTAGGATTCATTTAGAGCAAGAAAGACAATTTAAGTTTAATTTTGTAGAAGCTAAAATATTATGAGAGAAGAAAAACAGCTATAGCACGGATGCCGAAAGAAGGCGTTTGTGAATAAAGATGGTCCGAGTCGGCTTACCGACTAGTCAGATACCGGAACCTCAGTAACTGGCCTTTTGTCTCATAGTGTAGCCGTTTGCTATTCCTGTTGAATAAATAAAATTATCTTATTAAATTTAAAGAATGATACAACTTAATAAATTTATACAATTTCCTTAGAATTTTGTTTAGATATTCCTCAGCCTATCTATATTAAACTTGGGATAAACTAAAGATTTGCATAAAATTGTCTCAACTTCTCCAATTTACCTACTGCCCTGATTAAATTCGCTAGGGGTGCCGAAGGTACAGCTGGCTTCCACATTCGGTTATTTTCGGGAAAGGTATTTTCATAGGACCTGATAGATAGAAAGATAGAAAATTCATTTGTACACAGATTAAATACAATTTATAGAAGAGTATTATCAAAGTATGCACAATGGGCGGCCTTATCACTATTAAGTGATCTCTTCCAGGCAAACTTTGGATGGACAGGAATAAGTAGATAGACGTAATAGTCGGGGGTGTAGTTTAAAAACTAGAAAGTACTTTAAACCAAAATATGTATACATTCATGTATACACAACTATAATAATAAATAATAGCAGCCATGTATCTAATACATGTCCCACTGCTGGGCTCGGGCCTCTTCTCATGATGAGAAGGGTTAGGCCTTAGTCCACCATGCTGGCCAAGTGCGAGTTGGTAGACTTCACACACTCGAGCACTTATTAGGCACTCTAAGGCATGTAGCTTTCGTCACGATATTGTCCTTCCCGTTAGCAAGCGATAATTTATATGATAAATACACACATATCTTGGAAAAGACCAGAGGTGTGTGCCGTGGGTTCGAACCCGAGACCTTTAGCTTAGCAGTACTACGGTCTCCCACTCGGCTATCGCTGCTTACTTGGTATACACAACTATAAATATAAATAATCTTAATATAAATACATACATACACTTAAATATAATACCCATACATAAATATATATATGTTTTTAATACATAAACATAATAAATACAATTATAATATAAAAAAATCGGTGAAGTGCGTGTCGGCACCCGCATATTCTCAGGGTTCCGTACCAAATGTACCTATTTGAAAGCTTATTTAAAATAAAAATAAATATAATAATAAGACCTATACTCATGCTAAATTTCAAGATTCTAGATTGACGGGAAATACCCTATAGGTTTTTGGATTTTTGCTCTTCCATACATTTGTCAGGGTTTATTGCAATTATCTTTTGAATATGTAAACTTTGAAACTTATGTTCTTTACAGCTTAAAGGAACCGTTATCAACGTAGATGATATTAATTTCAGCACTGTAGCTTTACGCGTTTCGGAGTAAAAGGGTTGTGACAGACGGACATACGAGTGATCCTATAAGCCCTATAAGGGTTCCGATTTTTCCTCTTGAGGTACGGAACCCTAAAAATAAAAATAATTAAGAAAACATTATAAAACGACATGCATATATATTAATCTGATTTGAAAAGGAGTTAGTGGCCAAGTGGAAGCCGCGCGAACCGATCAATCTGCAGGTTAAGCAATGTTAACCGCGGTCAGCCGTTGGATTGGTGACTATTTTTAACATAGCGAGTTTTCCTCCGTGCCTCGGATAGGACGTTAAGCTGTTAGTCCAAGTTGCTTTTTGAAAGAAAGAAAGAAAACAAAAAAAAGTTTTATTTGCCTAAAACATATTGACAAAAAGATGGTACAATTCAATAATAATACACATGTTTCACCGGATAATCGGTATGCAAAATATACAATGTTATATAGTACTTACATTATATTAAAGTTATAGTAAACACTAACTTAATTGAAAAAAAAAATGTATATGTTAAAATATAAATAAAGTACTAACAAAATTAAATTATAGTTCCACTCTTTACCTTATTCGTTATCTATCTCTAGAATCGAATGACACAAATTCGGCTATTGTGTAAAAGCAATTTTCGATTAACAATTTTTTTAACTGTGCTATATATTTATGAAAGGGCAATTATCTTATATTTTATTTATTTATTATTTTTTATTTTTTTAAAAAAAGCTTACTAGTAATTTGCAAATACAAATTACTAGTATTCTTGTTAACCACCTCCAGCTAAGCTTAATTCGCTTGTGTTAGGAGGAAGTTCACGTCCGTGGTGTAATGGCCAGGATTCGAACCCACGACCTCTCGATCGTAAGACCGATGCCTTATCCATTGCGCCACGGCCGCTTCCTTATATATTTTGGTATCTTATTATGTATTTGTACACACTATTTGAAGTTCTATGGCAGTCGTTACGGGGAGTCAGGGGCCATAAATTCTGACAATTAGTCTATCAAAGAGAATTGTATCGCCTCGTATTGAGTTATAGAAGTCTGATCGCAGCCGCTCGACGTAAAATACTGATATTCAGCTGAATTTACACTCGGCAAATTTAAAAAAAAAATGTCGTTTTCTATAGGATATAATGTTCTTTCCTTATCTACTAATAATATAGTACTAATAATAATATAGTCACCTAAAATTAAATGTACCAGATCGGTACGTTGAGAGGCGGCGTCGGCGTCGCCCACAGTTGATGAATGTTCCCGTAGCCAGAACCAATCTTCTGTCGAAAACACCCCTCACCAGAACCATTCGCATTGTGAACGAAGTTCACGAGCGACTGGATATTTTTTCGTGCACTTTGAGTGAATTCGCAATAGTTGTATTAAATATAGTTAGTTATGTTAGTAAATGAGAAAGACCTATTTATTTTTTATTATGTACCAATTTATGTACCTACAGTTAGGTTAGGTTAAACTTTGTAATTTTAGGTTAAGTTGATATTTGCACTGTCGCATTAGGTTAAGGCCTGTAATGATAGCTGTAAGGTTGTAGAAAATAAATAAATAAATAAAAATATAAAAACTCCGTGTCACAGTGTAATTTATCGATATCCTCCGAAACTAGACAATTTTATTTATTTGTATTGGTGATTAATACAGTTAGGTCTATTAGACGGCTAAATTTATTTGGTATACACTCAAATTAAAAAAAAAAAAACCGGCCAAGTGCGTGTCGGGCCACGCGCAGTAGGGTTCCATAGAAAAATACTTTTTAACTAAATGGCGTCCTTCAGAAAGGAAATGTTTGTAGTACACGAAACCAGCTAGCACGTATGACGAGATTATGTATGAATGTTGAGGAAGCGAAAGAAGTATGTAAGGAGCGAAGCACATGGCGTTCCATCGTCTCTGCCTACCTCCGTGGGATAAAGGCGTGATTTTATATATGTATTATGTATGTTTATTTATGTTTCAAGAATTTTGAACGAAATATTCTGAGTAACTGCATCTGACATTTCGGACCCCTATTCCTCTTGAACTAATGAAGTGAACTTATCCGCTATAGTTTTCCTTTAAAGTTCATTACATGTACTACCGACACAATTTTTTTCAGATTTTAGGATCCAGTAGTTTAGCTTTTAGAGGGGGGGGGACGCCCTACTCGAACAAAAATTTGCTCTTTAAAGTTAATTATCTCGCAAACGGATCCCTAAATCAAAAAACTGTCTTCGCAACCCCTAAACGTTTTTAAAAGTCCTATCTAACAATACCCCACACTATGGGGTAGGCGACAAAAAAAAACATCCCTACTTTACATGTAGGGGAGCTACCTGAAAAAAAAATATTTTTCCAAATTTTACTCTACGACTTTCTTTGTTTAGTTAACATACATGTTTATGCAAAATTTCAGTTTTCTAGCACCAACGGTTTCGTCGGTATGCCGTGGACAGACGGACAGACGGACATGGCGAAACTATAAGGGTTCCTTGTAGGTACTACGGAACCCTAAAAATGTGTGTGTTATAAATTAATGTTTTTTTCTTTTGTATATTTGGTTGGTTTGCTATTCTTCAATTCAATTCAATTCATTTCTTTTGTAAAAGACAGGTTACTAGGATGTTACAGTGTTACAAAAAGTTCTTCTATGATTCGCCGAATGGCATACGAAAATTTAAACAATAATGTTAGTTCGACAGGCATTCAAATCAATTTAAGATTACAATGTTATATATTAAAAAGAGCTTAACAAATAAATTCATTGTATTAGATGCATGTCAAATATAAAATGTCAGTGATTAAAATAATTATAAAATTTTACTATTTTTAACCGACTTCTAAAAAAGGAGGAGGTTCTCAATTCGATTCGTATATATGTTGCTTTTTTTTTTTTTTTTATGTTTGTTCACGGATATCTCCGTCGTTTATGAACTGATTTTGATGATTCTTTTTTTGTTGGACAGGACATGATTCCAAAGGGGTACCATAGTCAGCATGTCGTGATCTGATGATGGAATCTCAGAGAAATCGAGGGCAACCCTCGAATTTTATAGGCACATGTAATGTTTTTAGTGTGTTTTTCAAAGCTACACCAGTATTTACGTATTTTTATGTGGATGAGCTGATGATGGAAGGTCAACTCCTCAATGGTTAGGAGTTAAAGGATAATTCTTTCACTACTGTACACATATTCAGACTGCTAGTTATGATTTCAAGTGAGCTGTTGGAACGGAGATATTTCAAAGGTGGTCCCATTGTCAGCATGTCATGATCTGATGATGGGACCCCAGAGAAATCGGGGGCAACCCTCATATTTTATTAATCGAGGCCAGGATTTACGCTTGGTTGCAATAATTTTATGTGGTTGAGCTGATGATGGAAGGTCAACTCCTCAATAGTTAGGAGTTAAAGGATAATTCTTTCACTACTGTACGCATATTCCTACTGCTAGTTATTGTGTAAAATGAGCTGATGATGGAAGGTCGTGACCCTCAATAGTCAGGAGAAAGGATTTAATTCTTGTTTATTATAAATAAGTTTTCCGTCTCAAGTAACCATCGTCTCCTCATTCGAGAAACATTCTTGCTCGGTGTACCCATCACTTAAAATCGTAAAATAAAATAATTTTTAACAAAAAAAAAAACCGACTTCAAAAAGTAGGTAAACTAAAAAGCAAAAAATAAATTTACTTCGCACAAAATAATACGTTTTTTCATATAATTAAATAGAAATTATTAAATAATTATTTTATAATTCTGAAGTCGGTGCCAAGTAAACAATTAATAACTCTGTATAGATAATATCAATCGTTCTAACAACATTTTTCTAACTGAATATTAGTTATATTTCTGTGGTAAGTACCAATACTGGGCGACCGCGCACTAGAACAACTACGCCTCCGTTTTTGTGTGAACTGTAATTTGATATTGTAGAAAGGTTGTTTTTACTTGGCACCGACTTCAGAATTATAAAATAATTATTTAATAATTTCTATTTAATTATATGAAAAAACGTATTATTTTGTGCGAAGTAAATTTATTTTTTGCTTTTTAGTTTACCTACTTTTTGAAGTCGGTTTTCTTTTTTGTTATTCTTCTTCTTCTTCTTCTTCTATGATTTTTCTACTGATAGATTAGGATGTCACAACAATGTTAATTAACAATGTCGTCTAAAAATTCATTCATGGAGTAATATCTTATTCTATTCGATGTAATACATATCTACTAAGGACAGCTAGCTACGATACAGAACACAATGTAACTATTCTCAAGTAAGTAATTAAAAATATTGAATTTAATCAAAACTTGTCTCATCTTGATTTAATCACACAAGAACCAGTGTCTCCAAGATTACAACATCAAGATACAATCTACGGTCGGGCATAGATTAAACCAAAGACTCAGCTACCCAGTCAATTAACTGCCATAGAGATAACACTCTATATATCAGATGGGGACTGCCTTTCATGGCGCCTGATTGCCGCCATAAGCTAAGATCCATGGTAAATTATGATATGAAGAAAATCACTTCGCCGGTGTAGAAAATAGATAAGAAAAAAAAATTTAAAATTATGAAACTTCTTACTAGTCAGTAATAATAAACACTTATCACGTCTAATTAGCTATACAAAAAAATAAATATAAATATCTCTCAGCTTACGCACATCGCCATCTAGTCACAAACTAAGCAGAGCTTGTACTATTGCTACAAGAATAACTTCTTCTTCTTCGTCGTGTCGATGGCAGAGTCAAATTTTATTGGTCTAATAAGTGGTCACTGTTATGGCGCTCTCGTCGGCGTTCATGAGCGCCTCTCTTGTGCAGGTGGTAGGGCATCTGGACAGTCAGTAAGATGGTCAAGGTTTTGACTTGCCATCGTAGTGAAAGGATTGCCCAATTCGCTTTTAAGATCTCGCGAATTGCCCAGGGTGCGCCAGACGTAGGGAATTGTTGTGTACGTCACTCGGGGAGGCTCCTTTCATGCACCCACTAGAGTAACTGATACTAATACATATATACTTTTCTTTTCTTGTTGTAAATACTTACTTATTATACATAGAAATACCCAGACAAAGACAAACCTCCATGCTCATGCATACAAAGAGTTGTCTTAAGCGGGAATCGAACCCGAAACCTTGGCGTTGCAGGCAGGTAGGCTACCCACCCCAAATAAATTAAAGTATCTGTTTTTAATGACAGAATAACAATGTTTTTAAACTGGAATAGTTTTTAGCATTTTCTCGTCAATTTTTTGTCTGTCTGTCTGACTGTCTGTCTGGTTGTATTGGCTAATCGTCTGAACGGCTAGATCGATTTTAATAATATTTTACATGCAGGTAACTGATTACATGGACGTAACATAAGCTACTTTTTATCGGTGTACAGTCGGCCAATGAGTTGGGTATGCAGTGCAAAATCTTCTACGCCATAGTAAAAACTGACTGCAATAGATATGCAAGTTTGTATTTCATATTTAATAAGTGTAATATATCCACTATTTAGATATATAACTCACTTATCCATAACTGGTGTCGTAAGTCTTTACTACGACTTAAAAGTTTTTGCCCTGCATACCCAACTCATTGGCCGACTGTACATATCACGCAGACAAAACAGCGGGCGAAAGTTAGTTTGTTTGTTTGATAGCGATCATGTCGAGAACTACTGGTCGAATCTTTATAATTCTTTTTGTGTTTGGTAGTCTAACTATCAATAAAGGTCTTATGATATTTAACATTACGCTAAACTCTACGTGGGCGGAGCAGTGAGGTTAATTGCGGGTCAAAGCGCGGGAGCAACTTCGCGCGTCTACCCTGTACTGGATAAACTGGATTTTTAAAGTTTTTTTTTTTTTTTAATTCAAATTAAAATCATTTATTTTCATAGGCTCCAGGAGGCGCTTGAACACGTCAAAACATTACAAAAAATGATATAAAAATAAATCAGAAATAATACTAAATTATACTAATTACAATGATTTGAATAACCGGGGCTCAGATTAATTTTAATCAAACTGTTTAGAATCGAATTAAAATCAATCCAAGTACCAGCTCCGATGGGTATTGCATTATGAGAAGAGCTGGTGAGAAACTCATGTGCGCCATCTTTTAAAATGAAAAATATAACAATATAAAAGTACATATAAAAGTCACATAAGAAGACCAATTCATTTCCAAATACTATTATCATTCATGTAGTCTGAAATACTGTAGTAAGCTTTTTGACATAATCTAATTTTAACATATTTTTTAAATTTATTGCGTCTAAAGGAAGTTTATTGTAAAAGCGTATACATTGACCTGGAAACGAGTTAGAGATTTTATAAAGCCTAGTAGTGGAGTAACTAAGTTCCTAAGACATACATCTTACAATATCAAGCTACCCTCACCTTGTATGATACCATATACGTTCATACAACCTCATCAACTCAGTCAATTAACTTCCTATAGAGATAAGACCCTTATATCAGATGAAAACCTCCATTATGAAGCATCGACCGAACTCTATGCGATGATAAGAAAATATTGAAAATCTAAGGTTGTGTTACATCACGCCTATAATACCCAGAAGGGGGTGGCAGAGGTGTGTAACACGTTCACTTCACTTGTAATGTTTTGGTCCTTTGTGATGGTGTTTAACTTAATGAAATAGAGAGATCAGGATGTGCACCACCCAGGACACTTTCAAAATTAAAGTACGTCATCTTCTTCAAGGTGAAACGACAGCAGAGTCATTAAAAGTTTAATATCTTCTGTGTAAATATTATAATATTATATATTATTTTAATGCATGTATTAGTATATTTGTTACCATATTTATGTATTTGAATTGTTGATATAACATTATTCTATGTATGTATTCACATTTTCAGCACATTATTTTAATTTATTTATGCCATAATTGCATAACCTACCTTTGTTCTCTGCATCACCTTAAGGTTGACTGGTAGAAAATGCCTATGGCATTAAGTCCGCCGTTGTACTAATTTTTAAGTTCAAAAAGTTGTAAAATAAAATAAATAATAAATAGATAATTAGAAAAACATAATCTACTGAGAAAAACTACATTAAAAAGACATATTGATAGACAGATAACAAAGACTTCTTCAGTTTTGTGTCATAAATAAAAATAAATAAATTTGGATTTTTTACATTAGGTAGAACGCTAGAAGCAATTACACTATCCAATGGTCCCAATGACAAGGCCAAATACACACATTCACTCACTCAAGCACACCCAGTCTCAGAACAAATCTTTGCGAATCACACAAAGATTTGTCCCATGTGGGGATTAAACCCACAACACCAGTGCAGTGAAGAGCGGCAAGGCGACCGCTTAAACCACTACACCACACGTGTAGACACACAAAGGAGGGTTTAACTTAATTATTACATAAGATTGAAGGTTTTTCTTTTTTTTTAATGGTGGATAGGCTCGCGTTTGACCACGATCTCACCTGATGGTAAGTGATGATGTGGTCTACGGTGGAGCACGCTTACCTATGAGATACCTATTAACTCTTGCTTTGAAGAGATCCAAGTTGTACTCATGCGGAAAGGTGCCGATCGCCATTGGGCAAATTCGACTCCGTGCTGCGATTTGAGGATTTTTTTACGGTTATTTATTTATTTATTTTATTTATTGTGGTACAAGAAACAAACAGTATTATAATTAAGAACAATTACCAACACATACATAAATTTAACACTGTCACCAACAAAGTTTCTAATAATAAAATTACACTCGACGGCTTAATTAATAAATAAGTTATATTCCAAGTAACGCTTTTCCGACCCGGGAATCGAACCCGAGACCTCGCAATGAAAGCTCGCTCACGCCAACCACTAGACCAACGAGGTAGAGACCTTTATTATTATTATTTTTAGATTGAATTTTGTTTACTCGTTACGGCTCCTTTATTAAAATATAAATAAATAAATATTTCACGACGCACACACAACGCCATCCAGTCCCAAACTAAGCAGAGCTTGTACTATGGGTGCTAGAATAACTGATACTAATACATTATATACTTTTCTTTTTGTAAATACATACATATTATACATAGAAACACCCAGACTAAGACAAACCCCCATGTTCATGCACACAAAGATTTGTCTTAAGTGGGAATCGAACCCACGACCTCGGCGTCGCAGGCAGGTACACTACCCACTCCGCCATCCGGTCGTCAAAATCTAATTTGTATATTTTTTTTTAAAATAAAAACGCCCGCACGAGTAATAACTGCTGTGCCGCAGGGGTGTTCACAAACATACATTTCACACACGCAAAGCACACCCAGAGTCAGAACAAATCTTTGAATCCTGAGATTTGTCGGGTGTTGGGATCAAATCCACAACACCAGAGCAGTTCAAAGCGGTGAGTCGACCGCTTAAATCACTACACTGCACGTGCATCATATCATTTGTAATCTATTTCAATTTAATTTCAAATCCTTTATTGCACACACAAAATTACAGATGATAACATCTATATTATAAAAGAAAGTCGTGTTAGTTACACCATTTATAACTCAAGAACGGCTGAACCGATTTGGCTGAAAATTGGTGGGGAGGTAGCTTAGAACCGGGAGAAGGACATAGGATACTTTTAAAATATTTTCGAGGGAAACATTTTATCGAGGGCGAAGCCGCGCGGGGCAGCTAGTTAATAATAAAGTTCATGTACAAAAGGCGAGCTTAATTCAATATGCTGCCGTGGGTATAACTAAAATGCCGTTATCTGCTCAAACCATTTTTTTGGATACCAAATTAAAACCGGAACCAGATAACGGCATTTTAGTCATACCACGGCAGTATGAATTTTCTAACAGCAAACCTTTGAGACATAGAGGAAATAATGATGGAAAAGGTCAAGTCAAGTGTACAACGCAGAGAAAATAAATGATGAAAATGTATACCTATTACTATCTTAATTCTACCTTAATACCTAAATAAGTATACATATGTATTATGTATACTTATCAATTTAAAATACTATTATATCTACATTTTACCTTTAATATATTTCGAATTTTAATAAAACAAACTCAAAATTACTCCGCCCAACAGAATATTCAAGTAAAAAACTTCATTTCACCTCGAGTTCAAAATTTAAAGTGTACCCGGGAAATAGGACAATCAACCGGGGCCTAAAACCGAGATGTGACGTAATAAAGGCCCGGGCCCTTTATTCGGGCCTTTATTTTAGGGAAGATACGGACTGGAATGGCGTTGGGAAGTAAATGAGGTTAGTCAGCCGCTGGTTCCCTTTCGGAAATTTCTAATGAATGATTCGGATTTTTTTGGACTTATTAGCTTTTAGTGAAGCTTTTTTTTAATTTACTATGCTAATGCTAATGAAGAAATGCCAGATAGATTCTTCTCATTGGGAGACTGATGCTGCCAATCGTCCTGAATGGCGACGTGTTGTGCAGAATAATGTTCATGTGTTTGAAGAAGAAAGAAGGTGTGAGCTAGATGCAAAACGAGACCAACTGAAAGCACGACCACCTTCGAATATAACGTTCAATTATATCAATGGTGCTCTCACGTGTCCGCAGTGTTCACGTGTGTTTACCGCAAAAATAGGGTACATAAGTCATCTAAGAGCAAAACATCCAAGCTCGTAAAATAAAAAAATCCCACAATAGCTAAGTCGCCGTAGCCGAAATCGGCTAGCAGGATTCCATGCTAATCAAATGAATATAGATTATACTAAGAAACAGTTGAAAAAGATATGGGACCGGCAGGATTTGAACCTGCGACCTTACTGCACACCGCGCAGCACGAAATGACGTATCATACAGTTGAAAAATATAGGGTTCTGGTAAGAGGCGACCGTAGCTGGAGGGCTAAAGCGGCTGCCCGGAGTGCAGTAAGGTCGCAGGTTCAAATCCTGCCGGTCCCATATCTTTTTCAACTGTTTCTTAGTATAATTAGCTAAGCATAGCTAAATGCTATAAAAATAATCAATTCGAAGTTGAAATAACGTACGCGTTCATTCTTTACAACATTTTGTGCTGAATGTAACTTCGCCATGTTGGTTTGTATCCTACTTAAGATAGGAACAAATGGATGAACGTGACGTCACGAAATGACTTATCATACAGTTGAGAAATTTAGTGTTCTGGTAAGAGGCGACCGTAGCTGGATGGCTAAGCGGCTGCCCGGTGTGCAGTAAGGTCGCAGGTTCAAATCCTGCCGGTCCCATATCTTTTTCAACTGTTTCTTAGTATAATTAGCTAAGCATAGCTAAATGCTATAAAAATAATAAATTAGGAATATATAGATTTTTCAGCCATATTGAATGTGTCCTATTCGTCTTAATATGAACGAAATTTTCGATCGAATTCCTGTTCTTAGATAAAAAAATCCATTTTAATTTGATTTGATAAACATAACATAACATCACGCCTATATTACCCAGAAGAACCCACATTTCACCTGTTATGTTTGGTCCAATGGGATAGGGGGTGAGCCTACCAGCATCCACCGGGCACAATTCCAACTCCGTGCTGCTATTGTGAATTTCGTGATTTTTTATATTTTCTAAAGATAAATATAGTTGGTTTGAACGCGCTAATCTATATAACTACTGAATCTAGATGAATATTTTGTAATGTATTCGATAGACCAGTTATCAAAGAAGGTTATATGCTATTTAAAATCACGCTATAACCTACAGGAGCGGAGCAGTAACATTTACACTGTACTAACTGCAGAGATTAAAACTTCGTTGTAATAAAATGTTTCATAGTAGTACTTCTAATTGAATACCGAGTATGTTTGTACGCGCTAAACTCAGGAACTACTTGTCCGACATGAATATTGTTTTATCTATTTAATAGTCCTACTTTCAAAAAGGTCACAGGCTATTTAATATCACGCTATAATCTACAGGAGTGGAGCAGTAACATTTTACACTAGATAACCCGCTCGTCTCACATAACGCTTTGAAAGTGCATCTATACAAATAATGTTAGTAATAAAACGTTTACAGTACAAATTATCGTATTCTCGCTCGTTATCTTTAATGGTCGATGGTAAGTGAGAGTAATGGCATTGTGTGGTAAATGGGTGGTGCAAAGCGTGAGAAAAGGCGATTTTTCTAAGACTGATTTTGAGATCGGACAAATACTAAAATACAAACAAAATGTAATTTAGAATATAAAAAGCTTCTGCAGTACTAGACTAGTGCAGGAGTTTTTAAGCTATTTGTTGGCTAAATTCTTTACAAATGTAACATCTTAACTTATGTGTAACAATAAGATTTAAATGTAGTAAGAATAAGTACGCAAGAATTTATAAACTCTTGTGGTATTGAATAAATATATTTTATTATATGTTATGTTTCCAATGTCTGTTATTTTTACAATGATATCAGAATGGTACAGAGAAGGCTTATACTGCATTCAAGTTAAAATAAAAATATTTAATGTTCTGCGATACTTAACTTTAGTGGTAAGAAAAAGATAAATCCATTGCAATAATTTGAGACGTTTTAAAATATCTTTGTAATTGAAAAATAATGAGTTTAAGTGTAGGTTTACGTTTTAACTTATTTCTCAATTTTTCTGTTAGACATTGAAATGCAAATATTACCACTATTATCTAGAGACTGTAAGGAAGAATATGATGTATATTTAATTAGGTATACGTTGTAGAGGAACAGGGTGTGATGTTCCTCCACCACAAAGGGAGGATCCTCCGACCAGGCTCGGTGGTATTGCCTGGCGGACAGCTGTCCAACGGTAGCATGTTGGAAATGGTATATATGTATACTCTCTGTGAACACTTCGTTATCGCGATTCAGCACTCAACGACATATGTCACGTGACTATGTGCGGATACCGCCACATACGTTATCTTACAGTGATAAAATAAGACAGCCCTGTTCGTCATACAAAGAATAACGAATTCCTTCATAAAAAACCGTTTAGTCGTTTCCCGCTAGTTCTTATGACTTAAATCGTTGGTTTTTTGTTCATCACAGTTGTTTTCATATTAATTACCATAGGAGAGGTTCACGTTAAAAGTGTAAACAAGGTAGTCGTGACTGAACGCATTAGAATCAATCATTGCCACCAAATGGATGACCACCCATTGAATTTTTTAGATGGATGTGATTTTGGATAACTATAATATATATAATATATAATAACAGCAAGGCTATATTATCTAGAAGGGTGTGGTAAAGGTGTACAATACCACAGATAATATAATACTAGTACAGATACCCAATCTCATACAAAAAATTGACGCCACCCTAAAAAATATTATTCTGGGGGCTATTTTAATTCATTTTTTATGCCAATAGATGGCCGTACTTGTGAGTAGTCTCAACCGCGCTACCTCAACGCCATCTAGCTTTTGCAAAAGGTAACATCAGGTACATGACGTCCTTGTGTGCGTGAGAATGTGTCTGTGTGCGTGCCAAAGCTGTCAATAATTATTATCTGCATGTGTGCGTGTCAGTCAGTATGTACATTACCATTACGTTTGACCTTCTACAACGCTATAACACTGCTGCATTCAAAATATCAAACGATATTTTAAAGTTTTAAAATTTAAAGTTTTTTTAATGAAATGTAATGTAATAAAATAATGATTACTTTCTATTGCAATTGATTTTGATTTAGACTAAACTAAAAAATATAAGGGAAGTGTCGCTAAAACGAGCAAAACAAAGGTATCGCGGTAAAGGGCGTCCTTGTCGCGCTCACTTGGCGTGAGTCACAAACCTTTTGTTCAAAACCTTGAACCTTTTTTATTTAGTCGTATTTATTTCGGAATGTTAGTACTCAATAAAACTTTTAAATCAAATTCAACTCATTTATTTCAAACGGGTACAGGCACATAGTTATAAATAGATTTTTTTTTTTAAATAGAGAATTCAGAATCTATGTCTGTGCCACTCGAGGAACTTTAACTTTCTGAAGTGTCTGTTACATGTATAATAAAGCGATTGGCTGTTTTGTCTATTTGATGGTCAAGACCTCTAATCACGGCTGCTTCTTTTTTGACGTGCTCGACACAATTTTGCCATTTTTCAGGCGTTACCTGATTGAAGGCATCATTAAATAATGTTTTAAAATCATTTAATTTAAATGTAGTAGGTATTGTCTCGAGCAACGTGACTTTTAGTGTCCGCCCATCATACGAGCTCTATTGGATTGAGCACCCCTGACTCACTCTGACGTCACACTCAGCGCCGAGTATGCGGGCATATCCCAAAAAATCTTATTTTTTGTTAAGAAATTAAAAAATTCGGTTATTTTATAATTAATTGTTTACTTCTATGAAAATTAGTTACAGCTAAATAAATAAATGTAATGATGGCATGTTCTTTGATGGATACATAAGTTGAAAACCTATACAATTTATATAATTAATAATATTTATAAATTATTTATTTTTGAATTACGTAAACGATAGCAATTACATATTATTATTTCATTGTTTTAATATGTATTTTTGAACATGAAAAAAATACCACAAATTATGCCCTATAATTTACGTATTTCTTACTTAATACCTTGCGATAAGAGGTGTTCGGTATTATGAAACTCGATCGATGCAGTAATTAGCGACAGTTTTTAATGACCGCCGATCGCTATCGTAATTTTATTGACTTTTTGGTAGAAGTCGGATCAATGACTTTTATTCTTTACTTATCTATCTGGAACTATAGAAGCGACTATAGAACATTCACAGTTCGCGCGCTGTTATATGTTTCAATTTTGCGTGCACGTGGTCGTGGGTACCTCAGGCGAGGTGTAGGTATAATTTTTACATTTACTTGACTTACGTTTGGGAGTGAATCTTCTGTTGTTCCCAAGGACGATAATAATATAATACCTACTTAACGTTGTTACTTATTTTGCCTATACCTACTTCAAATAAAACGTCTTAAGTCAAAAAAAAAGTTGCAAAAGAAAATCTTTATTTATTTCTGCTAAAGTTTGATCGAAAAATCTAAAATCTGTTTATAAAAACGTGCAATCATGTTTGCTTAGCATTGTTCCTACAACTGTCTTCGTTCGCAAAAACGTATTTTTGTAGCAATCTTATTAACGAAATTTTTAGCTAGACTAAGATTGCTTTGAAGGAAGAAGACAAGGGAGGTTTTAGTCATGTCACTCAATACAAAAAACATGTATGTAAATACCCACTAGTGTATCTAGGGGTGCGCTTTGTTTTTCATAAAAAAAAATCTTCATAAAATCGCAATTATTTTCCGAAGAAAAATGTTATTAATAACAAATTAATAACATTTTTCTTCATACTCATTGGCATTAATAATATTGTTTTTCATTCACATCTTTTATCCTATTATTTTCTTATATTATAATAGTTTTTCTTAATGATACCGATCATTCTTTTCAACTCCTAATTATTTTTATTTATACATTTGTTTGTTCTTTTTTTTATGAATTTCTTCATTTGAGTGTTACGTTATTTACTTTATTGATATCCATAATGTCAATATAAATATATTAATTATTTATTTATTTAATAATAATGACGCAGTCGGGTAAAAATATCCACAAGAGCACACAAACAATCCGAAAACTTCTACCGAAGTGAAGGAAACACGCGCCCGTTCCTTTGTAAATAAACATTGAGTAACATTGCAGAAAAACATTTTGTTTCTGTTCGAAGTACATCACATGACAATAAAATTGATATCTATATTATTTTAGATTAATAAAAAAATAAAATACATTTGATTACTTACATTATTAGAAAAACATGTATTTAATATATAATTTAAAAAGTTCGATGATTATTTTATATATAACTATTAAAGGCAATCGTAGCCTCAGAAACTAAACGCGTCATCGTAAGTGAATGTCCATTGAATTAACATGTTGAGTGACAAAAGCGTCGAACTCTAATTTGTTTATAACTCAATATACACTCACACACTCATACAATGTTAAAATAAAATTCAAATAAGCGCCATCTATTAGCCACAAATAACCTAACCGCATGAAATTTTTACATTTTGTGCCGTATCCAAGACGGCGACTGAAGAGTTAAAGACATTGATTTCTTTTTTCTCTCAAATCAGTTTGAAATAATTGAAGAATGCTTTTAACGTTTTATATATACGTGCTTTATTTTTTAAAAATCATATTTTGGTTAAAAGTTGAACAATAGCGTTAATAACAATTTATTATTTTTGCATTGCTACACATAACGCCATCTATGGAAATTTTTAAGAAGTAAAAATCTTATGTTCCTAATGATACCCCATGACAATACCCACATTTCACCTGTTATGTTTAGGTCCCATGGGATAAGGGTGAACCTATTATCATCTACCGGGCACAATTCAACTCCGTGCTGCTATTTATTCATTTATTTATTTAGGCGCACATAACACATTACTATTAATTAAATAACAAAATATTAATAAAATAACAAAAACAATACTTAGTTAGTTATCTGGATCATAAAGATAAATATAAATTAGGATGTTTTACATTAGATAGAACGCCAGAAGCAATTACACTATCCAATGGTCCCAATGACAATGCCAAATACACATATTCACTCACACAAGCACACCCAGTCTCAGAACAAATCTCTGCGAATCGCACAAAAATTTGTGTTGAATTGGCAAAGCACTTGGGGCGTATACCCAGAGGGTACAGGTTCGAGACCTGCTGGATTCTTAATTTTTAACTTTAATATTATATAAAATACAAAAAGGCATAACAAAGCTAAAATTTTCTTTAATATATTATGAGTACGTATATAAGTATTTTTAACTTTTTAGTGCATTTTTGCTGTCATTGAAGTCGGTTTCTTTTTTTGAGAAATTATTTGACGACTTCGATTTCAATTCTATTGCATTCAACTGCCTCGTTAGTCTAGAACCCGGGACCTCGCAGTGAGCAAAAATGTAAGGATTTTTCCGTCAGGAAATTCGCAATAGCAGCACGGAGCTAGAATTGTGCTGTGTGTATAGCGAAAGGCTCACCATTTATCCCATGGGACCGAAACATTACAGGTGAAGTGTAGGTGTTGTACACCTCTGCCCTATGAGTAATATAGGCGTAATGTTTTGTTAGGATTTGGAAATGAAATGCTTTATTATTATTTATTTTTTTATACTACGCGTGTAGTCCACCTGATGGTAAGTGGAGTACAGCCCATGGACATCAACAATCCACAAAAGCAGATTATAGATGCGTCGCTGCAGCTGAGGACTACGGTGTTATGCATCATGTACCAGTAATTTCAGGGCCTCATTATTATTATTATAAAGTTAAATTCCATACACGCAAGACTAAATATAAATATTTCATCAGCCAATTTTCTTTTTGCAACAATACCACTGCCTGCCTCCGTTTACGTGCCGTGAAGATTCCAGCTGGTCCCAAATATATGTTAATATTAGTTAAATAATAGAGAGACGCCAGGAGATACAAATTCGCGTGTTACGGAGGGCTGATGGTAAAGGGTGAAGTATTAGGGCGGGGAAAAGTCGATCGATTGAAGTCGATTGTATTTTTTGTCGATGGTTTTGGCATAGAGATTTGGTGTTTTGTCTTTTTTTTAACTTTATGAATATGTTATTTATTTTTAAAATCAAAAACATATTGCAACGGGGCGTGTATAAAAACAAAGTGCCGTATTTGTTGTCAGATTTTCATGTGATATTTTTAATGTTATTGTTTAATTTTAGCTATTTAACGTTGAAATAACAAAAGCCAAGTTAGAATATCAAACACAAAAAGCATGATCAAAATTCGACCAGTAAGTAGTTCTCGACATTAGCTCTATCATCTCAATTTTGCCCGCGCTTTCGTCCGCATGGTAGGTACACCAATAAAAAGTAACCTATGTTGCGCGCCTTGTACTCAGTTACCTGCATCTAAAATTTTAATTAAATTGGTCCAGTTATTCAGAAGATTAGCCGATACAGACAGACCGACAATTTTTTTATAAAGTGTATTTTAGGTAAAGGTATGGTTCAAACAATTATAACAGCTTAAAAAAAAAACCGGCCAAGTGCGTGTCGGGCCACGCGCAGTAGGGTTCCATAGAAAAATATTTTTAATTTTACATTATAACTAAATGGCGTCCTTCAGAAAGGAAATGTTTGTAGTACACGAAACCAGCTAGCACGTATGACGAGATGTATGAATGTTGAGGAAGCGAAAGAAGTATGTAAGGAGCGAAGCACATGGCGTTCCATCGTCTCTGCCTACCTCCGTGGGATAAAGACGTGATTTTATATATGTATTATGTATGTTTATTTATGTTTCAAGAATTTTGAACGAAATATTCTGAGTAACTGCATCTGACATTTCGGACCCCTATTCCTCTTGAACTAATGAAGTGAACTTATTCGCTATAGTTTTCCTTTAAAGTTCATTACATGTACTACCGACACAATTTTTTTCAGATTTTAGGATCCAGTAGTTTAGCTTTTAGAGGGGGGGGGGGGACGCCCTACTCGAACAAAAATTTGGTCTTTAAAGTTAATTATCTCGCAAACGGATCCCTAAATCAAAAAACTGTCTTAGCAACCCCTAAACGTTTTTAAAAGTCCTATCTAACAATACCCCACACTATGGGGTAGGCGACAAAAAAAAAACATCCCTACTTTACATGTAGGGGAGCTACCTGAAAAAAAAATATTTTTCCAAATTTTACTCTACGACTTTCTTTGTTTAGTTAACATACATGTTTATGCAAAATTTCAGTTTTCTAGCACCAACGGTTTCGTCGCTATGCCGTGGACAGACGGACAGACGGACATGGCGAAACTATAAGGTTCCTTGTAGGTACTACGGAACCCTAAAAACATTCTTATTTTGACATTAAAAACAGACACTTTAATTTTATTTATTTGTATTGCTAAACTACTCGGTCCTTACTCTGGCTATTATAAATATAAGAAGATAAAGATAAAGATATATTTATTTGCTTTAAACATGTGTGGTTTACAGAAAATTACTTTCTATAACAGTTGAATTGGTAATAGTTATGTAACAACATGTTTTGCCATGCAAGGCGTACAAATATAAAATTGATATAAATTAAAATTACTTATTGTCAATATTAAGCATTCATCAGTATTATTTAGTAGTAAAGTTAAATTATAGAAATGTCAAAATATGTCAGAATAATATATAGGAATTTTAGAGTAATAATAAATTGTATAATAGAATAGTAATGTCGTAGTAGATTACATAATTTAAATATAATTATCATTAAGGTAGTCTTTAATATTGTAATAGCATTTCTTTATCAACATTTCTTTAACTTTACTTTTGAACATATTAAAATTCAAGGATTTAAATTGTTTTGGTAAGAAGAGAAGGTTATAAAAAAATTATTGACAAAACGCCTTAAGCATTACATATGCGTAGGTGTGAATAAGGAGGTTAGATAATATCGATGATTTAATGTATGAAACACTTGTTAAACCCTAAGGGTATAGAACTATTATTTGCTACTAATGTGTTCGTGAATTAAAAACATATTCGTTTCAAAGAAACTTAAATCACATTTTAAACTAATTTCAACTTTCACTATCGAACATAGAATATTACTGCTCAATAAATCGACAAAACACTGCGAGAAATGATATGTATGCACGTAATACTATTCCGTGTATGTATGATTAAAAATAAAATGTCACGGGTCTGCTCGAGTACTGTGCTCGTTGGTTGGCTCAGCCATTGCAGCTAACTTCAATCCCGACAGGATCTTTGATGTTGTCTATATTTCCCTTGCGCTTAGCTGGCTAGACTTCACTACTGCGGTCCTAGATAAAGGTAGATCCAGGCCGGTCTGAATAGCATTTTTGATGGTTATAGAGTTCTAGTGAACAAGCTTGAAGGCGGAATCACGTTCGTCTCAGGCTTAGCCTACTGCCAATGCTTGCACTACTCTGTTCCGGTTTGGTAGTGAGATCAGGCCCTGATTTACTGGTACATGAGGAATAACACCGTTGTCCCATGAAGCGACGCATCTACAATCTGCTTTTGTGGATAATTGATGTCCATGGGCTGTACTCCACTTACCATTAGCTGGA